>JAFJYJ010000010.1:4295000-5495000 GCA_019022615.1 Acacia melanoxylon
GTCTTTTACCACTGGACCTTTTATGAACCAGTGAAATTCTATCTCGGATTGAGCGGTCTCAGAAGTCGTTTCTGAAACCAACAGCGTAATTAGGAGTACCGGATAATTAAGATAAAGCGAGATAGTGCTAAAAGTGACTTATAGAAAACGCACCGTGTTTTTCAAACCAGGGATATAGTTACTTAGATCGATCATATTACGAACCGGTGATTTTACGCAAGAAGCGGATTCTATCGAAGTCATTTAAAGTAACCGATGACGTACGTCCTAAAATCTTCAGCGAGATAACGGAATACCCTTAATGGGATCATAAATTTCATTAAACTAGATATTCCTAATGAGAAAGAAAGAAACTTCGAAACTCGCCGTCGGCATTTCGCGATTCGTCGGGATTACGCGTTTCGGACACGGATGGAAACTTTATCGGTGCACGGCTCAATTGGCACATGGGTGATGTCATGCATGACATCACCACCTTCCTCAAGAAGGAAGAGGAGAAGTCGGCCAAGGCAAGGGAAGGGTGAGGATGATGCCATGTGTCAAAATGTGATCGAACGGCCAGAAACTGATCTGATAAAGTGATGAATAGTGCCTCTTCTTTTCCTATAAATATGAGCTCACCCCTTCACTTCTCTTCACACCCAAAAACGCAGCCTAGAGAGAGGTTAGAGAGAAGGAAGAGCCGGAGAAATTCTATCCGAGGCCCCGGGTAAGTTCTTCGGTCCTTAGTCTTTAGTTTCGGTAGTTCTTTCAGTAGAGATAGTAGGAATGCTAGATTAATCTTTAAAATTCCTAGATAGTTTAGATATCATACTTGAGGTAAATATGGTATATATTGGGAAGAGAGATATGTCAAATTCTGGGAAAATCGGGTCAAAGTAGCGAAGCTCTGGCGAAATTCCGCCGATTAGGGGGTCAGGGGCAAAATGGTAATTTTTACCTAAAATGCCTGTTATGATGCTAAAAACTGATAAATACTATCCTTATAGGATATCTCGAGATAATCGAACCATTTGTCGTACCACCGTCGAGCATTTGTCATACATGTTGTACCGCCGTCGGTATTTATCCAAGAAGTACGGTTTTTCGTAAACGTCACCGAAAGTACCGTCAACGAAGGTACGTTCGCGACGTACTGTAACACTGACTCTGATGCTTGCTGTATACTCATATATGTGATTGATGTGTTCATATACAGAGTTTCTGTTTGTTTGAAAATGGTGGAGTTATGAGTACACGGGTTATGGTATTGTTAACACCGTTTAGAGTTTTCCTAACGCTATGGACACGACGTACATCGTGGCACCGGAGAGTGTGCGGCGGGATGACATACATGCGGGGGGCTGTGTAGTGTTATTGCCGATTACGGAGAAGTGTTTTTATCTTGTGAAATGTTGTGAATGTTTGCCATGCATATCGTTTACATAAGCACGAGGTTAACCGTTACCTGAGGTCCGATGGGCATTGGACCTCAGTCTGCATGATTAGACAGGTTCGGGTCATGAACCAGAGAAGGCACCAGGGGGCGGAACTATAGTTATACACCAGTAGACGGAGCCATGAGAAGGCACCGGTCAAAGAAAATGCGGGAAGAAGGTCAACAGAACCTATCTTATGGCATGAATCTAATAAGGTTACTTCATATCATTTGGTGCTTAAACTAGAAGGGTCGTCTATGTGGTTCGTCAATCGATCACCCTAGCACGGTGAGACTTCCACTAGACCTACCCGGCTGGCCAAATGGGATGATTTAAGCGAGTTAGGTTCTATGCCCCGGTATACTTAAGGCTTGGTTGAAAGGGTATCATTACATGTAAAATTGTAATTGTAAAGTTTTGTATTACTGTATCACATGAACAATCCTTCGGGAGATTTTATAATATATATCAGAATACGTCAGGCATCATCATATGTCTGAGTATTTCATATTAGTTACTCAATGTTATATTTGTTGTTCAAATTTTTAGTACATGTTATTTGTTTCCGCAAAACGCTAAGCGATAACACACCATCACTCTGAAAATTTTTATAAAACCACGTGTCACCGGCACGATTTATGTTACGAAATTTGGGGTGTTACAGATTTCAAGTTTGAGTCCATATGAATGTAGAAAATATATTTAGAAGAGGAATTCCAATTAAACCTAACAATATTCGAATTTGATCCAACTAAATTGCATTATTGGGGAAAAAAAGGTTTGAGCCCTAGTTTTATTATTTTAGAAGCACTTGAAGAAGATGAGTGCATGAATATATATTTTTGGTACAAGTGAATGGTAATGAATAGTTTTATTAAATTGTCTTATTGTGACCAACAAGTAGTTGGTCCAGCGGAATGTGGCGCCGTATTTCCTTAAGAGGTCTAGGGTTCGAGCTGCGGTAACGCACTTGTAATCCGCCATGTATGGAGCTACCATTGTTGGGAGGGTCGTCTTTGCCACTGTAGAACCCGAATCCGGATTAGTAAAAAATGAACCGGTTAAGATACCAAAAAAGAAAAAAAAATTCTTCTTGTGTGGTGTTGTTGGGCAGAACACATCTTAAAGTTTTTAATTAATTTTAAACATGGGTTTTGGTTAATGAATTACTCCCCTGCTCCTTAATATAAAACATATTTACCTAATTTGATTAGGTTAATGAAATTAGTTAATCTAACATTTATTTTCCAAATAACTCTAGTAATCTTCCTTAATTTCCTTCTTACCTCTCCTCCTTGATTATGGATGAGGGAGCCTTAATAAAGGTAAATTAGGAAAACATTGATAAATAAAAAACTTTTTCTTATATTTAGGCTAATATCAACTCCTCAAATATATTTTATAATAAAAACCAAAAGAGTATATAGGCAGAATACATTGTTCAAAAAAATAATATAGGCAGAATACATCTTAAAGCTTGAGGGCTACGCTTTTAGCTTTGGGACTAATTTGTATATTTTGTTCCGCAATGTTTTATGGGAAAATTATACCGCACCCTCTCTATAGCAATTCAGTTTCAAACAGCCCCCTAAACTTACTAAATTTCACTATACCCCTTAGTACTAAACTGCAATTAAAATTTGTGGGTGAAAAGACAATTGTGCTCTTACTTTACAAATCAAATATGATTATTTACAAGATACATGTGAGAATTTACAAATTAAATATGTTTATTTACAAGACAAATAGATGAAATTACAAGACAATATCAATCATGTACAAGAGAAAGAGCATATTTACAAGAATATATGGTATTTACAAGATAGATGTGAGAATTTACAAAATCATCTCGGCTATGTACAAGATAAGGGTATAAATGTCTTTTTAGCCCAAAAAACTTAATTTCAGTTTAGTCCTAAGGGTGCAATGAAGCTTCTGAAAGTTTCAGTTGCTCTTTGATATTAAATAGCTATAGAAGGGTGCAGCGAAATTTTCCCATGTTTTATTTCCATATATAAAGTTTTCATATTTTAGTGAAGTTTTTTTTTTTTAAAAATAATAATAAATGGGTAATTACTAAAATAATAGGTACTTAAAAAAAGTTAATTAATACTCCTTCCGTCCCTAAATATAATTAGGTAAATTTTATTTGGAGTATATACTCATTCCTGTCTTTAATATAAAACATATCTATCTAATTTAATTAGACTAAGGTAGTTAGTATAGCATGCACTAAGCTTTTGTTATCATATAGTATATAGTATATGGGGTTAAACTTCTCATGTTGCATGAGAAGAAGAAGATTCCTACACACACATAAAATGGTGAGACCCACATATATATAATGCTAATTATATATATATATATATATATATATATATATATATATATATATATATATATATATATATATACCTGTGTGTGTGTGTGTGGGTCCCACAATTTCATGTGTGTGTGACATGAGAATACACTTCTCCTGAGAGGCGAACATGGTTATGGCGAGTTGAGGCCTTGGCTCCAGCTGGTCCCGATTGATCTTATAAAATTTGTTAGTATGTATATGTATTTATTATATGATATTTTATTTGGCCCCAACTAATTTTTTATCTTCTCTGTAAGGGTAATGTTTGACTCATTACTTATTGGGCTATGAGAAGAAAGTATAATTCTTGTTTGAGATACCTACCGAAAAGGTTAATATCATCTTTATTTATTTATTTATAATTATCGGTTATATTTATTTGTATTTTCAAGGTTATGTGGTACTATTTAGTAAATACTCCCTCTGGTCCTTATTATAAGGCACCAACTAACAATTCTCACAAGTCAATAAAAACAGTTAAAGTCATTAAATTTGTCCTAAAATTTAAGTAATTTTAAATATTATCCATATTAATTACATTAAACTCAAATATCATAGTAATTATTACTCTTACTCACTACCTTTTTAATTATAGATATACATGAAAAAAATATATTTAATGCTACTTGGAAACAAGCAAGTGTCTTAGAAAAAGGACCAAATACACTTGTTAGTTGGTGCCTTGTAATAAAAACCAAATAGAGTAGTTCAATATGTTTATTTTTTGGCCCGAAATTTAAAGTTTTTTCCTGGTTCCGCCATCGCTTCTCCTATAACGGTGAGAAGTGTTTTTCCCATGGTATATACTAAACTTTTGTTATCATCGTCAAAGCATAAGTGGGTTGGTGGTATCTCCAAAAGTTTTAAATAACTCATATTATATATAATTTTTAAATAACATGAATATTTTATTCAATACTCTTTCAAGCAAAAAAAAAAAGTAACTTTTTTATATAATTATTGCTCTGAAACTTGAAAGTTTGTGAAATATTTTTAAAAAAATTAACATGATAAGAGAAAAAAAATTCCCGTTTAAATCCATTTGAAATGCTCAAATTTAAATTTAGGCTCTCGCCTCTATGATTAGCCCAAGAGGCTTGGATTTCTAAATTAATTGATTTTACCAATATATATGTTTTACTATTTTTTCTGCTTCATCATCTTTGTCTCATTTTTTTTATTAATAAAATTATGTATCAATCGGACTCCTCTTACCTCTTCCCACCATGACAAAGCAACAAACTTCAAAGTTTAAACATTATGCACGAGTAAAAAACAACATCTCAATAACTCATCAATTGGTCTTCTTCATTATTTTCTTTCAATCACATCAAAGTGGAAGTATGAAATTTAATAATTATTTATTATTATAATAAAATCAATTTTTCTTATGCTTTAAGGAAGATTTTTCCAGATGAGCAGATTTATCGTGTTGAGGCT
Organism: Acacia melanoxylon; assembly: GCA_019022615.1. Lineage (NCBI taxonomy): Eukaryota > Viridiplantae > Streptophyta > Magnoliopsida > Fabales > Fabaceae > Acacia > Acacia melanoxylon. The sequence continues at coordinate 4,300,221 of JAFJYJ010000010.1, forward strand.
TTCAGTCATTTCAAGAATTTACCCTTTGATATTCTTAGTTGACGCTATTTCTTCTTTTCTCTGATTCTGTCGCTCAAAAGCTTTAGTTCGCCTTATCATTTTATTTTTTCGGATGATTTATGATATGATGGGAGTGGCACTATGGTCTTTTAACAATATTTCCTAATGAGACCTCTTGACCGAATTAGGGATTTGTTAAAAGTATAGGTCTGAATCTGGATTTGATTATTTCAAATGGATTTGAATGGGATTCTCCCCCAATAAAATTACAAAAATTCTATTAACACAAATAAATAATATATAAATATTTTTAAAATGTTCAATCTCTCTCAAATGTAAAATTAAATTCAAATGAGAGTCGTCGATCTTTGACCTAGTCAAAAGTCACATTTAACCGGGTGATGATTGTAACATCCCGTTTTCGTAAACGTTTTCTTGCCGTATTTGATCAGAGTTGAGCAATCAGAATTTTTTTTTTCGATTTAAAACAGAAAACAGAGTCACTGAATAACATTCATAATAATATGTCTAGTAGTCATAGTAGTACATTCATCCGAGTTTTAAACAAAATAAACAACAAATTTATTCTTCTTCATGACCTCTCTACGCCGGCTCCTTACCCTTCACCTCGTCCCGAACACCTCGAGATCCGAAGCTATATTAACACCGAGATCCAATGCCCATTGGATCTCGGTGTGATTAACCTCATGCTTATGTAAACGGTATATGCATGGCTGATATTCACAACATTTCACAGTATAAAACACATCTCCACATATTAGGCAATAACATTACACAGCCCCTGCAGTATGTATGTCATCCCAGTCTGCACACTCTCCGGTACCACGATAGCATGTCGTGTCCATAGCGCTAGGAAAACTCTAAAACGGTGTTAACAATACCATAACCCGTGTAATCATGATCTCCTCATTTTCAAACAACAGAAAATCGGTATATGAACACAGCAATCACATATAGCATACAACAAGCATCAGATTAAGGTTACAATACGCGTCCGTACCTTCACTGTCGATTTTGGTACGTTCTGACGGTAGATGATCACATATATCCTATAAGGGTAATATCGTCAATTAATTCACAAATATTATTTCAAGAGATATTTTGGCTATATCTGACCATTTTACCCCTGGTTCATTATTTGTAACTTTCCCATTTTAATTGCTTAAAAACACAATAACACTATAAATAGGCTGATTTTCCGCCTAACTTTGGAGAATTTTAATTAATTCTATAGAACTCGGAATAAGGATCCGTAAAATTCATCGGAAACCTTAGGATGTCTAATTTTAGATAAAAATATGATTTATTGTCCAGAAATTATAAAAAATTCCCATTTTATACGTTTACAACGTCTGCCCAGCATTTTTAGCATAACTTCAAACATTTTTATCTCCTAGCACAGAGCTCAAAATGATATGCTCTAGGTATATTTAGAAATCTATATATGTCTACTTTAAACATGAATTTTCTCAGAATTTTTGCATAGCATCTTCAACATAAGATACCAGCGTTTGTGAATTTGCTTTTGGGAGTCGCTAACCGACAAAATTTTGCCGTAACTTCGTTACTTTGACTATAATCTTCCAAAAATTTTGCTCTATGACTACCCTCACTATTTTTCGAAATAAAGCTAATTTTAACCATAAAAAATTGAAAATAAAATTTCTCTAGCATATTTTAGATCAAAGCAAAAATCTATCTATGAATTTAAAAGCTAAAACTCTAAGAACTTACCTTGCTATTGCTTGAACTCCTTCAAGATACTCCTTACTCACTCTCACTTCTCTCTATATTCAGATTGTTACTTGATTTTGGTGTGAAAATGAAGTGATCCCAAGCCTCCTATTTATAGGAGAAAATTGGGGACACAAGTGGAATTTAATTGTGACCAAGATTCACCCCAACCATTAGATTAGAAATAGACTGTTTTAGGTGTAATCCCCTCCATTTAATTGTATGCCGACATGCCTATTTTACTCATTCGTAAATGTATATTAAATGAATTGTTATATGCAATGCCGACATCATTTTTCATTCGTCCATGTATATTAAAATGAACTGTTATATGCAATGCCGACATCCTATTTCATTCGTCAATGTATTTTAAAATGATATATGAAATGACGACATCCTATTTCATAATTTAGCTATTTCATTTTGCTTTTTAATTAACTATTTGGTTTGATTGTTTCATTGGAAGGGAAATAACAATAACAACAAAAATCATCCAAGTGCTATGCGCCTCTTATGTTGACTTTAGGGGAGTGATTTAATTAGTTGATTATTATACCAAACAAATGAATATATCTTAATCATATTATATTATCCCATTAATTACTTAATTAGTCACTTACTAATTGTTGGTAATTTTCTTATTTAGGATAAATTATTATCTTACAACTATTTTACTTACATTGGTATTTTATATCCCATGTAAAATATTAAAAATATTGGGGCCATAAAGTACTTTTAATATTATTTTATTTATGCTCTATATATTTTCAGGGAAATAATCCCAAAAATTTCCTAAAATTAAAGATAACATATCTCCCAAGTTTTTATCAGTATTTGTTATCATATGGTATTTATCATAATATTTTTAGGTCATCTTCTTCCTTATAAAATACATTTTTCACTGACCTTAGTTCTTTTTCTTTTCTAATTTTCACAGTAATTTCCCTAAGTAATAAGGTAATTTTGGCCATTTATTGAAACCACATATTCACCTACAACCTTTAAGGGAATATTTATTTATAATTAATAGTCATCCAGGTATTACAATGATAAAGGCTTGGATCGGGATCAGTGGTTTTCATGCAGAGGAATGTGAATGATCAAGATGAAATTTGTCCCTCACATTTGTAGAGAGATAATATTGGGCCCCTTGTGAGTGAGTTTGAGAAATGTATGACTATACTACGATGGAAATGAGTTTCCATTTCAATTGTTAGACTACTCAAAAATCGAAAAAGTAATGGTCAAGAACAGGAAGTTGACATTATCCATGCCTCATCCTTGACCAAATTATCGCGTGACAAAAGGGACATGACATGATTGTACGATAGGTTGTATCGTATTATCGATCCCCATATGAATTGGGTACTTGCAATGTCTTGTTATGTTAGAGGCCGCTTGCGACTTGTGGGCTGGTACAGTATTGGGCCCACTGCCAATCTCATGTGGGCTTGCAGGGACGCATACAAGAATAGCCCAACACGAGCAATTATGTCCAGATTCATTGAATCTTAGATATGTATGAATACAATATTTAATCTAGGATGAATATATATATATATATATATATATATATATATATATATATATATATATATATATATATATAAGGAAAAACACTTCTCATATTGTAGGAGAAGTGTATTCTCATGTCACACACACATGAAATGGTGGGACCCACATATATATAATTAGCATTATATATATGTGTGGGTCCCACTATTTCATGTGTGTGAGAATCTTCTTCTTCTCATGCAACATGAGAAGTTTAAATCCCATATATATATTATTAAATTTGAAAATAAAATAATATTATTTAATAGAGATTATAATATTATTATATAATATTTGTTTTGCATTTAATTTATTTGATAAATTAAATACCTAAAACAAATAGAGATATTTAGTATCTCATATTTAATTTTCGAAGAAAGATATTATATCTTATATTTAATTTAAATTGAGATACAAGTATCTCAAATTTAATTAAATAGATAGATATCATATCTTAGATTTAATTTATAAAGATAAATTAAATCACCAGGCTTTTTAATTCGGATTAAATAAATATATTAAATTATATCTATTGGATAGATTTAATTAATATATTATTTTAATCTAAATTTGAATTCAAGATTAATTTTGAATATTTTAATACGGCTCATTAGGGTTTTAGAAACTCTATAAAAGATGATGATCTAGTCGTATTAGAGGGATGAACGAATTGAGAGAGCCACACAATGGAAAACCCTAAGGAGAGACGTGAGACGTAAAAGCTTGAAGGCGCTAGCACGCTGTCGTCTGTATTGGAGTGCTGTTCGGTGTGGACATGGGCGGACCCAAGTATTAGACAAGGGGGGCAAGTGCCCCCTTGAATATGGAGGATTCTATTTATTTATTTATTTTTAAAAAAATAATAAAATAAAAATTAATACATATTTGAATGATTGCTTACTTTTAAATTAAGTGTCCACCCTTAATACATCAAGACTGCACTTCGTAATTGTAACATCCCATTTTCCAAAAGCAGTATATTTTTGTTTTCATCAGAGTAGAGCATCGGAGCGATTGAGTAACAAATATATATATTCAAAATGCCGTAAGTCCGTCATTTGTTTACGATGTAACGATACATTATACCGAGTGTTTTCAAAAGTAAATAACAATAGAAGAAAGTCTTCAGCCGAGTTCCTATGCGTGCTGCTTCCCTCTCTCCTCGATCCTCGGTCCTCCTCACCCTGAGGCTATATTAAGAGCTGAGGTTCAATGCCCATTGAACCTCAGGTAACGGTTAACCTCATGTTTATATACACCACATAGACAGTATATGAGCATACTAACAAGCATATCCCAACATCATATGAGCCCCCTGGCAGATATGTCACACTTAGCATACGTTTCGCACCTAACATTTCGCACCTAGCAAACGTATCCCAACACCCAGCAAGCATAATAACAGTACAATGTGAAAGTGAAGGAAATCACCAAGAGGGGGGTGAATTGGGGATTTTTAAAAATTCTTTTTAAAACACTCACACAACAGAAGCTAAATGGAGATAGGGAAGAAGAGCTTGACACAGAAGATTTATCGGTTCGGTCTCAACTCTTGACCTACGTCCGGTCCCGGACTCTCGGGTTTTTCTACTATCACTCAATTCGATACACACTCTGTACTCGAAAGCTATCCTCTCTCTAGGATACACTCCCCCTTACAAGTTGTAATCTGAAAGCCCAACCTCAAAGTCCCACAACTTTGAGATTTTTACAATGAATGAATTACAGAAATGAACTCTCTAAAGAGTGGATAAAGATAATCACTGAGGTACAATGTATTCGAGAAGTATAAGCAAAAAACGATTGATAAGCTTGTATGCGTTTTTGTGTGTTTCTTGTTTTTTTTTGCAGACTTCAAATCTTCATGTATTTATACTGGATTGAAGTTTGTGACCGTTGGAGATCTTTTCGAGACTTGGAGCAATTCAAAATACTAGTTGTTGGGTCCAGTGCATTGAATATAGCTATTGGGAGATCTTGATTTGATTCTTTGAATCGTCCGTTGTGACTTTAAATTTGTTGCACCGATTTCGGCATAAGGGGATATCTCCAATTGATATTGAGCCGTTAACTCAGATTGACGGAAATCGGAAGCATAATTGATTGATATCTTTCCTCTTTGAATGCTCAAAAGTTTCCTAAATCAGATTTTTAGGTCTTACGAAATCTCATAAGAAAAGCTGGTTAAATCGGTTAGGAATATTGATATAAAGCATATAAATCATAAGCACCCAATTCGTAGAAACAATCTAAAGCAGAAATCAAACTTGAACAAATTATACTCAGATTCGTTCATCTGCGCAGAAGCTCCAAGCTCGAGTTTACTATACCAAGCTCGAGTTTGGTCTTCATTTAAATTTTGAGTTTTGATTACGGAAGTCTCAAGCTCGAGCTTGTAAGTGAGTAAGCTCAAGTTTAGCATTTGTCGGGGAAGCAAGTTTGAAATCATTTTGAGAGCCAAAATGCAAAATGGCAAGCTCGAGTCTATTAGTGAGCAGGCTCGAGTTTGACACTATTCATGTCAAAAATAATTTTGATTCCCAAAGCGCAAGCTTGAAATTAGAGGTGTAAGCTTGAGTTTGCTAAGCTCAAAATATGACAATGCTCTATGTCGACCCAAACTTGAGTTTGCAAAGGCAAGCTCGAGTTTGATAAAAATATTAAAACCTTTGAAAAGTTTACGTCGGACCTAAGCTTGAGTTTGCAACTCCAAACTTGAGTTTACACTTTGAAGAAAACTAGAAAAACTTTACGCTTGAGGTAAGCTCGAGTTTGAACCTTTAAACTCGAGTTTACATGTTTTGTAAACTCTTTGTAAAATGCAAACTCTACGGTGAAAATGATAAGCTCGAGTTTAAGGAAAGGTTTTCACTTGACATTTGTTTCTGCCAGAGGTAAGCTCGAGTTTGCAACAGCAAGCTCGAGTTTACACGTTTGTAAACTCTTTGAGAAAAGTCTCTAGACGAAGCAAGCTTGAGCTTAAAACTAATAAGCTTGAGTTTGCAATTTGAGTAACTTGAAAAATTCCTCGACTCTTCGTAAACTCGAGCTTCCAAGTGTAAGCTCGAGCTTACTCGAATATGAGTAAACTTTGAAAACCTTCAAGCTCAAGTTTATGGACCAAGCTTAAGTTTAGAAAATGTAAAAAGCTTGGTTTCCTTTACGTAAGGGCAAGCTCGAGTTTGGAGACCCAAGCTCGAGTTTGACGCTGACAGAATGTTTTTGAATTGAAATAAATATGCTTTACCAATCTTTGACAAAAACATTCTCTCATGTTTACAATTGTTATTAATCATCAAAACACATTGAGAACTAACACAATGAACATACCACAGAGCTATCAACTACCTCACATAAGCATACCATACACATAGCACAAGTACGCATACAATAAACATCAGAGTTAGTGTTACAGTACGCGAACGTACCTTCGTTGACGAAATTTCGGTATGTCTGTTGGCTAGTACGTAATCACAGGTATCCTATAAAGATAATAGCATATTTGTTACTAAACAATCATCATTGTAATACCCTAAAAATCGTATTTATGATAAGTATCATATTTCGATAAATAATACCTATTGGAAATAGGTGAATATGTGGTTTCAAAACTAGTGTAATAATTACCTTATTTTCTAAGGTAATTTCTATGGAAATTAGGAGAGATAAAGAGCTAAAATCCATAAAATGTATTTTTGAGGCATTAAATGGCCTAAAAATATTATGATAAATCCCAGGAGGCAATTAAATATTTGTTAAAAATTAGAAAGTATGTTGTCTCTAATTTTAGGAATTTTTTGGGATAATTTCCCTTGAAAAATAATGAGGCAAAATTAAGTATTATTTTGGGATCATAAGTGACCCCATGATTTTTAATATTTTACATGGGATATAAAATACCAATGTAAGTAAAATAGTTGTGAGATAATGATTTATCCTAATTAAGAAAATTATCAAAAATTAGTAAGTGGCTAATCTGGTAATTAATGGGATAATTAAGGTATAAAAGTAAATGAATTAAAAATAATTTAAATAATTATTTTTAATTGGAGAAATTCGAAATTATTAAATAAATAAATAAAATAAAAAATAAAAATTAATAAAATATTTTATGCTTAGAAAAATAAATAAAAAATAAAAGAAAAAAATAAATGTGAAGGTAATTAGAATAAAATAATAATATAATGCGGTGAGTCGCTTATAGGCGGGCCAGGGAAAAGTTAGAAATAAATTCTACGGGTAAACGAAGTAAAAGTCTTTTCAGACTGATCAAATTAAGAACAAGTGAATTTTTGCACGAAGAAAGAATTTACCGGGCGTTGTTTCCGCAACCGAAAACCCTGATTTCAAATAAGACGAAAAGTTGATCAGATAGAGTAGAGTCAGATAGGCAAAGTGAGAACCTATAGAAACAATTGCGTCTTTTTAAACACGATATTAAGTTAGGCAACAACTGGACGTTTTACGATTCAGTGAATTGTTGTCCAGAAGTTGGTTCTATCGGAAGCGATTTAAAGTAACCGGACGCGTTTGTCCGAATATCTTCCGACGCACCGGAGAATACCGGATATGATCAAAAAGAGGATCCAAATAGATAATATGAAAGAGGATGGAAATATCTTCAAAGTTATACGCCGGATTTTTGAGTTTCGCGAAATCGCGAAACGGACACCGTCGGGTAGCTTTATCGGGCCGGAGGCCATAAAGCAAGAGCCATCATGGATGACAACTCATCCATTGACTTTAGGGCTCTTAGATTTCGATCTTGACCATGGATGGCCAAGAGTGTTTTGTCCTCAAAAATGCGATCCTACGGTCCATATTCGTCAAGCGAAGTTCGAATTATTTACCGTTACGCCATCCGTCTCTTCTATAAATACCAAGCTCCTCTTCTTCATTTCTCACACCAAAAATATGCCTCTTAGAGAGAAGTTAGAGAGAGAAGCTCTGGAGAAAGTCTGAGCAAAGTCTGGGTAAGTTATTCGGTCCCTGGTCTTTAGTTTCGGTAGATATAGTAGGAATGCTAGATTTATCTTTAATTTTTCAAGATAGTCTAGATATCATATTTAGGAGTAAATATGATATATATTTCGAAAATATGATGAGGGAAAAGATCTGTCAAAATTCTAGAGAGATAGAGCGAAAACAGCGAAGCTCTGGCGAAATTCCGCCGATTAGGGGTTCAGGGGCAAAATGGTAATTTGTACCTAAAATGCACATTATCTTGCTAAAAGTTGTTAAATATTATCCTTATAGGATATCGAGATAATCGTACATTTGTCGAGCGCATTTGTTGTGCCGCCGTCACCGCATTGTTTTTCCCATTCGTCGGAAATTTACCGTTTTTCCGTAAAAGTTCCGTTGTACCGCCAAAAAGGTACGTTCGCGTCTTTGTAACACTAACTCGATGGTTATTGTATGATTATATATGTTTGTTGTGTTCTGTTTGTTGTTGTAGCATACGTGGTTATGTTATATACACGGTTATGTCACATACGTGGTTATGTCACATACAAGGTTATTATTCTTTGTATCATACGTGGTTATGTTACATACGTGGTTATTATCTTACATACGTGGTTATGTATTTTTAATCATACATCTGTTGTGGACTGTTGTATTGATTGCTATTGTCGTGTATATATTGTCATATTTAAGCATGAGGTTAACCGTTACCTGAGGTTTAATGTGCATTGAACCTCAGTTCTTATCATAGCGTCGGATTCGGGAGAACCGAGAACCGAGGAGAAAGGCGGCGTGCCGCACGAGACCCGGCTGAAGACTTTCTTCTCGTTGTTATTCATTTTTGAAAACTCTCGGTCAATGTACCGCTTACGTAAATCAGCCGGACTTACGGCAATTTGAATAAATGTATCGATTACTCAATCGCTCCAATGCTCTACTCGATGAAAAAAAAATTATCGCTTTTGAAAACGGGATGTTTCACTTTGGTATCGAAGCGGTTGTCCGGCATAGATCGACTAAGTTATTCCAAAAACCTTTTGGTGCCGAAGCGGGGCTAGTCTATGTGGATCGCCCAATCGTCACCATAGCGGTGAGGCTCCCATGATAGACACCTACCGGCCAAATTGGTTGAGTAACGGAGTTAGGCTCTACGCCTTTTTAAAGAGCATGTTTTGAAAATGAGTACCGATATAGCCCTAAGTCGGTGTACCGATCTCGCACCGGTATAGCATTCGAACCGGTGTACCACCCTCTCGTCGGTGCATCATTCTAACCCGAGAATCGTAAATCCATCGTCCATATTCATATTTGATATCGGTCTCGATAATTCGATAACTCGATATCGGTCTCGATAACTCGATAATTCGATAATTCGATAATCTCCGTTTTATGCGAACGATGATTCCATTCGAACCCGAGCTTTTATGTGGAGTAAAGGGCCCACGCCGGATGAAATTTCGAGATCAATAAAGATTAGTACATGCGTATTTGACTCATGTAGAGAAAACTCCCGACACGTATTTCCATATTCGAGTAGAAAGAACCAACGAGAATCGACGAAGGAAAGGTTGCGGGCGTCGTTTATTTGCGGTGTGAATAGAGTCTATGTGTGGTATAAATGCTAAGTGTGGTAAAGTCTGTGATATGCTACTTGTTGTTTTTATTTTAAAATCTAAACGTATACACTCATAAAGAGAAAGAACGAGATATGGCGAATTTACGAGGAGTCGGAGCTCCGAGAGGCCGAGTGTACACACTAACATGTACCGAGGACGGGGACTTAGGAGATGGTCCAAGGTACTATCTCTTTTCAAAGGAATCTTCTCTAGACGGTATATGATGTAGGTATTAGCCGTACGATTACGTGAATTACCTCGTGACGTGTTCTATGTTTCTTAATTGTTACTTTCCATTCGCGATTGTGTCATTGAGTAGGAGGTATCTTGTGTTGTCATGGTGTATGGGCGCCATGGAAACATTTAAGGTATCTTGTGTTACCATGGTGTATGGGCGCCATGGAGACATTTTGATATATGGTGTCAACCGCGGTATATGGGTGCCACGGGAAATACTATATATCAAAGTACAAAATGACAAGATCTTGACGGTCAAAACTAAGCAAATTCTCGATCATCAAGTGGAGCGGCCGACATATAGAGAAAAGTTCGGAGCGAATAAGTCGTGGGAGTCGGTTGCATGCGCGCGAGAAGATGCGGTGCGTAAAACTAGCGGCTGAGGTATCTTTTGTCGTCACGGCACGTGGTTGCTAAGGAGACGAGTTTTGGCACGTGGTTGCTAAGGAGCGAATAAGTCCGAAGTGTAGTTAGTACGAGTCTAAATTGGTATAGAGAAAATTTCGAGGGCGAAATTTTGTTTAATGGGGAGAAATGTAATACCCTAAAAATCGTATTTATGATAAGTATCATATTTCGATAAATAATACCTATTGGAAATAGGTGAATATGTGGTTTCAAAACTAGTGTAATAATTACCTTATTTTCTAAGGTAATTTCTATGGAAATTAGGAGAGATAAAGAGCTAAAATCCATAAAATGTATTTTGAGGCATTAAATGGCCTAAAAATATTATGATAAATCCCAGGAGGCAATTAAATATTTGTTAAAAATTAGAAAGTATGTTGTCTCTAATTGTAGGAATTTTTTGGGATAATTTCCCTTGAAAAATAATGAGGCAAAATTAAGTATTATTTTGGGATCATAAGTGACCCCATGATTTTTAATATTTTACATGGGATATAAAATACCAATGTAAGTAAAATAGTTGTGAGATAATGATTTATCCTAATTAAGAAAATTATCAAAAATTAGTAAGTGGCTAATCTGGTAATTAATGGGATAATTAAGGTATAAAAGTAAATGAATTAAAAATAATTTAAATAATTATTTTTAATTGGAGAAATTCGAAATTATTAAATAAATAAATAAAATAAAAAATAAAAATTAATAAAATATTTTATGCTTAGAAAAATAAATAAAAAATAAAAGAAAAAATAAATAAATGTGAAGGTAATTAGAATAAAATAATAATATAATGCGGTGAGTCTTATAGGCGGGCCAGGGAAAAGTTAGAAATAAATTCTACAGTAAACCGGAAGTAAAAGTCTTTTCGGACTGATCAAATTAAGAACAAGTGAATTTTTGCACGAAGAAAGAATTTACCGGCGTTGTTTCCGCAACCGAAAACCACGATTTCAAATAAGACGAAAAGTTGATCAGATAGGCAAAGTGAGAACCTATAGAAACAATTGCGTCTTTTTAAACACGATATTAAGTTAGGCAACAACTGGACGTTTTACGATTCGGTGAATTGTTGTCCGGAAGTTGGTTCTATCGGAAGCGATTTAGAATCGGACGCGTTTGTCCGAATATCTTCCGACGCACCGGAGAATACCTGGATATGATCAAAAAGAGGATCCAAATAGATAATATGAAAGAGGATGGAAAGATCTTCAAAGTTATACGCCCGGATTTTTGAGTTTGCGAAATCGCGCGAAACGGACACCGTCGGGTAGCTTTATCGGGCGGAGGCCATAAAGCAAGAGCCATCATGGATGACAACTCATCCATTGACTTTAGGGCTCTTAGATTTCGATCTTGACCATGGATGGCCAAGAGTGTTTTGTCCTCAAAATGCGATCCTACGGTCCATATTCGTCAAGCGAAGTTCGAATTATTTACCGTTACGCCATCCGTCTCTTCTATAAATACCAAGCTCCTCTTCTTCATTTCTCACACCAAAAATCTGCCTCTTAGAGAGAAGTTAGAGAGAGAAGCTGCGGAGAAAGTACGAGCAAAGTGCGGGTAAGTTATTCGGTCCCGGTCTTTAGTTTCGGTAGATATAGTAGGAATGCTAGATTTATCTTTAATTTTTCAAGATAGTCTAGATATCATATTTAGGAGTAAATATGATATATATTTCGAAAATATGATGAGGGAAAAGATCTGTCAAAATTCTAGAGAGATAGAGCGAAAACAACGAAGCTCTGGCGAAATTCCGCCGATTAGGGGTTCGGGGGCAAAATGGTAATTTGTACCTAAAATGCCCGTTATGCTTGCTAAAAGTTGTTAAATATTATCCTTATAGGATATCTCGAGATAATCGTACCGCATTTGTCGAGCCGCTGTTGTGCCGCCGTCACACCGTTTTTTTCCGTTGTCGGAAATTTACCGTTTTTCCGTAAAAGTTCCGTTGTACCGCCAAAAAGGTACGTTCGCGTCTTTGTAACACTAACTCGATGGTTATTGTATGATTATATATGTTTGTTGTGTTGTTTGTTGTTGTAGCATACGTGGTTATGTTATATACACGGTTATGTCACATACGTGGTTATGTCACATACAAGGTTATTATTCTTTGTATCATACGTGGTTATGTTACATACGTGGTTATTATCTTACATACGTGGTTATGTATTTTTAATCATACATCTGTTGTGGACTGTTGTATTGATTCTTTGTTGTCGTGTATATATTGTCATATTTAAGCATGAGGTTAACCGTTACCCGAGGTTCAATGTGCATTGAACCTCGTTCTTATCATAGCGTCGATTCGGAGAACCGAGAACCGAGGAGAAAGGCGAGCAGCCGCACGAGACCCGGCTGAAGACTTTCTTTCGTTGTTATTCATTTTTGAAAACTCTCGGTCAATGTACCGCACGTAAATCGGCCGGACTTACGGCAATTTGAATAAATGTATCGGTTACTCAATCGCTCCAATGCTCTACTCGATGAAAAAAAAATTATCTTGCTTTTGAAAACGGGATGTTTCAATCATAATAGTCATTTTAGTCAAAAATGACCATTTTACCCCGACTCCCTAATCGGCGGAATTTCGCGAACTTCGTTACTTTGACTCTAATCTTCCAAAATTTTGCCATATCTCTTTCTCCAACATAATTTTGAAATATATATCATATTTAACCCTAAAACATGATATTAAAATAATACTTGGAAGATTAAAGATCAAACTAACATTTCTACTATAACTACCGAATCGAAAACTAGAACTTAAGACTAGGTACCGAAGAAATTACCCAGCACTTCGCTACTCCTTCTTCAAAGCTCCTCCTTGCTCTCACTTCTCTCTAACCTCTCTCTAGGATTTCTTTGTGAATTGGTGAGTTTGAAGAGAAATATGAAGGACTATTTATAGCAAAAGCCAAAGGATCTCATCCCTTGGATCAACCTTTGCATCAAGGGCTAGGATGATGAAGATGTGGCCTTATGAACATCACTCATTTTCCTCTTCTCTACACCACAAAAAATGTCCCCTTATGTCATCCCATGTCACCAACATGATGTCATCCATTCACTTTATGAGTTCCTTCTGATAAGTCTTCCTGTTCGGTGTTCTAATCGCGTAATCTTGAAGAATCTCAAAATACAAAGCAACACAAAGACCGAAGGTCTAGTCCTCCTCTTTCAAAATACTTGGGTTAACTAAATTTTTGATCCCATTAAGGGTATTCCGTAGTCTGCTGAACATTTTCGGATAAACGCCGTCGGTTACGGAAATGACTTCTGGTAACATCATCTTCTAGGTAAAAATTCACCGATTCATAATATGTCCAGATGTTTATCACCTAAGCCAAGGATTTCAAGATATGATTTATTTTCCATTGGTTCTCGTTTCTACTATATGCCCTTTTCCTCTTTCGTCTGGTCTCTTAATCATTCCGCCGGTTTCAGAAATGACTTCAGAGATAGCCCACTCCAGGATAAAATTATACTTGTTTATAATATGTCCTGATCTTAGCAACTTAGTTCATGGTTTTCTAGATAAGATTTAATTTCTATTGGTTCTCATTTATCCTATCTCGCTTCTTTAATTAATTTACTTTATATTTTAATTCACAAAATTATCCCATTGGTTCTTACTCAATTACATGGATTTAGGCATTTAAAATTGTTAGAATTTCTTGTAGCCCTTGATCTTGCTTTATTATATCACATCCTAACCATTGATCATCATTTAATTTGTCTAATTTAATTAGAATGCTTAATTAGGGCCTTAATCCTATGATTAGTAATCTTTTAGGATTTAGGGTTTTCATGTACTTAATCTCATACATATTTCTTAATCTTTTCAAATTAATTAGCAAGTATACTTTATGCTAATCTTAGCCATAAACATCTAATTTAAAGGGTTTTACAAAATTTACCTTGAATATTCTCTTGATCAAGCTTAAACAATTAGCCATTAATTACTTAATTAATCACTTACTAATTGTTGACAATTTTCTTAATTGAGATTAATTATTAACTCACAACTATTTTACTGACATTGGTATTTTATGCTCCATGTAAAATATTAAAAATCATGGGGCAACTTATGCTCCCCAAAATTATATTCAATTTTGCCACATTATTTTCCAAGGAAAATAATCCCATAAATTCCTAAAATTAGAGACAACATACTTTCCTATTTTTAAAAAATATTTAATTGTCTCTTAGGATTTATCACAATATTCTCAGGGCATTTTATGACCCATAATTGCATTTAGGGATTTTTAGCTCTTTATTCTCCCTAATTTCAATAGAAATTACCTTAGAAAATAAGATAATTATAACTTATTATTTGAGACCACATATTCACCTATTTCCAATAGATATTATTTACTAAAATATAATATTCCAGATAAATAATTATTCGGGTATTACAGTAATCAGATGGAGGATGAATGGTTGAATGATTGTTTAATGTCTTATACTGAAAAAGATATATTTGATAGCATTGATAAGATAATTATAATGGAATTCCAAAAAATAAGGCCTAGAATGATGATATTGTAATTATTTTTATTGTAATATACTTTTGTTATTAAAATATATGTATTTGAACCTATTGAGTACCCACCCTTTATTGTAATTTATGTAGCTACATTTCTAACCGCACTTAGCCTTGCTTTTCTAAATGATAGGTTTGTAAACTAATTACCTCTCTTATTATATCATTAGTATTCACTTAATTTCATGAATATTGTTTTTGATATTCTTTTCTTTTCTTGTTTATAGTCTTTTATTTTTTAATGCATTTAAAACTTTCCTTAAAAAAAATTTCGGGGGCAGCGCCCCAAATACCCCTGCCACCAGTGCCCCCCTTCAGTATTTTTCTGGATCCGCCCCGGGGTGTGGATACCGGTAGAGGGAGTGGATTCGTAGAGTCGGCTCCTGTTAATCGAGTAGGTAGCCCACGAGATCAAATTGAACGAGACACTCAGGAGTTCGCATAGGTACGGTTCTTTCTAACCCGATTTAAACGTCGTTGATAGATCCTCCTTTGGGATTCGTAAGTTTTTAAATGGATGAAATCCTTCTGCGGCGTGTACGGATCCCAAAAGATACTAGATCATTAAATATAACTAGTTACATTCTCAAGTCAACCCTTACTTTTTATAAATTAAATGTCTGAAGTAAAACTCAGTTCTATGTCTTACAACATTATTACCAATATATCATAGTAAAGTAGAATGAATTGGAACTACTTGAGGCTAACTCACACCTCGTAGGGAAAGCTGAGGAAAAGTTCCCCATTAAAAAATTAATTGGCGAGAATAAGTTAAATCAGAGAACTAGTATTATATGTGTATGAAAGTCGCATAGTACTAGTCCTATGGAATAGGTGCCATAATTAATAAAAGAAATATTGAAAATCCGGAGTCCTCTAATTTTCTTTATTATAAAATAAATTAATGTATAATCAGCCTTGACCATTGAAATCACTTTGTTACAAAGTGCAGTTGGGATTTATGTTGACTATTTATTAGAATATATTATGCCATTAATTTCAAAGTATTATCATGTGGCATAAAAAATACTTAAAGGCAAACCAGAATTTCAAAACTTTTCCTAAGAAAAAGGATGTACAGTTATTTATTACGAAAGGAGTTCAACTTATTGCCCATCATCAGAACTGAATTCAAATGCTTTAGACCAACCTAATCAAGGTTATCAAGCTCGGAACTCGGACCGGCCTCTAAACTGGTTGAGGTGACGGGACAGTGGATCAGCTCGGATTCAACCCAAGCCCAGACAAGTGGAGAATAAAAAATCTAAAAATATTCTGATTCTAATCATACTATCATACCATCAAAAATCAATTCAATACATTGAATAACTAAGAAAATAATCATATACTTATCCAACATTACTTACAATTTCTTTGACATATGACATCTAGTATCAATCGACCATTTAGTGACACTATATTGAATAATCATAAATATTGTTTCAAAAAAATTATCAAAATTGATATATGATAACAAAATATGAAACTTTTTTAAAAAGGCAATTAGATCGATGTAACAACCAATGGACGCGGCCGGTTCCGTCAAGGTTGGATAACCCTAAACTTAATTTATTCTTTAGATTTAAATTTTAACTAAGGCTCATTTATTTATATATTTTTAGTTGCAGGGAATAATGGTTATTTATTTCCTCGTATATCATGAAAGTCATTGAAATTAATAATAAATGACTTTTGAATTCATATTAGAACTTATTGATTAATTATTTTAAATCAGTGACCGAAAATTTAATTCAACCAATATAAACTTTTATTACTTGTCTTTTGCCAACAAATTTTAATTACTTTTATAAAAGAGGCTTTATTAATGTATTTAACCATACCATAATATGTGTGTGTGTAATAGCCGGTATTGTTTAAGTTTTTTACTATTTTTTTCCTTGTTGATATATTTTTTTCCTAGGCACAAGTATCCTTCTATTGGAGGCAATTTTGTTCGAGCTATTATTAGGCACCAAATGTAAGCACCTCTCCCAACAGAGATATTTGGACCTTGATTCGCCACCCCTTCTGCTAGACCCAACCTTGTCGGTTATTGATATTAATATTGAGCGAAGAAAAATTTAACACATAAGAAATACATTAAAAATACTTTCCAGTTACAAATAAAGCGCGACGCAACTCTCTTCGTCCTTCTTAAACCATTTGATTGGCATAAACCTGTCCTCCGAGGAATGTGATCTACCCAGTTGAGTCCTCTAAGGTAAATGCCAATGGATAGCAACAATCCATATCTTCCTCAAGAAATCATCATAAACATTTTCAAACGGCTTCCCATAAATTCCCTAATCCGGTTTAGTGTGTCTGCAAGGACCGGAAAAATCTCATCAAGTCATGGTAGACCATCTCCACCACTCCACTCATTATCAAAACTATTGTCTCCCTTTCCAAGGATGTGGTCTATTTGATCCTTCGAACTGGTGTTTCCTTGATCATGAGATGAAGGTTCTTGAAGTCCAAATTCCTGGGTGGGTGTTCGGATCGTCGGTTCTAGTAATGGCTTTCTTTGTTTCAAACTCAATTGCGCTTCCATTTTATTTTGGAATCCAGCTATTAGAGAGGTCAGGCAAGTATCTAAAGTTGTTAATGTTTTTTAGCCTGAGTTTTCTTAAGTAGGATTTGGGTTCAGTTCAATTGTTCATGATTATAAAATTGAAAGAATCCATGCTTCTCTTCTTATTTTGGAAGAAAGGTTGCTATGGACTAGGCAGGTTAATGAAGTGCATGTATATTTATTAAGCACAAACCCATACCAATGCAATTTATATCCAAGAACTATTTGGAGGAACAAAATTGTCTGTAATTTTGTACGTAAGGGCACAACAAAAAATGTGGAAGGAAAAGTTGTTTTGTTCGATATCACCACTAATGAATTTAAAGTGCTTGGTGATATTCCCAGATATGGCATTGGTCATGGTATTTTTTCAATCATGTGGATAGTCTTGTCTCAATTGGCAAAAATCACATTGAAGAGTTTTGATTTTAGATTTTAACTATTCATTGTAGATTTACTTTGAGCTATTTTCTTACAAAAGAACTTCATAAGCTAAAGCTATTTTGCACCTGTGAGACTTTATGCCCTTTAGAGTTTTAATCTTGAAGGATAAGCATAGATATTAAATACCATATTTTTGTAGCCACTTTTTTTTTAATGATCTTTTGTAGATTTATTTGACCTGCCTATCTATAATATCATGTTGTTGGGTTTTAAAAATTGATATATTTGATTGATGATGCGTGGATTATTAGGGACTTTTTTTATCAAGTAATAATTGCTTGTCTTCCTTAAAAACTTGGACTCTTGGTTTGATCAGTGCCATACATTCTTCAGATATTTTTGTGCTTTGACGGTAAATCTTTTATATGTGATGTTATATCATTTGTTACGGTTGTTTTGGACTTGTGATTCATGTCTTTTGAGGCGTGATGTTACTTGTTACCTCAACAATAATTTGTTGGTGTGTGTATGTATATTTCAATTTGTGATAATAACAATAATGTATTTGAATATATAATATATATACACACACTCGCTCCGTTACGAAAATTCAAAAAATTAATTAAAAGTAATATATATGTAATTTTTATATTTTTCTTTCTAATTATAGCGTTGTTTAGAAAATGTTAAAAGTATAAGGTGATTACTTTAAAACACAAAATGAGCCAACAGATAGCAACAAAATGATACAAAGAATAATACTGAGAAAATCTAAGAAACTTCAGCAGCTAATTAACCCTCTAATTTGATCACTGAATCTCCTTAAGAAATTGCTTTTTTTTCTTTGAGGTGAAATTCATCCTTAATGTTTAACATCTTGCATAATTGGATAACAGCTCATGTTGAACTTTCTCAAGTAACTTTGGCTCACTACTAGAATGTAAGTAATGAGCAACCCTCCCTTTCTCCCGTTTCAAGCACTCCTCAACCTTCAGCACATACTTAGGGCCAGAATGTTCTAAGATCCAGTTTGAAGTCTTCCGAGAATAATAGGAAGCAGTGTCTTCGAGCATGGCTGCTTCAAAATCATTCTCATAGCAATCCATACCAATTTCAACAAATATATCTAAGACATTCTTTAACAAAGTCCGATCAATCTGCTCTCCCTCGCGTTCTCGATCAATGAGAGAAATTATTGCATCCCTCACTTTCCCATTTATTTCCTTGTAGACCAACTCACGGAAGCAAGTCAATCCAACAACGTTAAGGGACGGAAGTGACCTCCGAGGAATGAAACACCAATCTAGATAAAGAAAGAAGCGAGACAGCCCCCTAACCATAATATTGTGGTTTGCCCATCCCTTCATGAGTTCTCTCAACATAAATTCGTCATGTTTTTCTCTCAAAGCAGGTAGAACCGTTGATAGTATATATTCTTCAAGAGACTCCCTAAACTTGTCGTAGAGTTGTTGTCGGGAATAATCGTGGACGTGGGGAGGCTTTTGAGTACACATATTGTAGATAGTCGTATATATTATCATGTAGTCCTCAGAACTGAGTTGTTCCTCGGGCAGCCCTTCTAGATTGTTCTTCAGCTTCGTTATGCCTTTTTGAATAAGGTCCCATGCTTGTCCTAGGTCGATGGTCGTGCGCTTACTTATCGACATTTCAGCAAACTACGTTTTCAGCCGAGATACAAAAATGGTAAAAAGATGAACACTACCCTGACGAAGGAGACACCCCAATGGAAGAAGAAAGTCGAAAGGAATTAAACCCAAAAAATGCAACAAGTCGAAACAAAACCCAAGAAATAACCGGTAAAGGAGGGAATGTTCCAAAAGGATGAAGAAGACAGTTATGAGGATGGGGAAATTCTTATTTCTTGAGTACGAAAAATTGAAAGAAACATGGGGCTATCGAAGGATTTACCTACCAAGATTCACCACAAGATCTCCGAGAATTGGATCAGCGCCACTCTCTTGCTTGGTCCTCTCGTCGGCACCTACTCGTATGTGATCGAAAAAGAGAATTGAAGTTGGCTCACAGGTACTGAGATCATACGAGACCGCATGAGTTTATTTGGATAATCATTTTTTGTTGTGAAAAGACACTTTCCCAATCCTAAAGTTTGTTTTGATTTTGATGCGATGTCAATGTTATGGCCTTGAGCCGTTTTAACTTTGACTGACCTTAACCAACTAATCACCTTATACTTCTAACAGAAATAGTATACATGAGAGATAATGACTGAAAAGTTGCAAAGAGATAATGAGTGACATATTTAATGAGGATACAATAAAAAGATCTGGTTAAGATTTCAAATAAATAAGATTTATTGATACAAAATGAATCCGAATTCCCTGCTCATCCACATCCTCAAAAATGGGAGTTTTTTGTTTTTTGTTAGTTAAGTTGTATTTAACATTATGAAGTACTTTTTTTTTAAGTAACAACAAATATTTCAAAGTAATTAATTTTTAGTACATCTAACACTATGAAATATTTTTTTCATCTAGCACCATTAAAAAAACTAATCAATGAATTGTGAATTGTTAATGTTTTTTAGAATGAGTTTTTTTAAGTAGGATTTGGGTTCAGTTCAATTTTTCATGATTATAAAATTGAAAGAATCCATGCTTCTCTTCTTATTTTGGAAGAAAGGTTGCTATGGACTAGGCAGGTTAATGAAGTGCAAGTATATTCATTTTGCAATAGACTTGCTGTGCACGAGAATAAACTTGCTATGCTTTGTCCCTTCAATACCAGTATTGATTTGTGGGTTATGGAGGAGGGAACATGTGCATTTGGGAAAAGATGGAATTGGTCTAAGAAATCTAGCACAAACCCATACCAATGCAATTTATATCCAAGAACTATTTGGAGGAACAAAATTGTCTGTAATTTTGTACGTAAGAGCACAACAAAGAATGTGGAAGGAAAAGTTGTTTTGTTCGATATCACCACTAATGAATTTAAAGTGCTTGGTGATATTCCCAGATATGGCATTGGTCATGGTATTTTTTCAATCATGTGGATAGTCTTGTCTCGATTGGCAAAAATCACATTGAAGAGTTTCGATTTTAGATTTTAACTATTCATTGTAGATTTACTTTGAGCTATTTGCTTACAAAAGAACTTCATAAGCTAAAGCTATTTTGCGCCTGTGAGACTTTATGCCCTTTAGAGTTTTAATCTTGAAGGATAAACATAGATATTAAATACCATATTTTTGTAACCACTTTTTTTTTAATGATCTTTTGTAGATTTATTTGAGCTGTCTATCTATAATATCATGTTGTTGGGTTTTAAAAATTGATATATTTGATTGATGATGCGTGGATTATTAGGGACTTTTTTTATCAAGTAATAATTGCTTGTCTTCCTTAAAAACTTGGACTCTTGGTTTGATCAGTGCCATACATTCTTCTGATGTTTTTGTGCTTTGACGGTAAATCTTTTATATGTGATGTTATATCATTTGTTACGGTTGTTTTGGACTTGTGATTCATGTCTTTTGAGGCGTGATGTTACTTGTTACCTCAACAATAATTTGTTGGTGTATATGTATATTTCAAATTGTGATAATAACAATAATGTATTTGAACTCCGTTACGAAAATTCAAAAAATTAATTAAAAGTAATAAATATGTAATTTTTATATCTTTTTTTCTTCTTCTAATTATAGCGTTATTTAGAAATAGTATACATGAGAGATAATGAGTGAAAAATTGCAAAGAGATAATGAGTGACATAGTTAATGAGGATAAAAATAAAAAGATTTGGTTAAGATTTCAAATAAATAAGATTTATTCAATGGATACAAAATGAATCCGAATTCCCTGCTCATCCACATCCTCAAAATGGGAGGGTCTTTTTTTTTTTTTTTTTTTTTTTTTTGGGAGTTAAGTTGTATTTAACAGTACTCTTTTTTAGAAACAACAAATATTTCAAATTAATTAATTTTTAGTACATATAACACCATGAAGTATTTTTAAAATCTAACACCATTAAAAAAAGAAAAACTCAATGAGTTGTGAATTGTTCATCAAGTTTCATCCTTTCCTTATAAATTCTTGGTAACAAACCTAATTTGAAATTTTGCAATTTCAAAATTCTTTTTCTGTCTCTTTCCCTTATTTATTTTGTTATTGTTGATGTTGGAGGAAAGCGCTTTATTGATAAAGTTAAAGAATTTTCTTTCTTTTTGCATTCAGAGTTTTTTAAAAAAAAGATGTCTAATAAAATAGGAAAAAAAAAAAAGGAATATAGAAGTCAAACCCTCTTATGCATTTCAGCAATCGAATTTGCTACTCAGTTTAAAAAATTTGGTAAATTTTTGTAATAATCTTATCACTGTAAGATTTGGAAAATTTTTGAAATACTAAAAACATAACATTAACATAATAGATAAATTTTTTAAAATGTTCAACCTAATAATACGAGACATTTGATATTGAAATCTTGTTAAATTTAATATTTTTTGCCACCCTAATTATTTTTATGATCAACCTAACAATACGAGAGACACTTGAATTACTTCTTGATTTTGTCAAAGAGAACCTTGAATTACTAACAAGTGGCAAAATCGTTTTTCCTGTCTGTAAAAAAGTTAAACTTCAATTAATTGTTTTAAGATAATAACAGGCGATATATGTTTAACAATTCAAGGAATATTCAGTCTGTAATTAGGGATAGGATAAACTTTTCCACCCGTTCAAAATTTCATCTACCTTTATCATTCCTATTAAGATTCTAATCTAAGGATGAAAAAGTGATAGTGACTAAAACTGATAGTGATCCTGTAATTATTAATAATAATTCATACGGGCAAAAATACAAAAACTGATTTTTATACATGTAAAATAGAAATACGAGTAGAAAGCACAAGATCGCTACGCCAGCAGATTCTTCTCATAGAAGAATTAGACCATTGATTGGAGGTTTTTCCTCTGAAGATCGCTTCTTCGTGCTTCACAATTGAGCTTGATGAAGCGGATTGTAGTGGCCGGCGACATGCCGTTTCTTCCTGAAGAAATCATCAAAAACATTCTTGGTCGACTTCCGGTTAAAACCCTAATCCGATCCCGATGTGTGTGCAAACATTGGAGAAATCTTATCAGAACCCCATCTTTCATCTCTGACCACCTCCACCACTCCAGTACCTATCAAAACCCTTCTCTTCTTTTACAACGACGTTATGACTTATGATTGCTTGATTGTAAGATGCAACTCCATGAAGTTAACATTTCACCTTTGTTGGATTCCCCGGATCCCTTTCAAATCGTCGGTTCCAGCAATGGCTTGCTCTGTGTTAAGGTCGATAGGTATTCTGTATTTGATCCTTCCCTTTTATTGTGAAATCCAGCGACTAGAGAGGTCAGACAGTTCCCCCCAAATACGAAAGGTCCAGATCTCCCGTTTCAGTTGCCCCCAGATGCGCAAGGTGTAAATCCCCTTTTCAGTATAGGATTTGGCTTTAGTCCAGTTGTTAATGATTACAAGGTAGTGATAACTTATCGTTCCATGAAACATTACATGTCTGTTTTTCCTTTAGAGGTTCTGCTTGTCGCCTGCTTGTCGCAGTGTATTCATTAAGCTCAGGATCATGGAAGAAAGTAGAATTTGGGATTAAAAGCGTTGGTCTTGGTGATGAAAGCGTCACTGTGAATGGAATTATGTTTTGGTGTGGACGTGGGAGGAATCCAGACACATATACTCAGTACTTCGCAATAGTTTCATTTGACATAGCAAATGAAGTGTTTACTTTGATACCTACACCTGATCGGTCCACTTCAATATCTAGGCTTACCATGTATGAGAACAAACTTGCTGTGCTTTCTTTTTTTTCGAGTCAACACTCTGAATCTTTGATTGAATTGTGGGTGATGGAGGATGGTTCAGGTGCATCTTGGGCTAAGAAATATAGTAGCCGTCTCATTCCAAGTGTGGTACGTCCGGTGATGACTGTTTGGATGAATCAAATTGTTTGTGATGGTGGTGAAAATGAACGTTATCAAGAACCAAAAATTACTTTTTTAAATATCTCTGCCAATGAATTGAAGGCGTTTAATATCAGCAAATGTGGCAGGGGCACTGGCTGTGGCTGTGGCTTTATTTTGCACCATACAGAAAGTCTTGTTCCAATTGGAGAATAGAAATTGTGTACGATATTTGTACAAGGTGTAGGGTCACAAGTGATATTAACTAGTAAGCGGAGAATGATGAAGCAAAATTTGTTCTATTTTTGTTTGATCTCTATTAATGACTGTACTTGTAATCTTGATGCCCTTTGAAGAAGTTATTTAGAATGATTAATGCGCATCTATATTCAATACCTGGTGTGTTTCTAACTTTATTTGACTCATTTATAAATTTTGTTGTTCATTTCTCTTCGGTAGATGGATATATCATTTAGTTATTGGCGTATGGATTAGCATGGATTTGTTGTCCATGTAATAATATACCCAAATATTTTATGTGATTCCCAAGGGAAGAGAAGTTGACACATAAGGTGGGTTCAAATCATTGTGCAGAGATTGAAAAGATGTTATTATTATGATATCTGCCATCATAGTTCTCCTTCTCCACTCTGTAACAAAATGGTCTTATTTTTCAGTGCTTGACTTCCATGAAAACTTGTCTGCATAAGTCATTAAAAGAAAAATGCTTCTTAACTTATGAATTTCTCATTCTCATTCTTTTTTCCCCTGAAAACACAAATCGAAAGAATAAGATTAAAGTATGTATCTATTCAGACAAAAAGGTGCCATAAGAAGATTATCTCTTGCAACCTATGGCGGAGCTTACTTAAGCAATAGGGGGCCCCCCCCCCCCCCCCCCCCCCCAAAAAAAAAAACGTTCAGAAATTTTTGTAATTTTTTTTAATATAATGTAAAAAGTAATGTTATCTTATATACTATATTTTTTAAAATATTTTTATTATACATTTGGCCCCCAAATATTTTTTCCTTAATTAGTTAATAAGTATACATTCGGCCCCTCAAATATTTTTTTAAGATCCGCCACTGTTAATGGCTATGATATTTTTGCCTTAATTTTGAAAGTTTATATCTACTTTTATATCTAAAAAAGCACTTGGTGTTTAGCGCTTACCAAGATAAAACACATGTGCATTTTTACACCTTAACCCAAATAAAAAAGAGATTTTCTTACCAGAGAACCCTCTACCTTCTAGCACTATGCAATAGATGGCTTTAGGAAGGCAAAGATCTTCTATAACAATAGTGTGTACACACATCTCCACTCTGTTACTAAAATTATATGGTACAAAATATTAATTAAAATTAATAAATGTGTAATTTATATATAGTTCTTTCTAATTATAGCCTTGTTTAGAAATAGTTTACATGAGATCGATAATGGGTGAAAATTTATTGCAAAGATATAATGAGTGACATATTTAATGAGGATAAAAATAAAAAGATATAGTTAAGATTTCAAACAAATAAGATTTATTCAATTGATATAAAACGAATCCACACTCTGTGCTCATCCACATCCTCAAAATGAGAGATTTGTATTTTATTTTATTATTTCATTAGTTTTTTTTTATTTGTTGAGTTAAGTTGTATTTAACATCCTAAAGTATTTTTTTATAGTAACAGTCAATATTTTAAATTAATTAATTTTTAGTACATCCAATACCATAGAGTATTTTTTCATCTAGCATCATTAAAAAAAACTCAATGAGTTGTGAATTGCTTATCAAGTTTCGTCATTCGCTTTTCGACTCATGGTAACAAATTTAATTTAAAATTGTACAATTTCAAAATTCTTTTTCTGTCTCTTTTCCTCTTTTTTTTTTTGGTTATTATTCATGTTGGAAAAAACCGCTTTATTGATAAAAGATTTTTCTTTCTTTTTGCATTGGGAATGAAAATAACATAATGTCTAAAAAATTAGGAAACAAATAGCTAGGAATATAAAAGTTAGACAATCATGTGCATTTCAGCAATTGAATTTGCGACTCTGTTTAAAAAATTGGGTGTTACTCATCAAAATCCAATAATTTAGAGTCTCGTTCAAAAGAAATTTAGAGTATTTTTTTTATTGTAAATCAATTAATGTATACTAAACTTTTGTTATCATTTAAGTATAGGTGGGTTACTATCTTGCTTAAAGTATGAATTTTTTTATTCTACTTCCAGCCCAAAAGAACTATTTTTTTTAAAAAATAATTTTATCACTCTAAGATTTGGAAATTTTTTGAAATACTAAAAACATAACATTAACATAATAGATAAATATTTTAAAAATGTTCAACCTAATCTGTAATATAGAATTTTTGGTCTTCTATCAAATATGAGGATATATAGTTTTGTTCCTAGTGCGTGCATAATTTGAGGTTTTCTGTTTACATAGTGAGTTGATGATTTTCTTCATAATTTGATTTTCTTGAAATTGTTTGGGATTGTGCTTTTGTTAGTGAAAATGAACATATTACGTTGGATGTAACGGTTAAAGATAAAGGGATTATATGCAATTGATCTGTGTTTTACTCGATTATATGCAAGATGGAACTCCATGAAGTTGAGAATGCACCTTTCATGTATTACTCGACCACCTTTCGAATCGTCGGTTCCAGCAATGGTTTACTCTGTGTTGAGGTCGATCCGTATTCTGTATTTTCTCCATCCCTTTTATTGTGGAATCCAGCGACTAGGGAGATCAGACAGTTGCCTCCAAATAGGCAAGTTCTACCGCTCCCTTTAGATACACATCTATTTTCCGATGTAGGATTTGGCTTCAGTCCCATTGATAATGATTACAAGATAGTGGTAATTTATTTTTGCTTGTCCTCTTACCGTATTGCATGTTGTAGCTTATTCATTAAGCTCAGACTCATGGAAGGAAGTAGAATTTGGAATAGAAAACGTAGTAATCTTTCATGGAAGCGTCATTGTTAGCGGAGCAATGTTTTGGCTTGGGTTTAGTTGGAAGGATAGTACAATAGGTAGTTTTTACTATGTGATAGTTTCATTTGACATAGCAAATGAAGTGTTTACTTTGATAACACTTGATTGTTCAATTCCAAGACCTATGCTTTGTTTTTCTGAGATGCAAGACTCTGAATCTTTGATTGAATTGTGGGTGAGGGAGGATGGTTTAGGTGCATCTTGGGCTAAGAAATTTAGTAGCTGTCTCATTCCAAGTGTGGTACATCCGGCGATGATTATTTGGATGAATCAAATTGTTTGTGATGGTAGTGAAAGGGAGCGTCATCATGAAGCAAAAATAGCTCTATTAAATATCTCTACTAATGAATTGAAGGCGTTTAATATCAGCAAATGTGGCACGGCCAACGGCAGTGGCTTTATTTACGACCATGCAGAAAGTCTTGTGCCAATTGGATGAAAGAATTTGTGTACAATGTTTGTATAAGGTTCAGAGTCATCAGTGATACTCCCTCTGTTTCTAATTATAGAATAACATTTAAGAGTTGACTTTGGTACTAATTATAGAAGAAGTTTTTGGTTTTTGTCAATTTCATCCTAAAATACCCTTATTTTATTCTTTCAAATGTGTTTGGTTTTTGATAATTATATGTATGTGGGTGTGTAAACTCTTCCAGACAAACTTTTAAATTGTTGGATTTTAATTTATTTATCGATTAGCTTATGTTAATTTGCCAATACACGCACATACACACATAGTGTGTGTGTGTGTCTATATACATATATGTATATGTGTCTGTGTATGTATGTATGTATATATTGTGTGTCTACACACAAATATATCTAGGCAAACACACACACATGTGTCTCTCTCTCTCTCTCTCTCTCTATATATATATATATATATATATATGTATGTATGTATGTATGTATACAGAGGCGTATCTTCTTATAGACAATGGGGGACCATGGCCCCAAAAAAATAAGGGTAAAGGTGTAAAAATGTACACATGCTTTACTCTTAGGAGCGTCTAACACCAAAAGCTTTTCGGAGGTGCAAAAACACCCATAAACTCTCAAAATGGGTGCAAAAATAACAACCGTTAACTTTAACTTAACACCATTACTTTTTGTGATGGGTCCCACACTATTTTCATAGAAATACCAAAATACCCCTAATTCCAAAAAAGAAAAAAAGAAAACTGGAATAGGTTGCTTTTCGGTAGGGAAAGGCAAGACCAAAATTGCTTTTCGTGGTCACAATCTACAAGCTGAAGGGAAGCTAATTTCATTCCAGTTTAGGGAATAAAAGCTCGATGTTTGAATATTGTAACAACAAAATAAATTAATAGAATAGGGGTTCAGGAAAATAAAAGTATCGAAGACAACTGTGAAGCAAAAACCAATATCGTTAACGAAAAAAATATCCGCTTTTTGTACAAGTAACCAACGCTCACTTCGTCCACCTTCAACAATCAAAGTTGAAACTTTCATGTTTCTCTATTACTCGACATTAACAGATCTTCTAGCATTTGAATTAAAATTTAATTATCCAATTTCGAATGTATCTCCATGAGTTTATTAGAATCCCACGAATTGTGTGTATTCTGAGTAGAGAGAGCTAATTATGTATTTGGCAAAGATGAAGCGATCAAGGCGTCCTGAAGAAACTGCCAATGAAGATGAGGGTTCGTGAGGAAACCCTCTTTTCGTTTCGCCGATGATGGAGGGTCTGTGTAGTGCGATTTGTTATGCCTAGATTTTTTCATTAGAGTTTCACAGGTTTGAGCAGAGGATAACAGAAACAGAGAGATTACAACAGAGAAGCCCAGCTCAAACTTCCACAAGGCATCCATGGTTTTCATCTCCGATAAAGGAAGGATTTTTCAAACCGTCAGAAAATTTGTTATGCCCAGATTTTTTATTTTTTATTTTTTTTTTGAATTAGGGGCATTTTGATATTTTCATGAAAATAATGTGGGACCCACCACAAAAAGTAATAACGTTAAGTTAAAATTAACGGTCATGTTATTTTTGTACTCATTTTGAGAGTTCATGGGTGTTTTTGCACCTCCGAAAAGAGTTTGGTGTTGGGCGCTCTCGAAGGTAAAGTATATGGTCATTTTTGCACCTTTACCCAAAAAATAAAAAATTAGTCCTAAATATGTAATGTAAATTGGATTTTTTTTACTTTTTTTAATATATATATT
The DNA here is from genome assembly GCA_019022615.1 of Acacia melanoxylon. Classification (NCBI taxonomy): domain Eukaryota; kingdom Viridiplantae; phylum Streptophyta; class Magnoliopsida; order Fabales; family Fabaceae; genus Acacia; species Acacia melanoxylon. The sequence goes on from JAFJYJ010000010.1 coordinate 4,329,383, forward strand.
TGGCCCAAAAACTTATACATTTGGCCCCCAAATATTTTTAAAAAAAAATTAGTTAATGAGTATACATTTGTCCCCTAAATATTTATTCCAAAGTTCCCCACTGTGTGTGTATATATATGTGTCTGTGTATATGTGTGTCTACACACACATATATGTGTGTGTACATATATATGTATATCTGTGTCTGTCTGTCAATATATATGTGTAAAGATATATCATCCTGATCCTATTTATAAGTCCCTTTTGACCAATAAATTTGGTCTTATTTATAAGTCCATTTTGACCAAATAAATGAGATTATAATAATTTTACCCTTATCAATTATACCAATGAAAACAGAAAGAGAAGAAAGGTACCCAATCATAAATGAGGGTAAAGTTAAAAATTTACCCCATAATCATTGAGCTAACTACCTCTCCTTGGTATGTGTGATTTGGTCAAAAGAGATTTATAAATAGGATTAGAGTGGTGTGTGTGTGTGTGTATATATATATATATCTGTGTGTGTACATATAAACACACACACACACATATATATATATTGTGTGTGTGTGTATATATGTGTGTGTATGCATATATATGTATATAGATATATGGGTGTGTGTGTGTGTATATGTATGTATATATACTTATATGTATACATATATATACACACATATATAGCAACATATATAGCAAGACCATTATTTCAATTAAAAAAATGTGGAAAGAAAAATTCTAAGTAGGAGAAATATGTGGTGGGGTTGTAAATTCACTTTTACTTATGTCATTTTTAAATTTATATAAGGGCATTTTAGAAAAATGAGTAAAATTAACTAATTTAACTCCGCTCCTTAATTTCTCCAAAATCTGTTAAATATGTCCTATAATTAGAACTAGAGGGAGTATTAAACTGTTTTGTGGAGAATGATGAAGCAAAATTTGTTCTATTTTTCTTTAATCTCTATTAATGATTGTACTTGTAATCTTAATGCCCCTTGAAGAAGTTATTTAGAATGATTAATGCGCATCTATATTCAATACCAGGTGTGTTTCTAACTTTATTTGACTCATTTATGAATTTTGCTATTCATTTCTTTTGTCCACCAATGATTTTAGGGTTAAGGTGCATTTTTGCCAACAAACAATTACAGAAAGAGCATCCAGCACAAATATTAATTAAAGGTACCTTAAATACCAACAAACAATTAAAAATGTGCAGATTGGCCAACGAACTTTTAAAAAGGTGCAGTTAGCACAACGCAGTTAGAAAAAAGATAATGTTCGTTATTTAAGGTGCAGATTGGCCAACGAACTTTTATTCCAGGAGCACCCAGCACAAAAAAGTTTTACTCAGGAGCTCCCAACACAAAATTCTTAATTTCACTAAATTAAATAAAAAAATTTCTCAATTGTCATTATTCAAAACTACTTGTATAGATATCTATGGACAAAAATTACTCATTTGCTAAAATAAACAAAAATTTTAATTAAAAATATAATTATATGATTTAAATAAAACTCAAGGTTTTTTATAATTTATTATATATGTTAAACAAAAAAATTATACGATTTATTTTTATTTTAGAAGAAATTTATGTGAGTTTAAAAATTCATTTAATGTTTTATATCGGAAAGAAATGAAATGAGTTTAATTTTTATTTTTATAAAAAGAGCTTAATGGACATCAACGTTGACCCTTAATAATATAAATCGACAACTTGATGATATTTTTGTTAATTAAATTATCTATTGATTATATCAATATGGGACTTGTTGGAAAAAAAATTGTCATTAATTAAGTATCTTTGAATAGCCTCAGCAAATTATTTATGGGACTTTTAAAAAAAAATTCCAACAAGTCTCATATTGACATAATCAATATATAATTTAATTAACAAAAATATCATCAAGTTGCCGAATTTATATTATTAAGTGTCAACGTTGATATTCATTAAACTTTTTTTATAAAAATTAAAATTAAAATCATTTCATTTCTTTCCGGATATAATAGATTTTTTAAATTTCATTAACATTAAATGAATTTTTCAACTCACATAAATTTCTTCTAAAATAAAAATATACCATATAATTTTTTTGTTTAACATATATAATAAATTATAAATCACCTTGAGTTTGATTTAAATCATATAATTATTTTTTTAATTATTTTTTTTAGCAAATGAGTAATTTTTGTCCATAGATATCTATTCAAGTAGTTTTGAATAATGACAATTGAAATTTTTTTTTATGTAATTTAGTGAAATTAAGAATTTTTGGCAGATGATAGTCTTGTACCAATCGTCAACATATATTTGAAGAGTTTTGATCCTAAATTTTTGTTACTTGAAGAGTTTTGATCCTAAATTTTTGTTACTGCATTATAGCTCATATTTATTTTGTTTAAACACTTTTTGGTAGAAATAAGCCATATGATCCTTGAAGCCTTTTAGGGTCTATTTGGTTTGACAGAGGGAGGAGAGAGAAAGAGAGATTTTAATGGAGAGGAGGGGAGGGGATATGAGGAATTATAATGTTATCTTGTTTGGATTGATCAAAAGGAAAGGCAGAGGAGAAATTTTAATATTATCGTGTTTGCCTGTTTGGTTCACAAGGGGAGGGAAATTATTTTTACATAGACAACTTTACCCTTATCAATTCTTGGTAACCAATCTAATTTAAAATTTTATAATTTCAAAGTTCTCTCTCTAAATATCACTTTATTGATACAAGAATTTTCTTTCTTTTTGCATTGGTAGTTTAAAAAAAAAAGTCTACTAAAATAGGAAACAAATAGGAATATAGAAGTTAGACCCTCTTGTGCATTTCACAATCGACTTTGCGGCTTTGTTTAAAAAATTGGGTGTTACTCATCAAAATCCAATAATTTAGAGCATCGTTGAAAAGAAATTTAGAGTATTTTTTATTGTAAATCAATTAATGTATACTAAACTTTTGTTATCATTTAAGTATACGTGGGTTACTATCTTGCTTAAAGTATGAATATTTGTATTCTACTTCCAGCCAAAAAATGAGTAATTTTTTTTAATAATAATCTTATCACGGTGAGATTTGGAAAAAATTTGAAATACTAAAAAACATAACATTAACATAATAGATAAATATTTTAAAAATGTTCAACCTAATAATACGAGAGACATTTGATAAATTGATATTTGTAACATCCCATTTGAAAACGGCGGAATATTTTTTTTTTAAGTGTTTCCAAATATTTCAAGCAGATTAATCAGAGTAGAGCATTGGAGCGAGTGAGTAACTGATTCATAACAAACATCAACCACAGTGTAACATTGTAATGATTACAATAATCCTAGAGTTTAAAAGTGAATAAGCGAAAGCGGTAAAGATAGATAAGTCTCGATCGCACGTCTAATCTTTGCTTGCCTCGATCTTCGATCCGTATTCCTCCGGATCCCGAAGCTATAGCGAGATTCAATTCACCGCATTGAATCTCGGGTAACGATTAATCTCAAACCCAAACAATACGGTATACGGATAACGAGATATTCTAGATAATACAACAAGTATATCACTACATAAGCATACAGCAGATGCATGATCATTATGCCGACAAAACATAAGCATTACGCAGTATGTAAAGCCCCACAATGTAAAACAACAATAACAGTTTGCACTATTCACCAGTGTCACGATACCACTCGTGTTCTCAGCGCTAGAAAAATATACGGCGTTATCATGACTATAACCCGTGTAAAACTGTCTGTATATCGGTCTACGAACGTATCTATCACATATATATGCATTTAAGCAGTACAAGATTAGTGTTATAGTACGCGTCCGTTCCTTCGTTGACGACGTTAGGTACTTCTGGCGGAAAAACATACTTTTTACGGAAAAACGTGAAATATTCGACAGCGGCACGTCGGGCAGCGTAACGGCAGCAAATCAGAGTTTCTGATGCCCTATCAGAGTAATATCACTTTCATTAGTGATTTGACATCATAACTGGCATTTTAGGTAAAAATTACCATTTTGCCCTTCTACCCCTAATTTGGCGGAATTTCGCCAGAACTTCGTTACTTTGACCGTATTCCATTTCAAAATTATCTCCACTATGTTTTTACCTCGTCAGGCATCTTTCAATGCAATGAGGCATAAAAACAAGCATAGGAACAAATTTTGAAACTTCCCAGATCAAAACAACGGTTATACTATAGCTACTGAAAGAACTACGGAAACTAAAAACTAAGAACAGAAGAACTTACTCGGAGCTAAGGCAAAACTTTTGCAGAGCTTCTCACTCTAAGTTTCGGCCAAGGTAGAGAGAAGAGGAGGTGTGAAGAATGAGAGCAAGAGAGCTTGCTATTTATAGGGAAAAATAGGGACAAGGTGGGAATTTCCACAAAAGTCTTGAGATCGGATTCGCCGTTGGATCGCATTTTTGAGAACAAAGCAATCTTGGCCATTCATGGTCAAAACCGACCTCTTGGTCCCCCAAAAGTCAAAGATTGAGTTTTCATCTTGCTTTATGGCCTCCGGTCCGATAAAGCTACCCGATCGGTGTTCGTTTCGCGCGATTTCACAAAAACTCAAAAATTCGGGCATGTAACTTTGAAGGTCTTTTCATCCTCTTTCATATTATCTATTTGGATCGTCTTTTTGATCATATCAGGTATTCTCCGGTGCGTCGGAAGATATTCGGACAAACACGTCCGATTACGGAAATCGCTTCCGATAGAACCAACTTCACGGACAATAATTCGTGAATCGTAAAACGTCCAGTGGTTTCCTAACTTAATCCGTGTTTGAAAACACGCAATTGTTTCTATAGGTTCTCACTTTGCCTATCCGCTCTACTCTATCTAATCGGCTTTTCGTCTTATTTGAAATTAGGGTTTTCGGTTGCGAAACAACGCACGGTAAATTCTTTCTTCGTGTAGAATTTCACTTGTACTTAATTTGATCGCCGAAAAGACTTTTACCTCTGGTTTACCTGTAGAATTTATTTATGACTTTTCCCCTCGGTCGCCTATAAGCCGGCTCACCGCATTATATTATTATTTTATTCTAATTATCATTTTAATTATTTAAACAATTCTTTTTAATTAAAAATATTAAGAATTTCGACCCCTAAATTTTAAAATTCAGTTTTAATTATTTTTCTATAATTTTTTCCATTTTTTAAAAATATAATATTTTTTACCAAAAATTCTCGTTTTACCCCCGCCTTCGTTAAGGCTTAATCGGGCCTAATTTCTTCGTTTAGTGATCTTTTCGGGATCAGGTTTCTTCATATATTTATCTTTACTAATTTACAGTATATTGTTATCTTTCAAACTTCTATACCGATATTGTCATTTTATATCTTATGTAAAATATTAAAAATGTTTACCCGATCGGGTTACTTTATGGTTCGAAATGTTTTTTAAACGTTTCTTCATGTTATTTCCTCCGAAATAATTTATTAAATTCTCATAATTAGGGATAACACTTCCATATTTTTCTCATAATTTTTCATGATCTTTCGTATTTATCATAATATTTTTAGATTTCGTTTTTATCACCATTATATCATTTTTAGTCATTCGTTTCATCGATTTTCCCGTAACTTTTTCAACAATTTACTCTATAATTATAACAATTTCTATAATAGTTTTATCTCATGAATTTACTTCATTAAAATATTCATTAATTTTCCTTTATCTCGTAAATTTCGATTTGCTAAAATCCGGTATTACATTTCTCTCCCCCCTTAAACAAAATTTCGCCCTCGAAATTTAATCTATACTCACTAGACTACGGGCCATAAACTCGGGTACTTCTCCTTCATGTCACTCTCGGTTTCTCAAGTTGCCTCGTTTGATGACAAACCCTTCCGGACCACCTTCACTATCGGTATAGTTTTAGTCCTAAGCCGTTTCTCCTGGCGTTCGAGAATTTGCTCCGGCTCGACTACAAAGGTGTTATCATGCCGTACTTCAACATCATCGTACTCCATGACATGATCTCGCTCTGGAAGGTATTTCTTTAGTTGTGACACGTGTAAAACATCGTGGAGATTACTCAGGTTCGGGGGTAACGCTAGTTGATACGCAATTGGTCCTCGCTCGGCTAACACTTCAAATGGTCCAACGTAACGCGGACTAAGCTTCTTTCTCTTCGTGTTCCGCCGACACCGGTTCTTTTGGAGATAATCTCGAAACACATGGTCTCCGACTTCAAACTTCAACGGTCTTCTCCTCTTATCTCGCATAGCTCTTTTGTCTACCGTGTGCAAAGCAATGAGTCTCTTCTTGATCGAGTGATCGCTCGGAGGTCTCGTTTTAGCATATCCGGTCCAAGCAAGCGCTTTTCGAGACGCATCCATCCAAAGCATAAAGGCAATTGGCACTTTCGCCCATACAAAGCCTCGAACGGGGCCATTTGTATGCTTGAATGATAACTATTGTTATACGCGAATTTTGCTAGTGAGAGGTGTTCGTCCCAATTTCCTTTGAAATCCAGGGCACATGCTCGCAGCATATCCTCTAGCGTCTGTATCGTCCTCTCTGATTGACCGTTGGTTTGAGGGTGATAAGCCGAACTGAACTTCAGCTTGGTACTCATTCCTTCATGTAGTGCTTGCCAAAAGCGAGATTGGAATCGAGTATCCCGATCAGAGATAATACTCTTAGGGACTCCGTGCAGTCTCACGATCTCTTTGATGTAGATTGCAGCCAATCGTTCTGGAGAGTAGTGGATGCTAATGGGTATGAAATGTGCCGACTTGGTTAATCGGTCGACGATCACCCAAATGGTATCGTGATGCTCGATCTTAGGTAGACCTACCACAAGATCCATGGTCACATTCTCCCATTTCCACTCCGGCAGTTCTAGTCCTTGCGAGAAGACCGGGGTCGCCGGTGCTCGATCTTTACTTTACGGCAAGTTAGACACCCGGCTACGTGCGAGTTAGGTCTCTTTTCATTCCAGGCCACCAAACTTCGGCCTTCAAGTTCTGGTACATCTTGACCATTCCCGGATGTAGAGTGTACTTACTCTTATGAGCCTCATCCAAGTATCTTCCGCTTCGGTTCATCAGCGGAGGTATGTAAATGCGCCCCTTGTGTCTGACCAATCCACTCGATGAAAGGTCGTGGTCTTGGGTTTCACCTTGAGATATCTTCTCCCGCATGGAGATTGCCCAATCATCTTGTCTCTGAGCTTTATCAACTTCATCTCTCAGGTCGTACTCCCTTGACTCACAAAAAGATTTGCAAGGTAGGCGTCACTTGGTGCGTTGAAATTCATGCGAGATTTGGTTTGAAAGATTCAGTCTCGAAATCTTCAAGTAATTTTCGCTCTTGTATAATCATATATGATACTTGCACCTTTTTTCTGCTTAGAGCATCTGCAACGACGTTTGCTTTCCTTGGGTGATACTTGATCTCCAGGTTGTAGTCTTTCAAAGCAATTCCATCCAACGACGTTGCCTCATATTTAGTTCCCTTTGATCAAAGAGATACTTCGGAGCTCTTGTGGTCGCAGTATAGTTCTACGGTCGTACCGTACGAGATAATGCCTCCATATCTTCAAAGCGAAGACGATGGGCAAAGCAAGCTCCAAATCGTGTGTAGGATAGTTCGACTCGTGCGGCTTCAGCTGACGAGAGGCATAAGCCACCACTCTGCCCAATTGCATTAGGACACAACCCAATCCTTGCCCACTGGCATCACTGTAGACAACATATGTCTCATTAGGATTCTGGATTATCAATACCGGTGCTTTGTAGTCAACCTCTCCTCGATCTCTCGAAAGCTCTCCTCACGGTCATCTCCCCATATGAAGGGTTGATTCTTCCTCGTAAGCTTTGTCAATGGTAGGGCAAGACGCGAGAAATCCCGTATAAATCTACGGTAATATCCCGCTAGACCTAGGAAACTACGTATCTCCGTCACTGTCTCTGGCCTCTTCCAGTCCAGAACTGCTTCCACCTTGCCTGGGTCAACAGCAACTCCGCCGCTAAATATCACATGGCCCGAAATCTCACTTCCGCAGCCAAAATTCGCATTTGCTCAACTTTGCGTAGAGCCGCTTCTCTCTCGTATGTTTAATACTAAGCGCAGATGTTCTTCATGTTCTTTTCTGCTTTTGGAATAGACGAGTATATCGTCAATGAACACCACCACAAACTGGTCTAGGTGTTGTCGGAAGATACGGTTCATGTAATCCATGAATACTGCAGGTGCATTTGTTAATCCGAAGGGCATCACAAGGAATTCGTAGTGCCCATATCTGGTTCTGAAAGCCGTCTTGGAAATATCATCGTCTTTGACTCGTAACTGATGATATCCCGAACGCAAATCAATCTTAGAAAAGACAGTGGAACCGAGATAAGCGATCCAAAAGATCATCAATCCGGGAAGTGGATATTTGTTTTTGTGATCACTTTATTTAGTTCGAGATAATCGATGCGAGTCGAAAACTTCCATCTTTCTTTTTCACGAACAGAAGCGGAGCTCCCGGGGTGATACACCGGGTCGAATGAACCCCTTCTTCGAAGTTTTTCTAGTTTGTTTCTTCAACTCTTGCATTTCATTTGGAGCCATACGATACGGCGCCTTTGATATTGATCATGTGCCGAGACATCAATTCAATATTGAACTCCACCTCTCGGATAGGAGGTAACTCAGTGAGATCCTCCGGAAATACATCGGGAAAATCATTCACCACAGGGATATCCTGGAGTGAAAGTTCGGCTTCTGCTTTAACCGAAAAGTGTTAGTTCTGATTAGTTTTGATGATGTCTTATATAGATGCCATTATCTAGAGCAAAAATCTTGAATACTACATTTATCTTCTACTTTGATTAATTCTTATATATTAATGTAGATATGAAGTTTATACAATGAAGATTGATCAAGAGAGGAAATTGAAGAAAGGAGAATATCATTATGAAAGTCTCTATGATCAAGGAAGATGAATTGGCGAGTTCAAATGAGCTACGATGGATTCTGAAGCAATTCTTGAGTATATCAACTTAATACTCAAGTATGGTAATGAATTGGTGGAGCTCAAATAGGCTACATATGCATTCATGAAGCAATTCTCGAGTACCAAGCATCAATACTCGAGTATGATACTCAATCAGATCATATTCAGGCAGAAAACTGATATATACTCGAGTATGTCACTTAAATACTCGAGTATTGGACCAATACTTGAGTAGAGAACTTCAATTCCCGAGTAGTGTCGTGATTTCCAGCTGCTTTGCTCAACTCGTTTTCGGCGACTGGTAATTCGATGATATCTCCCAAACCAGGAATCGGATTGACATGAAACCAGTGGAATATGAAACTAGACATCCAACACGTATTGTGTCCAAAATATCAAGGCCAAAGTAGTTCCTATGAGAGAGCTATGATTTTTCTAAGTTGGAACAAACATCACCGTCATAGTCCAGACCAAGCTTCGGTAATTTGGGTATATCTCACAAAATACAAATCGTATTGAGCTGAAATTGGTGCCATTAGAAACTAGACTCAAATACATTTCCAAAAACATCAATAACACAGAAAACGAAGATCAATGTAAGGAGTTATGATGTTTTGAAAGTTACGATCTGTTTTGGATGCCGCAGAAACGGCTTATTTGGATAAAAACAACCTCCATTCATCGATGTTAATGGACGAAATACAACTAGTTTGGAGTTGATTCTTATTACACCGGGAAGAAGACTTAATGAGCTTTCGAGATGAGGTGGTTTGTCAAATTTGAAGCTATACGAAGACATTACCCTCACTTTGGAAATTGTCTCTTTTCCCGTCAATATGGTTGCTTCTTGAAAGTCCGAAAACGGACAAGAACATGGTATATGGAAGTTGGCAATTTGACATTCAAATATGAATACTCAAGTAGGAGATGATACATACTCGAGTAATACCAAGTCAGAGGCATTGCTGAAGTTGCTAGTCAAGCATACTCGAGAATGCCACTTACATACTCGAGTAATATCGGGCTCTTCATATTGCTGGCAAAGGAAGGAGACCAATACTCGAGTATCCTGGAAACAATACTCGAGTATTGTCAAGGCAGAGACTCAATGGATTTCATGAAATGGTTTATACCCGAGTATTCACAAGGCAATACTCAAGTATTATCAATTGCGGGAAGATTGATTGATGGAATACTTGAGTATTCAAGTTCAAGACCCAAGTATTGACGAGATATCGGTTTCTATGAAATGATGCGTAAGGGAATACTCAAGTATCCGAAAGTATTCCGAAAGTATTGAAAGCGTACTTGAGTATCTATCGGGAATTTCGCAACATCTTGTGAATGCACCGATTATTCAATTATATCTTCTTCTACATCACTCAATCTTATTTATGTTATTACTAATCATATTCTTGAGTGAGTTGCAGATTATTAATTTGAGTTAAACATTGAAGAATCAATTCATGGATCAGAAGCATTTTCATAGAACAGGTGCTACTCAAGTATTAAGGGTTGAATACTTGAGTATGAACATTTGGAAAGCCCCTGGTATATCTGAACAATATGGATACTCGAGTATTGGAGATTGGCTACTCGAGTATTGATCAGAATGAAGCATCCGTCTTGTGTCTCAGCAAGAGGATACTCGAGTATATAAGTCTGGATACTCGAGTATATATCAGCAAATATAAACTAGTTGCAACTTGACTTCTTATAAATTGATTACTTAACTATATCTTCTTGAATATCATTCATTATTACCTATAATGTTACCAATCATCATTTTTGAGTGATTTGCAGATATTTAACTAAGGCTCAAATTCGACAAGTGGCACACTAAGAATGTCGTGCAACAAATGAGCCGACAAGATGCGAGATGACCCATAACCGGAAAAGCTTCAAATCATTATTTAAGTCATTGCCCATCCGAGAGCACATGAAAAGAATTGCAACTAAGCAAACATTCGATAGTGGGCAAGCGAAACTACTGACGACTATACATTCAACTATGGTCATACGCGGATACTTCGAAACATTCCCAACGGGCAAATACAAACTCTTCAATAGACAAATTCAAATCCTCCCAACGGTCGAATGCTCACAACGGTAACTTCAACAGACAAATCCTTCAACGGTCCTCAAAGCTTCAACCAGTATAAATACTCGAAGGTTTGAATTCTTCAATGGCGGAACAGACATATACACAGACAAAGCATTCAAAGCAATCCATTTATAGTCTATATATATCTTTAGATATTACTGAGCTTCAGTGTTTATCATTTATCTACTCTGTGAGAGAGTCTTATCATTTGTATTACAATTCGTTCAAATCTCAAGGTAGAGATATCTTGAGTGTGGGTGTATCAATTACAACTTGTAAGGGGGAGTGAGTCCGAGAGTGAAAGGATCATCCTTCGTTTACAGAGTGTGTAATTGTGTCCACGGTTATTTGGTTGCAACTTGTAAAGAGGAGTAAGTCCTAGTGAGAGGATTACTCGAGAGTTACAGAGTGTGTAATCAAGGTTTGAGATAGTGAAATCCGAGTGTTTCGGGATTTGGACGTAGGTCAAGAGTTGGACCGAACCAGTATAATCTCTTGTGTTCATTACTCTTCTCTCTATCTCTGTTTTAGGTGTTCTGGAGCAATTAGCGAAAGAATTTCATAACCACCTATTCACCCCCCCTCTAGGTGATATTCCACCTTCAAAAAGAATACCATGTAGGCATGGCATCCGTGTTTCACGCATCGATCAACTTCTGTAGCGGAGAGAAAACTCAGGCTCACATCAACCTTGTCTTCGGGAAATGATATCTTCTTCTTGCCACAATCGATCATTGCACCGTTGGCCGTTAGCCAATTCAGACCGAAAATGACGTCGATGCCGTGAAGAGGTAGACGGATGAGATCTACCTTTGACACTCGTCCATCCACGTTAACGCATACGGTTCATACATGCGTCGAAGCTAAAGACTTTACACCCGGTGGTGTGGACACTACCGAGATCAAAAGGTAAACTACGGGCATGCATTCCTAAACGACTTGCACAATCATAAGATATAAACGAATGACCGGCACCCGAATCATACAATGCTTGCAATTTATTCCCATTAAGATAGATGGTACCTTGGACCATTTTCGGAGACTGTCACGGCCTCGGTGTTTGTCAACGCAAACATCCGGCCGCTCCGAGGCCTTGCCTCGAAGCCTTCTCGGGGCAATCCGGCTAATGTGTCCGGGCTTCGGCACCGAAACAGAGACTTGTTTCCCATCACAGTTGGCTCCTGGATGGTACTTCTTGCATTTTGGGCACGTCTGGGATCCCGGTTGTTTGGGGTACTTCAATTGTCCAGTTTGGTAGGGTCTCTTGTTCCCGCCTCGGTTATCGCTCCAAGGCGCCTTCCTCTTCTGTGAGGAGCCTCCGCGGTTAAACCCATTGCGGGTTGTACTACTTCCTTATTGGCCTCGGAATTTGCGCAGTTCTTTCAAATTGCGCTCAGTCAATCTGCAGGATTCCACAGCTTGGGCCATCTTCAGAAATTGTTGCGATACTAGCCTCGCCCTTATGTCATATTTCAATCCGGTCACTAGTCGATTCGCCTCCCAGCTCTTATTTTTGTGGGCTGTTCGATATGACGAATAACGAGACGGAGTTGGTGAAACGCGCGAAGTAATCGTCGAACGATTCTTCATTTCCCGCTTTGGATGTGAAGAAATTCTTCTTCCTTAATCACCTGTGCACCGAGGAGGAAAATGCGTTCGTTGAACTGTTCCGGGAATGCTTCCCAAGTAACGGGGCCTTGAAGGGTTGTGGAAACACTCTTCCACCACCCGTGGGCATCGCCTCTAGCTTGTAGATTGCCGGTGAGCCTTCCGGTTTCCGGGAACTCAATAACTTCGAATATCTTCTCCAGACTCAGAAGCCAATCTTCAGCCAATTCACTCTTTCCCCGGAAACCGGGTGGTTTAAGCTTGCAGAACTGGTTGACCCAGCTTTCCGTGGTTCTTTCTCTTCTTCCTTGTCGTGGGGGTGATCGGGATCGATCAGATTCATTTTCTTCATCGTGATGTTCATCGTTGTCCTCCTCTTCATTATCATCTTCTCCATCGTCATCGTCATTGTCACTTTCCTCATCACGTTCTTCCTCATGTTGTCGTGCTTCCAACTGTCTTTGGGCTTCTTCATCCCGTTGATGTTGCCTTGCCAAGAGTGCATCTATGAGAGCTCTCTGCTCTTCAAGAGTTCTTCTCGGTTCTTGCACTTCATTTTGGTCCGGGCGATTTGGTATATTTTGTTCGGTATTTCGTCTGGTTGAGGTTGTCTGCCTCCGCGTCTACCACGACCTCGGCCCCTTACCGGTACCTCTCATAATGGCCATGTCTTATTCTTTTTCCTTTATTTATTTAACAAATATGTAAATATTAGAAATGACACAATGATTTTTACATTGAAATATATATATTCACATATATTCATTTCATAACATTTTACATAATAGTCGGTCTAGTCCTAGTACAAGTCATATATTACAACAAGTTACAACCCCTCTTTATTCAAACATATTTTACAATCTCCCGGGGTGCTTGGAGATACAAACTAAAATTTGGACTATAAGCTCGGAACTTTACTCTATCCGTCGCCCGCTCCTCTTGGTGATCGAGAATTCGCTCCGGTTTGACCACAAAGATCTTGTCATGTCGTACTTTGATATATAGTGTTTCCCGTGGCACCCATATACCGCATGATCAACACTAGATATCAAAATGTCTCCATAGCGCCCATACACCATGGTAACACAAGATACCTTAAATGTTTCCATGGCGCCCATACACCATGACAACACAAGATACCTCCTACTTAATGACACGGTCGCGGTCCGGTTGTAGTAACCAAGAGATATGCATCGGAAACTAAAATTTTCGCGGCAAGTAAGATAACTATTTATCAAACCATAGGGAAAACGTTAGATTTAGGAAGACAATGATTAGTCTATCGCAGACTTTATCACACTAATACTATAAACGAACGGACACTCGTACTATTTCCCCTCGTTCAGGATTTTGTTGATTCGGTCTACTTAGAAACGGGTACGGAATTTCGTATCGGGAGTTCCTCTACATGAGTCAAATACTGCATGTATCTATCCTTGTTGGTCTCGGAGTTTCATCCGGCGTGGCCCGGCTCCACATATAAGCTCGCGCTAGGACGTAATAGTCGTCCAAAGTACAAACCGACGATTATCGAATTACGAGTTATCGAGGCGATATCGAGTTATAAGAATTATCGTGGTCTCGATATCAAATATGAATATAGACGATGGATTTACTAATTTCGGGTTAGAATGATGCACCGACAGAGAGGGTGGTACACCGAGTTCGAGAATGGTATACAGTCCGCACCGGTACACCGACTTAGGGCTATCTTAGTACTCATTTTCAAAAATGTGCTCACAATTTAAAAGGCTTTTTGAACATAACTCCGTTATCCGAACAGAATGGCCAGATAAGTGTCTATCATGGGGACCTCACCAACTCTATGGCGACTGATTGGCCACACCCACATAGACTAGCCTTAACTGTCCTACCATACTATCCGTAATAACATAGTCATATCAATGCCATGACTACTGCTCTGATACCATAAATGTAACATCCCATTTGAAAACGGCGGAATATTTTTTTTAAGTGTTTCCAAATATTTCAAGCAGAGTAATCAGAGTAGAGCATTGGAGCGAGTGAGTAACTGATTCATAACAAACATCAACCACAGTGTAACATTGTAATGATTACATTAATTCTAGAGTTTGAAAGTGAATAAGCGAAAGCGGTAAAGATAGATAAGTCTCGGCCGCACGTCTAATGCCGCTTGCCTCGATCTTCGATCCGTATTCCTTCGAATCCCGAAGCTATAGCCGAGATTCAATTCACCGCATTGAATCTCGGGTAACGGTTAATCTCAAACCCAAACAATACAAGTATACGGATAACGAGATATTCTAGACAATACAACAAGATATCACTACATAAGCATACATAGATGCATGATCATTATGCCGACAAAACATAAGCATTACGCAAAGTATGTAAAGCCCCACAATGTAAAACAACAATAACATGACTTGCACTATTCACGGTGCCACGATACCACTCGTGTTCTCGCGCTAGAAAAACATACGGCGTTTTCATGACTATAACCCGTGTAAAACCGCGTATATCGGTCTACGAACGTATCTATCACATATATATGCATTTAAGCAAGTACAAGATTAGTGTTACAAGACACATCCGTACCTTCGTTGACGACGTTAGGTACTACCGGCGGAAAAACGTACTTTTACGGAAAAACGTGAAATGTTCGACGGCGGCACGTCGGCGGCAACAGAACGCAAAGCAAATCGAGTTTCGATGCCCTATCGAGTAATATCACTTTCATTAGTGATTTGACATCATAACGGCATTTTAGGTAAAAATTACCATTTTGCCCTTCTACCCCTAATTTGGCGGAATTTCGCGTAACTTCGTTACTTTGACCGTATTCCATTTTAAAATTATCTCCACTATGTTTTTACCTCGTCGGGCATCTTTCAATGCAATGAGGCATAAAAACAAGCATAGGAACAAATTTCGAAACTTCCCGGATCAAAACAACGGTTCTACTATAACTACCGAAAGAACTATGGAAACTAAAAACTAAGGACAGAAGAACTTACTCGGAGCTAAGGCAAAACTTTTGCAGAGTTTCTCACTCTAAGTTTCGGCCAAGGTAGAGAGAAGAGGAGGTTTGAAGAATGAGAGCAAGAGAGCTTGCTATTTATAGGGACAAGGTGGGAATTTCCACAAAAGTCTTCAGATCGGATTCCGGCCGTTGGATCGCATTTTTGAGGACAAAGAAATCTTGGCCATTCATGGTCAAAACCGACCTCTTGGTCCCCCAAAAGTCAAAGATTGAGTTTTCATCTTGCTTTATGGCCTCCGGTCCGATAAAGCTACCCGATCGGTGTTCGTTTCGCGCGATTTCGCAGAAACTCAAAAATGCGGGCATGTAACTTTGAAGGTATTTTCATCCTCTTTCATATTATCTATTTGGATCGTCTTTTTGATCATATCCAGGTATTCTCCGGTGCGTCGGAAGATATTCGGACAAACGCGCGTCCGATTCGGAAATCGCTTCCGATAGAACCAACTTCACGGACAATAATTTCGAATCGTAAAACGTCCGGTGGTTTCCTAACTTAATCCCGTGTTTGAAAACACGCAATTGTTTCTATAGGTTCTCACTTTGCCTATCCGGCTCTACTCTATCCGATCGCTTTTCGTCTTATTTGAAATTAGGGTTTTCGGTTGCGGAAACAACGCACGGTAAATTCTTTCTTCGTGTAGAATTTCACTTGTACTTAATTTGATCAGTCTGAAAAGACTTTTACCTCTGGTTTACCTGTAGAATTTATTTATGAATTTTCCCCTGGCGATTACGCCTATAAGCCGACTCACCGCATTATATTATTATTTTATTCTAATTATCATTTTAATTATTTAAACAATTCTTTTTAATTAAAAATATTAAGAATTTTGACCCCTAAATTTTAAAATTCACTTTTAATTATGTTTCTATAATTTTTTCCATTTTTTAAAAATATAATATTTTTTACCAAAAATTCTCGTTTTACCCCCGCCTTCGTTAAGGCTTAATCGGGCCTAATTTCTTCG
This sequence comes from Acacia melanoxylon, assembly GCA_019022615.1. Lineage (NCBI taxonomy): Eukaryota > Viridiplantae > Streptophyta > Magnoliopsida > Fabales > Fabaceae > Acacia > Acacia melanoxylon. The sequence goes on from JAFJYJ010000010.1 coordinate 4,346,025, forward strand.
TTTAGTGATCTTTTCGGGATCATGTTTCTTCATATATTTATCTTTACTAATTTACAGTATATTGTTATCTTTCAAACTTCTATCCGATATTGTCATTTTATATCCTATGTAAAATATTAAAAATGTTTACCCCATCGGGTTACTTTATGGTTCGAAATGCTTTTTAAACTTTTCTTCATGTTATTTCCTCTGAAAGAATTTATTAAATTCTCATAATTAGGGATAACACTTCCATATTTTTCTCATAATTTTTCATGATCTTTCGTATTTATCATAATATTTTTAAACTGTTTTTATCACCATTATATCATTTTTAGTCATTCGTTCATCGATTTTCCTATAACTTTTTCAACAATTTACTCTATAATTATAACAATTTTCTATAATAGTTTTATCTCATGAATTTACTTCATTAAAATATTCATTAATTTTCCTTTATCTCAAAAATTCCAGATTTGCTAAAATCCGGTATTACAATATTGAAATCTAAATAAATTTAATAATTTTAGCCACCCCGATTATTTTTATGATCAACCTAACAATACGAGAGACCCTTGAATATTCCAACAAGTGGCAAAATCATTTTCCCTTTAAATAAAGTGAGAACTAAGGTGTTTCACTTTGACAATATTCATAATGGAGCGAGTAACATTGGAGGTTTAGTGGTTTTTTTCCCACCCCACTTCACCAAAACTCTTCGTAGCTCTTACATGCCTACATCAAACAGGGGCCCATCATACTACAAAATCTCTATCTTCCAAACCCACTTCTCTTAATAAACTAGATAAAAACAATACCATGTCATGATTATGTTTTAACAACCAAACAAAAGTACAATCAAATTCTTTACCCAGAAAAAAGTACAATCAAATTATAGATTATCTATCCGCATCCGTACCCACACGCATTATAAAGAAGATTTTGAGAAGCACCATAAAGAATCTAATCTAATGACACTTTGCTTTGCATCCATCAACCAAATGATTAAATATAAGGTCACAAACTCTCAAAATGTCAGTATTAAGTTACTAACAAAGTTTCTTGATTTATTTTTGTCAAACCAAAACTTGAAATTGCAGGCTAAAAATTAAGAGAGTTCATGAACCACATTTAACAACAAAATGATAGATCAAAAATGCAGTTCATGCCACAATTTTGAAATTTCCATAAACGGTCCAAAATGGCAATGAAGGTGCAAACAAACCACGGCAAAAATGAACAACACAAAGAGGATATAATCTAAGGTCATTAAGTGGATTCCAAAGTAAGGCAACACAATAGAAACTGAAACCAGAGAGCCACAAATTTTCTGAAGTCTACAAATCAAAAACATAAATTTACACGGCGACGCTAGAGAAAACGCACCACAGCAAAAACAGAGAGGAAGAATGAGGGCTCAAAACTAATGAGATGAGGAAGATACCTGACGGTGGTGGAAAACACGGTGTACACAGCGACGGCAGTGGCAACGACGATGATGGCAGTGGTTCAGCGAATGCAATGACGCTAGGGCAAGCGAATCTTCAAATAGGAATTAGAATGATGTGTCGAATGTGAATGTTAATGTGAATGAGAATAAAGAGAAGAGAAGTTACTAAGGGGCAGTGTGGTCATTTGCATGAATTTGCATATCCCTCAAAAGTCCTTGTCACCTCTCAATCTTTTTATAAATTCGATGGGTTTATGGGGGTTTTGCAAATTTAGATGGTATTTTCGCCTTTTTCCCTTAGGCAAAACCATGTGTTTAATCAATGAAATAGTGAAAATTCCATGTAATTTGCCAAGTCATCCAGACTAATATGACATGGCACATATCCTGTTAGATTTAAGGCTAAAGTATACTTTTAGTCCTATAATTCTAACACCGTTAATTTTACTAACGGAAAACGTAAACTCAAGTGATAACGGTGTAAACTTAAGTGATGACTGTGTAATTAAATACTATTAAACTTAAATTTAAAATATGAGTAAATTGAAGAATATATAAAATTTGTGTAATTAAATGCTATTAGTCATCACTTGAGTTCACCGTGTCAGCGTTTTCCGTTAGCAATATTAACGGTGTTAGAATTTTAGAACTAAAAGTATACTTTATAAAGATAAGGGACCAAAAGTATACCTTATATAAAACTTAAAGCACTAAAAGTAGACTTTAGCCTAGATTTAATGGTTAGTTGTCAAAATACGGAAGTTTTGGGCGTTAATTTTAAACTTTTAAAGATAAGGAGATTATATGCAACTCACATAAAGTTGATAGAAGTTATTTGTATTTTAGCCTAAACTTATTGCTTTATAACTTGAGAAAAATGCTACACAAATAAATAATAGACAAGTATTTTTAATTTTTTTTAGCTATCCTAATATTTTTATGGGTAAAGGAGCAAAAATACACTAGTGCTTTACTCTAGGAAGTGCCCAGCACCATATGTTTTTTTTTAGCATAAATACACATGTGGTTACAATTTAGGAGCAAAAGTCACACAATTGTTAAAATCTAACTTAACGGTGTTAATTTTGGGGTGGGGCCCACACTATTTTCATGAAAATACCCCAAAAATAACCCTCCACACCTCTGCTTCTTCGACAGACAGCCACACCTCTGCTTCTCTAGCGTAAAGCATGTACAAAGAAGCACACAAACTGAAATTTGCAGCACAAAAAAAATCCATTTACAGCACAAAGAAACTAACATTAAGCCAAAATACCCAAAAATTGCAGCCATCTCCAGAGAAATTAAATGTCCATATTGAAAAACCAACAAAAAAAATAATGAACCCAGATTCCAAAACCAAAAAATTGTGCAGATGAGGTGAGATTCATGTTCTTCAACTTTCAGAGGGAGAAGGTGGCCGAGAAGTCGAAGGGGCTGTTGCTGTTGGAGATTGCCATCGGCGGCAAAGTTGCCAAGTTCAAAACGCAGTGAGAGAAGAGGAGGCGACCTGATTTGATAGGGGAAGTTGATGAAGATGCCGTTGGAAGTGTAGAGCCGAGGATTTCTTCTTTGACCCACCTCCGATTTCACCTCTAACCCACCTTTGATTTCACCTCCAACGCCCACTTTTGTGCTTCTGTATGCATCTTCCAGTTTAATTTAATGGCGGATGAAGCGAGCTGGAGACATTCGAAGCTATGATACCGCGCGCGAACCTTCGACACCCACCATTGCTTTTGCTTCACGACTTTGTTTGGCCCCCAGATCCAAGTTTTTGCAATTTTGCGGCATGTGGTGATTTTACCTTAGCATCTTGGTGATTGATTCAAGTGTTAAGATTGTTATATTTCCAGATTGAACTATAGATGGTGGCAGATTGATTTTTCTAGGTTGTTATATTATTTTGTGTTCTTTTAATTTAGGGGGTATTTTGGTATTTTCATGAAAATAGTGTGGGTCCCACCCAAAAATTAACACCGTTAAGTTAGATTTTAACGGTGGTGTGACTTTTGCTCCTAAAATAAAATCACATGTGTACTTTTGCTCTAAAAAAAACATATGGTGCTGGACACTCCCCAGGTAAAGCATATGTATTTTTTTTTCCTCCTTTACCCTATTTGTATTATCAACTTTTTTATTTTATTTAAATGATCAACCTAAATAGTAGGAGAGACATTTAAATTACTAACGCATTTGACATTAAAATCTTTTTTCCCCCTAAACATGAGATTAGAGATTGGAAATCTTTCTCCTCCTTCTCTCCTCCTCCCTGCACTTCATCTTCTTCAGCACATGCTCCCTCGCCGGCGGCTTGTGCCTTCCACACAAGCCGGCGACCACCACCTTTGTGCCACGTACGAGTCCGAGTGGTTGTTGCGAGTCCATATCTTTGATCTGCGGTCCGGGTGTTTTGGAGTCCAGATCTTTGATCTATGGTCCTCTCCCCGAGTTCCGTCGGATGTGGCCTTCTCTCGTCCTTGTGGCGAGCCCTTTCCTCTCCTCTCCAGATTTGATCTGTGGAGGTGAGATTTATCTATTTTTTTATTACTTTTCTGTGATACTGGGTTGTTTGGTGGTGTTTTTGTCTCTTGTAATAAGCAGATCTGTAAGATCTGCGTGCATATCCTCTTGGGTGGATGGTTGTATGAACGTTATAAGATCTGATTCTCCCTTGGTAGTTTGGATCTGCGTTCCTAGGAGTAGATCTAAAGAGGCGTTGCTTGTTGTGTGGCCATGGTCACCAGATCTGATTCGACAGAGGAGCAGAAGATTTCGTCTGGAAATCATGGGTCTTCTTACATTTGAAGTTGGGTTTTTTGTGTTCTTAACCCCAATATAGGGTACCTGTATAGCTGCTCTCGTTGCAGCTTGTAACATCCCATTTTCAAAAGCAGTATATTTTTTTTTTCAGAGTAGAGCATCGGAGCAATTGAGTAACTGATACATATATTTATAAATGTCGTAAGTCTGGCTGATTTACAAAAACGGTACAATGACCGAAAGTTTTTAAAGTGAATAACAACAAGAGTGTCTCCCCGAATGCCCATGCCGTGTCAATAGAAGAGATCTTCGTCGGATCTCTATGCGACTCGCTTGCCTTTCTCCCTCGTCCTCGGTCCTCCCGAACCCGACGCTATGTTAAAGCCGAGGTTCAATGTCCATTGAACCTCGAGTAACGGTTAACCTCATATTTACATATACAAAGATATCAAAGATAACAAATGAATCATTCCTACATGTATCGCTCCCGGCGAATGCGACATACCGCTCCCAGCGAAGACACACCGCTCCCAGCGCATACAGACATATCGCTCCCAGCGCATGCATATGTTCAGTTATCCTCTAACACCACCATGCATTCAAATAACATACCATCGACACATATACAACACACATATCACATATACGAATACAATAAATATCAGTGTTAGTGTTACAGTACGCGAACGTACATACAAACAGCAGAGCTATCAGCTACCACATACAATACACATAGCACATATATGCATACTATAAACATCAGAGTTAGTGTTACAGTACGCGAACGTACAACATACAACATAACAACTATACACACACAATACACATAGCACATACATGCATATCATAAACATCAGCGTTAGTGTTAGCGATAAAGACGCGAACGTACGACAAACAAAATGAGCTATCGCCTACCACATACAATACACATAGCACATATACGCATACCATAAATATCGAGTTAGTGTTACAAAGACGCGAACATACATACAAACAAAAGAGAGCTATCGCCTACCACATACAATACACATAGCACATATATGCATACTATAAACATCAGCGTTAGTGTTACAGTACGCGAACGTACATACCACATACAATACACATAGCACATATATGCATACCATAAATATCAGAGTTAGTGTTACAGTACGCGAACGTACATACCACATACAATACACATAGCACATATACGCATACCATAAATATCAGAGTTAGTGTTACAGTACGCGAACGTACATGCATACAACAGAGCTATCAGCTACCACATACAATACACATATCACATATACGCATACCATAAATATCAGAGTTAGTGTTACAGTACGCGAACGTACCTTCGTTGACGGAAAACGGTACTTTTACTTTAAAAACGGTACTTTTTTTGATGGTGAAACAAATGTACGACGGCGGTACAACAATGATCCGATTATCTTAGATATCCTATAAGGATAAAATTTATCAACTTCTAGCACTATAACATGCATTTTAGGTACAAATTACCATTTTGCCCCGAACCCCTAATCGGGAATTTCGTCGAGCTTCGCCGTTTTCGCTCTATCTCTCCGAATTTTGAGATCTTTTCCTCATCATATTTTCGAAATATATATCATATTTACCCCTAAATATGATATCTAGACTATCTTGAAAATTTAAAGATAAATCTAGCATTCCTACTATATCTACCGAAAGAACTACCGAAACTAAAGACTAGGGACCGAAGAACTTACCCCGACTTTGCTCAGACTTTCTCTAGAGCTTCTCTCTCTAACTTCTCTCTAAGGGGCATATTTTTGGTGTGAAAAATGATGAAGGTGATCATGCCTTTATATAGGCAAAAATTGTGCCACTTTGGTAATTTCCATATTCCAAATCTTGTAATTTTCTCTTACCTTATAACCAAGTAAAATAAAGGCTAAATGGTGGTTAATTCTTGACCATGGGCTGCCCTAGTCGACATAAGGGGGTGATGTGGCAGCAATTGGTCCAAGAATGGTGACTCAAGCTCACTTTATGCACGGTCCGATAGAATTTCCCCGATCGGTGTCCGTTTCGCGTAGTCTCGGAAAATCTCAAAATTATGGATTCATAACTTTGAAGATCTTCTCTTCCTCATCAATAATATCTAATTTAACTTAGATTTCGGTCCCTTACAGGGTTCCAACAAGTCCAGTTGAAGTTTTCTCGAAAAACGTGTCGAACACGTCCGTGTCGGAAATCGCCTTCGGAATCATCAATCTCTCGGATAATAATTCACGATTCCAAATATGTCTAGATAATTATAAACTCATCTCTAGATGTTGAGTTATAATTTGTTTTCTTCAAATCCAAAATGTGAATATCCGCATTTTTCCCTATTTCGTCTTATTAGGCAAATGCGCTACCGAAGCCTTAATCAACTTCCGGAAGAGGTCACTTGAAGGTAAAAACTCACCGATCAATATTTTACCTTGACTTTGGAATTCCTATTCCTGGTTCTCTAGATAGGATCCATTTCCTATTTATTCCATTACTATTCACTATATTATATAATAATACAATTTTACAAAAATATCATGATATTTTTTTTAATTTTTTTCTAAGCATAAAATATTTTATTAATATTTTATTTTTTATTTTATTTTTTATTTATTTAATAATTTCGAATTTCTCCAATTAAAAATAATTATTTAAATTATTTTTAATTCATTTACTTTATACCTTAATTATCCCATTAATTACCAGATTAGCCACTTACTAATTTTTGATAATTTTCTTAATTAGGATAAATCATTATCTCACAATTATTTTACTTACATTGGTATTTTATATCCCATGTAAAATATTAAAAATTATGGGGTCAATTATGATCCCCAAAATAATATTAAATCTTGCCTCAATATTTTCCAAGGAAATTAATCCCAAAAATTACCTAAATTAGAGACAACATATTCTCCAATTTTTAATAAATATTTCATTGCCTCTTAGGATTTATCATAATATTTTCGGGGTATTTTATGGCCCACAATTGCATTTAGGGATTTTTAGCTCTTTATTCACCCTAATTTCAATAGAAATTACCTTAGGAAATAAGATAATTATTACTTATTATTTGAAACCCCATATTCACCTATTTTCAATAGGTATTATTTATCGAAATATAATATTCCAGATAAATAATTTCACGGGTATTACATTTCTCCCATCGTTAAACAAAATTTCGCCTCGAAATTTGCTCTATCCCAATTTAGACTTTGTACGAGACTAACCTTCGGACTAATCGCTCCGGAATTTTTTCTCTATATGTTGGCCGCTTCGCTCGATGATCGAGAATTCGCTCAGGTTTGACCGTAAAGATCTTGTCATTTTGTACTTTGATATATAGTGTTTCCCCGTGACATCCATATACCGCGGTTGACACCAAATATCAAAATGTCTCAATGGCGCCCATACACCATGGTAACACAAGATACCTTAAATGTTTCCATGGCGCCCATACACCATGACAACACAAGATACCTCCTACTCAATGACACAATCGCAGTCGGAAAGTAACAACTAAGAAACATAGAACACGTCACAGAGGTAATTCACGTAATCGTACGGCTAATACCTACGTCATATACCGTCTAGAGAAGATTCCTTTGAAAAGAGATAGTACCTTGGACCATCTCCGGAAGTCCCCCGTCCTCGGTACATGTTAGTGTGTACACTCGGCCTCTCGGAGCTCCGGCTCCTCGTAAATTCGCCATATCTCGTTCTTTCTTTTTATGAGTGTATACGTTTAGATTTTAAAATAAAAACAACAAGTAGCATATCACAGATTTTATCAGACTTAGCATTTATACCACACATAGACTCTATTCACATGGCAAATAAATGTACGCCCGCAACCTTTCCTTCGTCAGATTCTCGTTGGTTCTTTCTACTCGAGTATGGAAATACGTGTCAAGAGTTTCTCTACATGCGTCAAATACTACATGTATTTATCTTTATCGATCTCAGAGTTTCATCCGACGTGGCCTAGCTCCACATAATGAATGTACTTGTAATCTTGATGCCCTTTGAAGAAGTTATTTAGAATGATTAATGTGCATCTATATTCAATACCAGGTGTGTTTCTAACTTTATTTGACTCATTTATGAATTTTGCTGTTTATTTCTCTTTGGTAGATGGATATATAATTTAGTTATTGGCATATGGATTAGCTTGGATTTGTTCACCACCAATGATTTTATATCATTCCCAAGAGAAGGGAAGTTGACACATCAGGTGGGTTCAAATGATTGTGCAGAGATTGCAAAGATGTTATTATTATGGTATCTGCCATCATAGTTCTCCTTCTCCACTCTGTAACAAAATGGTCTTATTCTTCAGTGCTTGACTTCCATGAAAACTTGTCTGCAGAAGTCATTAAAAGAAAATTGCTTCGTAACTTGTGAATTTCTCGTTCTCATTCTTTTTTCCCCTGAAAACACAAATCAAAAGAATAAGATTAAAGTATGTACCTATTCAGACAAAAAGGTGCCACAAGAAGTGTAACATCCCATTTTCCAAAAGCAGTATAAATTTTTTTCAATCAGAGTAGAGCATCGAAGCGTAAGAGTAACTGATACATATATTCAAAATGTCGTAAGTCTGGCTGTTTACAGTAATGGTACATTATACCTAGTGGTTTCAAAAGTAAATAACAACAGAAGAAAGTCTTCAGCTGAGTCCCTATGCGTGCTGCTTGCCTTTCACCTCGATCTTTGGTCCTCCTGACCCTAAGGCTATATTAAGAGCTGAGGTCCAACGTGCACCGGATCTCAGGTAACGGTTAACCTCATGTTTATATATACAATATATGAGCATACAAACAAGCATATCCCAACAACACATAAGCCCCCCTGGCAGATATGTCACACCTAGCATACGTTTCACACCTAGCAATCGTTCCACACCAAGCATTTCACACCTAGCAAACGTATCCCGACACTCAGCAAGCATAATAACAGTACAATGAGCATACCACAGAGCTATCAACTACCTCACATAAGCATACCATACACATAGCACATATACACATATAATAAACATCAGAGTTATTGTTACAGTACGCGAACGTACCTTCGTTGACGGTAAACGGTACGTCTGTCGGTCGGTACGTGATCACAGATATCCTATAGGGATAACAGCATATTCATTAATGATCAATCATCATAACGGACATTTTAGTCCCAAATTACCATTTTACCCCTGACCTCCCTAATCGGCGAAATTTCGCCAGAACTTCGTTACTTTAACTCTAATCTTCCAAAATTTTGCCATAACTCTTTCTCCAACATAATTTTTGAAATATATATCATATTTAACCCTAAAACATGATATCTACAATATATTGGAAGACTCAAGATCAAAACAACATCTACCCTAGAACTTCAAGAACTACCGAACTAAAAACTAAGAACCGAAGAACTTACCCTTGAAGAACTTCCTTCAACCTTCTTGCTCCCACTTCTCTCTAGCTTCTCTCTTCCCTCTTGAAATTTCGAAATAGGCAAGATGATTTTGGTGTGAGGATTTTGCAAAGTAGTGAATGGCTATTTATAGGCACAAAATGCACTATTCATCACTTTTTCATATTGAATTCTAGCCATCCATTTGAACCCTTAGCTAACAAGTTTTCTCCTCCATTTTCCTCCACAAATTTGTCCCCCCCTATGTCATCCCTCCAAAGATGACTTCATGCAAGTGATGTCATGCTCCTACTTTATGGATTCAACCGATAAAGTTCCCTGTTCGGTGTTCTAATCGCGTAATCTTGAAGAATCTCAAAATTCATTAGCATATCCCCGAAGGTCTCTATTCACTCTTGAGAAATATGTGGATTAATGAAATTTATGATTCCATTAAGGGTATTTCGTAACCTGCTGAACATTTTCGGATAAACGTCGTCGGTTACGGAAATGACTTCCGGAATAACCAACTTCGGGATAAAAATCCACTGATTCATAATATGTCCAGTTGTTTACCACTTAATCCAAGGATTTCAAGATAGGATTTAATTTCTATCGGTTCTCATTTATCCTACTTGCTTTTTACAAAATATCTCTTCTTTCTTTATTATTATTTCCATCAAAATATCATGATATTTTTACAAGATTCTTCTCTCCTTTCTCTTCAATATTTTCGGTTGCCCCCTCCCCCAAATATTGATTTTTCAACCCTTTTTAATCACTTAGTTTATGCTTTAATTATCTAATTAAGCAATTATCTCATTGGTTAATCCCTTGTTAGTCAATTAAGCTTTAGGGATTAAGTGTAATTCACCTTATATACTTCTTAATTATGCCAAATTAATTAGCAACACTCTTTATGCTAACCTTGATCCTCCATTGGTCATTAAGCTCCACTTAGGGCTTGCATATAATTAACTTTGAATATCTCATTTTCTCATGCTTAAACAATTAGCCATTAATTATTTAATTAGTCCCTTACTAATTGTTGACAATTTTCTTAATTAGGATTAATCATTTCCTCACAACTATCGGACTGACATTGGTAATTTATGTTCCATATATAATATTAAAAATCACGGGGCAACTTATGTCCCTCAAAATAATATTAATTTTTTCCTCATTATTTTCCAAGGGAAATAATCTCAAAAATTCCTAAAATTAGAGACAACATACTTTCTAATTTTTGATAATTATTTAATTGCCATTTAGGATTTATCATAATATTTTCGGGACATTTTATGACCCACAAATTCATTTAGGGATTTTTAGCTCTTTATTCACCCTAATTTCAATAGAAATTACCTTAGAAAATAAGGTAATTATTACACTAGTTTTGAGACCACATATTCACCTATTTCCAATAGGTATTATTTATCGAAATATAATATTCCAGATAAATAATTATCCGGGTATTACAAGAAGATTATCTCTTGCAACTTTGTCACCTATAACGTTTGGTTCAGTTTCATGTAGTACATTGCACATAAAAAGAATAGGTTCAGTTTTAGGTAGGGTATGGACTTGTTACTGATATTTTGGGTGTGAAGTGGATGTCCTTGTTCTATCTGACTACTGACGAACTTGAGATATTTTCTTTTGGCAGATGATAGTCTTGTACCAATCGTCAAGTGTTGTGAAGGCTGTAGAGAATTAGGAGATTGGGAGAAAATATACATTCAAAACAGTACTCTGCTGTACTGCTCATTCCATTCATACACAATATCTGAACATACATCCTTCTATTAGCCCAAACCTCGTATATATATAATATAGAGACTTTAGACTCATAAGGTAAATCCTAATTGTCTTATAATAACAGAAATAACTAATTGACCCTATGACTAATTACCTAACTAACAACAACAACAACTAACTACCCTTTGGCCTCATAGAATCAGTTTGGCCATTAACGAACTAACTAAGTATTATGGCCTCATAGGATTAGTTTTATGCCAATTAAATCCTAATTATTTTGCCCTAACTTTATTTATGCTTTATATAACAATGCCCCCCTATGGTCCCTTGTCCTCAAGGGTCAGAATGGGAAAGTTGGGAAACTGCTGCTAAAACTGATACAGCTGTACCTAGGAGGCTTCCTATTTTGGTAGACGCTTCCATTTGACTAGGATTTCAGTTACAATCCTTCCTTTCCTACGCCCCATTCTTAACTACAAAAACTAATCATGTTCCTTACAATTTGTCACTTATGGCCAATTTTCTAGTGGATGCCTGACCTTGACTAACAGATCAAGGCACAATTTCTGTAATGGAATGTGGAATGTATCATGAATACATGTCTCCTGTAACATCCTAATTTTATTTTTAGGATTTAATTGTAATTAAGAAATAATTATATATGATTATTGTAATTAAATTGTAATTTTGAGTGAAAAAAATAAAAATCTGAAAAAATATATAATAATAAAAATAATAATAAATAAGAAAAGAGAAGAGCTGGGGCTTATGTGGTAATTTTCTCCATTTTCAAAAAACAAAGGGAAAAGAGAGATACGTGATGGTTGGCGGAAAGAAAAACAAGAGAGAGAGAGAGAGAGAGAGAGAGAGAGAGAGAGAGAGAGAAAGAAAAGAGAAGAGTTGGCATATGGAAGAAGAAAAGGAAAAGAAAAATTGATATTGAAGTGGGCAGCAACGCAGAGGCGACATGTGGGAGGGGTATTAATTACCCCCCAATTCCATATATATATATACGGGCAGTGTACGAGGAAATGAGAGGGAGAGATGGGATAAAATTGAGAGAGAAGAGAAAAGAAGAAGATTGAGTTTTTTGAGGTATGTTATTTATCTTATAAGATCATTTTGGTAGTTAAATTAATTTATTTTCAATAAACTTCTTCATGAAAGTTGTTCTATATATTTTTCTCTCTTCAATGGATGTAATATTATGTTGGTTGGTGAAAATTTTGAGGTTATGATTTTGTAAAAGTTTTTAGTTTTAATAATAGATGACGATATATATGTATAGAACGATTAATAACTAGTTTTAATCGGTTTAAATTTGTTGATTGGTTGTTGTAGAAATTTAAATCAAATTTTCTATCTAGGAAATTTAGGATTTATATCCTATCTCATATTTCTACCGATTAAAAATTGTATAAATAATTTATTTTGAGTTAATGGAGATAGTATTGAAATTTTAATCGGTTTAGTTTTGAAATTCGAAATATTAAAGTGTTATTTTCAGTTTTTATTACGATGATATATTATTATTATAATTTGTATATTTTGAGTTATATAAGTTACAATTGTGATAATGTAGAGTTTACCTGTGACCAGTGATTGTTCGCATTTTACTCTTCAAGATAAGGTTTAACTTGGAGTTGAGGTAATCGGGGTTAATTTATTTTATATGTTTGTTTTGGGCTGTAAGGTGCTTTCTAAACCTTACTTTCATATGCACTACTGGCATGTGTTTTGAAAAATTAAACGTATGTCTGAATATGAAGTTATTTCAAAAGTAAAGCGTGTGTTTTCCATTCGTATGTACATATATAAGTGAATATTGTTATTGAGATTGTTATTGTGGTCATTGTTATAATGATTGTTGTGGGTTGTTGTATATGTAATGATAAATTTTGTTAGATATTGTTGTTATGATGGTTGTTATGGAATGTTATATATGTAATAATATATTATACGATGTTTTTGGGTAATTGTAGTGCCGTATTGTTTATCTGTTATGTTAGATGTTGGATTGTGTAGAAGAGATTTAGGGTGAAATTGTACTCATTGGCTCTCTCATTCCTGGCTCAGAATTTGAGTTGAGTATTTTGGGTGGACACCTCCCTGTTACAGTATATCGATGGTAGCATGAGAAGAGACAGTATTCTTGAAGTGACTAGCTCACCTTGGCGAGGTAAACTAATACCGATAGGTTGTAACATGTCGAGAAGATATAAGGAGTAGCAAATTGGGGATGATTTTAATTATTGTGTATTATTGAGTATTGTTGATATTATAATTATGTTAGCAAACCTACTTCTGTGACTTGCAATCCATTCCTGTACATTTGATAAATTAATTTTGGTTACTAAGACTTTATGTCTCACCTTGTCGTTATCGAAATTTTTCAAGTGAGACTTGTTACTTTATTAGAAGCCAAGGGAAGTAGCCTGTAACGTCCCATTTTCAAAAGCAGTATATTTTTTTTCATCAGAGTAGAGCATTGGAGCGATTGAGTGACTGATACATGTATTAAAAATGCCGTAAGTCTGGCTGATTACAAAAGCGGTACAATGACCGAGAGTTTTTATAGTAAATAACAACAGATGGTCTCCCTGGCAACACTCTTGCTGTGGCAACAAAAGAAATCCTCCGGCTGGGACTCTAAGCGTGCCGCTTGCCCTTATCGTCGGCGCTCGGTCCTCCCGACCCGGCTATTTTAAATGCCGAGGTCCAAATGCACATCGGACCTCGTGTAACGGTTAACCTCATATTTACATACAAAACATATGGAAGACATCATAGCATTAATCAAAACATAAGTATATAGCAAGATGGAAGATTAATATAACAACAAGACATATCTCATGTAAAGTTATCTATGCTAACAAAGACACATCGCATGTAAAGGTATCTACGTTAACGTACACATCTCATGTAAAGTTATCTATACAATTCACTCGTATAGTCGTCTATCACATATAAGTATACAGTAAATATCAGAGTTAGTGTTACAGTACGCGAACGTACCTTCGTTGATGGAAAACGGTGCGTTTTACGGAAAACGATATTTGTTGACAGCGGCCCAACGGCGGTACAACAGCGGTACGATTATCTTAGATATCCTATAAGGATAATATTTATCAATATCTAGCAGCATAACGTGCATTTTAGGTACAAATTACCATTTTGCCCCTAGTTTGACTAATCGGCGGAATTTCGCGAGCTTATTGTTTTCGCTCTATCTCTCCGAATTTTGATGATCTTTTCACTCATCATATATATATATATATATATATATCATATTTACCCCTAAATATGATATCTAGACTATCGAGGAAATTTAAAGACAATTCTAGCATTCCTACTATCTCTATGAAAGAACTACCGAAACTTAAGACTAAGGACCGAAAAACTTACCCGGGGCTCCGCGTACTTTCTCCGGCTCTTCCTTCTCTCTCACCTCTCTCTAGGCTGCGTTTTTGGGGTGAAGAAATGAGAAGGGGAGGGCTTGCTATTTATAGAAGAAAGGAGGGACAAGGTGGGAATTTCATCAAATGTCTTCATATCGGATTTCAACTGTCGGATTGCACTTCGCCACGTGGCTTCATCTTGTCCATACACCTCTTGTGCTGACATCATCCTTCTAGAAGAAGATGATGTCATGCATGCTGACTTACCGATAGCGTTTCCCCGATCGGTGTCCGAATCGCGTAATTTTGCCGAATCTCAAAAATCAGGAACTAGGTTTTGTAGTTCCATTCTTTCTCTTTAAAACTACCGGGTTTCATTATATTTTTGATCCCATTAAGGGTATTCCGTTATCCGCCGAAGATTTTTGGACAGACACCAAACGGATTACTGGAAATCACTTCCGATAGAACCGCTTCTTGCGAAAATCACCGGTTCGCAATATGATCTTATCTAAGTAACCATATCCTTGGTTTGAAAAACACGGTGCGTTTTCTATAAGTCACTTTTAGCACTATCTCGCCTTATCTTAATTATCCGGTACTCTAATTACGCCGTTGGTTTCGAAACGACTTCGAGACCTTTCAATCTCGAGATAGAATTTCACCGGTTCATAAAAGGTCCAAAGTGGTAAAAGACCGAATTTCTATATCTTGAGGTAGAATTTCATTTCTATATGCTCTCATATCTCCCGTTGGCTCTTTACCGATTATATTATTATTTTATTCAAAATATCTAGATATTTATTTATTTTTCTAAGCATAAAATATTTTATTAATATTTTATTATTTATTTATTATTTATTTCGAATTTCTCCTTTAAATTAATTATTTACTAATTAATTTACTTATATCTTAATCTAAACAATTAGCCACTAATTACTTAATTAGCCACTTACTAATTATTGATAATTTTCATAATTAGGATAAATTATTATCTCACAACTATTGACCGACATTGGTATTTTATATCCCATGTAAAATATTAAAAATCATGGGGCCATAAAGTGCTTTTAATATTATTATATTTATGCTTCTCTATTTTTCAAGGAAATAATCCCAAAAATTCCTAAAATTAGAGACAACATACTTCCTAAGTTTTTATCAATATTTGCAGTCATATGAGATTTATCATAATGTTTTCAGGCCATTTTTTGCCTTATAAAATACATTTTTCAAGGGTTTTAGCTCTTTATCTCTCCTAATTCCCATAGTAATTACCTTAGAAAATAAGATAATTATTACTTATTATTTGAAACCACATATTCACCTATTTTCAATAGGTATTATTTACCGAAATATAATATTCCATATAAATAATTATCTGGGTATTACATTTCTCCCCCCGTTAAACAAAATTTCGCCCTCAAAATTTGCTCTATACCAATTTAGACTCTGTCTATCTAAACTTTGGACTATTCTCTCCAGAACTTTTCTCTATATGTCGGCCGTGAAAGACCTGGCTATCACCCAAGAGGGGGGGTGAATTGGGTGTTTGATAAAACTTTTGGAAGTTTGAAATTCTTTTCACATCTTATTGAAAGCAGTTTGAATGACAATAATAATTGATAAAGCAACAGTCAATCATTCAAACATGTATGGACATTCGATATATATGTGCTTTGGAAATATAAGAGTTAAGGGAAGAGAATATGCACACCGTGATTTATCCGGTTCGGCCCAATCCTTGACCTACGTCCGGTCCCAAGCTCCGCTTGAGATTTTCAATCCACTATCTTTCTTGTAACTTGATTACACGTTCGTACTTGGAGTAATCCTCTCACTAGGATTCACTCCCCCTTACAACAACCGTAATCAATACACTTGCTTGATCACACACTCGTACTCAAGTAATCATCTCCCTAGGATTCACTCCCCTTACAAGATGTAATCAACCCAATGTGTTTCCCACTCAAGATTACCCAATCTTGAGTATCTCACATAGATAATGATAGGATGTTTACAATAACTCTTCTCTCGTCTCGAAGTAGATGGATCAAGATCAAGCACAATTACAAGTTATCTCACTCTCTATGATAAGCTATGTAAACATTAAGAACAGAGAGTAAATGATATGAAAATCATAGTATTAGCATCTTGAAGATGTCAGCTTGTGTCTCTGTGTTTTTCTGGTCTGTGTACTCTGTGTTCTATATGGAGTCTTCAAATCTTCAGGTATTTATGCTAGTTGAAGCTTATGACCGTTATAGATCCGTTCAGACTTGAACCCATTCGAAAATGTAGATGTTATGAGTGTTTCTCCATGGATATAGCTGTTATGACCACTGCTGTTTGAATATAGCTGTTGGGAACTTTTGCAGATTTGAATATTTGAATTTTGGCTCTTCAAGAATGTGTCCCATGTGGTCTTGTTTGAGAAATGATGATGTACAACTTTAGTTGGTGGAGGCATTGTTGTATGCGCATTGAGAAATGCCCGTCCATCTTTCCGGTTGTCTTCCATTTGCTTTGTTTGAGAAAATATAATAAAATAATACAAGTGGCTCATGGAGTTGCTTTATTTGACTTTAAAGCAAATTCAAATCTTCTCAAATCTGAAGTTTAAAGCATATCAAAGACATTGGACATTCGAATCCGTTAGAGAACATTATCGATGAGTATTCAATTTCGTTTCCTCATTGAATTAAATGTCTTCTTTTTCTTTTCAAATTCTGCGCAAAGAAAGTTCATCTTCATACTCTTGATGATTTTGATTTATGTCAAGTTGATGTTATCTCAAAATTTAATCACCTGAAACTTATACAAAAATGATATAAATGATGTTAAGAAGTAATATAAATCATTTGAGTAATCATTTGGATGTTGTTGATGAGAAACAATATTTCGATCATGGTGATTTTCTTGAATCGATGCGTAAATATGTTCTGGTGTTCCAAGCTCGAGTTTACATAGGTAAGCTCGAGTTTGGTCTTCATTTAAACTTGGATTTTTGCCTCTATAAGTCTCAAGCTCGAGCTTGTGACTTATAGACTCGAGTTTGGGTGTTTATCGGGACTCGCTTCCTCTCTCATCGAGCTAAACTCGAGTTTGGTCACTTATAGGCTCGAGTTTGGCTTTTTCCAAAAGTTCATTTCTTCTCTGGAACTCTCGAGCTCGAGCTTGTAAATTCAAGCTCGAGTTTGGACTTCTTCAAAAATCAGCATTTCCTCTCTGTAACCCGTAAACTCAAGTTTGCTACTTGTAAGTTGAGCTTGCAACTTGGTCAACTTTAAAAGGTCACATCTCCCTGGTCTAAACTCCGTTTTGGTTGGTTCAACTCTTGATGGAAATATCTTCGAGTCTACTTTCCAATGCCACTGATATTAGCTCAATTGAATTTTTAGATTGTGAGGTACACGCAAAACATTGAGGCTTGGTGTTTTGTGTGGAATGGATTTCTCTGTCAACTTCCACAATTTATATCTCCGTGATCTGAACTCTTTTGGGCTTGGATTTTATATCAAAATGACGCATTGGGAGTCTAGTTTCATATGCCACTAGTTTCACCTCAATCGGATCTCTTGTTTGGAAGATATCATCAAATTACCAGACGTTCCCTGTGCTGCACGTGAAACAGAGTTGATCACTGCTGTAAGCTCGAGTTTGGAGTGCTAAGCTCGAGTTTGCCTAGTCCAGAAACACCAAAGCTGTTGAAGACATTTATAGACTCAAGTTTGGAGTGATAATCTCGAGTTTGCTCATATCAGATAGGCAAATTACTTCAGCAAGGTAGTAAACTTGAGTTTAATACTTGAAGGCTCGAGTTTGCTCATCCAGAACCTCATATTTGCTGACTTTAACTCTGAATTGAGCCAATCCAACTTCCATCTGATTGTGGAGACTTCTAGGACCAATCTTAGAACTTGGATAATGATGTCTTCATTTCATTCATCAAGTTCTTCATTTTCTCATCTCCTAACTTGATCGTTCTTTATCATTTAACTTGGGCTCATTATCCTCTCGACTTCTACCTTCTTCAATATCCAAACCCGATCCTATTCCGAACTTCTTCCGAATATCTTGTGTCGGCTTTCTATATCAGCACTTATTCATGTGTAGTCCATTGTAGCTCAAATATGATGAAGCTTGGTCCAACTTTCGTTTGATCATGGAGACTTCCAATATCACATATAGTGCAAGTTCTTCTTTCTTGAGTCTCCTTTCTTGATCATTCTTCATTATTAAACTTTACATCTACATTAAATATAAGAATTAGTCAAAGTAGAAGATCAATGTAGTATGCAACTTTTTTTTCTCTTAAGAATGACATCTATATAAGACATCATCAAAACTAATCATAACCAACAGGCCGCTCCGCTTGATGTTCGAGAATTTGCTCAGGTTTGACCGTCAAGATCTTGTCATTTTGTACTTTGATATATAGTATTTCCCGTGGCACCTATATACCCCAGTCAATACCAGATATCAAAATGTTTCCATGACTCCCATACACCATGGTAACACAAGATACCTTAAATGTTTCCATGGCGCCCTTACACCATGACAACACAAGATACCTCCTACTCAATGACATGATCGCGGTCCGATTGTAGTAACTAAGAGATACGCATCAGAAACTAAAATTTCCGCGGCAAGTATGATAACTATTTATCAAACCATAGGGGATTTCTTACTAAACATGTATCTTAACGATTTCTTTTACCCTCTACTCAGGTGTAGTATTCAAACACAGGACTTCTCGTCTATTAAAACAAAGGATTTCTCATCCATTTAAAAGCACAGGACTTCTCATCCATTTAAAAACACAGGACTTCTCGTCCATTTAAAAACAAAGGATTTCTCATCCATTTAAAAGCACATGATTTCTCATCCATTTAAAAACACAGGATTTCTCACCCATTTTAAAACATTTCACGTTTTGCATACTCATATAGTTTAGACGAATGCTAACACCCGAATCATACAAAGTCTGAAGAAGATTCCCTTCTAAGAGAGATAGTACATTGGACCATCTCTGGAGATTCCCATTCCGGATCTCAGACTATTTCCACTTATTTAGCACTATAGCTGACAACTACTATTTGGCTTAACTATTCCAGTGTTCTAGACCTTTCTAATAGTTTATGTTCCTATATCGAAATTCCCAACTACACCGCTTTTCAAGACAACAGCATTGACAAACATATCATCACTACTCAAAACTTATATTGTCTCATTTTCAAATTCTGAAAATTTTCCATGGTCTCAGTACATTTCATAATCCACACTATACCAAAAAGTAATAGTGCTATAATATTTCCAAACTTTAATCGCGCCAAAACAATTTCGTGAAAAACACATTCATTTTCGGATCGTTTCAAAAACTTTTGCTACCGGTGACATTTCTCTAAGGGAATAATTCACTTTACAAAATTCTTTAACAATTGTGAGTGAAACGCCACCACTTCAACCATTCGGTACAGCGAGCGACTTATCCCAAATCCGCTTCGCATCGCCAGCATTCATCAAACAATGTGGGAGAACCTCCGCCCTCCCATAAGAGACCCAAAGTGTTCACACCGGCACATGAAGTAGCAACCCTCAGGTTCTACATACGCCCTCGGCGAAATGTTATGGATTGGGTGCGTTCAATGCTGGTGCGCTTTTCAAAAATCACAAAAAAAACTCTTTGTTAAAAAAGAACCTTTATCCAAGGCTAGTGATTTCAAACATTCTAAAACATCTAACAAGACCCAGCAAACCGTGTATATCTACAACTTCCGTCCTTCCAGCCGTTATTCGATCGTACCACAACACAGTTGAAAACTCAGTTTCAAACTTTTGGGTTCTCACAAAAACCCCCTTTTATAAGACAAATTTTTTTTTCAGAATAACCATCACTGTGGTCTCATTTCTATTGAAAAAATATTTCTTTTGAAAACTCTGTTTCAAAGATCCACAAGTTCGAAAGATTAATTCCGAAAATTTCAAATACAGCGTGTGTATTGGTGAGTTTAAAAGAAATTCCATTTTAAAACATTCTGAGGAATCAGATAACCGGTCTTAGAAGGTCATCACTAACTAACGTGTTCGGACCTCGTCGTTGGCTACTCAAGCCATTCCTAGAATGCTTAGTTGGTTTGGTATTGGATTCACCCGAGGTTGTCTACCTCGTCCTCCACCACAGCCTCTGGGAGCTCCGGCTCCTCTTAAATTCGCCACGTCTCGTTCTTTCTCCTTTATTAGGGAAAACGTTAAATTTAAAAAGACAATGATTAGTCTATCGCAGACTTTAACACACTAGTGCTACAAACGAACGGACACTCGTACTACTTCCCCTCGTTCAGGGTTTCGTTTGTTCGGTCTACTCAGAAACGGGTACGGAATTTCGTATCGGGAGTTCCTCTACATGAGTCAAATACTGCATGTACCTATCCTTGTTGGTCTCGGAGTTTCATCCGGCGTGGCCTAGCTCCACATATAAGCTCGCGCTAGGACGAATAGTCGTCCAATACAAAGCGACGATTATCGAATTATCGAGTTATCGAGATCGATATCGAGTTATCGAATTACTGTGGTCCGATATCAAATATGAATATGGACGATGGATTTACTGATTCTGGGTTAGAATGATGCACCGACAGAGGGTGGTACACCGGTTCAGAATGGTATACCAGTGCAGACTGGTACACCGACTTAGGGCTATATCAATACTCATTTTCAAAACATGCTCTCTAAAAAGGCGTAGAGCCTAACTCCGTTACTCAACAAATTTGGCCAGGTAGGTGTCTGTCATGGGAGCCTCACCGTGATAGGGTGACTGATTGGCTGATCCACATAGACTAGACCTGCCTTCGGCACCAAAAGGTTTTTGGAATAACTTAGTCAGATCTATGCCAGGACAACTGCTTTGATACCAAAGTGTAACGTCCCATTTTCAAAAGCAGTATATTTTTTTTCATCAGAGTAGAGCATTGGAGCGATTGAGTGACTGATACATGTATTAAAAATGCATTAAGTCTGGCTGATTACAAAGGCGGTACAATGACCGAGAGTTTTTATAGTAAATAACAACAGAATGTCTCCCTGGCAACACTCATGCTTTGTGGCAACAAAAGAAATCCTCCATTTGGGACTCTAAGCGTCTTTGCCCTTATCGTCGGCGCTCGGTCCTCCTGACCCTGAAGCTATTTTAAATGCTGAGGTCCAAATGCACATCGGACCTCAGGTAACGGTTAACCTCATATTTACATACAAAACATATGGAAGACATCATAGCATTAATCAAAACATAAGTATATAGCAGATGGAAGATTAATATAACAACAGTACACATCTCATGTAAAGTTATCTATGCTAACAAGACACATCGCATGTAAAGTTATCTACGTTAACGTACACATATCATGTAAAGTTATCTATACAATTCACTCGTATAGTCGTCTATCACATATAAGTATACAGTAAATATCAGAGTTAGTGTTACAGTACGCGAACGTACCTTCGTTGATGGAAAACGGTGCGTTTTACGGAAAACGATATTTTTTGACAGCGGCCCAACGGCGGTACAACAGCGGTACGATTATCTTAGATATCCTATAAGGATAATATTTATCAATATCTAGCAGCATAACAGGCATTTTAGGTACAAATTACCATTTTGCCCCTAGTTTGACTAATCGGCGGAATTTCGCGTAGCTTATTGTTTTCGCTCTATCTCTCCGAATTTTGATGAGATCTTTTCCTCATCATATATATGATCACTTTGGTTCGCAATATGATCTTATCTAAGTAACCATATCCTTGGTTTGAAAAACACGGTGCGTTTTCTATAAGTCACTTTTAGCACTATCTCGCCTTATCTTAATTATCCTGCATACTCTAATTACGCCGTTGGTTTCATAAACGACTTCGAGACCGCTCAATCTCGAGATAGAATTTCACTGGTTCATAAAAGGTCCCGGTGGTAAAAAGACGAATTTCTATATCTTGAGGTAGAATTTCATTTCTATATGCTCTCATATCTCCCGTTGGCTCTTTACCGATTATATTATTATTTTATTCAAAATATCTAGATATTTATTTATTTTTCTAAGCATAAAATATTTTATTAATATTTTATTATTTATTTCGAATTTCTCCTTTAAATTAATTATTTACTAATTAATTTACTTATATCTTAATCTAAACAATTAGCCACTAATTACTTAATTAGCCACTTACTAATTGTTGATAATTTTCATAATTAGGATAAATTATTATCTCACAACTATTAGACCTGACATTGGTATTTTATGTCCCATGTAAAATATTAAAAATCATGGGGCCATAAAGTGCTTTTAATATTATTATATTTATGCTTCTCTATTTTTCAAGGAAATAATCCCAAAAATTCCTAAAATTAGAGACAACATACTTCCTAAGTTTTTATCAATATTTGCAGTCATATGAGATTTATCATAATGTTTTCAGCCATTTTTCGCCTTATAAAATACATTTTTCAAGGATTTTAGCTCTTTATCTCTCCTAATTCCCATAGTAATTACCTTAGAAAATAAGATAATTATTACTTATTATTTGAAACCACATATTCACCTATTTTCAATAGGTATTATTTAGAAATATAATATTCCGATAAATAATTATCCGGGTATTACATTTCTCCCCGTTAAACAAAATTTCGCCCTCAAAATTTGCTCTATACCAATTTAGACTCGTCTATCTAAACTTTGGACTATTCTCTCTAGAACTTTTCTCTATATGTCGGCCGTGAAAGACCGGCTATCACCTGAGAGGGGGTGAATTGGGTATTTGATAAAACTTTTGGAAGTTTGAAATTCTTTTCACAACTTATTGAAAGCGATTTGAATGACAATAATAATTGATAAAGCAACAAATCAATCATTCAAACATGTATGGACATTCGAGATATATATGTCCGGAAATATAAGAGTTAAGGGAATAGCATATGCACACCGTGATTTATCCGGTTCGGCCCAATCCTTGACCTACGTCCAAATTCCCCAAGCTCCGCTTGAGATTTTCAATCCACTATCTTCTTGTAAATTGATTACACGTTCGTACTTGGAGTAATCCTCTCACTAGGATTCACTCCCCCTTACAAACTGTAATCAATACACTTGCTTGATCACACACTCTGTACTCGAAGTAATCCTCTCCCTAGGATTCACTGCCCATAGAGTAATTCATGTGGAGTAGTTCTGGTGGAGGAATGGTAAGTGGTATTATACCACTATTCAGCCATAGGTAACTACTTAGACCACTCCTTGGGAAGCTCGCAAGTCATACAACACAGATAAATCAATGAACTCTTATATTAAGGACCATGAGTATTTTCCCATTATTCCGTCAGTACCAAAATACTTCAAGTCTCCCTTTAGATGAAAATTTTTCATCCATATATAATATTCCTCCCAATTTATAATATTACTTACTTGGAAATAATTAATGTTTATTTGTGCATTTTTTCCATGTACGTAATGTTTAAATGTGGCTCCATATGTGATAAAAAATAATGTGGCTTCTCATATTTTTCACTCCTTCAAAACTCAAATTATATCCTACTATTACTTTTAAAGGTTAAGATGCACATTTATCCATGAAGTATGTTGTCATGATAATTTTTGTCCTATATTTAAAATAAGAAGGAGTACTATGTTTGAGACCGGGATCCATATACTTCCTTCTAATTGGAGTATAATTATTACTTAAATCCTGTTGTGAAGTTGTGATCAATAACATGAGCCATGTGGCTTTTAATTATAAGAAAACAAATGAGATTTTTTATTTGAAGATCAAGTTCAATAACATCTTTTGCCAAATGACAATTATAAAGATGTAAAAATACACATGATTTTTTTAAAAGTGCGTCTAACGCCAAGTGTTTTTTGGGTGCAAAAGTAACCATGTGGTAACAAAAATGGAGCAAAAGTCATATATTATGTTACTTTATGTTGGTGGGACTCTCAGTCACTTTAACAGAATATGTAACTTTTGCTCCACTTTTATAACCATATAGTCACTTTTGCACCCCAAAAAAACATTTGGTGGTGGGTGCATTTTTAGAAAAACTACATGTGTGTTTTTGTATCCTAATATTAATTTCTTAGTCAATTGGCAGATTTTGCCTTTAGGAGTTGACTGAGGTGAATTAAAATTTAGAAGGATAAAACTTGTGATAATTAGGCTAAAAAGTGAGGTTGGAGTCTTGCAAAAAAGGAGGTTGATAATTGTTATGGACTCATATATGAGGCTCATTTGCTGTGCGGCCCAACAAGGGCAATTTGTACCAGAATCTCTTCATAATCAGGTAAGATACTAATTGGCCTATAATCAAAACTATAATCACGGAATATGCAGGTAATGCGGCTGGAACATGGCCCTGAAGGCGAACAAAGCCCAAGGACCGAAACCTTAAAGGTAATCTTTATAAATAAGAGGTTATCCAAAAGGTATACATTTTCTATTGATCCTATTTTACTATTCAGCCCATTGTGCACACACCTCACCCTCTTTGTAGCTATACACTTGTTGCCCCCAGCCTGGTAGTCCAAGTTTCTGGGCTACCGGGGTGTATTAATTATTTAACCTGGATGAGCCTTATATATGAGTCCATAACAATATCCTTTAAATAAGAATGAGATTAAATTGTTTGGATAAAAAGATAAATATTAAAAAAAATACTTAATCAAATTGATAATGCTCGAACTCAAATACTAATTTTTTAAATTTTATGCCAATAAATCGCATATTTTATATTGTATTGTTAAAAAAAACACTTTTTTTTTCGTGAAGAGAGCGTTAAAATAATGGAGGAAAAGGAAGAGCTATTTGTCCATCGGAATATTTTTGTATGGATATAAGAATTGCTTTTAGTACTAAATGTAAGAATTAATCTAAAATAAAAATAATCCAAAATAGATGAAAAAAGTATTAAGGTCGATTCAATATCTTAAAATATTTTTTTATTTGCAACTGAAACTTTAAATAATAATATAACCTTGCCGTACATGATGAGATCCTGCTTATATGAATCAAATAACACCATCATAAACTAGTGTAAAAATGTAAAATCTTACTAGGGTCATAAGTGTTGAAACACAAGTAAAAACTGTCCCGGTAAACCGTAGAAACTTCGTTCAAATAAGTAAAAAGCCCGAAAAAATGATGAAAAGTTGAAAACCCTATTTTCATCGTGCATCTTGGACTCGGGGTTACAAGAGAGTGGAGGATAGATAGTTATATATAGTTTTTAACGTATTTTCATAGTTATAAATGTAAATGTTTTAAATATAATTTTTTTTAATATGTTTTATATAGTTATATGACTTATATCTTTTAAATATAAAGGTGTTCATTAAATTTTGAGTATAATTTATGATTTTTTTCTTCCATATATATATATATATATATATATATATATATATATATATATATATATATATATATATATATATATATATATATATAATTTTAAGCTCGACCTTAAATAATAGAAAATAGAAACTTTATGTTTTGTGTCGTTTCTACTATTTACGTTTCTATCACCTCTTCCGTGCCTAGGTAGAAATTTGATTTTGACAATTGATAGGTAGTATAAATTATTCTCAAAATGCTCTAAAATGTTGCACCCAGCTCAAAAAATATCATGCCCCTGACAATGAGATCCAGCGAGAGTGGCGCATTTGGTGATGACCAGGTCGCGAGCATAGGTTCACGTTCGTCCTTAGAGTCACATGAATGTTTGAAAACGTTCCCATCCAGGTCAAAACTAAAAGAAGATAGATACTGTTTCTTTCTTTCTTGATAAAAAAGAAAATTTATTATTTATTTTGCAATTCTATTTTTATTACTGGGTTTTGGGTGACAATGGATGGCGACGCTCCATCTTTTTTGCCCCAAGGAATGATCACCAACATTCTCAAATGGCCTCCTGTGAAAATCCCTAATCCGATTTCAATGTGTCTGCAAAGATTGGAAAAATCTCTTCAAAGCCCCATCTTTCATCGCTGAACACCTCCACTACTCTGTTCATTACAACAACGGAATGTCAGGGGTCTGCGAATTGCATTTGCATGTCTGTGAATCTGTGTTCCAAAGATATAAAGGCTGCGATGATGGAGTTTGCTTTGCCTTACGCTTCTGCTGATGACATCTCAAGTGTATCAGTTGGTGTTAGGAATCCAATCCCTGATTTATAGGAATCCCTGATTTGTAGGGATTAGGGATAATCTTCATTAATAGTCATTATGAGACATTACTATTGAGGCTCTCTTATCTTGTATATATATATATATATATATATATATATATATATATATATATATATATATATATATGTAACATTTGTACATAAATATCACATACAATTCAGATTATTTTGCTTACATGGTACTAGAGCCTTACAAACTCTAGGGTTTATTTTATTTTTTGCGGTTGGCATTGTTCACCAATGTTCGTCACTGTTTTGGGTACTGTTCATCGGTGCTGTTGGTTGCTGTTTAGGTGTAGTTCCACGTGAAGTTTGCTGCAACAAGAGTAATAAGTAGGGGCTGGTATGCGTGGCTGTGTATATATAGATATATATGGAGTTAACTTTGCACTTATAACAATAAGACAAAAATATAATGCATAAATCTATATAAGTTACTACCTAAAACCCTTCAAAATTACTTGAAAACTTGCTGACATAAATCAGCAACGATGTTGAATATATGAGAAGAAAGAAAAAAAAAAACTAATATATGCATGCATGAGCTTGTCGGTTTGCAACTCTTTTTGTAAAGAGAAGAAAAGCATACCACCTGAAATACATATATATGTATCCAACGCTGTGATTATCAAAGTGGCGCAGCGAAAGCGTGGTGGGCCCATAACCCACAGGTCCCAGGATCGAAACCTGGCTCTGATACCACATTTGTAACGCCCCTAATTCCTACGTCCATTATGATGTTCATTTATGTCCTAAATTTCCTATTAGATTAATTGGTGTGAAGTTATCAGAGTGAAGGCGTTAACATATCAGAGTAAGTCACAACAGAGATCATGCTTAATGAGTGACTGATAACATATGCCCAGACATATGCTGGTTAATTAAAATTCCCAGAGGAATATAAGCGTGATACAACTTAAATTCGTTGCGGTGTATCCGGTCGGCACGTTAGTCGTACAATTAAACGGCTATTCAAAAATTATACATAATACTATCCCAAAATAAAGCTTCGGCTAAGTCCTCATGTGTGCTGCTTACCCTTATCTCTGGTTCCCGATCCTGAAGCTAGGGTAAATTCTGAGATTCAATACCCATTGAATCTCAGGTAACAGTTAACCTCATGCTCAAGTATAAACAATATATATATGACATATATTCATTACATTTTAGCATTAACCATACATACCACACAACCAATGTAAAGTTCAGAACACAACAATACATAGCACACAACAAATGTAATGTTCACAACGTTTGCACTCACCAGTGCCACGCCCCCACATGTCCGCTAGGAAAACATACATACGACATTATCATGACTATAACCCGCACAAAGCTGAATGTATATAAATTGGTCACCTAAGACCGAGTCTTAGCCACAGTACATGACCCAAGACCTAGTCTTGTCTATGACTCTATGAATCATCTAATCATATATAAGCATACAAGACAACATAAGAGTTAGAGTTACAGTACGCGTCCGTACCTTAGTCTGCGTAGCTAGTGGTACTTTCACCTTTTGGTATTGATTCCTGACTTTCTCGAATATCCTATAATAGTATCACCGCATTATTTTCCTTATAAATAATAGGGTTAAGGTTCAATTTTACCAATGAACTATTGGTCCAGGAGCGTCCAACACAATTAACTATTAAGTGGACCAAAAATACCAAAAAAGTTTTACTCGGGAGCGTCCAAAGACAACGCCGTTAATTACCACTAGCTACGGCGTTGTAAGCAAAGCACACGTAATTTAACGGCGTTAAGCAGGGACGCTCCCGAGTACAACTTTTTTTGGTATTTTTGGTCCACTTAATAGTTAATTGTGTTGACGCTCCGGGACTAATAGTTCATTGGTAAAATTGAACCTTAACCCTAAATAATACCCTAAGAGATGTCATTGCCACTATTGACCTTTCTACCCTTGGTGGATTTGTTATTCCATCTATACCCTTTTAATTATTATTAATCAATAATAACACTCTTTTATTTATTATTAATTAATAACTCCCTTTATTATTTATTCCCTTTTTTACTAATAATAATAACAATATTTGTTTGTTTTATTATTATTATTATTATTATTATTATTTTCTATTTATTACTTATTATTTTTATTTTTGTTTTTGTTTTTGTTTTGTTTAAGGGTTGTATTACTCATATACACACAGTGAAGTTTCCTATTTAAGGTGCAATGAAAATTCATGCCTTTAATATGTATATTAAGGAATCACAAAACTTACTTTTATTTTATTTTATTTTATTTATTTATTTAATGCATTTTTTTATCATTTATCATTTTTATCATTTATCTTTTCTTCAAACTTTCTCATGCACGGCAATATATATATATATATATAACAACAAAATGGCTTCCCTTCTTGTCTTCTATGTTAGCGACCTATATACATATATTTAAGATGACCACGTTTCCAGCGACTTTAAATATAACAGCAAAATTTTCAATTCACAAACCCTCACACCACGAACACGTGCCTCACTGATACATGTATATATTCATAGAAGTAGCAGTTTGGTTTTTCATATTATATATATAAAACAATTAGGCCTCCTTTTACTTTCTTTGTGCAGCGATTATATATATATCTGTAAACCTTTAACTTATATACTTAGATATGGATCAGCAGGTTTTACTCATGGGTCTTTTGTTTCTTCCCATGCGCAACACTATATGTATATACATATGACCATCTAACACAAGTTCTTCATTTTCCAGATGCAACATTTATATCTTTAAACCAGGAAATAGATTAAACCACATGCATGAGTGTCCAGCCGTGAAGGATTTGCAATTTACTTTCAAAGTCATGAAATGTAATAACACTTTGATAATCACAGCGTTGGATACTTGGATACATATATATGTATTTCAGGTGGTATGCTTTTCTTCTCTTTACAAAAAGAGTTGCAAACCGACAAGCTCATGCATGCATATATTAGTTTTTTTTTTTCTTTCTTCTCATATATTCAACATCGTTGCTGATTTATGTCAGCAAGTTTTCAAGTAATTTTGATGGTTTTTAGGTAGTAACTTACATATATTTATACATTATATTTTTGTCTTATTGTTATAAGTGCAAAGTTAACTCCATATATATCTATATATACACAGCCACGCATACCAGCCCCTACTTATTACTCTTGTTGCAGAAAATTTCACGTGGAACTATCACTACATCCTTAATGGTTTCATACTCAAAACTTATAGAAAACTAAGAGGAAAACTAAGTCCAGTGATTACCTCTGGTTGCTGGTTTTTATGGTGAAGGTTCAGCTGAAACTACCTCTCCCAATGCAGCAACGTTGAGCAGAGAAAAGGAAAGAAAAATAGCAATAACCCACTCCCACTCTATCTGTCAAGCTCTCACCCTTATGCCTCTCTATTACCCCTGTTTTTGAGCTTAAAAACAGAGAACTAGCAGCAGCTGCGTTCTATTGGGTTCTCACGTTCTCGGATGAGAACAAGCAAGGAGTATGGGTTCATATATGTAGGGACCCAAGGGTCCGGTTTAACCATTAAACTAACGGTACATGGCGTTGAGATCGAGGGCGTATGGTGGTCTGACGCTTAAGCAACTGACGTAAATCTTTTACTGTGATCCCTTTTCTTTTCTTTTTTCAGTGGTTACGTGTGTGTTCACTGCTTTCCTTTTCTTTCTTTTTTTCTTTTTTTGGTCATGTGGCTTTGGGTCAAAATGAATATGGGCTGGAGTTGTTTTAATTGGTTGCAGCATATGGACTTTTAAAATCTATATTGCTATTCAATAAACTGATCACGTGTTGGCTGGAAAGAATAACAATGGAATGGATATTGGGTTTGAGTATTATTCATGGTCTTTATACAACAATTTATCTTTTGCCATATTTTCCATAATTCTACTATTACCTATTATAAGGAAATAAGTCCCTAATTTTCCAAACAATTAATTTAATCATTTGACCAAATTCCACTGTTTAATTCTCATATATTATTTGTATTTTATTTCGGCATAATTTATTTCTTATTTGAATTATTCTTTTCCCAAATTAAATTAAGGGAAAAAGAAGCCTTAATTTCCAATAATTAATACTTTAACTGTTTAGGCCAATTTTTCATATTTAAATTTTCATTCAATATTTCAAATTTCATATCCCAAAATTTGGGATGTTACAAAGTTGGGATATACATCTGATGATTGTTGAGTTTACATACTTCCATTTGTCTTTTCGTTGTATACTGCCTGTAACATCCCATTTTCAAAAGCAGTATATTTTTTTTTTTCATCAGAGTAGAGCATTTGAGCGGAAGAGTAACTGATATATAGATTCAAAAAGCCGTAAGTCCCGGGCTGGACGATTACAATAACAAGACATTGTTTTTGACGTCTAACGTCGCGTGTAACTAAAAAAACATAAGAAGTCTTCGCCGGGGTCTTTATGCGGCCGCTTGCCTTTCTCCTCGGTCTCGGTCCTCCCGAACCCGACGCTATGTTAAGAGCCGAGGTCCAATGCACCTGACCCCTGTAACAAGTTAACCTCATGTTTACATACATCATATAAGTACTACGTATATTCATGGAATTTTGACGACACTTACTACGTTCAAAGTAGGGTATACATAATCGATATATATGGCAATAACAATACAAATCGGATGTAAGGTTAAGGCACAAGGAGAAATGTACATGATCGATATGCACGGCAATAACAATACAAATCGGATGTAAGGTTAAGGCACAACGGACATTGGACATAATCGGATATAGACGGCAATAACAATACAAATCGAGATGTAAGGTTAAGGCACAACATAGAAAATACAAAGCATGACGGAGGAAAATACATATATGCATACAATAACCATCGAGTTAGTGTTACACTACGCGAACGTACCTTCGTTGTCGACACGGTGACGTTTTACTAAAACGGTAATTTTGACAATGCAGACGACGGCGGCACAACAAACGGCTCGACAATGTTCGATTATAACGTATATCCTATAAGGATAATATTTAACAACTTTTAGCACTATATAGGCATTTTAGGTACAAATTACCATTTTGCCCCCCGAACCCCTAATCGGCGGAATTTCGCCAGAGCTTCATTGCTATTTTCGCTCTATCTCTCCGAATTTTGACAGATCTTTTCCTCATCATATTTTCGAAATATATATCATATTTACCCCTAAATATGATATCTAGACTATCTTGAAAAATTAAAGATAAATCTAGCATTCCTACTATATCTACTGAAAGAACTACCGAAACTAAAGACTAAGGACCGAAGAACTTACCCGAGACTTTGCTCGACTTTCTCCGAGCTTCTCTCTAACTTCTCTCTAAGAGGCAGATTTTTGGTGTGAGAAATGAAGAAGAGGAGCTTGGTATTTATAGAAGAGACGGATGGCGAACGGTAAATAATTCGAACTTCGGTCTTGACGAATATGGACCGTAGGATCGCATTTTTTGAGGACAAAACACTCTTGGCCCTCCATTTCTTGTGCAGACCTCCCCTCCCCAATAGTCAACAAAATGATGTCATCTTGATGGTGACATCCGAGCGTGCAGATCGATAAAGTTTCATCCGGTGTCCGAAACGCGTAATCTTGGAAAATCTCAAAATTTGAATTCATAACTTTGAAGATCTTTCTTCCTCATCAATAATATCTAATTTAACTTATATTTCGGTCCCTTATGTGGTTCCAAACCAGATTGAAGTTTTCTCGAAAAACGTGTCCGAACACGTCGGTGTCGGAAATCGCTTTCGGAATCATCAACGGATAATAATTCACGATTCCAAATATGTCCAGATAATTATAAACTCATCTCTAGATGTTGAGTTATAATTATTTTCTTCAAATCCAAAATGTGAATATCTCGCATTTTTCCCTATTTCGTCTTATTAGGCAAATGCGTTTACCGACCTTAATTAACTTAGGAAGAGGTCACTTGAAGATAAAAACTCACTGATCAATATTTTACCTTGACTTTGGAATTCCTATTCTTGGTTCTCTAGATAGGATCTGTTTCCTATTTATTCCATTACTATTCACTATATTATATAATAATACAATTTTACAAAAATATCATGATATTTTTTTCTTTTATTTTTTATTTATTTCTAAGCATAAAATATTTTATTAATATTTTATTTTATTTTTATTTTTTATTTATTTAATAATTTCGAATTTTTCCAATTAAAAATAATTATTTAAATTATTTTTAATTCATTTACTTTATACCTTAATTATCCCATTAATTACCAGATTAGCCACTTACTAATTTTTGATAATTTTCTTAATTAGGATAAATCATTATCTCACAATTATTTTACTTACATTGGTATTTTATATCCCATGTAAAATACTAAAAATCATGGGGTCAATTATGATCCCCAAAATAATATTAAATCTTGCCTCAATATTTTCCAAAGAAATTAATCCCAAAAATTACCTAAATTAGAGACAACATATTCTCCAATTTTTAATAAATATTTCATTTCCTCTTAGGATTTATCATAATATTTTCAGGGTATTTTATGGGCCACAATTGCATTTAGGGATTTTTAACTCTTTATTCACCCTAATTTCAATAGAAATTACCTTAGGAAATAAGATAATTATTACTTATTATTTGAAACTACATATTCACCTATTTTCAATAGGTATTATTTATCGAAATATAATATTCCGATAAATAATTATCCGGTATTACACGCCCTTTTCCCATATTATATAGCAACTTATCTTTTGATAATACAATTAACTTATTGAAGTAATTTATAAAGAACTACCACTAATTGATGGTGGTTTGCTTTTAACTTGTCATTACCTTTTTTTTGTGAAAAGGAAATTTTATTACAGAACTACATATGTATGTGTGCAGTGGCGGACCCAGACATTTATTGGTGGAGGGGCACCATTGGTGGGGGATTCGGGGGCGCGCCAAAAAAAAAAAAAAAAAAAAAAAGCAAAATTTTAAATGCATTAAAAAAACAAAAGAATATAAAGGGAAAAATAAGGCCAAGTATATTACAATAAAAATAATTACAATGTCATTCTTCTAGGCCTAATTTTTTGGAATTCTATCATAATTTTCTCATTATCAATGCTATCAAATACATATTTTTCAATATAAGGCACTAGGCAATCATCCAACCATTCATCTCCTATCCTATTACGAAGTGCAGTCTTGATGTATTTCATAGCTGAAAATGCTCTTTCCACAGAAGCAGTTGCTACAGACAAAGTTAATGCTAACTTTACAAGTAAATAAACCAAAGGATACACATTATGTTTTTTCTTTTCAACCATCCTCTTAGCAAGATCAGCTATTCCTTGCAAATTCAAAAAATCATGATCAAGTTGAACATCAACAATATACGTGTCGAGCTGATATTCAAGAATGACAAAATCATTCCAATCAAAATCTGAAGGATAATAGTGGGCAAATTCACACAACTTATTCTTGTCAAATCGAGAAAGAGTTGCACGGATTTAAACATGTCATGCATTCCAGCAAATTTGAACTAACTTCACTAAAACGATCATTCAACTCTTGAAGTTGAGTATCTATCACTGCATAAAATATGTCAACCTTAAAGCGATAATGGAAGGAGGAAGGAGCGAGTGAGCTTCCGGGTCGTGTGTGTCGTGTGTCTTGTCGGGTCAAAAAAGAGAAGAAGAAGAAGAGTGAGCCGATATAGAAGGACTTTTTTTTTTTCTTTTAAAAAATAATAATAATTTTTTTTTTTTTAAAAAAAAAAAGTAATTTGGGGGGCACGTGCCCCCTTCTACAATACCCGTGTCCGCCCTTGTATGTGTGTACAGCTGGATAAGTTCGAGCATTTTTAACCCTAAACAAGTTCATATATGCAATTAAATAAGAACTGTGAAAAATAATTTAGAAGAAACTACAAGTGTATGTGTGTGATATTATTGATGTATAAGCAAGACAAATATGTTGTTAAAGAAGATGAAGATGACTGTGAAATAGAAGAAACCATTGAATAAGAAGAGGGAGGAGAGAGTGTGGGTGAAGAATTTAACGGAGGGAGGTTGAGACTTGAGACACATTGTTCAAAAGCCAAGATATGGTGTTGTGATTAGGAGGATGGGTAAGAGAGAAAAAAAAAATTACCTTCAAGATGAAAACAAATATGTCTCAAACTCTTCACCGCCATCATCAAAACAAGTGCGGAGACCCTGCTCTCTTTGCAGTATGTTGTTCTTTGATCTCTGCTACTAATAGTATAATATTTGATACGAAACTCTTACGGTACAAACTCCAACCTCATTTTTTACATATTTTTTAAATGGGCGCCTAAGATTGTACCCAAGCCAAGAAATGATACAAGGAGCATGAAAATAGTGACAGCATGTGCTTCTCACTATTATCGGCTCCGAATCATCGATATCTTCTAAACAGATCCAGGAGTAAAACCATCCTGAACCTTTCCCAACGTCATAATAATGATGACGTCCTCTTTGTCAATAAGGTCTTCGTCTGGTAGATCAAGAAACTCATCTTGAACTGCCTCAAGAATGTCTATCCACTCTTCTTCTTTAATAATATTTGCGGCTGCCATACCTGAAATAAATAACAATCGTAATTTCATCAATATGTGTGGGTAATTTGGTAAAATCCATCTAACTTGTTGTAAGCAACCAACTTATTAATAAGCCTTTCTAGTTATTGGGAAAAAACGACGATGGTGAATCGGGGTCAACATGGACAAATTGGCCTCTATTTTCAAATAAGTGTTGTTGAGAATATCAAGTTTGGAAATATGAATAGATTATTATTATTAGGGATGTTGTTCTGTATTTATTAAGATTATTTATGCATATTATATTTTGAGAATATATCTTAAGATATTACTAATTGATTTAATCTAATTATATTATATTAGATTAGTTTCTTAGATTAAGCTTTTTCTATTAATTTGTCTATATAAAGGCCTCTTTGTGCTCTCTTTTATTCTTAAGGATCAATAATATTCAGAGTATTTCTCCTGTGCTCCAATGTAATCCTTCATTCCCAACATGGTATCAAAGCCACGCCTCCAGGAAGTGAACCTGGCGCTAATACCATGTTGAGAATGAAAGATCACATTGAAGCACATGACAAATACTCTGAATTGGAAACTGGCTTTGATATTCTTTGAATCGGAACCTAGCTCTAATACCATGTTGAGATTGAATGATCACATTGAAGCATGTGAAGAAATAGTCTGAATTGGAACCTAGATTTGATATTCTCCGAGTCGGAACCGGTCTCTGATACCATGTTGAGATTGAAGGATCACATTGATGCACACATAAATATTCTGAATAATATTGATATTTTAATCTTAACAAGTGTCATTGTCTAAATTTTAAAAATGTCATATTAAGAACCTCTGTTCTTCATTATGAAGAATTGTTGCCATATATTGTGCACATGAATGAAGATTAAATGCATGATGATGGAATTAAAATAATGGATTTAAGAGACATATCGACATAAGCTATTATGAGTGAGTTCCTATAGCCAAGACCATATCTTACAAGTAATCTCTCTAAAAAAACAATTGATCACATTAAATACATGATGATGGATTTTTTTTTTTTAAAAAAAAAGTGTTCATATTTATAGCAGTTATATAGTTGTGAAATATTGAAATTTGAATCCCACCAATGGTCATGAAGTTTGTAGCGGTTTTAGTAGATAAATCGCTAAAAAGTGTCTAGTTTTAAAATTTAAATATTTCAGAACCCACTAACAATGATCATAAAACTTGTAACGATTTTTGGGAAATAACCGCTACAAAGTGTGATTTGAAATTTGAATATTTCGAATCCTATAGGCATTCATGAAGTTTGAAAACTGCTACAAAGTATGTCATTAATTTGTATCAGTATGTGAGATTTTGAAATTTTGTTTTTAAGAAATACCAATGAATTTTTGTAGCGGTTCAAACAAAAACCTCTACAAAAACTGTCACACAAATTGCTACTACGAGAAATCGCTACAAAATCTGTCACAACAACTGCTACAAAAGTTCCGGATATGCCTATAAATACTCCTTTCGCACATTTAACACGCTCCTTCATTTATGTCGACCCCTTCTCTCTCATTTTCTCTCATTTGTAAAGGTTTTCTGAAGATGTTAAGTGTTGAGCAAGCTTACCAAATATGGTAACATTTTTTAAGGACTTTATAATTTCGATACTAATTATTGTTATATTTATCCAAAACTTTAAGGAGATTTCCTCTACATTTCTTTTATCATCATCAACATTCTTTCCATAATTAAATATCATCTAGTAGACAATATAATAATTCCTTATTATCTACACATTCTTAGTATCATATAAACATAATATTTATACCTATATGACTTTAAGTTAATCCTTTTTTTAAAAAAAATATTAACTATTACCATTTGATTTCTCACTTAAATATAATAAAATATTCAACATAATATTGTAACAATGGACTCAAATTATGGTTTTTTTTTTCAATTTTTCCATATTTTTTAGCGGTTTTAAAACCATTATAGATTCAAATTCGGCTAAAATATTTGGCAATTTTTGAAATTTCATCCAAAATCTCGATCGGATCCTATAGCGGTGACAAAAAACCACTACCAATAGAGTAGCAGTTTTGGAAAACAACTACAAAATATCTTACAACCGTGTATTTTATAGCAGTTCTTTAAACTTCTACTACTATTTACAATTATGCAATTTAACCACTACAAAAAGTCAAATATATTTTTTTGTAGTGAATTTATTTTAGAAGATAAATTGTATAATTTAGTTTTGGTACTATTGAGTTAGACACCAATATATGACTATTTAGACAAACAGTCAAATACCATGCATGTAGCATGCATCCACCATATATGTTGTGGTTCTGTTTATCTCTATCGAAACAAAAATATAGAGTAAAGATCTACAAAATATGCAAGAAAAAAATTCTAATACGAATAACCCTGCAAAACAAAATCATAAAGAAACAATCTTTAGCTCACAGCATCAAGTTTCAATCGATATTGATTAGTTTCTTAAGATAAAAAGACATAAATCATACACAATAACAGAACAATTAATTGCACCGCTAAGGGAGTTTAACAAACTATTGCTAGAAACAAATGTATGTTGCAATATGCCACATATAAGAACTCATTTTGCAAAAATCAATTAACACCACTAAATGGATCAAATAAAAGTTGTTCGTGACAAATTAGAAAGATAACTGGACACATTATTGTCAATTCTAATTTTCCCACTTTCTTCTTTCATGGGGTTCTAACAAAGGGTTTACTTTGGTGCCACTAAGCTTTCTCTTTTCTTTCCAATAAATAATTTTGAGCCAAGGTTACGAGGTGGATCAAAGGTTCTTAATATCACATTTTTAAAATTTGGACAATGACACTTATTTGAAAATAGAGGCCAATTGGGCCACGTTGACTTTAATTACAGTTTTTCCCATAACTAGGGAAGCTTAGTAGTAAGCTGGTTTCTTACCATAAGTCATATGGATTTCACCAAATTACACACAAAATTAACAAACACGTACGAGATTGCAGTCTCTCTGGATCCTCCCAAGTAGAGATAGAAATTTTAGAGCACAAACTTATTTGCATTTGAGTGAAAAGGTTAAACAAAAAGATTTATGTGACATGAACATCTACGACTATTAGAATTTATGGTATATGCATTGACCTAATATGCCACATGTTTTCTCATTCAAAAGATTCATTCGTGAAATCCTAAATGACACGTTCAAATTTTGTTGACGATATGTTTTTTTTTTTTTCTTTTTGACTGTTGGTTTTGATGTACGTGTGTTCTACTGTGGTCGTCCTGCTCTCACCAGAACATTGAAGACCGTTTGGCAAGTACAGTCATCCACACGTTTTACCTTTCACTAGGAGAACTTCTAGAGGTACAATACATAGTGTCAATCATGTAATGTTTCCTTTTATCACTTTGCTTCACCTAGAAGGGGAAAAATAGTAATTGTGGTCACTCTGCTTCACCTAGATTGTTTGAGTGATTATTTTCCCTCTCTCTGTTATTTTGTGTCATATTCACCCTAGATAGATCTCTGTAAGCATGAGTCAGTAGTGAAGAGATAAGGCATCTAAATTATTTGAGGGAAAAAAAATATAAAGATTGACACATGATGAAGAGGTATGTATTTTACAACAACTCATAATTTTTAACGAGTTAAAAGGTCAAAAATTGATGTACAACAAATATTAATTCATGAGTTACAATTCTACACCTTAACAATTCATTCATAATTAAAAGATCAAAAATTGATCTACAACATATATTTATTCATGAATTACAACTCTACGCCTTCACAATTCAATCATAAATTTATCCCACATTTGCAATTGTACGTCCTTAACTGGGTCGAAGAAATGCCAACTTAAATGGTCAAAAGCATTATAATAGTCCTCATCATAAATGAAATTCATCTTGAACTCA
Organism: Acacia melanoxylon; assembly: GCA_019022615.1. Lineage (NCBI taxonomy): Eukaryota > Viridiplantae > Streptophyta > Magnoliopsida > Fabales > Fabaceae > Acacia > Acacia melanoxylon. The sequence continues at coordinate 4,385,504 of JAFJYJ010000010.1, forward strand.
TTTGTCATGTCAAGGGTGGATTCGGAAGAAGACGGTCCAATGACAAAGAAGAGCTACTTTGGGTTTGGAGACATATCAAGGCTTGTTTTGGAAGAAGAGGGTGAAATTACAAAGGAGAGGCACTTTGGGTTTCCATGGATATCAACTCTTGATTTGAAAGAAGAGGGTCCAATGACAAAGAAGAGGTACTTCGGGTTTGCAGGCATATGTAGGATGGATTCAGAATAAGAGAGTTAAGGACAAAGAAGAGGTACTTTGGAGTTTATGTGTAAGTAGGGTACAACGACAATCATCCTGCAAACTACAAGGGATTTTCTGAAAATCCCTTGTAGTCTGTCGGATGATTTACCCTACTTCAACATAAACTCTAAAGTACCTATTCTTTGTCATTGAACCCTGTTCTTTTGAATCCACCGTAGATATGCCTGCTAACCTAAAGTACATCTTCTTTGTCACTGGTCCCTCTTCTTTCAAATCTACAGTTAATATCCCTGCAAACCCAAAATACCTCTTTTTTGTAATTGGATGTTCTTCCAAAACAAGCCTTGATATATTTGCGAACTCAAAGCAGCTCTTCTTTGTCATTGGACCCTCTCCTTCCGAACCCACCCTTGACATGACAAATGAGTTCAAGAAGAAACAAAAAGCTTAGTGGCACCACAAGCTTTCATTAGAAATCCATGAAGGAAGAAAGTGGGAAAAATTAGAATTGACAATAATATGCCCAGCGAGCATCTTTTTAATTTATAACGAACAGCTTTTATATGATCCATTTAGTGGTGTTAATTGATTTATGCAAAATGAGTTCTTATATGTAGCATATTGCAACATACATTTGAATGCATGATGATGGAATTAAGGTAATGGACTTTAGAGACATGGGGGAATCAGGTTTAATACCGTTTCGTGTGTCTTCCACTCCATTGCCACGCCCGATCCTCCACATCTCTTTCTTCTAACTACTCTGTAACTAACTAAATTATACTAACAGCACCGTCAATAGAAATAAATTAGCCAGGAAAAATTGACAAAAAGATCAGAATCATGCAAATGTACAGGTGACGTATGAGACTAAAATTATTTAACAAAAGCTACGACTGGTTCCTCCCTTTGTAATTTGTTCTCTTTGGTTTTGCACTGTTGTGACTGGCTTCCGACAGTTGAGGGTATGAACAATGAATTAATCCATCGGAAGCGAACACCCATTAGAGCGGTCAAATAACGGAGGCTCTTTTCCTCAAGCAGTGGCCTCCCAGACTGTGGTATACGAATACAATTAATGCAACCAAACACAAGATGATGGATTTGAGAAAGAAGTTACCAAGAGAAAGCAGTTGAAATAAAGAAATCAGAAAAAAGAAGGGATTTGAGAACAGATACTAAAAGAAGAAAGACAGTATATATTTTTCAGTCCAAGATTCCGCACGCTTTCAATGATGATTAAAAATCAAACCCTGAGTAATTCAAAAGCCGTATGAAATACTTGAGGAATTCGACGATCAGAATTCAGAACAGAGATTTTGGTTCCCAAATCGTTGAGATCACCAACCTGAAACTGAGAACAGATACAAAAAGAAGAAAGAAAGCAGGTTGAAAAACTCAAAAACCTGAAGGAAATCTATTCTGTTCTTGGTTCTTGAACAGTGTTTGGCGCTCTGCACCCTGCAGCTCCTCCATCTAGAAAAGCACTCACGCTCTACCCTTCTCTTAATGGTGGGAAACAGCGTCTTTGTGAAGCGGTGTTTTATTTTTAATTCCTAACCTTCGTATCCAATTTTTTTAAATTGTTTTTAAATAACTTATCATTCTTTCCCAATAAATAAATAATTTGTTTAGTTCAAATATATTTTTTGGCTTTATTTTTACGATAATTTTTGAACTTATAGCTGAGAGTGAGCGTATAAATGACGGTGTTTTGCAATTCTAATGTTCTAATCCAGTAGCTGGGAGTGAGCGAATAAATGACGAAGTCTCGTTATAAGATTCCAAATGTAGCGTTAAGAACAACTAAAAAGTATAAATTTATTTGATACCCAAAACAATTAATTTTTATTGTGAACTCAATAATTATAATTTGTAAAGAAGACGAAACAACATTTATGTTATTATCTTCAATTATATGTTCTCAATTATGTGGACTCCGTTCAATGCTCGGTAAGACTATATTGAACTCTCTTGGTCCACTTTGTTTCTTCCGAGATTTTGTTGCGTTATAGCCACTGAATAAATAATTAAGTTGTAAGCATCGTATTTTTCCACAAAAATATGAAAAATGTCGAACTGAAAATTTATAAGTTAAAATAGATATTTAACCCTGTAGGTGGATATCATAAATAATTTCATTGGTCCACCATTGTTTTGGGTCTCTAGTATGAGTAAACCTGAGAAAAACGGGCTGGCCCATTTAGGCTTTGAATTTGTAAAGGCCTGGTTTAAGATTTTTCCCAAAAAATGAAAGCATGTTTAAAATGTAAGTCTTGTAGGGCTGACCCATTTACCCGTATGTTTTCTCTTTTTTAAAAAAATTATTGAGGTCATAATACTATTATTGATTTTTTATACTTTGTTAATGATGTTGCAAATATTTAATTGTTATTATCTTCTTTAGAATTAAGTTTCATAAGAAAATTTTGTATTAAGTATCCTAAAAATTAAAATCTTATAAAAGATATTTTTATTTCATAATTATTCTCACTAATTTTCAATTTTTAGAATTATATTTTAGTAATTGTTTTGTTCATATTAGGGGTAGAAATAGGTTAGGTCCCCTATCATGGGCCTATTGAAAGTCAAACCTAGCCTACATAGTAAATAGATTAGGCTTCGAATTAGGCCTATTGTTAGGCCTGTTTAAGTAAACAAGTCAAGCCCTTTTTTTCATAAGGCCTAGCCTACATGGCTTGACTTATTTCGTTTTTTTTGGGTTAAAACAAAACAAATGTATTATTATGCATAATTTAAAATAATTTCTTCTAAATTAATTTTGTAAATTATTTATAAAGTTAATAACATTTTCCTAACCCTGAGTTTTACATTACATCATTTATCAATGAGCTTAACCTTTTCATTCATCAATGATCACATCTACTTCTCTTCTTTTTTATTGCTTGAGATTGCAATGCTACGAGAATAAATATGTGAGAATTTATTTACCTAGAGAAATACTCTATCGGGAGAAATACCATCCCTCATTATAAGTTTTTAGTTTGTGGATAAGTATATCCAAAGATATAAATTTTACCCTTTTGGAATGTATTTATTATCTTTTACTTATCTTCTTTACACGTAACTGTATAGTTTGAAAAGGAAAAATTAATCTTTTGGTCCTTTAGCTTTAAATGGGCTATAACTCAGTCTATATATTTTGACTCGGTGCAACTCAGCTACTTTAGTTTTGACTCGGTTATAACTCAATCCTTGAACTTTGAGTCACTGCAACTTGCAACTTAGCCCTATAGTTTGAACTATTTAATATTTTAGTCCTTATGTTCTAGAATAAAGGTGGGGGACTATATTATAAAATGGTTAGTATTGTAGGGACTGAGTTGCAGTGAGTCAAAGTTCAGGGATTGAGTTACTTCCAAGTCAAAACTATATGAGTTGCATCGAGTCAAAGTGTAGGGACTGAGTAACAACCCAGTCAAAACCATAGAAATCGAAAGATTTATTTTTCTTATGAAAAATAACAAATATTTATTGTTTTTAATTAATAATAAGTATTTTCTTTATAAACGCAAATGGGTTATTGGAGGGAGTACCTTTAAAACACTTATATACTCTAGGATCACGATGGCATCTAAACTCTGTCCAACAGCAGTGACTCATGTGAAAAAAAATTCACTTTTATTTGTTTTTAGGAAAATTATTGACTTCATCATTTTATTTGTGTTTTATTTCACACAAAGATGTGTATTTTTCTTGAAAACAAGTTAAAATATGATGATTATTTTTTTTTTTTAGATGAGTCACCTACCAAATATGATCAAAATAATTTAAGTTATGTTCATACTCCCAGAGTAACTATAAAATGCTTAGGTTTTTAATTTCTTGTACCGCCTTTCTTCCCTCTTTCTCAACTGATCTCCCTTGTCTCTCCGTTCCGCTATTGAAGTTTGAGAAGATGATGAGCATTAGCATCATGAATATGTTAATATACTTTCAAATAAAACGCTTTTTGTTTTTAAATTAAAAGTACAAAAGAGGAAATAAGAATATCACTTCACTTAGCATACCAAAAGTTGTGCGCCTTGATATCTAGTTAGAGGAGGCCTCGCCCATTAAAATCTAACCGACAATTACAATTGTAACACCCTAAATTCCTTACTACTTATTGTGTCTGTTGACACGTAGTATTAGGAATATCAACAGAATTGACAGTGTTGACATATCAAAGTACAGAGGAACGGAGAGCATGCATTATCGTTTGGATGATGTGTAACTGATAACATATGCCCAGACATAGACATATGTTGGTTACATTGAAATTCCCGAAGGAATATTCGTGATACAATAGTCTAAAGTCACCATTCTCTCTTATCATAAAACATTGTATTTTGGATACATAATTAGTAAAATACAAAGGTAAATATGTGTCTCAAAGAATTATAATCTATTGATTATATTTTCATCCAAATTCCATTTTGGAATTAAATTAACCAATGGTTAATAAGTATGAGACTACATTTAGGGGCTATTAAATGTGATATAAATAAATACACAGAATAATAGCTAATTTATAACCAAAAAATATAAGAAAAGGTTATGAAAACACTTAATTAAATTAGAGCAAATTAGCGAATGCTAATTGGAAAATTATCTCAGAGAAAAATTATAAATATAAGAAATAAATGAAAAAGGATTTTATATTTAAGACCAAGAGTAATATGTAAGTTATCCATATAAACTTGAAAATTCAAGGACATTTATGGTAAAATTTCAAATATTAGAGAGATAATTGTATAATTTAGTTGTGGTACTATTTAGTTAGACTCCAATATTTGACTAGTTAGACAAATAATCAAATACCATGAACGTAGCATGCATCCACCATATATGTTGTTCTTCTGTTTATCTCCATCCAAACAACAATATAGAATAGTGATCTAAAAAATATTCAGAACCTAACACGAATAAGCCAGCAAAACTAAATCATAAAGAAACGATCTTTAGCTAAAATTGATTAGTTTCTTCAAGAGTAAGATAAAAAGCGTAAATCTTACACAATAAAGAACAATTAAGTGCCCCGCTAAGGGAGTTAACAAACTATTGCTAGAAACAAATGTATGTTGCAATATGCCACATATAAGAACTCATTTTGCATAAATCAATTAACACCATTAAATGGATCATATAAAAGCTGTTTGTTACAAATTAGGAAGATGCTCGCTGGGCACATTATTGTTAATTCTAATTTTTCCCACTTTCTTCCTTCATGGATTTCTAATGAAAGGTTTATTTTGGCGCCACTAAGCTTTCTGTTTCTTCTTGAACTCATTTGTCATGTCAAGGGTGGATTCGGAAGGAGAGGGTCCAATGACAAAGAAGAGCTACTTTGGGTTTGCAGACATATCAAGGCTTGTTTTGGAAGAAGAGGGTTAAATTACAAAGGAGAGGCACTTTGGGTTTCTATGGATATCAACTTTCGATTTGAAAGAAGAGGGTTCAATGACAAAGAAGAGGTACGTTTTTTTTGCAAGCATATGTAGGATGGATTCAGAATAAGAGAGTTAAGGACAAAGAAGAGGTACTTTGGAGTTTATGTGTAAGTAGGGTACAACGACAATCATCCTGCAAACTACAAGGGATTTTCTGAAAATCCCTTGTAGTCTGTCGGATGATTTACCCTACTTCAACATAAACTCTAAAGTACATGTTCTTTGTCATTGAACCATGTTCTTTTGAATCCACCATAGATATGCCTGCAAATCCAAAGTACCTCTTCTTTGTCACTGGTCCCTCTTCTTTCAAATCTGTAGTTGATATCCCTGCAAACCCAAAGTACATCTTCTTTGTAATTGGATGTTCTTCCAAAACAAGCCTTGATATGTTTGCGAACCCAAAGTAGCTCTTCTTTGTCATTGGACCCTCTCTTTCCGAAGTCATCCTTGACATGATAAATGAGTTAAAGAAGGAACAGAAAGCTTAGTGGCACCAAAATAAACCTTTCATTAGAAATCCGTGAAGGAAGGAAATGGGAAAAATTAGAATTGACAATAATGTACCCAGAGAGCATCTTTTTAATTTATAACGAACACTTTTATATGATCCATGCAAATGTACAAGTAACGCGTGAGACTAAAATTATTTAACAAAAGCTGCGACCGATTCCTCCCTTTCTAATTTGTTCTCTTTCGGGTTCCTCCCTTTCTAATTTGTTCTCTTTGGTTTTACACTGTTGTGACTGGCTTCCGAGGGGTGGGGGCAAGAACAATGAATTAATCCATCGGAGGCGAACACCCATTAGAGGTCAAATAACGGAGGTTTTTTTCCTCAAGCAGTGGCCTACCAGACTGTGGTATACGAATACAATTAATGCAACCAAACATGGGATGATGGAGTTGAGAAAGAAATTGGTTCCCAAATCATTGAGATCACCAACCTGAAACTGATAACATATACTCAAAGAAGAAAGAAAGCAGGTGTCAGCTCAGGGCTATTTCACAGATTAATTAGCCACACATGACTAAAACAAAATCCATGAAAGCAATAAAATCCAGCGTTGGGCTCAGAACAGAAGGGGAATAGAAGAAAGCAAAACCGAAATATTCCCTGCTGTCGCAGAAGAAAGGCGTTGCTGCTAATATCTTGCTCTCCGTCTGTTCTTCACCGCTGCTGTCTGTTTAGGTCCAGATGTTCACAGCACTGCGTCTGGGATCTTTTTCACCGTCAAGATTCTGCTGCTGTAGGAAAAAGAACCTTTCCGATCGTCCTGTTTTCTTGCTTCTCCGCTCTCCCTCGTTCGACTCTTTTCGTTTTGCCTAAATAATATATAGCCCTGCTTGCGTGCTGTATCTGATCTCTCGGGTCATTTAATTCCTTCGTGGGCCGTGCTTGCCAACGCCTCTGATCCAAAGAGTTAAAAAGGAAAGAGAAAAAAATACCGTTTCGTCTGTCTTCTTCCTCTGCGTTGCTATGCCCAGGTTTAATTTATCCTTCACATCTCTACCAAATTCTCCTCTTCGTCTCTTTATTTCGTTGATTTATATTTAGTATAAAAAATGCATGTAATGATTTTATTTAATTTTGATTTGAATATTTTTTAAAACTTATCTGAATTTAGAAAAAGATTTTGGTAAATTTGCGTTACTATGAATTTAAATTTAAACTTATCATATTTTGCTTTAGAAAATTATTTTGGCATACCATCTATATTCAAGGAAAAAAGGTTCCACTATATCTTCTCGTGATCGCGTAATGCAACTTTATTTCAATAAAAAATTTAAGTTTATTTTAATTTGAACTAATTAATTTTTAAATTAGTCAATTACGACATATATGAAACCATATAAAAATATTATAATTATATAAATAACAACAAGAATAATGGGAGCAAATTTCTTCCGAATCTTTTCTTTCCTTTTCTTCTCGAATCCTATTTCCACCCTTAGATGAAAACAAAAAAATGGATAGTTCAAATTTAATATTTTCTAAGATAATGATAATATTGTTTTATAAATTATTATTATTTTTATTAATTTTGTTTGTATTATAGGTATAAATTGTGAAAATCATGATTTAAAAGTTAAGTTTATTTATTCATGTATAAAATAATAGTTTTATAAAATATTAAATCTGGACCATCTATTTTTTTAGATCTGAGGGTGAAGATCAACAATTGAGAAGAAAAGGAGAAAAAAGATTCGAGAGAATCCAAACTCAAGAATAATAAACAAACTCCCACATATCTATATTCATTAATATTGGCGAGTTATCACGTTTTTGTGCATGGTAGGTTCCATGAATATTACAATTTTATCTTATACATATGAGGCATATTATACACACAAATATATACGTGTATATTATACATACATACACTTATTTATCATAAATATGTGAGTATCTATTTATCTAGAGAAATACCCTCCCTCATTATAAGTTTTTAGTTTGTGAATAAGTAAACCCAAAGATATAAATTTTACCCTTTTGTAATTAATGTGTTTATTATCTTTCACTTATCTTCTTTATAGCTAAGTGTATAATTTGAAAAAGAAAAAAATTAATCTTTTGGTCCCTGACGTTTTAAATGGGTTGTAACTCGGTCCCCGTACTTTGACTCAGTGCAAGTCAATCACTTTAATTTTGACTCAGTTATAACTCAATCCTTGAACTTTAACTCACTGCAACTTGGTCCCTGTAGTTTTAACTATTTTATAAATTAATCTTTATGTTCTAGAATAAAGGTGTGGGACTATATTATAAGATGGTTAAAATTATAAGGATCGAGCTACAAAGTGAGTCAAAGTTCAAAGATTAAGTTACATCTAAGTCAAAAACTATAGACACCGATTTACATCAAGTTAAAGTGTAGAGATTGAGTTACAACCTAGTTAAAACCATAGAGACTGGAAGATTAATTTTTCTTTTGAAAAATAATACATATTTATTATTTTTAATTAATAATAAGTATTTTCTTTATAAACACAAATAGGTTATTGGAGGAGTACCTTAAAATACTTATATCTTTAAAGATATCACAATGTTATCTAAACTCGTCCATTAAAACATAACAACTCATATCTTTTTAATCTTACTTAGCAGTGACTCATATGAAAAAATTTACTTTTATTTGATTTTAAGTAAATTATTGAGTTATCATTTTGTTTTAGTTTTATTTCACATAAAGATGTGTATTTTTCTTGAAAACAAGTTAAAATATGAATTTTTTTTCAGAGAGGTCACCGCGACCATCACAATAGGTGCAAAGACCCCGCTCTCTTTGGTGTATGTTGTTCTTTGATCTCTGCTACTAATAATATAATATTTAATACAAAACTCTTATGGGACAAACTTCAACCTCATTTTTTACATATTTTTTAAATGGGCGACTACGATTTTACCTAAGCGAAAAAATGATACAAGGAGTATAAAATTAGTGACAGCATGTACTTCGCACTATTGTCATGCTCTGGATCATCGATATCTTCTAAACAGATCGAGTAGTAAAACTATCTTGAACCTTTGCAACGTCATAATATTGATGACATCCTCTTTGTCAATAAGCTCTTCATTTGCAAGATCAAGCAGCACATCTTGAACTGACTCAAGAACGTCTATCCACTCTTCTTCTATAATAATATCTACGGTTGTCATACCTAAAACAAATAACAATCGTCATTTCATCAATATGTGTGCGTAATTTGGTGAAATCCATCTAACTTGTAGTAAGCAACCAGTTTATTAATAAGCTTTCGTAGTTTGTGGAGAAAAACAACGGTAACTGGAGTCAACATGGATAAATTGGCGTCTATTTTCAAATAAGTGTTGTTGAGAATATCAAGTTTCGAAATATTAATAAATTATTATTATTTAGGGATGTCGTTCACTATTTATTAAGATTATTTATGGATTTTATATTTTGAGAATATATCTCAAGATATTATGATTTAATTTAATCTAATTATATTAGTTTTTTAGGTTAAGCTTTTTCTATTAATTTGTTTATATAAAGCCTTGTTTGTACTCTCTTTTAATCTTAAGGATCAATAATATTTAGAGTATTTCTCGTGGGCTTCATTGTAATCCTTCAATCTCAACATGGTATCAAAACCACGTGTCCAGGATGTGAACATGGCTCTAATACCATGTTAAGAATGAAAGATTACATTCAAGCACTGGACAAATACTCTAAATCGGAAGCTAGCTTTGATATGCTGTGAATCAGAAGCTGACTCTAATACCATTTGAGATTGAATGATCACATTGAAGCACAGGAAGAAAATAGTTTGAATTGGAACCTAGCTTTGATATTCTCCAAATCGGAACCGGTCTCTGACACCATGTTGAGATTGAAGGATCACATTGATGCACGAGAAATATTCTAAATAATATTGATATTTTAATCTTAACAAGTGTCATTGTCCAAATTTTAAAAATGTCATATTAAGAACCTTTGTTTTTCATTATGAAGAATTGTTGCCATATATTGTGCACATGAATGAAGATTAAATGCATGATGATGGAATTAAAATAATGGATTTAAGAGACATATCGACATAAGCTATTATGAGTGAGTTACTATAGCCAAGACCATACCTTACAAGTAATCTCTCTAAAAAAACAATAGATCACATTAAATACATGATGATGGATTTAAAAAAAATGTTCATATTTGTAGCAGTTATATAGTTGTGAAATATCGAAATATTGAATATTTTGAATCCCACCAATGGTCATGAAGTTTGTAGTGGTTTTAGTAGATAAATCGCTAAAAAAGTGTCTAGTTTTAAAATTTAAATATTTCGTAACCCGCCAACAATCATAAAACTTGTAACGATTTTTGGGAAATAACCGCTACAAAGTGTGATTTGAAATTTGAATATTTTGAATCCCGGCATTCATGAAGTTTGAAAACCGCTACAAAGTATGTCATTAATTTGTATCGTTTTTAGTATAACTACTACAAAATGTGAACGTTTGAAATTTTGTTTTTAAGAAATACCAATGAATTTTGTAGCAGTTCAAACAAAAACCGCTACAAAACGTCACACAAACCGCTACAAAGAGAAATCGCTACAAAATCTGTCACAACAACCGTTACAAAAGTTCCGAGATATGCCTATAAATACCCCACGCACATTTAACATACTCCTTCGTTTCCGTCCACCCCTTCTCTTTCATTTTCTCTCATTTGTAAAGGTTTTCTTAAGATGTTAAGGGTTGAGCAAGCTTACCAAATATGGTAACATTTTTTAAGGACTTTATAATTCTGATACTAATTATTGTTATATTTATCCAGAACTTTAAGGACATTTCCTCTACATTTCTTTTATCATCATCAACATTCTTTCCATAATTAAATATCATCTAGTGGACAATATAATAATTCCGTATTATCTACACATTCTTAGTATGATATCTACATAATATTTATACCTATCTGACTTTAAGTTAATCCTTTTTAAAAAATATTAACTATTACCATTTGATTTCTCACTTAAATATAACAAAATATTCAACATAATATTGTAACAATGGACTCAAATTATGGTTTTTTTTTTTCAATTTTCCAAATTCTTTAGCGATTTTAAAACCATTGTAAATTTTAATTCAAATTCAGCTAAAATATTTGGCAATTTTTGAAATTTCATCCAATATCTCAATCTCATCATGTAGCGGTGACAAAAACCCACTACCAATAGAGTAGCAGTTTTGGAAAAAAACTACAAAAGATCTTGCAACAGTGTATTTTATAGCAGTTCTTTGAACTACTACTACTATCTACAAATACACAATTTAACCACTACAAAAAGTCAAAAAAAAAAATTGTAGTGAATTTATTTTAGATGATAAATTGTATAAGTTAGTTTTGGTACTATTGAGTTTGACACCGATATATGACTATTTAGGCAAATAGTCAAATACCATGCACGTAGCATGCATCCACCTTATATGTTGTGGTTCTGTTTATCTCTGTCCAAACAAAAATATAGAGTAAAGACCTACAAAATATTCAAAAAACAAATTCTAACACGAATAACCCTGCAAAACAAAATCATAAAGAAACGATCTTTAGCTCACAACATCAAGTTTCAATCGATATTGATTAGTTTCTTTAAGAGAAAGATAAAGAGACATAAATCTTACACACACAGATCAATTAACTGCCCCGCTAAGGGAGTTTAACAAACAGCTGCTAGAAACAAATGTATGTTGCAATATGCCACATATAAGAACTTATTTTGCAAAAAATCAATTAACACCACTAAATGGATCAAATAAAAGGTGTTCGTGACAAATTAGAAAGATGCCTGGGCACATTATTGTCAATTCTAATTTTTCCACTTTCTTTTTCATGGGCTTCTAACAAAGGTTTTATTTTGGTGCCACTAAGCTTTCTCTTACCTTTCCAATAAATAATTTTGAGCCAAGGTTACAAGGTGGATCAAAGGTTCTTAATATGACATTTTTTAAATTTTGACAATGACACTTATTTGAAAATAGAGTCCAATTTTGTAACACCCCAATTTTTGAAAATATTTTCATAGCGTTTTGGTCAGAGTTGAGCATCGGAGTAATATAAAATATTGAGTAACTGATAAATCTGTGGTACAACATTGTCTGTTGCGTATCTTAACAAGATAGATACTTTTATTCGAGAATACAAATACACTAGCGATGATAATACGTCTCTAAACAAAGAGGCTCCAAGCGAGTCCTCACACGTTCGCTTATTCTTGTCCCTTATCTTCGTCCTTGGTCCTCCGGACTCGAAGCTATAATAAGAGCCGAGGTCCAATGCCCATCGAACCTCGTGTAACGGTTAACTTCATGCTTATATCAACAATATATTTATGATGAGATATTCATGACAATACAACAACTATCAATACAAAAGCCCATAACAGATGTATGATTTGAGATAACGGCATAGCCGATTCACATGTCCGTTATCTCGGTCTGCACTATTCACCAGTGCCACGATCCACTCGTGTCCTCAGCGCTAGGAAAACTCAATGGTATTAATAAGACTATAACCCGTGTAAAGCTGAATGTGTAAGTAATGGACTAAGAAAGCATCTTAGTTTATGAATATCAATATCATATATAAACATACTATAAACATTAGAGTTAGTGTTACATTACGCCGCGAACGTACCTTAGTCTGTGTAGATAGTGGTATGTTTTGTCTGTCAAATTGTGTTCTCGGACAGCCTATAATAGTACCATCGCATTTATTAATTCATAAATAATATCCTAATAGATATCTTAGTCACAAATGATCATTATACCCCTGGGTAATTTATTTTTCAATTAATTCCCTAAATTTTGTATTAAAAAAAAAGTTGTTAACAACATTAGGGCTGATTTTTCGCCTAACTTTGAAAAATCATAATTAATTCCACAAAAATCAACACGAAGATTCGTAAAATTCCTCGGAATCCTTAGGATGTCTAGTTTTAAGGAAAAATACTATAGGTATATCTGAAAAGCCCTATATGTCTACTTCAACCTTGAATTTTCTCAGAATTTTAGAACCTCTTCTTCAACATAAAGTACTGGCGTTTTTACCCCTGACTTCAGGAATCGCTAACCGACAAAATTTCGCCAAGGCTTCGCTACTTTGATCATAATCCTCCAAAAGTTTTGCTACATCACCTTCTTCATCAATTTTTCGAAATAAAACCATTTTTAACCATAAAAACATGATAACAAGAATATATTGGAAGATTAAAGATCAAAAGAACATTTAAACTATGAACTTAAACTAGAGCTTCAAGAACTACAAAAGCTAAAGACTAGAAACTAAAAGCTTGCTTACCTCTTGAAGAACTTCCTCCTCCTTCTTGCTTCCCACTATGATTTTCTCTCTACTCTTGCTTCTCTAAAACTCATCTACTTTGGTTGAGTTTGGTATGAAGATTTATGAAGAGGCAACCCCTCTATTTATAGTAAAAATCCAAGATCCTAAACCATTGGATCCTCTTTTCTAATCAATGGCTCATGGAGTTTGGTCTTCTTTGAAGACACAAATGTGAAGAGAAATGCTCTCATTGGTTCATTTCGTTTACATAGGATTTAGGCTTAATTTCCCTTGATTTTTCTCATTGGTGGATTTCAAAATTAAGATTGATTTAAACTTAATCTCTTTCTCCTACACTCACACACAAACTGTCATCTTCTCTTTATTCATTTAGTTAGTTTGCTTCAATTCCTAGTTACACTAAGTGTCCATGTATCTAGGTGAAAAATGGTAGTTTGGTTAACAACCAAACCAAAATTACACTTAGGGTTTAGCTTGTAGTTTATTCAAGTTTTCTTCTTCAATACTCTAATATCAAAAATCATGGCTTCATTAGAAGTTTCTAATAGCCCTTTAATCATTTTAAGATTAATTTCAAAAGTTAGGGAAAAGATTTTGGAGACAATCTAATCCAAGCTTAAAATATGCTTGTTCATAATAAATCCTTATATTTGATCTATGATTAAAGTTTCTCTAGATACAATTTATTCTCTATAGATTCTTATTTACTTGTGTCTTGAATTTATCCCAATGTTTTTTAATTCATAATTAAATGAATTACACACTTTTCTCTCTCCTACACTAGGCTCACAACACTCACAACTCTTACACACACACACACTCACAACTCCTCTCTCTCCTTCATAAATTTTGCATTTAAGACCCCATGTGATATCAATAAATTCCTTATCACAAAGTACTCTTAACACTTTGCCAATTTGTCTCCCCTATTAATGACTTGCATGTGCTTTAATTTACATGTGCATTTGTTTAATTTAATCAATTCCATTCTTCATTCATAAAAACCTATGAACCGTGTATATCCCTCTTGCTCTCTAATTTTTGTGTTTTATTTACCTCACAACATCTAGAAGGAAGGCTCTCATTGGCTAATTTTTACTTCACAAGGATTACACTTTATGAAGTTAAATTAAGGCCTTAGGATTTAGCTTTATTAGATTTAATCCAAGCCTCTAATTTGTGTTGGAAATATCTTACTACTATTGATGATATTTGTTCATATATTATGTGCTCTTAGGATTTAATATTGGTGCAATTATCTTGCCTCCTAAAAAGAATTTTTGCCACTTCTATTAAAATAGGGAAGATTAAATTAATCTTGGCTAATATCTCTAAGATATTGTTTTTAGATGTTATAAGGCTTAATTGATAGGTTACTATATTAATTAAGATCATTTAGAAATCCTCTTTATGCTAATCTTGGATTTTTATTAGCCTTTGATCACTAATTAATCTAATATATTCCTTAATTATGACTTTTTAATTTAATTATTAATTAATTAGGAAAATTAACATAATTATTTTAATTATTGCAAATTTAATTGCCTAATAGTTGTTGGTAATTTTCTCTAATTGAAATAAGTACTTCTATGTCATTTAATTGTCTCTCCCGATTAAATTAAGACTATGCTTAATTATGATAATTTTATGATGTTTTATGATCCCTACAAGAAATTAGAATCTTTGATGTAATATCTAGAATAATTATTTATCTAAAATATTATATTTCGATAAATAATACCTATTGGAAATATGTGAATATGTGGTCTCAAAACTAGTGTAATAAATACCTTATTTTCTAAGGTAATTTCTATTGAAATTAGGGTGAATAAAGAGCTAAAAATCCCTAAATACAATTGTGGGTCATAAAATACCCTGAAAATATTATGATAAATCCTAAGAGGCAATGAAATATTTATTAAAAATTGGAGAATGTGTTGTCTCTAATTTAGGTAATTTTTGGGATTAATTTCCTTGGAAAATATTGAGGCAAGATTTAATATTATTTTGGGGATCATAATTCACCCCATGATTTTTAATATTTTACATGGAGCATAAAATACCAATGTCAGTAAAATAGTTGTGAGATAATAATTAATCTCAATTAAAAAAATTATCAACAATTAGTAAGTGATTAATTAAGTAATTAATTAGATTAATTTCTTAAAACTTTCATAATTAATAACATGTTGTACAGGCATAAATTGGGATGTATGACCCTAATTAAAGACCAATGGCTAATGAAGGGTCAAGATTAGCATAAAGATGATTACTAATGATCATGATTAATATAGTGCCATGACCTTTTAGTATAAATACACCCCTTAGCTCTTCATTATTCTTCACACCAAAACCAACTCCAAGTAGTGGTTTTTTAAAGAGAGAAGAGAGCTAGCGAGAAGCAAGAAGGAAGTATGTAGTAGCAAAGTCTTCAAGGGATATTCGAGAAATACCGGGAGACGCACCGACATACAGACATACCGCGAAACCGAACGGACGAAGGTACGTTCGCATACCGTAACACTAACTCGATGGTTATTGTATGCATATATGTATTTTCCTCTCATCATGTCTTGTATTTTTTCGCCGTTGTGCCTTAACCTTACATCGATTTTGTATTGTTATTGCCGTCCATATCCGATTATGTCAAATGTCATTGTGCCTTAACCTTACATCCGATTTGTATTGTTATTGTCGTGCATATCCGATCATGTACATTTCTCCTTGTGCCTTAACCTTACATCCGATTGTATTGTTATTGCCATATATATCCGATTATGTATACCCTACTTTGAACGTAGTAAGTGTCGTCAAAATTCCATGAATATCCGTAGTACTTATATGATGTATGTAAACATGAGGTTAACCGTTACTCGGGGTCCGTGCATCGGACCTCGCTCTTAACATAAAGATCGTTCGGGAGGACCGATGATCGAGGAGAAAGGCAAGCAAGCCCGCATAGAGACCCGATCAAGACTTTCCTCTCGTTGTCATTATTTTTGAAAACTCCCGGTACAATGTACCGTTATTGTAAATGCCGGACTTACGACATTTTTAATATATGTATCAGTTACTCAATCGCTCCAATGCTCTACTCTGATGAAAAAAAATATATACGGCTTTTGAAAATGGGATGTTACATTTGGTCTTTAGGTTATTTAATTTCAAGAAGTTACTTAACATAATAATCAATAAGCTTCTAAGGTTTGAGACCACATATTCTCCTATTTTTAATAGGTATTATTTGTTAAAATGCAACACTTATAATAAGTGAGATTTTTAGGGTATTACAAATTTGGCCACGTTGACTTTAATTACAGTTTTTCCCATAACTAAGGAAGCTTAGTAATAAGCTGGTTTCTTACTAGAAGTCATATGGATTTCACCAAATTACACACATAAAAATCAGAAACCCGTATGAGATTGCAGTCTCTCTGGATCCTCCCAAGTAGAGATAGAAATTTTAGAGCACAAACTTATTTGCATTTGAGTGAAAAGGTTAAACAAAAAGATTATGTGACATGAACATCTTCGACTATTAGAATTTATGGTATATATATTGACCTAATATGCCATATGTTTTCTCATTCACAAGATTCACTCTTCGTGGAATCCTAAATGACACATTCAAATTTTGTTGAAGATATGCTTTCTTTCTTTTTTTACTGTTGCTTTTGATGTACGTGTGTTCTACTGTGGTCCTCCAGCTCTCACCAGAACATTGAAGATCATTGGGCAAGTGATGACTTCTCATTTTTAATAGATTTGAGATATATTTTGATATATTTGAGAATTCATTATTACTAATTTAAAGAGATTTTATTGAGATTTTAAGAGATATCAATGTGGATACATTATTTGTGGGTTTTCAATGTAAAATAAAAGCTTTTTGAGTTTAGGAAATAAATAATAGTAATTAGAATTTTTCTAAAAAAATAAAATAAAAAAGTAAAAATTTAGTTTTAATGTTATTATAATTATTTTTGGATAATCTCTTTTTCTTTTTTGTAAACAGAGGCGTAAGGAGTGACCAGGAGAGCATGATTGTTTTCTTTTATGGGATTAAATGCTTTGGAGACCATTTGGTGATTGAATGTAATTGGGCCCCACAAAAATTGAATTGATAAAGGAACACATGTGCAGCCACAGCGTTTTGGGAGAATTGGAATTATTGATCCAACAATTAAAAAGCCAAAGAAGCAACGACACCGTTTTTTGGGGCTGAATGATTTGAATTAATGGTTCCAATTGGAGACCTAGAGGGCACGAATTGGAGGCGTACCTGAACGAATGATGAATTGAAAAAGAACAAAGGAGACGCACAGTGAACGTGAGAACAGAGCAGCAGCGCAGGTTCAGAACTTCGACCTTCTTCTTCCTCTCTCGCCGGCGGCTTCCTTCTCCACCACGGTCGCCGGCGAACCTCGTCTACACAGCCGCTGGAAAGGGAGGCGGTGACTTTTGCCTTGGTTTTATTTTTATTTTTCTTATTGAACTCTAATTTTGTGTGGCTGTGCTGTTCTGGATGTTAGTTAAAGCCATGTTTGGTTAATTTTTCTTTGCAACCTATAGTAGCTATGAACTTATAGGAGTGGATTAAACTTTGTTTTTATTATTTAGTTATAATTAATATTAATTTTGTTACCTAATCTTGTTTAGCTTTATCTATTTAGTGTCTGATCATCACTGAATATGAATTTTAGAATTAGGATTTACATGAAGGAAATTTTAATTAAGCTCGAAGATTAAGTAATATGATATTAGATTACGATTTAATTTGCGATTAGGATAGACATATACCTAATAGCCCCATATAATTGTTGAGGAGTGTGTTCGAGATTTTTTGCCTCTTGAGTAATTATGTTAGACATAACTAATTATACTCAAAAAGGGAGGTTGTAAGTGGACCGACAGGCACTCATAACTAATTATACTCGAGATTAACAAAATTGATATTAAGGCTAATTAAATTAGTGAAAGCAAGGTTTATGAAACTAATAAGGGATTAGTGACTTTGGGTTGCTCATTTTATTATTGTGGTAGTTTGTTTATTTTGAATTTATTTTCTTTTCTCTTAATTAAATTAAATTTGATTTGTTCAACTTAAACGAAGTTGTGAAATTAATACTTAACTGAAGTTGTGAGTGCAAAGTCCTCGTGTAACATCCCATTTTCAAAAGCATTTTTTTTTCATCGAGTAGAGATCGGAGCGGTTGAGAATCGATACATATATTTATAAATGCCGTAAGTCCGTCGATTTACAAAAACGGTACAATGACCGAGAGTTTTTAAAGTGAATAACAACAAAAGTGTCTCCCTAAGAATGACCATGCCGTGTCAAGAAGAGATCTTCGGCCCGGATCTCTATGCTACCGCTTGCCTTTCTCCCTGGTCCTTGGTCCTCCCGAACCCGACGCTATGTTAAGAGAGCCGAGGTCCATGCATACGACCCTGTGTAACGGTTAACCTCATATTTACATATACAATATAACAAATGAACCATTCCTACATGTATCGCTCCCTCCCGAATGCGACGCAGACATACCGCTCCCAAACGAATACGATATATCGCTCCCAAGTAAGCATACGGACATATCGCTCCCAAAGCCGCATGCAAATGTTCGGTTATCCTCTAACATCACCATGCATTCAAATAACATACCACCAACACATATACAACACACATATCACATATACGAATACAATAAATATCGAATTAGTGTTAAAGACGCGAACGTACCTTCGTTGACTTAAAAAAAAGCACTTTTACTAAAACGGTACTTTTTGTGGGTGAAACAACGGTACGACGGCGGTACGTTTATCTCGATATCCTATAAGGATAATATTTATCAATATCTAGCAAAGCATAATGGCATTTTAGGTACAAATTACCATTTTGCCTCCGAACCCCTAATCGGCGGAATTTCGCCAGAGCCATTTGTTTCGCTCTATCTCTCCGTAATTTTGAGATCTTTTCCCTCATCATATTTTCGAAATATATATCATATTTACCCCTAAATATGATATCTAAACTATCTTGAAAAATTAAAGATAAATCTAGCATTCCTACTATATCTACCGAAAGAACTATCGAAACTAAAGACTAAGGACCGAAGAACTTACCCCGACTTTGGCTTAGAACTTCAAGAGCTCTCCCTTCTCTCTAACTTCTCTCTAAGGGGCAGATTTTTGGTGTGAAAAATGAAGAAGAGGAGCTTGGTATTTATAGAAGAGACGGATGACAGAACGGTAAATAATTCGAACTTCAGTCTAACGAATATGGACCGTAGGATCACATTTTTTAGGAAAAAACACTCTTGGCCCTCTATTTTCTTGTGCTGACCTCCCCCTCCCCAATAGTCAACAAAATGATGTCATCTTGATGGTGACATCTCGAGCTGCACCGATAAAGTTTCAGTCAGGTGTCCGAAACGCGTAATCTTGACGAATCGCGAAATGCCTTGTGCAGAGTTTCAAAGTTTCTTTCTTTCTCATTAGGAATATCTAGTTTAATGAAATTTATGATCCCATTAAGGGTATTCCGTAATCTGCTGAAGATTTTAGGACATACTTTTTCGGTTACGGAATTGAATTCCGGAAGCGTCAGCGTCTAGGCAAAAATCCATTGGTTTGTAGTATGATCTGACCTAAGTCACTAGATTCCTAATTCACGGCAACTACTTGTTTCAAGTATTGACTCTAAATCCTCTATCTGCATTTTCTCTCTCCTATCCGGTGTCTTAAATACCCCGTTGGTTCAGAACCGACTTTGAGACCGCTCAATCCGAGATAAAATTTCACGGGTTCATAAAAAGTCCAGATGACTTAGACTACAACCCTATACCTTGGTGTAGGATTTTATTTCTATCTATTCTCATATGTCCCGCTCTTTACCATATATATTATTATTTTATTCAAAATATCTAGATATTTTTTTCTTTATTTTTTATTTATTTTTCTAAGCATAAAATATTTTATTAATATTTTATTTTTTTTATTTTTTATTTATTTAATAATTTCGAATTTCTCCGATCATGTCCAAATCGGGAGATATCATCCTGGAGTTAGTTCTACTGGTGTAATCAATACAACAGATGTATGATTAAAAATACATAACCACGTATGTAAGATAATAACCACGTATGTAACATAACCACGTATGATACATCAATAATAACCTCGTTTGTGACATAACCACGTATGTGACATAACCGTGTATATAACATAACCACGTATGCTACAACAACAAACAGAACACAACAAACATATATAATCATACAATAACCATCAGAGTTAGTGTTACAAAGACGCATAAACGTACCTTTTGGCGGTATAACGGAACTTTTACGGAAAAACGTGAAATTCGACAAATGGAAAAAAAACGGTATGATGCTGCACAACAAATGCTCGACAAATGTACGATTATCTCAGATATCATATAAGGATAATATTTAACAACTTTTAGCAGCATAATTGCATTTTAGGTACAAATTACCATTTTGCCCCGAACCCCTAATCGGCGGAATTTCGCAGAGCCAATTTTCGCTCTATCTCTCTAGAATTTTGACAGATCTTTTCCCTCATCATATTTTCGAAATATATATCATATTTACCCCTAAATATGATATCTAGACTATCTTGAAAAATTAAAGATAAATCTAGCATTCCTACTATATCTACCGAAAGAACTACCGAAACTAAAGACCTGTGGACCGAAGAACTTACCGCAGACTTTGCTCGAGACTTTCTCCAGAGCTTCTCTCTCTAACTTCTCTCTAAGAGGCAGATTTTTGGTGTGAGAAATGAAGAAGAGGAGCTTGGTATTTATAGAAGAGACGGATGGCGTAACGGTAAATAATTCGAACTTCGCCTTGACGAATATGGACCGTAGGATCGCATTTTTGAGGACAAAACACTCTTGGCCATCCATGGTCAAGATCGAAATCTAAGAGCCCTAAAGTCAATGGATGAGTTGTCATCCATGATGGCTCTTGCTTTATGGCCTCCGCCCGATAAAGCTACCCGACGTGGTCCGTTTCGCGCGATTTCACGTAAAACTCAAAATCCGGCGTGTAACTTTGAAGATCTTTCCATCCTCTTTCATATTATGTATTTTGATCCTCTTTTTGATAATATCCAGGTATTCTCCGGTGCGTCGGAAGATATTCGGACAAAACGTCCCGGCTTTGAAATCGCTTCCGATAGAACCAACTTGGACAACAATTCACCGAATCGTAAAACGTCCGGTTGTTGCCTAACTTAATCTCGTGTTTAAAAAGACACAATTGTTTCTATAGGTTCTCACTTTGCCTATCCGACTCCACTCTATCCGATCAACTTTTCGTCTTATTTGAAATTAGGGTTTTTTGGTTCATGGATCGACGCCTGGTAAATTCTTTCTTCGTAGAATTTCACTTGTACTTAATTTGATTAGTCTGAAAAGACTTTTACCTCTCCGGGTTTACCTGTAGAATTTATTTCTAACTTTTCCCTAGGCCCGCCTATAAGCCGACTCACCGCATTATATTATTATTTTATTCTAATTACCATTTTAATTATTTAAACAATTCTTTTTAATTAAAAATACTTAGAATTTCGGCCCCCTCTTTTAAAAATTCAGATTTATTTATTTTTCTATAATTTTTTCCATTTTTTAAAAATATAATATTTTTTACCAAAATTCCCGTTTTACCCTCGCTTCGTTAGGGCTTAATCGACCTAATTTCTTCGTTTAGTGATCTTTTTAGGATCAGGTTTCTTCATATATTTATCTTTACCAATTTTACAGTATATTGTTATCTTGCAAACTTTTATACCGACATTGTCATTTTATATCCTATGTAAAATATTAACAATGTTTACCCCATCGTGTTACTTTATGGTTCGAAATGCTTTTTAAACTTTTCTTCATGTTATTTCCTTTGAAATAATTTATTAAATTCTCATAATTAGGGATAACAATTCCATATTTTTCTCATAATTTTTCATGATCTTTCAAATTATTTATCATAATATTTTTAGACCGTTTTTATCACCATTATATCATTTTTAGTCATTTCGTTCATCGATTTTCCCGTAACTTTTTTGACAATTTACTCTATAATTATAACAATTTTCTATAACAGTTTTAAGCTCATGATTTTGCTTTATCAAAATATTCGTTAATTTCCTTTATCTCAAAACTTCCGCATTTACTAAAATCCGGTATTACATTTCTCCCCGTTAAATAAAATTTCGCCTCGAAATTTGCTCTATACCAATTTAGACTCGTACTAACTACACTTCGGACTTATTCGCTCCTTAGCAACCACGTGCCAAAACCGGTCTCCTTAGCAACCACGTGCCAAAACCGCCTCCTTAGCAACCACGTGCCGTGACGACAAAAGATACCTCGCCCGCTAGTTTTACGCACCGCATCTCTCGCGCATGCAACCAGCTCCACGACTTATTCGCTCCGAAATTTTCTCTATATGTCGGCCGCTCCACTTGATGATCGAGAATTTGCTCGGGTTTGATCGTCAAGATCTTGTCATTTTGTACTTTGATATTTAGTATTTTCCGTGGCACCCATATACCCCGGTCAATACCAGATATCAAAATGTCTCCATGACGCCCATACATCATGGTAACACAAGATACCTTAAATGTTTCCATGACGCCCATACACCATGACAACACAAGATACCTCCTACTCAATGACACGATCGCAAATCGGATAGTAGTAACTATGAGATATGCATCGGAAACTAAAATTTTCGTGGCAAGTAAGACAACTATTTATCAAACCATAGGGGATTTCTTTTACCCCGTACTCGGGTGTAGTTTTTCGAACACGGGACTTTTCGTCCATTAAAACACAGGACTTCTTGTCCTTTCCCGAGTTTCTTTCAACTCAAAAGGTACTTCAAACACTTGTGTTAGCAAGACAATTCTATACAATACTCACTAACTCTAGGTCTTACATCGATTAGTTCAACTTGAGAGGCTTCAATAGGCGAGAGGCGTAAGTCATCACGCCGTCCCGTCGTTAAAGAAGACATATCCCGACCCATACCTAATGGCACCACGACCATCTACTTGGATCCGGACAACCAACTCTTGGTGCTATGACCAACTTCGTTCTCGCCTATGCAAGCTCGTCTCGCCCGTGTTCTACGCAATGATTTAAGTTTTACTCTTTAAGTTTTATCAATGGTTATGAGAAAATTTCGGTATGAATCTGCGTACTATCCCGCTAGATCCAAAAACTAAATATCTATGTTACTATCTTCGAAGATTGCTATTCCTTGATGTACAATTTGAAGTGGTGTTCCGAGCATATGTCAACCCTTGACAAAACGTAGGAATTACATAACTGAGTAAATCGTAGATCATGGGAAGTGGGTATGTGTTCATGATAGTCATTTTGTCCATCCTGCGATGGTTGATACAAAGTCACAACTCTTGTACTTTGTTCGGTATCATTTGATACGGCGTTTTAGATGTTGATCATGTGCTAGGTATTAATGTCATAGTGAATTTTGAGAATGTCGTCGATGTTTGTGAACGAGTTTTTGAACGAGATATATATTCGATTTGGAATTCGAGACATGATTACATAAGCAAAATAGTTCACACCCAATGGTGTAGCCGATCTCGTGTAATACATATACGTATGCATCCCAAAATGATTCGCATATTCATCCGATATAACGAGTGATTAGTACCGTGTCGTACAATACCTAAGGTAGGTTCCTATCGAGAGATAGTTATTCAGATCCCTCTCCGAAGATTATTCGGCCTCGTTAGTTGTCAAAGCGAAAACCCGGCCTGGGTTTTGTGGCCTTATCCCCGTAGTCCTTTCGGGACGGTTCATGTATAAGTGCCCCGTTTTCCCGACACTTGTAGCATATCCGCTCCCCCGCACGTTGGTTCCGGGTGGTTCGTTTTGCATTTTGGACATGGTCGGGGTCTAGGCATTCTGGGTTGTTCGTTGCTCGGATCGGTATGGCATCTTGCCTCCCCCGAGGGTTATTCCATGGTGCCGCCCTCTTCGCGAGGAACTTCCGCGGCTCAACCCGTCACGACTTGCACCGCCGCGGTTGTCGATTCTTGATGTGCGTAGTTCCGTTATGTTACGTTCGATCAACCGGCATGACTCCACCGCTTGGATCAATTCTCGGGAACCTGTTGGGATACCAGCCTTTTCCCTTATTTCGTACTTTAGCCCGTCTACCATCCCGCTTGCCTTCCAGCTCTCTCGTCAACGTTACGTTTCGGATATGAAGAATATCGAGACAGATTGGTAAACCGGCGAAGTAGTCATCGAATGACTCCTCGTGACTTTGTCGAATATGGAGGAATTCTGACTCCTTGATAACTTGTACCGAAGGAGGAAAATATTGTTCGTTGAACTTCTCCAGAAATTTCTCCCAAGTCACGGGACAATAACGGATTTGCAATGTTATTGCAATGCTTTTCCACCATCGGTCGCATCCCCTTCCAGCCTTATAGACCGCAAGTTGGGCTTTTTCGTTTTCCGGACAATCCATCACTTCGAAGATCTTGTCCAGCCTCTCATAAGCCGATCTTGACCGAATCGAGCTTACCACGAAAACTCGGAGGTTTGAGCTTGCGACTGGGTGACCCATTGCTGCGTGGTCTCAACCACTGTTGGGTCGAGGTAGCACCGCTATTGCCCTATTACGTCGAGGGGGTGTCGAGATCTATCGACTCCTCGTTTCACGTTCATCATCGTTCGGTTTCATCTTCTTCCTCAAAGCATTCGTCGTTCCTCATTGGCTCGGCCACCTTCCTCTTCTCTCTCCCGCCTTCAAAGAAGGAGTTCATCAATAAGAGCCCTTTGTTCTTGCGGCGCATCCCCGCATTTCTTGCAACTCATTTCGCTCGGTTGTTGCGGTCCTTGTCGTTTGGGTTCGTGTGTCGGTATCGGTATTATTCGTGGTGTCCGCCCTACCTCTACCTCTACCGCTCTCGGCCTCCGGGAGCTCCTCCGCTCCTCTCAAATTTTCCATGTCTCGTTCTTTTCCCTTCATTAGGGAAACATTTAGATATACAAGGAAAACAATGATTAGTCTATCGCAGACTTTATCACACTAGTACTACAAACGTACGGACACTTGTACTATTTCCCTCGTTCGTGGTTTCGTTGGTTCTTTCCACTTGAAAACTAATAGAACTTCTCAACATGGTTCAAATACCACATGAATATATCTTTGTCGGTCTCCAAGTTTCGTCCGCGTGGCCTCGTCACGAGTTTCATCCGATGTGGCCCACGGCTCCACATATAAGCTCGGGTTAGGGTGAAGTTACCGTCCGCATACAACCGGCGATTATCGAGTTATCGGGATTATCGTAATTATCGGATTATTAGAGACCGATATTAGTACCGACAATGGATTTGCGGATTTCGGGGTTAGAGTGATGCACCGACAAAGGGTGGTACACCGGTTCAAGATGGTATACCGGTTCAAACTGGTACACCGACCTAGGGCTACCTCAATACTCATTTTCAAAACACGCTCAAAGTTTAAAAAGGCTGATTTGAACATAACTCCGTTAACCGAACATAATGGCCAGATAAGTGTCTATCATGGGGACCTCACCAACTCTATGGCGACTGATTGGCCACACCCACATAGACTAGCCTTAACTGTCCTACCATACTGTCCGTAATAACATAGTCATATCAATGCCAGGACTACTGCTCTGATACCAAAAATGTAACATCCCATTCTCAAAAGTAGTATATTTTTTTCATCGCAGTAGAAGACGGAGCGATTGAGTAATCGATACATTTATTCAAATTGCCGTAAGTCCGTCGATTTACGAAGCCGCGCATTGATCGGGAGTTTTCAAAATGAATAACAACAGAAGAAAGTCTTCGTCGGGACTCGTACGCCCGCTTCGCCTTTCTCCTCGGTCCTCGGTTCTTCCGAACCGACGCTATGATAAGAGCCGAGATCCAATTGCAATTTGGATCTCGTAATGGTTAACCTCATGCTTAAATACGACTACATATACATGACACAAAGAATCAATACAACAGTCCACAACAGATGTATGATTAAAAATACATAACCACGTATGTAAGATAATAACCACGTATGTAACATAACCACGTATGATACATCAATAATAACCTCGTTTGTGACATAACCACGTATGTGACATAACCGTGTATATAACATAACCACGTATGCTACAACAACAAACAGAACACAACAAACATATATAATCATACAATAACCATCAGAGTTAGTGTTACAAAGACGCGAACGTACCTTTTTGGCGGTATAACGGAACTTTTACTAAAAACGTGAAATTCGACAATGGGAAAAACAATGCAGATGACGGCGGCACAACAGCGGCTCGACAAGCGGTACGATTATCTCGATATCCTATAAGGATAATATTTAACAACTTTTAGCAAGCATAACAGGCATTTTAGGTACAAATTACCATTTTGCCCCGAACCCCTAATCGGCGGAATTTCGCCAGAAGCCATTGCATTTTCGCTCTATCTCTCTAGAATTTTGACAGATCTTTTCCCTCATCATATTTTCGAAATATATATCATATTTACCCCTAAATATGATATCTAGACTATCTTGAAAAATTAAAGATAAATCTAGCATTCCTACTATATCTACCGAAAGAACTACCGAAACTAAAGACCAGGGACCGAAGAACTTACCCGACTTTGCTCGACTTTCTCCGAGCTTCTCTCTCTAACTTCTCTCTAAGAGGCAGATTTTTGGTGTGAGAAATGAAGAAGAGGAGCTTGGTATTTATAGAAGAGACGGATGGCGTAACGGTAAATAATTCGAACTTCGCCTTGTGAATATGGACCGTAGGATCGCATTTTTGAGGACAAAACACTCTTGGCCATCCATGGTCAAGATCGAAATCTAAGAGCCCTAAAGTCAATGGATGAGTTGTCATCCATGATGGCTCTTGCTTTATGGCCTCCGCCCGATAAAGCTACCCGACGCATGTCCGTTTCGCGCGATTTCACGTAAACTCAAAAATCCGGCGTGTAACTTTGAAGATCTTTCCATCCTCTTTCATATTATGTATTTTGATCCTCTTTTTGATAATATCCAGGTATTCTCCGGTGCGTCGGAAGATATTCGGACAAACGCGTCGGTTACTATTTTAAATCGCTTCCGATAGAACCAACTTCGGACAACAATTCATCGAATCGTAAAACGTCCAGTTGTTGCCTAACTTAATCTCGTGTTTAAAAAGACACAATTGTTTCTATAGGTTCTCACTTTGCCTATCCGACTCCACTCTATCCGATCAACTTTTCGTCTTATTTGAAATTAGGGTTTTCGGTCATGGAATCGACGTCTGGTAAATTCTTTCTTCGTGTAGAATTTCACTTGTACTTAATTTGATTAGTCCGAAAAGACTTTTACCTCTGGTTTACCCGTAGAATTTATTTCTAACTTTTCCCTGGGCCCGCTCTATGCCGACTCACCGCATTATATTATTATTTTATTCTAATTACCATTTTAATTATTTAAACAATTCTTTTTAATTAAAAATACTTAGAATTTCGCCCCTCTTTTAAAAATTCAGATTTATTTATTTTTCTATAATTTTTTCCATTTTTTAAAAATATAATATTTTTTTACCAAAAATTCCCGTTTTACCCCTGCCTTCGTTAGGGCTTAATCAGACCTAATTTCTTCGTTTAGTGATCTTTTTAGGATCAGGTTTCTTCATATATTTATCTTTACCAATTTTACAGTATATTGTTATCTTGCAAACTTTTATACCGACATTGTCATTTTATATCCTATGTAAAATATTAACAATGTTTACCCCATCGTTACTTTATGGTTAGAAATGCTTTTTAAACTTTTCTTCATGTTATTTCCTTTGAAATAATTTATTAAATTCTCATAATTAGGGATAACAATTCCATATTTTTCTCATAATTTTTCATGATCTTTAGAGTATTTATCATAATATTTTTAGACCGTTTTTATCACCATTATATCATTTTTAGTCATTCGTTCATCGATTTTCCGTAACTTTTTTGAAAATTTACTCTATAATTATAACAATTTTCTATAACAGTTTTAAGCTCATGATTTTGCTTTATCAAAATATTCGTTAATTTCCTTTATCTCAAAACTTCCAGATTTACTAAAATCCGGGTATTACAACTGGGGTACAAGTTTGCTTCGGATGTCAGAAGCCAGGACACATTATTACGAACTGTCCTGAGAAAGCTGCGGAGAGATGGGTTTGCTACAGATGTCAGAAGCCTGGACACATCAGCACACACTGTCCGGAGAAAACTGCAGTGTCAAGATCGCAGAACCCAGGCCGAATGTACACACTAACATGTACCAAGGACGGGGGACTTCCGGAGATGGTCCAAGGTACTATCTCTTTTCAAAGGAATCTTCTCTAGACGGTATATGACGTAGGTATTAGCCGTACGATTACGTGAATTACCTCTGTGACGTGTTCTATGTTTCTTAGTTGTTACTTTCCGACGCGATTGTGTCATTGAGTATGAGGTATCTTGTGTTGTCATGGTGTATGGGCGCCATGGAAACATTTAAGGTATCTTGTGTTACCATGGTGTATGGGTGCCATGGAGACATTTTGATATCTCGGTGTCAACCGCGTATACGGGTGTCACTGGGAAACACTATATATCAAAGTACAAAATGACAAGATCTTGACGGTCAAACCTGAGCGAATTCTCGATCATCGAGCGAAGTGGCCAACATATAGAGAAAAATTCCGGAGCGATTAGTCCGAAGGTTAGTCTGTACAAAGTCTAAATTGGTATCAGAGCTAGTTAAGTTAACCATGATCGGGGGTTCTCACAGTGTGATCTGTGGCGAAGCATTGGCTCTTACCCCCGACATGGCCAGGAGTGGTTGCATGCACAGTGATGCGGTGCGTAAAATTAGCGGCTGAGGTATGTTTTGTCGTCACGGCACGTGGTTGCTAAGGAGACATTTTTGGTATCAGAGCAGTAGTCCTGGCATTGATATGAAAAAAAAATATACTGCTTTTGAATGGGATGTTACACCTCGTGGGAACGATATTTTTCTTATCACTTTATTACTTGGTACGACCCGTGCACTTGCTGAGTTATAGGCTAAAAGTTTTCCCCTATCAACAAGTATAGTCATCCACACGTTTTACCTTTCACTAAGAGAACTTCTAGAGGTACAATACATAGTGTCAATCATGTAATGTTTCCTTTTATCACTTTGCTTAACCTAGAAGGGGAAAAATAGTAATTGTGGTCATTCTGCTTCACCTAGATTGTTTGAGTGATTATTTTCCCTTTCTCTGTTCTTTTTTGTCATATTCACCCTAGATAGATCTCTGTAAGCATGTGTCGAAGTGAAGAGATAAGCCATCTAAAGTATTTGGGGAAAAAATATAAAGATTGACACATGAAGAGGTATGTATTTTACAACAACTCATAATTTTTAACGAGTTAAGAGGTCAAAAATTGATGTACAACAAATATTAATTCATGAATTACAATTCTACACATTAACAATTCATTCATAATTAAAAGATCAAAAATTGATGTACAACATATATTTATTCATGAATTACAACTCTACGCCTTAACAATTCAATCATAAATTTATCTCACGTTTGAAATTGTACGTCCTTAATTGGGTCGAAGAAATGCCAACTTAAATGGGCAAACGCATTATAATAGTCCTTATCATAAATGAAATTCATCTTGAACTCATTTGTCATGTCAAGGGTGGATTCGGAAGGAGATGGTCTAATGACAAAGAGGAGCTACTTTGGGTTTGCAGACATATCAAGGCTTGTTTTGGAAGAAGGGTGTCAAATTACAAAGGAGAGGCACTTTGGGTTTCCAAGGATATCAACTCTTGATTTAAAAGAAGAGGGTCCATTGACAAAGAAGAGGTACTTTGGGTTTGCAGGCATATGTAGGATGCAATAAGAAGAAGAAGGTTCAAGGACAAAGAAGAGGTACTTTGGAGTTTATGTGTAAGTAGGGTACAATGACAATCATCCTGCAAACTAGAAGGGATTTTCTGAAAATCCCTTGTAGTTTGTAGGATGATTTACCCTACTTCAACATAAACTCTAAAGTACCCATTCTTTGTCATTGAACCCTCTTCTTTTGAATCCAGCATAGATATGTCTGCAAACCCAAAGTACCTCTTCTTTGTCATTGGTCCCTCTTCTTTCAAATCTACAGTTGATATCCCTGCAAACCCAAAGTACCTCTTCTTTGTAATTGGACGTTCTTCCAAAACAAGCCTTGATATGTTTGCAAACTCAAAGTAGCTCTTGTAACGCCCCTAATTTCTACGTCCATTATGATATCCATTTATGTCCTAAATTCCTTATTAGACTAACTGATGTGAAGTTATCGGAGTGAAGGCGTTAACAGATCAGAGTAAGTCACAACAGAGAGCATGCTTAACGTTTGGACGAATGAGTGACTGATAACATATGCCCAGACATATGCTGGTTAATTAAAATTCCCAGAGGAATATAAGTGTGATACAACTTAAATTCTTTGCGGCGTATCCGGTTGGTACGTTAGTGGTACAATTATCCAACTACTCAAAAATTATACATAATACTATCCCAAAATAAAACTCCAGCTGAGTCCTCACGCATGTTGTTTACCCTTGTCTCCGGCTCCCGATCCTGAAGCTAGGGTAAATTCTGAGATTCAATACCCATTGAATCTCAAGTAACAGTTAACCTCATGCTCAAGTATAAACAATACATGTATGACAGATATTCATTACAATTAAGCATTAATCATACATAGCACACAACCAATGTAAAGTTCACAACACAACAATACATAGCACACAAAGAAATGTAATGTTCACAACGTTTGCACTCACCGTCGCCACGCCCCCACGTGTCCTCGGCGCTAGGAAAACATACATACGGCATTATCATGACTATAACCCGCACAAAGCTGAATGTATATAAACTGATGACCTAAAACCAAGTCTTAGCCACAGTACATTATTCAAGACCTAGTCTTGTCCATGACTCTATTGATCATCTAAT
Organism: Acacia melanoxylon; assembly: GCA_019022615.1. Lineage (NCBI taxonomy): Eukaryota > Viridiplantae > Streptophyta > Magnoliopsida > Fabales > Fabaceae > Acacia > Acacia melanoxylon. Next base: position 4,417,053 of record JAFJYJ010000010.1, read on the forward strand.
CACATATAAGCATACACGACAACATAAGAGTTAGAGTTACAGTACGCGTCCGTACCTTAATTTGCGTAGTTAGCGGTACTTCACCTTTCGCTACTGATTCCTGACTTTCTCGGATATCCTATAATAGTATCACCGCATTATTTCCCCTATAAATAATACCCTAAGAGATGCCATTGCCACTATTGACTTTTCTACCCTTGGTGGATTTGTCATTCTATTTATACCCTTTTTAATTATTATTAATTAATGATCACACTCTTTTATTTATTATTACTAAATAACTACCTTTATCATTTATCTACAATTGTTTTGAACTCTCAAAGGCTATTCTAACATTTTAAATTAGGAGCTTATAAATACCAACCATCATGTAAATTATGCTTTAATGCATTTTATTTAATGTTTCTCATGGATTTCTAAAGTATAATGTTCCTCATGGTTTCTTCCAAACCTTCGATAAATACTAATGTTACATAAAACATGCTTCATGGAATTTGAGTTAAACATTAACACCCATTAAAATATGATTTACAAAAAGCTCCCTTTTGTTTAATCTTTCTAAGGTTTATGCGCCTATTTATATCCTTAGACCAGGAAATAGAGTAAACCACATGCATGAGTGTCCAACCGTGAAGGATTTGCAATTTAGTTTCAAAATCATGAAAAGTAATAACACTTTGAAAACCACAGCGTTGGATACATATATATATTAGATGATATGCTTTTCTTCTCTTTACAAAAAGAGTTGCAAACCGACAAGCTCGTGTGTGTGTGTATATATATATCTTAGTTTCTTTTTTCTTCTTTTGCAACGTTATACAATAATACATATACCTATATGTTTGTTTGAATGAACTACCAAGCTCTAATTATTCACAATTCTAACAGAACACCACACAACAATTTTTTCTTCTTCTATTGCTTTCATGTACAGTAACATGTAGACTTAAATACATGACAGCAAGGTTTTCACGCATGGCAGCACTAATCAGACAGCTCACTCGTACACATACCTAAACGCAAGACAACAAGTTTCTGTTTTTATCGTTCTTTTCCAACGGTTGCAACACATGACAGGGACGTTTCCTAGAGGTTCATGACAGCAAAGTTTACATGTTTTCCCATGTGCTTTGTTTTATATAAATATTACCCCAAAGTCCATGTTTCATTATCCTCATAACAGCGACGCATGATCTACATCAATGGCTTAAAACTCATCTTTCACGTTGGGTATTTGACGAAAAACTAGAAGGAAAGCTAAGAGGAAAACTAAATCCGGTGATTACCTCTAGTTGCTGGCTTTCCTATGGTGCAAGTCCAGCTGGAACCACCCCCTGTTACGACCAAGGTTATGCAGAGCAAGAAGTAAACTCTCTCCTTCCCTTTTTTTTTTTTTTTGGATATAAATGAAGGCTAAAAAGCCATAATACAAATTACAGAAATTAAACAACTGGGGAAACAATTCCCAACCGTTCCTCATCAACCCACAGCCTCAAAGAAACAGGGCACTCTCCATAAATTGAAGAATTTGACAGCCCAAATTTAGCCAGAGCATCAGCCACTCTATTACAGTCTCTCGAAATGCTTTTAATAGTCACTCTCCAGTTTCTATCCAGTAACTCTTTCACACGAATGCCCAATAGGCTAAGTGACTGAATATTTCCATTCAACAGCCTATTTATAACAGCACTTGTGTCAGATTCAATCAGCACCATCTTATACCCCAGCTCCCAAGCTAATTTAATCCCTTCAAAAATTGCCCACTCCTCAGCCGAGCCAGCATCACAGATGCGCAGGAATTTAGAAAAACCAGCCAGCCAAAGACCTTGCCAATCTCGCACCCTTTCACGCTCTCTCACTCTCGGCTCCCTCTCGGTTTCACTCAGTTTCAGACTTGGCTCAAGTTGCGGCAAAGAAATGATAAGGAAACAACAATGAGCATAGTTATATACTGAACCGAGGGTCCAGTTCAACGCAAGAGCAGACCGAGGAAAATGATGGACCGATGGGGAATGATCTGTGATGGGCTCGAGACGTATGGAGGTTCTGCGTTTGCGTGTACTGTTGAGAGGGGCATGGGTTGATTATCTTTTGCTAATAATCTCCCTGCAGAACCTTGATCTTCGCTGACTCTGTCTCTTGGCGTTAACGTGTTTAAGTTGCTTTTTTTTTTTTCCTTTTTTTTTTTTTTTTTCTGTTTTTATCTTGCGTGATGACCGAATGGTGTGGGCTGCGATCTCACTCTCAGTTTTTGTGTATCGCTGCTGGTTCATGAATATAAGAGTGAATACGGTGTGTACAGACTTAATATGGGGATGATTTGGTTTGCGCCTAAGTGACTAATGGATTGGGGAGTGTTGGATCATGTTGCATTGCTTCAGGGATGCATATGCGCAGGAGGAAAGAAAGAAAAGAAAGTTGATTTATAGAAACAGGAGGTAGTGGGCTTGCATGATTTATTTGATACATGGGCCACAAGCGTTTGTTTTGTAGTTGCTGTGGGTTGGTTATGTAAGCCGAAACAAAGAATGAATTAAGGAAATATATATTGTGTACATGGTTTATACGAATTGGGTTTAATTAGAAGTCCACATTGTATTCAATTGAGGAACTCATTATTCACATATATCAGGCTTATTTGTAATTTATTCTTTTCCCAAATTAATTAAGGGAAATAAACTTTATCTTCCCATAATTAATTTTTGACCAAATTTCATAATTTGATTTCTATAAAATATTCAATTTCAAATCCCAAAATTTGGGATGTTACAAGCTCTTCTTTTTGTCATTGTAACATCCCATTTGAAAACGGCGGAATTTTATTTTTTTTTTTTAAACGTTTCCAAATATTTCAAGCAGAAAGTAATCGTAAGAGCATGGAGCGAAAGAGAATCGATTCATAACAAACATCAACCACAGTAACATTGTAATGATTACATTAATCCTAGAGTTTGAAAGTGAATAACCGAAAGCGGTAAAGATAGATAAGTCTCTCGGCCGCACGTCTAATGCCGCTTGCCTCGATCTTCGATCCGTATTCCTCCGATCCTCGAAGCTATAGCTGAGATTCAATTCACCGCATTGAATCTCGGTGTAACGGTTAATCTCAAACCCAAACAATACAAAGATACGATAACGTGATATTCTAGACAATACAACAAGATATCACTACATAAGCATACAAAAGGCAGATGCATGATCATTATGCCGACAAAACATAAGCATTACGCAAGTATGTAAAGCCCCACAATGTAAAACAACAATAACAGCTTGCACTATTCACCGGTGCCACGATACCACTCGTGTTCTCGCGCTAGAAAAACATACGGCGTTATCATGACTATAACCCGTGTAAAACCGCTCGTATATCGGTCTACGAACATATCTATCACACATATATGCATTTAAGAAGTACAAGATTAGTGTTACAAAGACGCGTCCGTACCTTCGTTGACGACATTAGGTACTTTCGCGGAAAAACGTACTTTTACTAAAAACGTGAAATGTTCACCAACGCACGTCGGCAACAGAATCGGCAAGAAATCGAGTTTCGATGCCCTATCGTAGTAATATCACTTTTATTAGTGATTTGCAATCATAACGGCATTTTAGGTAAAAATTACCATTTTGCCCTTCTACCCCTAATTTGGCGGAATTTCGCCGTAACTTCGTTACTTTGATCAGTATTCCATTTCAAAATTATCCCCACTATGTTTTTACCTCGTCGGCATCTTTCAATGCAATGAGGCATAAAAACAAGCATAGGAACAAATTTCAAACTTCCTAGATAAAAACAACGCTTCTACTATAACTACCGAAAGAACTACTAAAACTAAAAACTAAGGACAAGAACTTACTCGGAGCTAAGGCAAAACTTTTGCAGAGCTTCTCACTCTAAGTTTCGGCCAAGGTAGAGAGAAGAAAAGGTGTGAAGAATGAAGAAGGGAAGGGTGCTATTTATAGAAAAAGGGAGGGGCAAGGTGGGTATTAACAAAAAGTCTTCGAAATGATTCGCCGTTGGATCTAGGGTTTTGTAAGATGCAATCTTGACCATTCAAGGTCTTGGCCGACCTCTTGGTCCCCCAAAAGTCAAAGATTGATTTTTCATCTTGCTTTATGGCCTCCGTCCGATAAAGCTACCCGACGGGTCCGTTTTTCGCGATTTCGCGTAAAACTCAAAAATCCGGCATGTAACTTTGAAGATCTTTTCATCCTCTTTCATATTATATATTTTGATCCTCTTTTTGATCATATCCAGGTATTCTCCTATATGTCGGAAGATATTCGGACAAACGCGTCCGGTTTTTAAATCGCTTCCGATAGAACCAACTTCCGGACAATAATTCGTCGAATCGTAAAACGTCCGGTTGCCTAACTTAATCCCGTGTTTGAAAACACGCAATTGTTTCTATAGGTTCTCACTTTGCCTATCCGGCTCTACTCTATCTCGATCGCCTTTCCGTCTTATTAGGAATTAGGGTTTTCGGTTGCGGAATCGACGTCGGTAAATTCTTTCTTCGGGTAAAAATTCACTTGTTCTTAATTTGATCAGTCCGAAAAGACTTTTACCTCCGGGTTTACCTGTAGAATTTATTTCTAAATTTTCCCTGGCCCGCCTATAAGCCGACTCACCGCATTATATTATTATTGTATTCTAATTACCATTTTAATTATTTAAACAATTCTTTTTAATTAAAAATAACCATAATTTCGACCCCCTCTTTTAAAAATTCAGATTTATTTATTTTTCTATAATTTTTTCCATTTTTTAAAAATATAATATTTTTTACCAAAAATTTCCGTTTTACCCCCGCCTTCGTTAGGGCTTAATCTCGGGCCTAATTTCTTCGTTTAGTGATCTTTTCAGATCGGTTTCTTCATATATTTATCTTTACTAATTTACAGTATATTGTTATCTTTCAAACTTCTATAGTGATATTGTCATTTTATATCCTATGTAAAATATTAAAAATGTTTACCCCATCAAAAGTTACTTTATGGTTCCGAAATGCTTTTTAAACTTTTCTTCATGTTATTTCCTCTGAAATAATTTATTAAATTCTCATAATTAGGGATAACACTTCCATATTTTTCTCATAATTTTTCATGATCTTTCGTATTTATCATAATATTTTTAGATCGTTTTTATCACCATTATATCATTTTTAGTCATTCGTTCATCGATTTTCCGTAACTTTTTCAACAATTTACTCTATAATTATAACAATTTTCTATAATAGTTTTATCTCATGAATTTACTTCATTAAAATATTCATTAATTTTCCTTTATCTCGTAAATTCCGATTTGCTAAAATCCGGTATTACATTTCTCTCCCTTAAACAAAATTTCGCCCTCGAAATTTAATCTATACTCACTAGACTACGGGCCATAAACTCGGGTACTTCTCCTTCATGTCACTCTCGGTTTCCCAAGTTGCCTCGTTTGATGACAAACCCTTCCCACCACCTTCACTATCGGATAGTTTTAGTCCTAAGCCGTTTCTCCCGGCGTTCGAGAATTTGCTCGCTCGACTACAAAGGTGTTATCATGCCGTACTTCAACATCATCGTACTTTATGACATGATCTCGATCCGGTAGGTATTTCTTCGGTTGTGACACGTGAAAAACATCGTGGAGATTACTCAGGTTCGGGGGTAACGCTAGTTGATACGCAACTGGTCCTCGCTCGGCTAACACTTCAATTGGTCCAACGTAACGTGGACTAAGCTTCTTTCTCTTTAGTGTCTCACGACACCGGTTCATCGGAGATAATTTCGTAAACACATGGTCTCCGACTTCAAACTTCAACGGTCTTCTCCTCTTATCTCGCATAGCTCTTCCGTCTTGTGTGCAAAGGAGTCTCTTCTTGATCGAGCGACCGCTCGGAGGTCTCTTTTAGCATATCCGGTCCAAGCAATCGCTTTCAGACGCATCATCGTCCGAAGATAAAGGCGATTGGCACTTTCGCCCATACAAAGCCTCGAACGGGGCCATTTGTATGCTTGAATGATAACTATTGTTATACGCGAATTCGCTAGTAAGAGGTGTTCGTCCCAATTTCCTTTGAAATCTGTGGCACATGCTCGCAAAGATATCCTCCAAATCCGTATCGTCCTCTCTCGATTGACCGTCGGTTTGAGGGTGATAAGCCGAACCGAACTTCAGCTTGGTACCCATTCCTTCATGTAGTGCTTGCCAAAAGCGGGATTGGAATCGAGTATCCCGATCGAGATAATACTCTTAGGGACTCGTGCGGTCTCACGATCTCTTTGATGTAGATTGCAGCCAATCGTTCGAGAGAGTAGTGGATGCTAATGGGTATGAAATGTGTCGACTTGGTTAATCGGTCAACGATCACCCAAATGGTATCGTGATGTCTGATCTTAGGTAGACCTACCACAAGATCCATGGTCACATTCTCCCATTTCCACTCCGGCATAGTTCTAGTCCTTGTAGAAGACTAGGGGTCGCCGGTGCTCAATCTTTACTTTCGGCAAGTTAGACACCCGCCTACGCACCGAGTTACGTCTCTTTTCATTCCAGGCCACCAAACTTCGGCCTTCAAGTTTCGTACATCTTGACCATTCCCGGATGCAGAGTGTACTTACTCTTATGAGCCTTATCCAAGATCTTCCGCCGGTTCATCAATCGGCGGTATGTAAACGCGCCCCTTGTGTCCGACCAATCCACTCGATGAAAGGTCGTGGTCCGGGTTTCACCTTGAGAGATCTTCTCCCACGGAGATTGCCCAATCATCTTGTCTCGAGCTTTATCAACTTCATCTCTCAGGTCGTACTCCCTTGACTCACAAAAAGATTTGCAAGGTAGGCGCCACTTGGTGCGTTGAAATTCATGCAGATTTGGTTTGAAAGATTCAGTCTCGAAATCTTCAAGTAATTTCTCGCTCTTGTATCATCATGTATGACACTTGCACCTTCTTCCCGCTAGAGCATCCGCAACGACGTTTGCTTTCCCCGGGTGATACTTGATCTCCAGGTTGTAGTCTTTCAAAGCAATTCCATCCAACGACGTTGCCTCATATTCGGTTCCCTTTGATCAAAGAGATACTTCAGTGCTCTTGTGGTCGCAGATAGTTCTACGGTCGTCTGCATCCGTACGGATAATGCCTCCATATCTTCAAAGCGAACACGATGGCAAAGCAAGCTCCAAATCGTGTGTAGGATAGTTCGACTCGTGCGGCTTCACCGACGAGAGGCATAAGCCACCACTCGCCCAATTGCATTAGGACACAACCCAATCCTTGCCCACCGGCATCACCGTAGACAACATATGTCTCATCGGGATCCGGGGATTATCAATATTGGTGCCGTAGTCAACCTCTCCTCGCCTCTCGAAAGCTCTCCTCACGCTCATCTCCCCATATGAAGGGTTGATTCTTCCTCGTAAGCTTTGTCAATGGTAGGGTAAGACGCGAGAAATCCCGTATAAATCTGCGGTAATATCCCGCGACCTAGAAAACTACGTATCTCCGTCACGTCTCCGGCCTCTTCCACCCGAACCGCTTCCACCTTGCTCGGGTCAACAAAGAACTCCGCCGCTAGATATCACATGGCCGTAAATCTCACTTCCGCAACCAAAATTCGCATTTGCTCAACTTTGCGTAGAGTCGCTCTCTCTTAGTATGCTCAACACTAGGCGTAGATGTTCTTCATGCTCTTTTCGCTTTTGGAATAGACGAGTATATCGTCAATGAACACCACCACAAACCGGTCTAGGTGTTGTCGGAAGATACGGTTCATGTAATCCATGAATACCGCAGTGCATTTGTTAATCCGAAGGGCATCACAAGGAATTCATAATGCCCATATCTGGTTCTCGAAAGCCGTTTTGGAAATATCATCGTCTTTGACTCGAATCGATGATATCCCGAACGCAAATCAATCTTTGAAAAGACAAAGTGGAACCAGATAACCGATCCAAAAGATCATCAATCCGGGAAGTGGATATTTGTTTTTGACATCACTTTATTTAGTTCACGATAATCGATGCGTGAGTCGAAAACTTCCATCTTTCTTTTCACAAACAAGACGGGCTCCCAGGTAGGCGATACATGGGTCGAATGAACCCTTCTTCGAAGGTCTTCCACTGTTTCTTCAACTCTTGCATTTCATTTGGAGCCATACGATACGGCGCCTTTGATATTGATCATGTGCGTGCATCAATTCAATATTGAACTCCACCTCTCGGATAGGAGGTAACTCGGTGAGATCCTCCGTAAATACATCGGGAAAATCATTCACCACAGGATATCCCGGGAGTGAAAGTTCGCTTCGCTTTAACCGAAAAGAATACCATGTAGGCATGGCATCCCCGTTTCACGCATCGATCAACTCTCGTAGCGGAGAGAAAGCTCGTGCTCACATCAACCTTGTCTTCGGAAATGATATCTTCTTCTTGCCACAATCGATCATTGCACCGTTGGCTGTTAGCCAATTCAGACCAAAAATGACGTCGATGCCGTGAAGAGGTAGACGGATGAGATCTATCTTTGAAACTCGCCCATCCACGTTAGCGGTACAGTTCATACACGCGTCAGAGGCTAAAGACTTTACACCCAGTGGTGTAGACACTACCAGATCAAAAGGTAAACTACGTGCATGCATTCCTAAACGACTTGCACAATCATATGATATAAACGAATGATCGGCACCCGAATCATACAATGCTTGCAATTTATTCCCATTAAGATAGATGGTACCTTGGACCATTTCTCGGAGACCTGTCCGGCCTCGGTGTTTGTCAACGCAAAGATCCGGCCAGCGCTCCGAGGTCTCGCCTCGCAGCCTTCTCGTGGCAATCCCGCTAATGTGTCCGACTTTCCGGCATCTGAAACAGACTTGTTTCCCATCACAGTTGGCTCCTGGATGGTACTTCTTGCATTTTGGACACGTCTGGGATCCCGGCTGTTTGGGGTAATTCAATTGTCCAGTTTGGTAGGGTCTCTTGTTTCCGCCTCGGTTATTGCTCCAAGGCGCCTTCCTCTTCTGTGAGGAGCCTCCGCGGTTAAACCCATTGCGGGTTGCATTGTTTCCTTCTTGGCCCTTTAATTTGCGCAGCTTCTTTCAAATTGCGCTCGGTCAATCTCGCAGGATTCCACGGCTTGGGCCATTCTCGGAAACGCTGCGATACTAGCCTCGCCCTTATTTCATATTTCAGTCCCGGCCACTAGTCGATTCACCTTCCAGCTCTCATTTTTGTGGTGTTTCGGATATGATGAATAACGAGACAAAGTTGGTGAAACGCGCGAAGTAATCGTCGAACGATTCTTCATTTCCCGCCGGATGTGAAGAAATTCTTCTTCCTTAATCACCGTGCATCGAGGAGGAAAATAATGTTCGTTGAACTGTTCCAGGAATACCTTCCAAGTAACAGGCCTTGAAGGGTTGTGGAAACACTCTTCCACCACCCGTGGGCATCGCCTCTAGCTTGTAGATTGCCCCGAGCCTTCCGGTTCCCGGCACTCAATGACTTCGAATATCTTCTCCGCACTCGAAGCCAATCCTCGCCCAATTCACTCTTTCCACGGAAACCGGGTGGTTTAAGCTTGCGTAACCTGGTTGACTGATTTTTCGTGGTTCTTTCTCTTCTTCCTTGTCGTGGAGGTGATCGGGATCGATCGATTCATTTTCTTCATCGTTATGTTCATCGTTGTCCTCCTCTTCATTATCATCTTCTTCTTCGTCGTTGTCATTGTCACTTTCCTCATCACGTTCTTCCTCGTGTTGTCGTGCTTCCACTGCCTTTGGGCTTCTTCATCCCGTTGATGTTGCCTTGCCAAGAGTGCATCTATGAGAGCTCTCTCGCTCTTCGAGAGTTCTTCTCAATTCTTGCACTTCATTTTGGTCTCGGCTGATTTGGTATATTTTGTTCGGGTATTTCGTCTCTGGTTGAGGTTGTACGCCTCCGCGTCTACCACGACCTCGGCCTCGGCCTCGGCCCCTTGGTACACCGGTACCTCTCATAATGGCCATGTCTTATTCTTTTTCCTTTATTTATTTAACAAATATGTAAATATTAGAAATGACACAATGATTTTTACATTGAAATATATATATTCACATATATTCATTTCATAACATTTTACATATTAGTCGGTCTAGTCCTAGTACAAGTCATATATTACAACAAGTTACAACCCCTCTTTATTCAAACATATTTTACAAGATCTTGTCATGTCGTACTTTGATATATAGTGTTTCCCGTGGCACCCATATACCGCATGATCAACACTAGATATCAAAATGTCTCCATGGCGCCCATACACCATGGTAACACAAGATACCTTAAATGTTTCCATGGCGCCCATACACCATGACAACACAAGATACCTCCTACTTAATGACACGGTCGCGGTCCGGTTGTAGTAACCAAGAGATATGCATCGGAAACTAAAATTTTTGCGGCAAGTAAGATAACTATTTATCAAACCATAGGGGAAAAACGTTAGATTTAGGAAGACAATGATTAGTCTATCGCAGACTTTATCACACTAAATACTACAAACGAACGGACACTCGTACTATTTCCCCTCGTTCGGGATTTCGTTGATTTGGTCTACTTAGAAACGGTACGGAATTTCGTCAGACGGAGTTCCTCTACATGAGTCAAATACCGCATGTATCTATCCTTGTTGGTCTCGAGTTTCATCCGGCGTGGCCTAGCTCCACATATAAGCTCCGCGCTAGGACAGAATAGTCGTCCGACAAACCGACGATTGTCGAATTATCGTAAACCGATATCAAATATGAATATGGACGATGGATTTACTAATTCTCGGGTTAGAATGATGCACCGACGCAGGGTGGTACACGGTTGGAATGGTATACCCGATCGGGTACACCGACTTAGGCTATCTCGCACTCATTTTCAAAAATGTGCTCACAATTTAAAAGGCTTTTTGAACATAACTCCGTTATCCGAATGTAACGGCGCGATAAGTGTCTATCATGGGGACCTCACCAACTCTATGGCGACTGATTGGCCACACCCACATAGACTAGCCTTAACTGTCCTACCATACTATCCGTAATAACATAGTCATATCAATGCCAGGACTACTGCTTTGATACCATAAATGTAACATCCCATTTGAAAACGGCGGAATTTTTTTTTTTAAACGTTTCCAAATATTTCAAGCAGAGTAATCAGAGTAGAGCATTGGAGCGAAAGAGTAACCGATTCATAACAAACATCAACCACGGTGTAACATTGTAATGATTACATTAATCCTAGAGTTTGAAAGTGAATAACTCGAAAGCGGTAAAGATAGATAAGTCTCTCGGCCGCACGTCTAATGTCGCTTGCTTGCCTCGATCTTCGATCCGTATTCCTCCGGATCCCGAAGCTATAGCCGAGATTCAATTCACCGCATTGAATCTCTGTAACGGTTAATCTCAAACCCAAACAATACAAAAGATACGATAATCGATATTCTAGACAATACAACAAAGATATCACTACATAAGCATACAGCAGATGCATGATCATTATGCCGACAAAACATAAGCATTACGCAAAGTATGTAAAGCCCCACAATGTAAAACAAAAATAACAGCTTGCACTATTCACGGTGCCACGATACCACTCGTGTTCTCGCGCTAGAAAAACATACGGCGTTATCATGACTATAACCCGTGTAAAACTGTCTCGTATATCGGTCTACGAACATATCTATCACACATATATGCATTTAAGAAGTACAAGATTAGTGTTACAAAGACGCGTCCGTACCTTCGTTGACGACGTTAGGTACTTCGGCGGAAAAACGTACTTTTTACGGAAAAACGTGAAATGTTCACCGGCACGCACGTCGGGGGCGCGTAATGGCAGCAAATCAGAGTTTCGATGCCCTATCGAGTAATATCACTTTTATTAGTGATTTGCAATCATAACTCGGCATTTTAGGTAAAAATTACCATTTTGCCCTTCTACCCCTAATTTGGCGGAATTTCGCGTAACTTCGTTACTTTGACCGTATTCCATTTCAAAATTATCCCCACTATGTTTTTACCTCGTCGGGCATCTTTCAATGCAATGAGGCATAAAAACAAGCATAGGAACAAATTCCGAAACTTCCTAGATAAAAACAACAAGTTCTACTATAACTACCGAAAGAACTACTAAACTAAAAACTAAGGACGAAGAACTTACTCGGAGCTAAGGCAAAACTTTTGCAGAGCTTCTCACTCTAAGTTTCGGCCAAGGTAGAGAGAAGAAAAGGTGTGAAGAATGAAGAAGGGAAGGGTGCTATTTATAGAAAAAGGAGGGACAAGGTGGGTATTAACAAAAAGTCTTCGTAAATGATTCGGCCGTTGGATCTAGGGTTTTGTAAGATGCAATCTTGACAATTCAAGGTCTTGGCCGACCTCTTGGTCCCCCAAAATTCAAAGATTGATTTTTCATCTTGCTTTATGGCCTCCCGGTCCGATAAAGCTACCCGACGGTCCGTTTCGCGCGATTTCGCGTAAACTCAAAAATCCGGCATGTAACTTTGAAGATCTTTTCATCCTCTTGCATATTATATATTTTGATCCTCTTTTTGATCATATCCAGGTATTCTCCGGTGCGTCGGAAGATATTCGGACAAACGCGTCGTCCGGTTATTTTAAATCGCTTCCGATAGAACCAACTTCTCGGACAATAATTCGTCAATCGTAAAACGTCCAAAGTGGTTGCCTAACTTAATCCCGTGTTTGAAAACACGCAATTGTTTCTATAGGTTCTCACTTTGCCTATCCGGCTCTACTCTATCCGATCGCCTTTCCGTCTTATTAGGAATTAGGGTTTTCATTCATGGAATCGACGTCTGGGTAAATTCTTTCTTCGGGTAAAAATTCACTTGTTCTTAATTTGATCAGTCCGAAAAGACTTTTACCTCTGGTTTACCTGTAGAATTTATTTCTAAATTTTCCCTCGGCCCGCCTATAAGCCGACTCACCGCATTATATTATTATTGTATTCTAATTACCATTTTAATTATTTAAACAATTCTTTTTAATTAAAAATAACCATAATTTCGACCCCCTCTTTTAAAAATTCAGATTTATTTATTTTTCTATAATTTTTTCCATTTTTTAAAAATATAATATTTTTTACCAAAAATTCCCGCTTTACCCCCGCCTTCGTTAGGGCTTAATCGGCCTAATTTCTTCGTTTAGTGATCTTTTCAGATCAGGTTTCTTCATATATTTATCTTTATTAATTTACAGTATATTGTTATCTTTCAAACTTCTATAGTGATATTGTCATTTTATATCCTATGTAAAATATTAAAAATGTTTACCCCATCAAAGTTACTTTATGGTTTCAAATGCTTTTTAAACTTTTCTTCATGTTATTTCCTCTGAAATAATTTATTAAATTCTCATAATTAGGGATAACACTTCCATATTTTTCTCATAATTTTTCATGATCTTTCGTATTTATCATAATATTTTTAGACTGTTTTTATCACCATTATATCATTTTTAGTCATTCTGTTCATCGATTTTCCCGTAACTTTTTCAACAATTTACTCTATAATTATAACAATTTTTTATAATAGTTTTATCTCATGAATTTACTTCATTAAAATATTCATTAATTTTCCTTTATCTCGTAAATTCCAGATTTGCTAAAATCCGGGTATTACATCATTGTACCCTCTCCTTACGAATCCACCCTTGACATGACAAATGAGTTCAAGAAAAAACAGAAAACTTAGTGGCACCAAAATAAACCCTTCATTAGAAACCTATGAAGGAAGAAAGTGAGAAAAATTAGAATTGACAATAATGTACCCAGAGAGCATCTTTCTAATTTGTAACGAACAGCTTTTATATGATCCATTTAGTAGTGTTAATTGATTTATGCAAAATGAGTTCTTATATGCGGCATATAGCAACATACATTTCAATGCATGAGGATGGAATTAAAGTAATGGACTTTAAAGACATGGGGAATCAGGTTTAATACTGTTTTGTGGGTCTTCCTCTGCATTGCCACGCTCGATCCTCCACATCTCTTTTTTCTAACTACTCTGTAACTAACTCAATTATACTAACAAAACCGTCAATAGAAATAAATTAGCCAGGAAAAATTGACGAAAAGATAAGAATCATGCAAATGTACAAGTGACGCGTGAGACTAAAATTATTTAACAAAAGCTGCGACGGGTTCCTCCCTTTCTAATTTGTTGTCTTTGGTTTTACATTGTTGTGAACCAGGGGTGGGGGTATGAACAATAAATTAATCCATCGGAGGCGAACACCCATTAGAGGTCAAATAACGGAGGCTTTTTTCCTCAAGCAGTGGCCTACCAGACTGTGGTATACGAATACAATTAATGCAACCAAACACAGGATGATGGAGTTGAGAAAGAAATTACCAAGAGAAAGCAGTTGAAATAAAGAAAGGATTTGAGAAAGCAGTTGTGAAGCTTGGTTTAACGGTCTTTTATTTCTTAATTCCTAACTTTCGTATCCAATTTTCTTAATTGTTTTTAAATAACTTATCATTCTTTCCCAATAAATAAATAATTTATTTTAGTTCAAATATATTTTTTGTCTTTATTCTTACGATAATTTTTGAAATTATAGCTGGTAGTGAGCGGATAATTGATGAAGTCTCATTGTTATAAGATTCCAAATGTAGCGTTAAGAACAACTAAAAAATATAAATTTATTTGATACCCAAAATAATTAATGTTTATCGTGAACTCAATAATTATAGTTCGTAAAGAAGACGAAACAACATTTATGTTATTATCTATGGTCATCAAACTCACGAGTTGACTCTCCGAGCCACGCCTTTACATTTCTAATTTACTAAATCGAGTCAAGACACTAGTAAATTCTTGACCGTTGTAAACTCGGTTAAACTCACGAGTTTATACACCGAAGTTTACTATTTTTACGTTTTTAATTTACAAAACCATGTTAATTCACATTTAAACTCGTGTTAACTTTTTTTATTTAATCATGCTCAATGGTTATATATATAAGTTTTATAGAAATTTCTTTATTAAATATGATAAATTTTGAATGTTGATGGATTTAATTTCAATTATTTGGATTTAAAATATTTTTAAATCAAATTATTGTCATTTTTTTATATTTTAATTATTTATTATACATTGTTAATACCTATTTAATAGTGAAAGTAAACTCGTACGAATTTATGATTCGAGTTCACGATACGGGTTTACATCACTGTCACGAGTTTATTTAAACTCATGAGTTTAACAACCTTGTTATTATCTTCAATAATATGTTCTCAATTATGTGGACTCCGTTCAATGCTCGGTAAGACTATATTGAACCTTCTTGGTCCACTTTGTTTCTTCCGAGATTTTGTTGCGTTATAGCCACTGAATAAATAATTAAGTTGTAAGCATCGAAAATATGAAAAGTTTTGAAGTGAAAATTTACAAGTTAAAATAGATACTTAACCCCTGGAGCTAGATATCATAAATAATTTCATGGTCCACCATTGTTTTGGGTCTCTAGGAGTAAATCTAGGAAAATAGGCAGTCCCATTTAGGCCCTGATTTGTAAGGGCCGGGTCTAAGATTTAGCCCCAAAAGTGAAAGCGTGTTTAAAAGGGTCAGTCTTGTAGGGCTGGCCCTTTTTCCCGTATGTTTTCTTTTAAAAAGAAAATTATTTATCTCATAACAATATTATTGTCATTTTATACTTTGTTAATGATGTTGCAAAAATTTAGTTGTTATTATCTTCTTTAGAATTAAGTTTCATAAGAAAATTTTGTAACACCCCATTTTTCAAAAGCGGAATAATATATTTTTATCAGAGTAGAGCATCAGAGCAAGTAAGAGAGCGAGTAACTGATAAGTATGTGGCTATAACTAACTGCGGTGTATCCGGATGGTCATAATAGTGGTACATTTATCCAAGTATTTAAATTCTAACTAAGTAGAAATATAAATACAATCCCAAAATAAAACTCCAGCCGACTCTTCAAGCGTGCTGCTTACCCTTGTCCGTAGAGCTTAGCGGTACATTCGTCTGTCGGTACGTTTTCTTGGATAGCCTATAATAGTATCACCGCATTATTCCCTTATAAATAATATCCTAAGAGATATTTTAGTCACTATTGACCTTTTTACCCCTGGTAGATTTGTTATTCCAATTATATCTTTTTATTTCTAAAAAAATGCTGATCCAGCATTTCTGGGCAGAACTTTCGTCAAATTTGAAAAATCACACTTAATTCCAAAAAAATCGAAACGAGGTTCCGTAAAATTCCTCGGAATCCTTAGCATGTCTAGTTTTGAGGAAAAATACTGGTTTACACCCATAATTAGTGAATCATTCCCAGTTTAACTTTCTTCAACCTCTGCCCAGAATTTTTCCAGAAAACGTAGCCTAACTTTAGGAATTTTTATCTCCTTGCAAAAAAAATCAAAATGCTACTCTCAAGGTATATTTAGAAATCACTATGTGTTTAATTTAACCATGAAAATTTTCAGAATGTAATGACTCCATCTTGTATATAAAATCATAACCTCTTTTCGACTAACTCCCGAAAAACTGAAATCGGGGAATTTTCCAAATTTTCACAATCTTACTCTATTTGATTCCAAAAATTATTTACCAACATATTTTTACCTCGTTAGGCATTTTTAAATGCAATGAGGCCTAAAAACAATCATGAGAATTTATTTTACCATTTTCTAGATCAAACTAACATTTAACTAAAAAGTTTTTTTAAAAAAACTAAAAAACTAAAAACCAAGGTTCAAGAACTCACCCTTGAAGTTCCTTCTCCTTTTCCTTGCTTCTTATGAATTTTTCCCAGCACTCCCCTATACTCTAAATCATGCCTCTCACCTTCTCAAGTAAGGATTAGAGAAGTTTTTGGTGTGAGGAATATGTGAAGGTTGGATGGCTATTTATAGGGAAAAATTAAGGACACAATCGACAATTAATTGTGACCAAATCTCACCTTAACCCTTGGATTAAAATGCACTTTTTGAAAGTTAATCCTAGCCCTTGAACATGCTTGTGGACATGCTCCTTCATATCAGCCAATTCAATGTGTGTTGTTTTTTTTAATTATTATTACTATTATTAGCAACATATATTAATTATTTCATGAAAGAAAAAGAACAAAATCGTGGGATTATAATGCTATTCATGAGTTCAAGATGAATTCCATTTATGATAAGGATTATTATAATGCTTTTCACCATTTAAGTTGGCATTTCTTCGGCCAAGTTAAGGACGTACAATTGCAATCGTGGGATAAATTTATGATTGAATTGTTAAGGCACAGATTTGTAATTCATGAATAAATATATGTTGTAGATCAAATTTTTGATCTTTTTAATTATAAATGAATTGTTATGGTGCAGAATTGTAAGTTGTAACTCATGAATTAATATTTGTTGTACATCAATTTTTGACATTTTTTCTCGCTAAAAAGTATGAGTTGTTGCAAAATATATACCCCTTCCTGCGTCAATCTTTATATTTTTTTCCCTCAAATTGTAATACCCGGATAATTATTTATCGGGAATATTATATTTCAATAGATAATACCTATTGAAAATAGGTGAACATGTGGTTTCAAATAATAAGTAATAATTATCTTATTTTCTAAGGTAATTACTATGGAAATTAGGAGAGATAAAGAGCTAAAATGTATTTTTAGGGCATTAAATGACCTGAAAATATTATGATAAATCCCAAGAGGCAATAAAATATTTATTAAAAATTAGAAAGTATGTTGTCTCTAATTTTAGGAATTTATGGGAATATTTTTCTTGGAAAATAATGAGGCAAAATTAAGTATTATTTTGGGATCATAAGTGACCCCATGTTTTTTAATATTTTACATGGGATATAAAATACTAATGTAAGTAAAATAGTTGTGAGATAATGATTTATCCTAATTAAGAAAATTATCAAAAATTAGTAAGTGGCTAATCTGGTAATTAATGGGATAATTAAGGTATAAAGTAAATGAATTAAAAATAATTTAAAAAATTATTTTTAATTGGAGAAATTCGAAATTATTAAATAAATAAAAAATAAAAAAAATAAAATATTAATAAAATATTTTATGCTTAGAAAAATAAATAAAAAATAAAAGAAAAAAATATCTAGATATTTTGAATAAAATAATAATATATATGGTAAAGAGCCAACGGGGACATTTGAGAATGAATAGAAATAAAATCATACACCAAGGTATAGGGATGTAGTCTAAGTCATCCGGACTTTTATAAACCGTGAAAATCCATCTCGGATTGAGCGGTCTCGTAAGTCGTTTCGAAAACCAACGGCGTAATTAGGAAGACCAGGGTAATTAGGAAATGGTAGATAGTGCTAAAAGTGACTTAGAGAAAACAAGCAGAGTTTTGGAAACTAGGAATAAGGTCACTTAGATCAGATCATATTACGAACCAGTGAATTTCTGCCTACAAACTAGTGTTTCCGGAATTTGATTCCGTAACCGAAGGCGTCAGGCCTAAAATCTTCAGCAGATAACGGAATACCCTTAATGGGATCATAAATTTCATTAAACTAGACATTCCTAATGAGAAAGAAAGAAACTTCAAACTCCGTCAAAGCATTTCGCGATTCGTCAAGATTACGCGTTTCGGACACCGGATGAAACTTTATCGGTACGCCTCGAGATGTCACCATCAAGATGACATCATTTTGTTGACTATTGGGGAGGGGGAGGTCTGCACAAGAAATGGAGGGCCAAGAGTGTTTTGTCCTCAAAAATGCGATCCTACGGTCCATATTTCAAGACCGAAGTTCGAATTATTTACCGTTCGCCATCCGTCTCTTCTATAAATACCAAGCTCCTCTTCTTCATTTCTCACACCAAAAATCTGCCTCTTAGAGAGAAGTTAGAGAGAGAAGCTCGGAGAAAGTCTCGAGCAAAGTCTCGGGTAAGTTCTTCGGTCCCTAGTCTTTAGTTTGGTAGTTCTTTCGGTAGATATAGTAGGAATGCTAGATTTATCTTTAATTTTTCAAGATAGTCTAGA
Source organism: Acacia melanoxylon (assembly GCA_019022615.1). Lineage (NCBI taxonomy): Eukaryota > Viridiplantae > Streptophyta > Magnoliopsida > Fabales > Fabaceae > Acacia > Acacia melanoxylon. Next base: position 4,436,072 of record JAFJYJ010000010.1, read on the forward strand.
TATCATATTTAGGGGTAAATATGATATATATTTCGAAAATATGATGAGGGAAAAGATCTGTCAAAATTCTAGAGAGATAGAGCGAAAAAATAAGCTTCGGCAAAATTCCGTAGATTAGGGGTTAGGGGCAAAATGGTAATTTGTACCTAAAATGCCTGTTATGCTGCTAAAAGTTGTTAAATATTATCCTTATAGGATATCTGAGATAATCGTACCGCTGTCGAGCCGCATTTGTTGCCAGCCGCCGTCACACCGCCGTTTTTCCCATTGTCGGAAATTTACCGTTTTTTTTCGTAAAAGTTCCGTTGTACCGCCAAAAAGGTACGTTCGCGTACTGTAACACTAACTCTGATATTTACTGTATACTTATATGTGATAGATGACTATACGAGTGAATTGTATAGATAACTTTACATGAGATGTGTACTGTTAACATAGATAACTTTACATGCGATGTGTACTGTTGTTATATTAATCTTTCATCTGCTATATACTTATGTTTTGATTAATGCTATGATGTCTTCCATATGTTGTGTATGTAAATATGAGGTTAACCGTTACCTGAGGTCCGATGTGCATTTGGACCTCAGCATTTAAAATAGCTTCAGGGTCAGGAGGACCGAGCGCCAAGATAAGGGCAAGATAAAAGACGCTTAGAGTCCCAAATGGGAGGATTCCTTTTGTTGCCACAACATGAGTGTTGCCAGGGAGACACTTCTGTTGTTATTTACTATGAAAACTCTCGGTCATTGTACCGCTTCTGTAAATCAGCCAGACTTACAGCAATTTGAATAAATGTATCAGTTACTCAATCGCTCCGATGCTCTACTCTGATGAAAAAAAAAATTATACTGCTTTCGAAAATGGAATGTTACACAAATAATTTAGATGGCTTATCTCTTCACTACTAACACAGGTTTACAGAAATCTATCTACAATGAATATGAAAAAATAGAAGAGAGAGATAGAGAAAATCACTCAAACAATCTAACTGAATTATACTAACAGCACCATCAATAGAAATTAATTAGCCAAGAAAAAGTGACAAAAAGATAAGAATCACGCAAATGTACAAGTGACGTATGAGACTAAAATTATTTAACAATCAGTTTCTATTAAATTTTTGAGATACTTGAAAAGTTCTTCGGTCAGAAACTGTAACACCCCAAGTTCCGTATCATAAATCGTGCCGGTGACACGTGGTTTTATAAAAATCGTCAGAGTTTGAGGTGCTACAGCTTAGCGAAATGCGGAAATGAAGAGCATGTACTAAAAATTTGAACACAACTGAGTGACTGATATAAAATACTCAGGCATATGCTGATGGCCGACGTATGCTGGTATATTAAAAATTTCTCGAAGGAATATTCATGTGATACAAGACTTATATAATTGCAACATTTAAATTATTTTCAGACCAAGCCATTTCCTGACTTGGGGCATAGAACCTAACACAGTTAAATCAACCCATTTGGCCGTCTGGGTAAAGTCTAATGGGAGTCTCCCGAATTCACGCGGATCGATTGATCGAACCACATAGACGACCCTTTCTAGTTTAAGCACCAAATGGTTTGAAGTAACCCTATTAGTTTCATGCCGAAGGTAGACTCGTTAACATTCTTTCTGCATTTGCTTTGACCGGTGCCTCCTCATGACTCCGTTCATCGGCGTCTTTTTACGGCTTCATCTACCGGTGCCTTCTCTGAACCTTGATCCTTTCCTGAACTATTAGTTTAAGACTAAGGTCCAATGCCCATTGGACCTCAGGTAACGGTTAACCTCTTGCTTATGTAAACAATATGTGTATGACAGATATTTATGACATTAAAGCAATAATCAACACATAAGCACACAGCAGATGTAAGATTAATATATATTAACAAGACATATCACATGTAAAGTTATCTATACAATTCACATGTATAGTTATCTATGTTAACAAGACACATCACATGTAAAGTTATCTATACAATTCACATGTATAGTCATCTATCACATAAAAGTATACAATAAATATCGAGTTAGTGTTAAGACGCGCATGTACCTTTCACCGTGTATTGGCCAACTTGCACGACTATTGATCAGACTCCGGACCTCCCAGATATCCTATATGTTATCGTCAGATTATTTCTTTTTCCCATAATATCACAACTAATATTCTATCTCTTAAAATAATATCAAAAATGATATTTCCACCCATTTTGACATTTCTACCCTTGGTGTATTCATTATTACAATTTTGCCCTTACATTTTCTCAAAAACGCAATACTGAATTTCTAGGCAGAATTTTTGATTAACTTTAAAAAATCATAATTAAATCTACAAAAATCGAAACGAGGATCCATAAAATTCCTCGGAATCCTTAGGATGTCTAATTTTAATAAAAAATATTGGTTATTTCCCAGATTGTATGAAAAATTCCCAGTTTTCATATGTTCATCCTCTGCCCAGAAAATTTCCAGAAAACGTAGCCCATTTTGCAGAATTTTTATCTCATAGGAAAAAACTCAAAATGACATTCTATAGGTATATTTGGAAAGCTCTATATGTCTACTTTGAACATGACTTTTCTCAGAATTGTAGAACATCATCTTCAACATAAGATACCAGAGTTTTTACAACTGCTTTCAGAAATCGCTAACCAATAAATTTTCGCCAGAGCTTCGCTACTTTGATCATAATCTTCCAAAAAAATTATATAACTTCTTCTTCATCAATTTTTCAAAATAAAGTCATTTTTAACCATAAAAACATGATAACAAGAATATATTAGAAAATTAAAGATCAAAACAACATTTTAAGCTATAAACTCAAAGCTAAAGCTTAAGAACTAGGGAACTTACCCTTGGAGAACCTTGCTACTCCTTCTTGCTATGACCTCCTCTCTACTATTTCTTCTCTATACTCAATCACTTTGGTTGAGTTTTTGGTGTGAAGAATGAAGAGGGGAAATGCCTCTATTTATAGCAAAACTCCTACTTCTTCAAGAAGCTATCTCTTCTTTCTTGTGCACACACGCACACACACACACACACACCATCACCATCATCAAAACCGTCCTCCCTCTCTATCCCTTCTATCCTCTTCCATTTTACCCCAAAAGTCTTTGATTACATCACCTTATTCTTCAATTTGTCCCCCTAATAATTGTCATCTTATCTTTGTGATTAATGCTTTATTAATGACTAATATTCTTGCCCCTTAAACAAGTCTGAAATTTCGTCCCCCTCCCCTATTGTTCTTTCAATTATTTGCTTCAATTTTCTAATTACTTCAAGTGTTTATGTAGCTAGAAGAAAAATGGTAGTTTGGTTAACAACCAAACAAAAATATACTTTAGGGGTTATTTTGTAGTTTATTCAAGTTTTCTCTTTTAATACTATAATCTCAAAAATCATGGTTTCATTAGAAGCCTCTAATGGCCCTTTAATCATTTTAAGATTAATCTCAAAAGTTTGAGAAAATAATTTTGGAGATAACCTACTCCAAGCTTAAAATATGCTTATTCATAATAAATCCTTATATTTGATTTATGATTAAAGCTTCTCAAGATACAATTTATTTTGTATAGAATCTCATTTACTTGTGTCTTGAATTTCCTCTTATTAATTCATAATTCTATGAATTAATTTCCCTCTCTTCCAAAATGCCTCAAAGTCTTCTATTGTGATTAGGAGCATTAATGGGTTGTACATATTTTCTTCCTTGATTATGACATGCATATGCCTTAATTATCTTGAGCATATTATTTAATTAATCAACTTCATTCTTCATATATGTGAACCGACTTCTTCCCTTCTTTCTTCAAATTTTATCCTCTTCCACTTTATTAATTATCTTCTAAAGTGTCATTATCATTAAGCCTTGAAAGTCTTTGATTCCTTTTAGCCTTAAAAGTCTTGATTTGTATTTAATTATTTCCTTATCACATTTATCATATTGTCTCCTCCATTAAGTCTTGATTATGATAGCTTAACATGTGAAAAGATGTTTCAACAATTAATTATTCCAATTCAGATTTTTCCCTCCCCAAAGAGCCGTGTAATCCTCCCCTTTTGCCTCTTAAATTTGTGTTTTTACTATCTCACATAATCAAGAAGACAATCCTCTCATTGGTTGATTTTAATCTCACAAGGATTTCACTTTATGATACTTATTTAAAGCCTTAGGATTTAGCTTTATTAGTTTTATTCCAAGCCTTTCATTTGGGTTGGAAAAATCTAAACACTATTTATGATATTTGTTAATAATTTAGGATTAAAAATTAGTGCAATTACTTAGCCTCTTTAATTAGTAATTTTCGCCACCTTAAGATAATTCAAGGGAGGATTAATTAATCTTGGTTAATATTTCTAATATAGTGTTTTAGGGGTTATTAGACCTAATTGTCAAAATTTGATAGGTTACAATATTAATCTTGATGATTAAAAACCCTTGTGTACTAATTTTGGCCTTTATATATCATTTGGATATTAATTAAGTTGATATATTCTTAATTATGCCCTTTTAAAATTAATTATTAATTAATTTCGAAAATTACAAAAATCTCTCAATTATTGCAAATTTAATTGCCCAATAATTGTTGCTAATTTTCCCTAATTAATTTAGGCATCTTTTGATGATATTTGATTCCCTTTATGATATAGTTTAGATTATACTTGATTATGATAATCTTAAGATATTTTATGATCCCTAATAAGATTTAGAAAATCAAATATATGATGCCTAGAAAAATAAAATAATTATAATAGAAAAATTTGAGACCACATATTCACCTATTTTAAATAGGTATTACTTATTCAAATATAATATTTAAGATATATTATTTATCCAAATAGAATATCTAAGATAAATAATTATTTGGATATTACAATTTCTATGTCATTTAATTGCCTCTCATGATTAAATTAAGATTATGCTTAATCATAACAATTTTATTATAATTGCCTCTTGATTTTCGAAAATCATTTCCTTTATTAGATATTCTCTAATTGCCTTATTATTATCTATAATAGTTATTATCTTATGTTATTTAATATCACATTTTATAGATCCTAATATGTAGTCACATAATTAACCATTGGTTAGTTAATTCCAAAATGAAATTTGGATGAAAAATACAATTGATAAATTCACCTTTGTATTTTTAGTATTTACTAAAATTCAATATTTATTTTAGGGTATAATATGATCCCTAAATGAAATCTCAAGATTCACACTTGATCCTTTTAAATCTCAAGGAGAAATTGCTCATAAATTTATAATAATCAAATTACAAAATTTGAGACAATATACTCTCCTTGAAGTATTTATCAAAATATATCATTTATGATAATTAGGGTTTTTAGGGTATTACAGAAACTACACTATACAACCACCCACAGAAAAACGCCAGCAACTCTGCCCTTAAATTCCTGTACAAAAGTGATGAGAATTAGACAAATGGGGGGTAATTAACGAAAAAAGAAATTACAAAGAGAAAGAAATTGAAAGAAAGAAATCAGAAAAGAAAATAGAAAATGAAAGAAAGGATTTGAGAACAGATACTAAATGAAGAAAAGATTTATATACCTACCTAATTAATTATGCAATGACTCACACAATTAAATAAGATGCACTTTAGAACGAGCTCACTCTAATTTGACTATACAAAACTTATAGATATATGTCTATCCTAGACACAAATTAGATTAAAACCTAATTCTGCATTATTTAATCTAAAGGTTAATTTAAGATTCCCCTCATCAAATTAAACCTTAAATCCTCAAAACATGCTCAATGAGTAGGAAAAACAATTTTTTTTTGTCTTTCCTTAATTGCAGTGGAAACTAGAACGTACTTATGAGAACCCGTAACTCTTTACGGTTCTCATGAGTTATGTTTATGAGCTAGCTCCTAGATACTGTTGATCACATTTGTTAAATAAGTTAATTTATGAAAAATCTGTAACTCATACGGGAAAACATGTATCTTAATTTCATAAACTCTTCACAAGCGCTCATGAGTTTTTCCCAAATGCACTTATTGAAATATTGTCTCTATTTTATCATAATGAATACAATGATCTCTAAATACTATCATAAGGTCGTACTTCTAGAATATCAAATCATATATATTTTGCAAAAAAAAAAATGGATATGCTTATGGCATTTTAGATCCTTTGAAGATTATTATGCAAGCTTCATAATTTAGTGAGCCATATGCATTGGCTATATATAACAATATCTAATAGATGTATAATATTTTTTTTTCATAACCTCGCTAACTAATAATATATACAAAATTATTGTAACCACCAGAAAATCATATATCTCATCATAATCATTTTAAACTTTGTGAAAATCTTTATTTTTCACATAAACATTCATATATCCCAAATTGGGATTCTTTGGTCCTTAACTATCATAATATAATCATATTTGCATCTTTTTCAATTTCACTTTTCCTTTTGGCCAAACATCTTTATGTCTACTTCTTGTGACCTATCTTTATATAATATCCTCATTTGATCACTGATATCATTTTCAAAATTTTTGTCGACAATTTTATCTTTTCGGTTCCATTTTTCCGGTTGCGACATACTTAACAAGATCTATATTACTTTTCAGTACATGAACCTCTCTAGAGGTTTTTTTTCTCCTTCAATTAGTTATGTCTTGGCACTCTTCGGAGTATCTGTCTCCTTAATATGATCATCCTAATTATATGCTCCAATTTATCGATAACATTTATATTTGGAACCGAATAGTTTCTTATGCATCAAGCATGTCTCACTTGTATTTATAATGATTCGAGTATTTTTAGCTGGAATATGAGATTTAATAAATCTCATATAGGTCAGTAATTTCATTTGGCAAATATTTTATGAATGTATAGTCCGATGAACTTCGGTTCATACTTATTTATTCGAGGATATTTACTTTATAGTAATAATGCATTTCATGTATTCGCTTTTCCAATTATTCAGTTTCTCCCCCTCATGTTAGGAAAACAATGTCAAATAACAATTGACTAATCATGCAGTATAAGTCTCATAAATCCATTTGTTTCCTTTAGAAACATTATTTTGTTTCATATAGAGACATATAAGAAAAATGAGGTCCTTACCCAACATTTGTCTCAACTTTCTTTCTATATCCATCTCGTGTGTATTGTGGTGGATTTATAAGCATTGCACATTCAAACCTTTTAAGATGGAATTTGTCTGGCTACTGATCAAAAGCCAATTTTATTGGGGGAATTTTGTTGGCTTATATAAGTGTTCCAATATGTAAGATCAAACATACCAACATAAAAATTTTGTTCTCATAAGAATTGATCTAGCTATTTATAGAGGCTTTAATTCATGATTTCTGGATCGTATAATCTGGAAAGTGCATGTTTAATTAAATTCAAACATTATTGCAAACTTCGTGTTGCAAATATTCTTACAAACTTCAAAGTTGCATAATCATAATCTCGCATGTAACCATCTTATAGATGCATCTTTGAAATTTATATGGTTTACATGCTATTTCAATGGGCCCATATAATTGTGTTTGATATATTTCCAGAAATACTGAGATCCATTACTAATCATAACCAATGATATTCTCACAGACAATTTGTTTTTTATAACAAGCAGCACATAATTCATAAATAATATGTTGGTTATTCATGAAGAATCTTTTGGCTCTTCCATGGATGTCAATACGTTATCTTATTTGCATTATATATATATATGACTCGGATGATCAAACAATCATGACAACATTTGTTTGGATTAGTAAACTTCTGGCGTAACATATATCTCAACAAATATTTCAATATTCTGACATCCATTTTGGGAGATCTATTAAACTTTGTCTGAAAAGTATATGACTTTTCAAAATTTAGCTCACACATGTATTCTAACTCACATTTGTTTTCTAACAATCTCCCCTCAAGTGTGAGTCATATAAACATACTTTCTTTATATATGTATTTCAAAATCACTTTCAAACCTTTTAAAGCTCGAAATAAAAATCTTTTTTAATTCTTCAGGAACAAACATATAATATTACATTACTAGATAATCTCAGTACTCATTAATCATACTTCAATTTACTTATATATGAAAAATATATACAGTCCACCATATATGAAGATATTCATAATCAAAATAATTTAGAATAACACAGATTTAGGATCACACATATAAAAATTCTTTGCAGAAAAATCTCATGGCAACAAGATTTATGATATGGGATCACAATAAATGTAAACAATAATAATTTTTAATAAGAACAAAAATTAAACATCATATTACTCTCTCGGGCTTACTTGTTATTTGTCTTGATTTCAAAATAAATCTTGACATATTTCTCTGCAGCTCTTTGCCTCTTTAATATCTCATTGGCAACATTAGCAAACATTGCATTTGCTATATTTTTAAACTTCTAATTTACAATTACAATCCCTTGCATTATTGTTTGTAAACTTATGATTTACAATAGCATGTGTTTTCTATGATATCCATTTCTGGAGATATCTTTGAAACTCAACCGGTTTCTTAGAATAAAAATGCATTATTAATGCATAATTTTGTTCCTTCAAGTAACAAAATATTAGCTCTTCCTTGTATTTGAACTCATTAAAATCTCTTCACAATATTATTACTGCAGGAGTAAATTGGATACATTTATAATGAACTTTTAGAAGAACAACCATCTTATGGTGATTATACAATCCCTTTAATTTGTTTTAAAGAACAAGGAGGTCTTTTAATGCCAACTATTTAATTTTGAAACCTCCATACAAATGATGACATATAAAAATCATAGATCAAGCCTATATGGCTTAGGCCAATTTGTCACTTGGCTTTAGGCCAATTTGTGTCTCCTCATGGCTTCATGCCGTTATCTTCAGGATAAAAAAAAGTTATATATGACTTCTAGTCATGTAATAGGATAAAAATATTATGTAGGAAATTAATGGAACTCACATGCATAATTATTTCAACCGGCCACCATGAATGATAAAAAAGAAGGGAATATTAAAATTAAAATATGTAGGCGGTTGGATGAGAGAAGTCTCGTGAGATATATATATATATATATATATATATATATATATATATATATATATATATATATATATTATTAACCTATGCAATCATTATCTTATTTTATTTGTCAAAAATTAAACATACTAAAAGATAATAAAAGAAATGAACTAATAATGAAGGTAGTCCTCACAGGACTCAGTTCATCGATGAGAAGAATATGATAATACAAAACATAAATTAAGCACTCCTTTATAATAGAAAATTAAAACAATATGACTTCTTGGCATAAAATAATTCAGAATAGAAAATTAAAGTAATATAGCTTCGGGCCTATTATATCAAAATAAGAAATCAAAATGATATGACTTCTGGTCATATAATTTTTAAAATAAGAAATCGAATGTGTATGACTTCTGGTCATGCTAACAATATCAATAATATAAAAGATCTCATAAAGGAAATCAAAATAAGATATAAAGACAGTAATAATCTCCAATCTTGGCCATGGAACCTGATGTATAAAATAATCGGTAAAAGTATCACTTTAATTCCATATAGTGGCTAAGATTGTCCCAGAAAGATAAAATAAACATATAATCAAATCATGAAAGAGAGAATGAGAAAATTATCCCTTATTGAGAGCTTAAACATATAATTAAATCATTAAAGAGAGAATGAGAAAATTATCCCTTACTGAGAGCTTTCGTGTTCATAACGTGTTATAAATATAAAGATATCTGGGATAAAAGAGCAAGAGATAAAGAAGAGAGAAATTTAAAAGAGAAAGAGGGGAGTAATTCTCATTCACTTGTGTGTGTGTCAAGAATGCTTGTACATGACTTCTATTTATAAACCTTCAAGAGGCTTGTACTACAAGCCATCATTATTGTAAAACTTAGGGACCAAGTAATACTTGGAGAACAAGAAAAGGAAACTTGGTGATAAAGTTGGCGTGGAGAACAGGCCTTTGTTGGCTTGTAGAGGAAGCCAATGGACATCCACAATAATATTCATAACAACTTTTAATTTGTTTTAAGAAAATAGCAGGCTATATATGTTTAACCATTCAAGGAATATTCAGTCCATAATTATTTTAATTTCTAACGAGTTAATAATTGAGAAAATCTCATATAAAGCTACTTAAAATAGGAAAATTCTAAATTAGGTTGATAAATTCAAAAATCCTTAATTGAGTCATTAATCCAATTTGAGATTTCAAAATATGTGTAAAATGGCTTCAATACCCTCTCCTCTCTCCCCTCTTAAAAGAGCTTTATTGCTCTATGACTTTATTGTTATATATATCAAAATTAATATATAATAAAATAAACTATGATTTTCTAAATCAATTAAAGAATTTTTTAAACAGGTATTTTTTAATAAAAAAATGATGTAGTTATTTTTATCAAATGAAAAAAAGAAAAGAAAATGAAACCATAAGCATACCAATTTCAGTTTCCGAAAATCAATTAAATAAAAGTCACTTTTATTTATATAAAAAAAGTCACTTTTACCAATGGTTTTCTAAACAAGCTCTGATTTTTTCCCTAAACACATAATTGTGGTATTTCTTAAAATATATTTAATTAAGATTTCAATTTTCTAACGTTTCCATTCTTTAATATAGATTATTAAAATTAAATATTTGTTTCTAGTAAGAGGCGTGTAAATTTGATATGCTTCTAAATATATTTTAGTTAAAAATATATCAAATACACTTTAAATTTCACAAAATGTTGTTCATATTGAAATATATTACTTTCAAAAAACAATTTATACAAGAAACAGTTTTGGTAAAATTTATACTTAATATATTTATTATTTTTTTATAATAGCATATATTATACTTTTATTGATTTTTTTTTTCATGTTAATAGATGAAGTCCTTATTTAAAAAAAATATTGTACGTTTTTGTTCTTATGATGATAGTTAATGTACATTTTTTGGCCTGAAGGTTATACTCGTAGTTAATACATATTTTGTTTTATTAAATATTAATGTTGATATAAATAAATAAATAAAAATATATATAGAGAGAGGGAGAGATAATTTACAAAGTAGTCAAACTCTTTAAAAATAATAATTAGGAGAGGACATTTAAGTTATTTTACTCACATTTTAAAATTTTAATGACTTAATTAAGAATTTGTTAAATTTGTCAACCTACCTTAAAATTTTCTTATTTTATGTAGGATTCTCGCTTAATAATTCATACGGCAAAAATACAAAAACTGATTTTTATTCCTAAAACCAACCTTTCAAGTAAAATAGAAATACGAGGATAAAGCACAAGAATGGCGATACCAATAGATTCTTCTCGCAAAAGAATCGGACCATTGATTGGAGGGTTTTCCTCTCGAAGATCGCTTCTTTGTTCTTCCCAATCGAGCTCCATGAAGCGGATTGTAGTAGCCGGCGACATGCCGTTTCTTCTGAAGAAATCATCGAAACATTCTCATGCGACTTCCAAGTAAAAACCCTAATCCGATCCCGATGTGTGTGCAAACATTGGAAAAATCTTATCGAGATCCCCATCTTTCATATCGACCACCTCCACCACTCCAAGCACCCATCAAAACCCTTCTCTTCTTTTACAACGACGTTATGACTTATGGTTGCTTGATTGCAAGATGGAACTCCATAAAGTTGAGAATGCACCTTTCTTGTATCCCCTGGACTACCTTTGAAATCGTCGGTTCCAAAGCAATGGTTTACTCGTGTTGAGGTCGATCCGTATTCCGTATTTTCTCCATCCCTTTTATTGTGGAATCCAGCAACTAGGGAGGTCAGACAGTTGCCTCCAAATAGGAAAGTTCTACCGCTTCCTTTAGATACACAGCTATTTTCCGAGGTAGGATTTGGCTTCAGTCCAATTGATAATGATTACAAGATAGTGGTAATTTATTTTGCTGATCCTGTTGGCGCCGTATTGCATGTTGTAGCTTATTCATTAAGCTCAGAATCATGGAAGGAAGTAGAATTTGGAATAGAAAACGTAGCACTCTGTCATGGAAGCGTCACTGTTAACGGAGCTATGTTTTGGCCTGGATTTATTTGGAAAGATAGTAGAATAGATAGCTTTTATGATGTGATAGTTTCATTTGACATAGCAAATGAAGTGTTTACTTTGATAACACTTGATTGTTCAATTCCAAGTCCTATACTTTCTGTGTATGAGGACAAACTTGCTATGCTTTGTTTATCTGAGATGGAAGACTCTGAATCTTTCATTGAATTGTGGGTGATGGAGGATGGTTCAGGTGCATCTTGGACTGAGAAATATTGTAGCTGTCTCATTCCAAGTGTGGTACCCGGTGATGACTATTTGGATGAATCAAATTGTTTGTGATGGTGGTGAAAATGAACGTTATCAAGAACCAAAAATTACTCTTTTAAATATCTCTACCAATGAATTGAAGGCGTTTAATATCAGCAAATGTGGCAGGGGCACTGGCTGTAGCTTTATTTTGTACCACACAGAAAGTCTTGTTCCAATCGAAGAATAGAATTTGTGTACAATATTTGTATAAGGTGTAGGGTCATCAGTGATATTAACTAGTAAGCGTACAATGATGAATCAAAATTTGTTCTATTTTTGTTTAATCTCTATTGATGACTGTACTTGTAATCTTGATGCCCTTTGAAGAAGTTATTGATAAGTAGATATTTTATGATTAAATAAGTATAGATTCCGAGATATATTGAGTTGAATTTATTAATATTATACTTATTTAATTATCTTTTTATATATTTACATATCTTTTAATTAAATATAGGATAAAAGAATATTATAACATAAAATTTATTGATATCCTATTTTATTTTGTAGGACATATGATGTGATCTAAGAGAGGAGAAAATATAGGAAGGCTCATCATTATTGGGCAAGAAATTTAATTAAAAAGGATATTGCACATTATATTATTATATTAAATAATATAATATGCAAAAGAAAAAAGATGAACCACGTGATGAGGGATTGATATTCGAAGATATGCTATATATCCTATCTTTAAAGCAATTGGAATAAAGATGGTGGGACCCGCGCAAAAAAGAACCTAATCTATATCTATATATTGCAACGCACAAGAAGGAAAAAAAGAAAAAGAAAAAAGCAAAAAGATATGATATCTCATATCTTTTATCCATTGAAATAGAACGTGGGCCCACACCAAAAAGGAGAACAATATATAAAAGAGAGACGCGCACACAAGAGAGGACAATTCGTAATTTGAACAAAGGAATTAATCGAGAGAAAGACGCAAAAAAGAGACGCAGCAGCGCAGACCAATTCAAGAAAGGACGAGGAGCGAACAGCAATTCCGACGAAGCAAAAGGACGAGACGCACGGAACGAGAATGAGAATTGGAGAATCAGGGAGGAGCATATGAGACTGAGGGATTCTCCGGGAGTCTTTATTTCTCTTTCTTTTTCCTATCTTATTTAAATCTGACTTTTATGAATTTTAATATAGCCATGCTAGGCTAGTTTTCTTTAGTAGTTAGGGCGAGAATGAACCCTATGCGAATTTAAATGATTTGTTTGGATTCTTTATTATTTATTATTTTCTTAATTGAATGAATTATCTTTGCTTAATGCTTTCTTTAAGATTGATCACCTTTTAGACTGTTCATAGGTTGATGTATGACAATAGAGATGTTGGTGCATCTAACTAGAACCGTTAATTCATCATAGAGTTGCATGACCTAGACATAGGCTTACGAATTTATGCGATCTAATAATTCTGATTTATAAATATGATCTTTCCAAACAAAACTAAGACATTAGGTTGTTTTCAAAGATAACGGACTAAGGTAGCATCAAGACATTGGGACTTAGTCTAACTTTAGAGAATTGATCGTCAATTGTAGAAATAATAATCAATTAGGAATTCAATTTAAATACTTAGAGGAACATAGGGGATTTCGGCCCTAGCTGCGTTTTTTTAAATTACTCATCTTTTCTAAAAGTTGTTCTTGAATTTCTTGATTTTGAATTCTTATTTTAATTCTTTAAATTCTGTTTGGTTACAACTCATATTACTCGATTCATCCAACTAAAGCGAAAATAGCGAATTAGTGATTGGAGTACTATTCCTCGTGGGACGATCTTTTTCTCACTACTTTATTACTTGTAACGACCGGTGCACTTGCCGAAGGATCTATCAGTTATTGAGAATGATTAATGCGCATCTATATTCAATTCAATACCAGGTGTGTTTCTAACTTTATTTGACTCATTTATGAATTTTGCTGTTCATTTCTCTTCGGTAGATAGTATATCATTCAACGACGTTTTTGCATCATATGGAATAAAGTTAGAAATGAATTTCTTTTTTTGTTTGCATCATATGGAATATTTGGCATGTTGCACAACGACGTTGAAAAAACTAATTAAAGATTACAACATTACCTAAATAATTTTTTTCCTAAAAAATATGCTACCTCTAATTTTATTTAATACTTTTTAGCCAGCCATTTAATTGCATTTAATGATTTTTTTTTTGGTCAAAGAAAAATTCATTAAATAAAAAAAAAAAAACTTCAAAGTGGTGCCATTACAAAGGGAAGAAAACCAAACAAACCAGAAAAACCAAACAACAACTAAAACAGGAAACAAAATATACAACAAAGGAAAACAAATACAACAGAAACACTACTGAAAAGAAAAAAAAAACAAGAAAACTAAAGGAAACAATAAAAACTAGCCACCATCCAAATAAGGACTGGAGAGCGAAGGATTATCAACTCCCGCACAAGTCTTCTGAGCCTCCAGAGTTAGAAGAGATAACAAAGCAAGTGTTGGTCGCGAAACCCACCAAATAGGGGACATCCCTTTATAAGCATCAGCTGCAAGGAGATCCGCAGCACGGTTGCCTCCTCTCGGGGAAAAGGACAAGGAGAACTCAACCATAGAAGACAGAAGACAAACAACATCCTAGATAATACTTCTACATCTCCAATCATACAAGTCTGGTGACTTGGATTCAACACAAGAAATCAGAGATAGGCAATCCGATTCAAAGATCAACTTATCATGACCCAGGTCCAAAGCCAGAAGTAGAGCCCTTTTAAGAGCTAAAGCATCAGTCATAAAGGCAGAAATAGACTTGACCTTATCCACAAAGCCCCATATAAAAAAGCCGGCAAAATCATGACAAATTACCCCAATAGCAGTATCCTTCTCATGAGCAGAAAAAGGCTCCATCACAATTAATTTTAAGGCAACCCAGTGCTGGAGGGAGGGGGGACCATTTAGTGCTAGGACTATCACAGCCCCTCGACACCAAAGGTTCCCTAACCCCTTTCGCACTGTTAGCCCAAAACTCAAAATAACTTTTCCGAGCCAATTCAATGACAGTACCCGGGTTTGGCTGTCTAAGGTCAAAATTCATTTCATTTCTAGCCTTCCAAATAAACCACAAAAGCCAGCAAATCAAAGAAAGATCATGCTTACTCAGTAGGGGTGATCCTGTCGTCAAAATCCACCAAGCATTGAAATTGGAGATTCTGGAAATATCAGCTCTAGCACCAAGCGAGCAACCAAACCAAATGCATCTAGTCCAAGGACAGTGGAAAAAGACATGCTCATTAGTCTCCTCGGCAACTACACAAACTGCGCATAGGTATTGATTATTCTTAAAATGCTCTAAAATGTTGGACACAGCTCAAAAAATATCATGCCCCTCCTGACAATGAGATCCAGCGAGAGTGGCGCATTTGGTGATGAACAGCTCGCGAACTTGTGGTTCACGTTCGTCCTTAGAGTCACATGAACGTTTGAAAACGTTCCCGTCCAGGTCAAAACTAAAAGAGGATAGATACTGTTTCTTTCTTGATAAAAAAGAAAATTTATTATTTATTTTGCAGTTCTATTTTTAGAGCTGGGTTTCGGGTGCCAATGGATGGCGACGCTCCATTTATAGCTGTGTTCCAAAGATATAAAAGGCTACGATGATGGAGTTTACTTTTCCTTTCGCTTCTGCTGATGATATCTCAAGTGTATCAGTTGGCCTGGTAATTTGATTCATATGCCTTTTGAATAATGCACTTAGCCTTCTCTTAATCCAATCGGTGATCAATCTTATGGCCGCCCTGATATACTTTTAAGATACATTTGTAAGTCTTTTGCAGACTCAACTGAGCTGTGCCTTTATATAAGATCATGAACATGTCATAGTTCCGCCATGCTAATTATAGTGGCTGCATTTTCCCCGAAAGGCTATGATGGAGCTTGCGTAGTGCTCTGCCGCAACTGAGGTTTCAGGTGTAACAGCTGGCATGGTAATTTGATTGAGGTGACTTTTGGCTGGGGGACTTTATTTTCCCTCATGCAAATGGTACTCAATCAAATGGCCGCCCTGTTATGTTTCTCTTATGCCGCTGTGTGAGCATTTTACAAATTCACCTGAGCCATTTGTCACGCACGTACGGAAAGGAACGCTGGATATTTTTCGTGCACAAACGCTCCGTATCAAATGGATAAAAGGGGGAAAAAAGAGGCAGTTGCATTCATGGGTTTCTTTGAGAAGATAACCCAGCTGGTAGGTCTTGTTGGAGTTTCTTTTTGTTCAAGAGGCTATGAATACTGAATAGTTGCCCAACATCAGTCATAGAGTTTCACTGATGAGTCAGTCTCTATTTGTTGAAGATCCCTTCTTAATTTAGTTTGCAGTGCAAGGCGTTTTCCAATATATTAACTTTATCATATATATTATAAATAGTCTCGGATGGCTAATTTGGAGACCCATGTTTGCAAAATACATTGATTCACTTTATTTTATAAATTGATTTGAATATTCGAAAAATTAAATGCCCAAAACAATAAACTTTCACAAATTAATTTTATAGAGTTTCTCAAAAACCTTACTCACAAGAAAATAAGTGACAGTGAATAAGTTAAGTGGTTGTTTGAAGTTGCTTATCATAAATACATTTACATAGGTGGATACCTACCCAATATACAGTGAATTATGATTAAAAATATATTTTTAAAAGCTCCAATAATTATTCTAAACAACCCCCCTTTTTTTGCTGAACTTTTTTGGTTTGCATCATATGGAATATTTGGCATGTTGCACAACGAGGTTGAAAAAACTAATTAAAGATTAAAACAATAGTGTTAGCTTGATAATTTTTTTCCCTAAAAAATACACATGCCTCTAATTTTATTCAATACTTTTTAGCCAGCCTAATTGCATTTAATGATTCAACGAATGGTTATTTTTTCTAATAAAGGTTATAATACATTTGTTATAAATACCTATACATCAGTTTACAGCTAAACAATTAAAAGGACCAGAATTTTAAAAAAAAAAAAACGAAAGGTCTTAGAGCCTGTATCCAAAGCAACCTTAACCAAGCCCAAAGTAAAGAAGGCCAACAAAAGGGAAATATCTTGCGATTAATTGATAACGTAGTCCTTTTGAGCCCGTGGGAGGTCCTTCCTCCTGTGGTGAAAGAGAGCTCAGTGTCACGGCTTTAGACTTGATCTCCTAAATACCGTGCCGGTCTTAGCTTGATCACCCCTCTTGATTCTAGCTAAGTCAGCCAAATCCCCTCGAGTAGGCAATGAAAGACAAAGAACAAGAGAACTCTTTAGAGAAAGAAAGAGAACTTAGAGAGAGAAGCTCTTAAACAACAAATGCGTGCTTGAAGACAGTTGGATGTAAAATGATTCAATTCCCTTGGATTGCTTGAAGACCTCTTGGATGGAGAAACCACTGGACTATGGTGTGAGAGCCCGTTGAAGGTGGAACATGAAGCTTCTTCCTCATCAAACCAATGTGTTCCAAAGGGGTGTACAAGCAGCCTCATGTGTGAGGATGGAGGCCCATTCAAGATCGAGGATGATCTTGATCCAGTACAGTGACGAGGGCGTCACTGGATTAGGTGGGGGAGAGTGTCATGCACAATATGAAACGTTGGATATTTTGTGTGCACAGACAATCTGTATCAAAGGGAGGTTTAGACTTCAAGCATGGACAAGTCTAGAAACTGCTAGAATGTTGTAGATATATGTATACAGAGGTAGAGTTGTGTAGAGAATTTTAGAGAGTTCCACATTAGTGTAGATACTTGTACCTAAATATAGAATTGTAAAGAGAATTCTAGAACTCTCATGAAAGAGAGAAATATCTAGGTAATCCTAGGGAAAGTTCTGGAGAATCATTCTCCACCGTAGGATGTTTTCAATCTAGGCCGTTCATTGAGGAGGTGATAGGCTATAAATAGGAGGTGCCTCCTTCATTTGTAACCATCCAAGAGGTCTTCAAGCAATCCAAGGGAATTGAAACATTTTTCATCCAAGAGTCTTCAAGCATTTGTTGTTCAAGAGCTTTTCTCTCTAAAGAGTTCTCTTGTTCTTTGTCTTTCCTTGCCTACTCGAGGGGATTCGGCTAACTTAGCTAGGATCAAAAGGGGTGATCAAGCTAAGGCCGGCATGGTATTTGGGAGATCAAGTCCAAGGCCGTGACATCAGTCTGTGATCCAGTGAAGACATGTTTCTAAGGGCCCGTTTGGGATAATTTTGGTAGAAGTGATTTTTGTTTCTGATGGACTTTTCTTGATGGACTTATTTTCTAATGGACTTTTTCTAATGTGATTTATGTTTGAGATAGCGGTGGTAGAAGTGACTTTTGTTTCTAATGGGCACTTATTTGGCATAACTTTTAAAAAGATGGATGATATGAAAAATGACAGAAAAGGACATGAATCAAATGTGATAATTTGTTGCACAAAATGTGATAATTTGGTATAAAAATTAAAAATAAATTTAAATTTACCAAATAAAATAGTAAAATTACCATTAAAAAATTTACACATTAAATTGTCTGAAAAATGTTGCACAAAATGGTTAGCTTTTTTTTTTTACACATTAAATTGTCCGAAAAAATAAAATAGTTTAGCTTTTTCTTTTTACACATTAAATTGTTTGAAAAATAAAATAGTAAAATTTACACATTAAATTCACATATATATAATATATATGTTGCATAAAATGTTTAGCTTTTTCTTTTTGGACAATTAATTGCAGAGGATACACATCCTTCGAAATTTTTGTAAGAGGAGAGGAGACGCACCAGAGGACCTTGACTTGAAGGAGGAGAGAGGAAAATGAATATGGTGGTTTTGGGGGTGCAACGATCATTTCTCAAGGGCCCACAACTTGAATTGATGAGAAGCACCTTTGATGAGATCATAAGCTAGGATTTCGGGCTTCAAGTTTCATGGGCTGAAGCACTTTAAATAATTAAACCACCCAAACACTCAATAATTGAGCTTTTCCATTTGATGGACTTTTTTCCCCCATCTAATGGGATAATAAGTCCATTAGATGAGTTCCCTTACCGGCCCTAAAACAACGGAGACCAAAATGAGAGAGAGCTGGAGGATTTTTTTTCCCCATACTAGCAACTGTATTGATTGGCCTTGATAGCTGTTGGATTTTGTGTCTAAATCCCATGGGTTATGAATAAGAAGTTGCGTCGGTTCGCCGACGGGACTCCATATGATCGTTTCATCATCTATAAATAGACATGCGCGTGACAAAAAAATTAACTCTTTTTTTTTCCTAACACTACGTTTTCAAACATATAGTTTAATGCAGTTTGCTATAAATCTCATCCGTGCGATTATGAAATCTGACTCGTTGTGTTCGCTTGGACTTTTGATTGAGAATGCCATCATTTTGAGGATGAAAAATTCGTTTTATCTTGGAAGACAATTGTTCATTAACCTTAGGCATCCGTATAGAGGGAGCAAGTTGTCTTAAGAAGACAATGTGCACTAGGTTCGGATTTCACCAATTTCATTATCATTATTTTCAGCAGACTTATGAGTTTTTACTAGTTTTCTTCTTGTGCAGAAGTATTGTACGTTTACAGATTATGCATATTGATTACATAGATTCTGACCCTTGTGAAATTTCTGCTTATAAAGTATTTTCGACAACAATAGCAAATCTAAGACTTGCAGAAGAGTTTCCTTCTTAATTTATGAGAAATTCTTGTATAGATATAGTTTAATTTTCCACTTCATTTGTGATGTAACCAATCAATCAATCAATTAACTTTATATTGAAAATATTGTAATACTCGTCTAGTAACCCGTTTAACTTAAAACCGGGTGGGATAATCACACCATCAAAATTGCCCATCCGTTATTATTGGGGTTTGACTACAAGGAAGGAAGCAAATTGAATTTGAAATTACACATTAAATCATGAATTATAATTATATTAATACTTATATTAATGTGGTTCAAGCATACTAAGGAGCTTCATATTCCGTGATTTTAGGGATCTCCCAGAATTTATGCTGCAAATGAAAATGAGGTTTTACTATTTAGATTATTAAACATTTTTTTTTTTTTTACAATCGAATTTTTGATATTGTCCGCTTCATTGAATTTTTAGATATTTTTCAATTTACATGTGTTTTAAACTTAAGATTAATAACATTTAATTACACCGTCATTAATTAAGTTTATACCATTATTACTTGAGTTTGTTGTGTTAGCGTTTTCCATTTGTAAAATTAACCATGTTAGAATTATATGACCAAAAGTATACTATAAGTAAACTTAAAAGACTAAAAGTATACTTTAATTTAAAAGGAATATTGAAATTATGGAGTCCTCTATTTTTTTACGTTACCAAAAAAATTAATGATTAATCAACCTTGACCATTCAACCTGATCATTGAAATCATTTTGTTACAAAATACAGTTGGGATTTCTATTGACTATTTATTAGGTTTATCAGAACATATCTGTAACATCCCATTTTCAAAAGCAGTATATTTTTGTTTTCATCAGAGTAGAGCATCGGAGCAATTGAGTAATCGATACATTTATTCAAATTGCCGTAAGTCCGTCGATTTACGAAGCGGTACATTGACCGAGAGTTTTCAAAATGAATAACACCCGAAGAAAGTCTTGATCGGGACTCGTGCGGCACGCTCGCCTTTCTCCTCGGTTCTCGGTTCTCCCGAACCCGACGCTATGATAAGAACCGAGATCCAATTACAATTTGGATCTCGGTGTAACCGTTAACCTCATGCTTAAATACGACTACATATACACGACAGCGGCAATCAATACAACAGTCCATAACAGATGTATGATTAAAAATACATAACCACGTATGTAAGATAATAACCACGTATGTAACATAACCACGTATGATACAAAGCAATAATAACCTCGTATGTGACATAACCACGTATGTGACATAACCGTGTATATAACATAACCACGTATGCTACAACAACAAAAGAACACAACAAACATATATAATCATACAATAACCATCGAGTTAGTGTTACAAAGACGTGAACGTACCTTTTTGGCGGTACAACGGAACTTTTACGGAAAAAACGGTAAATTTCCGACAATGGGAAAAACGGCGGTGTGACGGCGGCACAACAACGGCGGCTCGGCAAGCGGTACGATTATCTCAGATATCCTATAAGGATAATATTTAACAACTTTTAGCAGCATAACGGGCATTTTAGGTACAAATTACCATTTTGCCCCCGAACCCCTAATCGGCGGAATTTCGCCGAGCTTCATTTGTTTTCGCTCTATCTCTCTAGAATTTTGACAGATCTTTTCCCTCATCATATTTTCGAAATATATATCATATTTACCCCTAAATATGATATCTAGACTATCTTGAAAATTTAAAGATAAATCTAGCATTCCTACTATATCTACCGAAAGAACTACCGAAACTAAAGACTAAGGACCGAAGAACTTACCCGGACTTTGCTCGAGACTTTCTCCGAGCTTCTCTCTCTAACTTCTCTCTAAGGGGCAGATTTTTGGTGTGAGAAATGAAGAAGAGGAGCTTGGTATTTATAGAAGAGACGGATGCGAACGGTAAATAATTTGAACTTGGTCTTGACGAATATGGACCGTAGGATCGCATTTTTGAGGACAAAACACTCTTGGCCATCCATGGTCAAGATCGAAATCTAAGAGCCCTAAAGTCAATGGATGAGTTGTCATCCATGATGGCTCTTGCTTTATGGCCTCCGGCCGATAAAGCTACCGATCCGACGTGTCCGTTTCGCGCGATTTCGCGAAACTCAAAAATCCGGCGTGTAACTTTGAAGATCTTTTCATCCTCTTTCATATTATCTATTTGGATCCTCTTTTTGATCATATCCAGGTATTCTCCGTGCGTCGGAAGATATTCGGACAAACGCGTCGATTTACGGAAATCGCTTCCGATAGAACCAACTTCGGACAACAATTCACCGAATCGTAAAACGTCCAGTTGTTGCCTAACTTAATCTCGTGTTTAAAAAGATGCAATTGTTTCTATAGGTTCTCACTTTGCCTATCTCGACTCTACTCTATCCGATCAACTTTTCGTCTTATTTGAAATCGGGGTTTTCGGTTGCGGAAACAACGCACGGTAAATTCTTTCTTCGTGTAAAAATTCACTTGTTCTTAATTTGATCGATCGAAAAGACTTTTACTTACGGGTTTACCCGTAGAATTTATTTCTAACTTTTCCTGGGCCTCGCCTATAAGTTCGACTCACCGCATTATATTATTATTTTATTCTAATTACCTTCACATTTATTTATTTTTCTTTTATTTTTTATTTATTTTTCTAAGCATAAAATATTTTATTACTTTTTTTTTTTTTTTTTTTTTATTTTTTATTTATTTAATAATTTCGAATTTCTCCAATTAAAAATAATTATTTAAATTATTTTTAATTCATTTACTTTATACCTTAATTATCCCATTAATTACCAGATTAGCCACTTACTAATTTTTGATAATTTTCTTAATTAGGATAAATCATTATCTCACAACTATTTTACTTACATTGATATTTTATATTCCATGTAAAATATTAAAAATCATGGGGTCACTTATGATCCCAAAATAATACTTAATTTTGCCTCATTATTTTTCAAGGGAAATTATCCCAAAAATTCCTAAAATTAGAGACAACATACTTTCTAATTTTTTATAAATATTTTACTACCTCTTGGGATTTATCATAATATTTTTAGGCCATTTAATGCCCTAAAAATACATTTTAGCTCTTTATCTTTCCTAATTTCCATAGTAATTACCTTAGAAAATAAGATAATTATTACTTATTATTTGAAACCACATGTTCACCTATTTTAAATAGGTATTATTTATCGAAATATAATATTCCGATAAATAATTATCCGGGTATTACAATATCGGTGTCATAATTAATATATATATATATATATATAAAGAGAGGAGTCCTCTATTTTTTCATATTATAAAATAAGTTTATATATAATTAACCTTGATGATTGAAATCATTTTGTTACAAAATGCAGTTGGGATTTCTATTGACTATTTTTTACGTTTATTAGAATATACGATGCCACCATATCAGGAAGTATTCGATCTGTCATCATGTGGCATAAAAAAATACTTCAAGACAAACAATAATTTCAAAACTTTTCCTAAGAAAAAGGATCTACAGTTATTTATCAAGAAAAAAGTTCAATATATTACCCCTCATAGTTGGAGAGACATTTAAATTACTAAAGCATTTGACATTGAAATCTTTTCATTATATTGTCTAGGGATTTGATATTGTCACTATCAATGTCACTATCATTTTTTTCAACGTTAGATCAGAATAATCTCAGTAGGAGAGAGAAATGATAAATGTATATGAGATTCTGATCTAACGGTGAAAAAATGATAGTGACCCTAATTAGGAGTGACAATATCCTATCCGGTTAAATATATATATATTTTTTAATACACGAAAAAAATTAAACTTTAAATTTATTTACCTCATCGGCAAAAATCAATAGAAAAACAGATTTTTCAAGGAAAATAGAAATATACAGCATCAGAATGCGATGCAATAGATTCTTCCTGCAGAAGAATCCCTAATAGTCCCATTGATCGGAAGGCTTCGCTCAGAGTGATCCCTCGTTTGTTCTTCGCAATCGACCGCGATGAAGCAGATTGCAATGGCCGGCGACCTGCCGTTTCTTCCTGAAGAAATCATTACAAACATTCTCATACGACTTCCGGTAAAATCCCTAATCCGATTTGGATGTGTGTGTAAACATTGGAAAAAGCTCATCAGAATCCCATCTTTAATCTCTGACCACCTCCACTACTCCAGTATCCATCGCAACCCTTGTCTTCTTTTACAACGACGTTATGACTTATGGTTGCTTGATTGCAAGATGGAACTCCATGTTGAGAATGCACCTTTCATGTATTCCTCGACTACCTTTAAAATCGTCGGTTCCAGCAATGGTTTGCTCTGTGTTGAGGTCGATCCGTATTCTTTATTTTCTCCATCCATTTTATTGTGGAATCCAGCGACTAGGGAGATCAGACAGTTGCCTCCAAATAGGAAAGTTCTACCGCTCCCTTTAGATACACAGCTATTTTCCGATGTAGGATTTGGCTTCAGTCCCATTGATAATGATTACAAGATAGTGGTAATTTATTTTGCTTGTCCTCCTCTCGTATCGCATGTTGTAGCTTATTCATTAAGCTCAGACTCATGGAAGGAAGTAGAATTTGGAATAGAAAACGTAGCAATCTTTCAGGGAAGCGTCACTGTTAGCGGAGCTATGTTTTGGCCTGGGTTTAGTTGGAAGTATAGTACAATAGGTAGTTTTTACCTATGTTGCACCGACACTGACACGTGACACGAGATACGACTCGACACTCCGACACGTTAATCCTAAAAAAATCTAAATTTTGACACGTTAGGACACGTTTTGATATTAAATATATATATTATAATTTACATTCAAGTTCAATATTCCGTAAAATCCTGGCCTTCAACTTTGGGTCATCGTAGATTAAACCTTATTATAAAAGAGTGCCTCCTTTTTTAAAAATAAAATACAAAAGGAAAATTCATCATTCATTTAGTAATATTCAAAGCCACCTATATTTTAAAAAAATATGAGTGTCGGAGTGTCGGACGAGTGTCGGAGTGTCGGACACGCATATTTTTTAAAAATAGGAGTATCGGTGCTTCATAGGTTTTTACGATGTGATAGTTTCATTTGACATAGCAAATGAAGTGTTTACTTTGATAACAATTGATTGTTCAATTCCAAGAGCTATGCTTTCTGTGTATGAGCACAAACTTGCTATGCTTTGTTTATCTGAGATGGAAGACTCTGAATCTTTGATTGAATTGTGGGTGATGGAGGATGGTTCAGGTGCATCTTGGGCTAAGAAATTTAGTAGCTGTCTCATTCCAAGTGTGGGACGTCCGGCGATGACTATTTGGATGAATCAAATTGTTTGTGATGGTAGTGAAAGGGAACGTCATCATGAAGCAAAAATTACTCTGTTAAATATCTCTACCCATGAATTGAAGTCGTTTAATATCAGAAAATGTGGCAGGTCCAATGGCAGTGGCTTTATTTACAACCATGCAGAAAGTCTTGTGCCAATTGGATGAAACAAACTGTGTTCAATATTGTATAAGGTCCAGAGTCATCAGTGATATTAAACTGTTATGGGGAGAATGATGAAGCAAAATTTGTTTTATTTTTATTTAATCTCTATTAATGACTGTACTTGTAATCTTGATGCCCTTTGAAGAAGTTATTTTGAATGATTAATTCGCATCGATCTATATTCAATACCAGGTGTTTTTCTAACTTTATTTGACTCAATTCTGAATTTTTCTGTTCATTTCTCTTCGGTAGATGGATATATAATTTAGTTATTGGCATATGGATTAGCTTGGATTTGCTGTCCACCAATGATTTTATATCATTCCCAAGGGAAGGGAAGTTGACACATCAGGTGGGTTCAAATCATTGTGCAGAGATTGAAAAGATGTTATTATTATGGTATCTGCCATCATAGTTCTCCTTCTTCACTCTGTAACAAAATGGTCTTATTCTTCAGTGCTGGACTTCCATGAAAAACTTGTTTGCAGAAGTCATTAAAAGAAAATTGCTTCGTAACTTATGAAGATCTCTTCCTCATTCTTTTTTTGCCCCCTGAAAGCACAAATCAAAAGAATAAGATTAAAGTATATACCAATTCAGACAAAACGGTGTCACAAGAAGATTATCTCTCGCAACTTTGTCAACTATAATGTTTGGTTCAGTTTCATGTAGTACATTGCACATAAAAAGAATAGGTTCAGTTTTAGGTTGTTAATGATATTTTGAGTGAGAAGTGGATGTCTTTGTTCTATCTGACTACTAACAAACTTGAGAGATTTGCTTTTGGCAGATGATAGTCTTGTACCAATCGTCAAATATATTTGAAGAGTTTTGATCCTAAATTTTTGTTACTGCATTATAGGTCATATTTATTTTGTTTAAACACTTTTGGTAGAAATAAGCCCTATGATCCTTGATGCTTTTTAGGGTCTGTTTGGTTTGATGGAGGGGAGGGGATGAGAGAGGTTTTAATGGAGGGAAGGGGGAGGGGATATGAGAGATTTTAATATTACATTGTTTGGACTGATCAGAAGGAAGGAGATTAGAGGAATTTTAATGTTGCCGTGTTTGGTTCATAAAGGGAGGGAAATTATTTTTACATGGACAACTTTACCTTTATGTTATAAGTGAGAGTTTAATACTAACTTGTTTGGTTTAGGAAGGGAGAGGAGGGAAATTAGTTTTGTTCTTAATACGTGAATTTCTTTTTAAATTTCATTATTCCCTTATGAACTTTTGGTAACCACCCTAATTTAAAATTTTAAAATTCTTTTTCTGTCTCTCTCTCTTTTTTAATATCATTAAATCATTATTGATGTTTGAAAAAAGCGCTTTATTGATAAAAGAATTTTCTTTCCTTTTGCATTGGTAGTGAAAAAAAAAGGTCTACTAAAACAGGAAACGAACAGGAATATAAAAGTTAGACCCACTTGTGCATTTCAGCAATCGAATTTGCGACTCTGTTTCACAAAAAAAATTGGGTGTTACTCATTAAAATCCAATAATTTAGAGTCTCGTTGAAAAGAAATTTAGGGTATTTTTTATTGTAAATCAATTAATGTATGCTAAACTTTTGTTATCATTTAAGTATACATGGTTTACTATCTTGCTTAGAGTATGAATTTTTTTATTCTACTTCCAGCCAAAAAAGAATTAATTGTTTTTAATAATCTTATCACTCTAAGATTTGGAAATTTTTTGAAATACTAAAAACATAACATTAACATAATATATAAATATTTTTAAAATGTTCAACCTAATAATAGGAGACACATTTGATATTGAAATATAATTAATTTTAATAATTTTAGCCACCCTAATTATTTTTATGATCAACCTAACAATACGAGAGACCCTTGAATTACTAACTAGTGGCAAAAAAAAAAAATTCCTTTAAATAAGACATTAGAGTTTGGAAATCTGATTAAAAAAAAAAAGTTAAACTTTAAATTTGTTTTAAGATAAAAACAGGCGATATATTTGACAATTGAAGGAATATTCGGTCTGTAATTATTAATAATAATTCATATGGGCAAAAATACAAAAATGTTATGAATATTAATTATATGGATGTCCATTAACTCAAGAAGCTTCCTCTACACGCCAACAAGAAGCTTGTTCTCCAAGCCAACAAATTACTTACATCTTGCCCTCCAAGTTTCATTATTTGCTCTTTAAGTTTTTCTACACATTGATGGTGACTCGTAATGTAAGATTTATCAAAGCTTATAAATATAAGGATTGTTGACACATAATTGAATGAAAATTACTCCCCACTTTCTCTCTAGAATTTTCACTTCTTTTATATCTTACTCTCTTATCCCAAATATCTTTATATTTATAATAAGTTAAGCTTTAACGAAGGTCTAAAATAGAAATACGACTATAAAACACAAGATCGCTTCTTCGTTCTTCACAATTGAGCTCGATGAAGCGGATTGTAGTGTCCGGCGACATGCCGTTTCTTCCAGATGAAATCATCGGAAACATTCTCATGCGACTTCCGATAAAAACCCTAATCCAATCCCGATGTGTGTGTAAACGTTGGGAAAATCTTATCAGAACCCCATCTTTCATCTCTGACCAACTCCACCACTCCCGTACCCATCAAAACCCTTCTCTTCTTTTACAGCGACGTCATGAATTGTGGCATCTTGATTGCAAGATGCAACTCCATAAAGTTAACATTGCACCTTTGATCGATTCCCCGAGTACATTTCCACTCTTCGGCCCGGATCCCTTTCGAATCGTCGGTTCCAGCAATGGCCTGCTCTGTGTCAAGGTCTTCAGGTATTCTGTATTTCATCATTCCCTTTTATTGTGGAATCCAGCAACTAGAGAGGTCAGACAGTTGCCCCCACATACGACAGGTGCAGAGCGCCCTTTTCAGTTGCCCACAAATACGAAAGGTGCAAATCTCACTTTTAGTACTGGATTTGGCTTTAGTCCAGTTGTTAATGATTACAAGGTAGTGATAACTTATCCTTACATGGAAGTGATATATTGTGATTCTTCTTTTCCTTTTGAGGTTCTGCTTGCCGTAGTGTATTCATTAAGCTCAGGATCATGGAAGAAAGTAGAATTTGGGATTAAAAACATTGGTGTTGGATATGAAAGCGTCACTGTGAATGGAATTATGTTTTGGCCTGGGTTTGGGAGGACTCCAGACAGACGTACTTGTTACTTTGCAGCGATAGTTTCATTTGACATAGCAAATGAAGTGTTTACTTTGATACCTACACCTACACCTACACCTAATTGGTTCACTTCAACATCTAGGCTTACCATGTATGAGAACAAACTTGCTGTGCTTTATTCTTTTGCGACTCAAGACTCTGAATCTTTGAATGAATTGTGGGTGATGGAGGATGGTTCAAGGGCATCTTGGGCTAAGAAATATGGTAGCTGTCTCAGTCCAAGGGAGGCACGTCCGGTGATGACTATTTGGATGAATCAAATTGTTTGTAATGGTAGTGAAAGGGAACTTTATCAAGAACAAATTACTCTGTTAAATATCTCTACCAATGAATTGAAGGCGTTTGATATCAGCAAATGTGGCTGGGGCAGTGGCTGTCGCTTTATTTTGCACCATACAGAAAGTCTTGTTCCAATTGGAGAATAGAAATTGTGTACGATATTTCTATAAGGTGTAGGGTCATAAGTGATATTAACTAGTAAGCGGAGAATGATGAAGCAAAATTTGTTACATTTTTCTTCAATCTTACTACTAATGACTGTACTTGTAATACTTGATGCCCTTTAAAGAATTTATTTAAAATGATCAACGCGCATCTATATTCAGTACCAGGTGTTTCTAACTTTATTTGATTCATTTATGAATTTTTGTGTTCATTTCTCTTTTATAGATGGATATATACTTTAGCTATTGCTGTATGGATTAGGTTGGATTTGTTGTCCATATAACAATAATACCAATGATTTTATATCATTTGCAAGGGAAGAAAAGATGAAACATCAGGTTCAAATCATTGTGCAGAGATTGAAAAGATCTTTCTATTATGGAATCTGCCATAATATTTCTCCTCCACTCTGTGCAACAAAATGGTTGGTTTCAATGAAAACTTGTCTGCGGAAGTCATCAAAAGAAAATTGCTTCCGATGAAATTCTCTTTCTTATTCTTTTTTTTTTTTTGAAACAAAACCAAAAGAAGAAGAAGATTAAAGTATGTACCCATTCAGACAAAAAGGTGCCGTAAGAACATTATCTCTTGCAACTTTGTCAACTATAACATTTGGTTCAGTTTAATATAGTACACTGCACATAAAAAGAATAGGTTCAGTATTATGTAGGGTTTGGACTAGTTAATGATATTTTGGATGTGAAGTGGATGTCTCTGTTCTATCTGACTACCAACAAACTTGAGATATTTGCTTTTGGCAGATGATGATTGTCTTATACCAATTATCAACATATATCTGAAGAGTTTTGATCCTAACTTTTTATTAGCACATTGTAGCTCATAACTATTTTGTTTATACACTTTTTGGTAGAAATGAGCCCTTCAGTTGAGATGATTATGCTCCTATAATCCTTGATGCCTTTTAGAGAAGTTATCTAGCTAATGGATGTTTTAAGCTGTATTTGACCTATCTATATTATAGAATTTTTGGTTTTCTATCAAATGTTCCGACTGTGTGCATAATTTGAGATATATATATATATATATATATATATCATGAAAGCGAAGAACGTAGAGGATAAATGAATTAAATACATTGGTTTGCGCAAGTAGTTTTGGTTATACATGTTAAGTTTTGAGGAAATAGGACGTTTGCATGATAATAGTTCTTATACACACACACACACACACACACACACGTATATATGTGTGTGTGGATATATTTCTTGGCACGTCCATTAACTATTTGGATGAATCAAATCGTTTGTCATGTAATTGAAAATGGAGGTCAATGGTACCGGTGGAATGATAAACTAGAAATTTCTCTGTTAAATATCTCTACCAACGAATTGAAGAGGTTTGACATCAGAAGATGTGGCATAGGCTTTGGAAGTAGCTTTCTTGTCCAACATGCAGAAAGTCTTTCGACAATTTTTGGACAAGGCCTAAAGTCATTAGAGATATTAGCCGTTAAGGGGAGAATGATGAAGCAAAATTTGGTCTTAGTTTTGTTCAATCTCACTACTAATGACTCTACTGGTTATCCTCGATGGCCGTTGAAGAAGTTATTTAGAATGATAAACTTTATTTAGTAGAAGATATTTCTATCTTTATTTGACAAATTTATGAATTTTGCTTTTAAACTCCTCAGATTCACTTAAAAGAGTCGAAACATTTAATAATTGAAGGTAGATTTTATTTTAGTCACTGTAATATTTCTGTTCTGCTGTTCAGTTTTCTTTCAAAGATGGATATATATACTTTAGCTTATGGTTTGTGGATTTCTGGTCACATATTGTGTAGGTAAATAGTTTTATGTAAATAGTTTCCCACCTTATTAAAGGTTGTGTGCCATTTAGATATATCATTAATAGATTAGAAGATTATTTGCTGAGTTTTGTTGGGAAGTTCAAAGTCCCTGTAAAAATTTCCCCACAAATCCATTCAATCTCATTCACCATAGAATCTTCTTATTCTTCTTCTTCGTAAACATGAATTTTTTGTCATCTCCCTTTCAATTAACTTTTCTTCTTCCGCCATGATTTCATGTGTAACAAACAATTTTTTGACTTCCTTTTCTCAATGTCCTTCTTTACTAAATGTATTGGATCATGAGAAGGATCTTGTATTCCACAATACTATTATTTTAGACAGTACCTCATCAAATTTCAATATTTGTGATGATTTCTTGTCCATGTGTTTTCTTTCATCACAATTCACCCAGACCACTATGCTTGCCAAGAGACTGTTTGATACGAGGGAAAATGAGGGGAGGGAATTTTTTTCTTAGTTGGATTTAGAAGAATAAGAAAAGTGGGGTAAAAAAAAATTAATTAACTTTATCAATATGACAGAAAAATACTACTTGAACTTCAAAATCTTATTGACAGTAGTAATAAGATTAATAAGCACAGTAAAATTGTTTTGTTGGAAAACATCTGTTTAGGATTTTGAAGTTAAAGTGATATTTTTCTTGGAATTTTCCCTTAATTTTTATTTTCCTTTTATCTTTCGTCTTTACCTTATAACCCCACTCCAATTTTTCTTAATTTCAACTCATAAAATTTTTCTTTCCCCTACAAGTTCCTCATGCCAAACAGCCTCCAAAAGTTGATTTTTCATGGTTTTGCAAAGGCTGACACTTGTGGTCAAGAGACTCACCCCAAGTTTCATAACCGTAATGGTAATGAGAGGGTAAGAAGCAAGGATTAGCGCAAGCAGAGGTATACAAGATTATCATTGCCACTTCTCATGATTATCCTATTATTTCGTAAGTTCATGATACATTTGATGTATTTGTTGGCTAAAAAAATGTGATGTATTTAACTCGTTGCATTTATTAGACCTAAAATTAACCTCCTTGACCCATTCTTTCCCTTTATAAATAAGGGTTTTTTTTTTTCCCCGAATAATGAGTTGCATTTTTCTTTTTTATGTTTATTGCATTTGACCAATGTTTTGATTTATGTAATTCAATTATTTGTATGTTGGAAAAAGAATTGATATAAGGACACAATTTAAAAAGAATATCCTTAAATTTTCAATGGGAAGGTTTTCCCCAATTTCTCCTTAAGTGCATGTGGGTTAGAAGTATCTCGCCTATAGTTTGAAAAACCTCGTGTTATTTATTATAAATAAATAACATGATTTTTTTTTATTCAACACTCTTTCAAGCAAAACCGAGGTATTAGTTTTTAATTAATTTTTTATACTTTTTTATCTTACATTTCCTCTTCATTAAAAATTTATAATCTCACTTTTTCAATCTACCTCTTCTATAATACTCGTAGTAATGCCGTTAAAAACCATTCCGTGAGCGACCATTTTTGGAAAAAAAAAATTATGTTTATCCATATTTATAATTCTTTTTTGACTATCATAATTATTTATCGCTCTCTTTTATAATTCAATATCAATATTTTTTATTTTTTATTCATAAATTATTAGTTAGCCCCAATGATTGAAGGAGTTATCATAGTAACAATTTAGTCCATAAATCAAGGGTATTATAATCATAATTTAAACTAAATCTACAAGAAACTTAATTTTCAAGAAATATTGGCCTCATGATTA
Source organism: Acacia melanoxylon (assembly GCA_019022615.1). Taxonomy (NCBI): domain Eukaryota; kingdom Viridiplantae; phylum Streptophyta; class Magnoliopsida; order Fabales; family Fabaceae; genus Acacia; species Acacia melanoxylon. The sequence goes on from JAFJYJ010000010.1 coordinate 4,468,769, forward strand.
TAATAATACTTATATATATTAACGTTATCAATGTATTTTGTGTTCTCAGTTATTCATTGTTATTTAGCTTTAGCAATTTGATTGAGAAATAATAATAACTAAAATAAGATCATATTGCCAATATTAAATTATTAATTCATTTAAGAAAATCAAGCATTTTTTAAATTGGAGGTAAACAGTCGGTCTATAAAACAAAATATTTAAAAAAAAAATCAAGATCAAATAAATGGCAGATTCTTCTACAGTTTTATGAGATATTAATTCCAAATCACATAAAATTGCAGACGAATAGTGATAATATAATAGGGGGAAAATGCTCCAAGCTCCTCATATTGGCACAATATTTTCGTACAATTAATTTTACTCACCCGGTCTTTTTTTTTTTTTTTTTGGTTGAATACTCCCCCGGTCTTTAATATAATAGAAAATTAATGTTTTTTAAACTTATTGCTCCGAAGCTTGAAATTTTTTGAAATAATAGAAGAATAACATTCACATAATAATCAAGGAGAATCCTAATAAAATCTAATCAAAATACCAAAATCCATATTCAGGCATTGACATTTAATAAATTCTTGATAAGGCTAAGAGGTCTCATTAGGAATTTATGTATATATTGTTTGAAGACTATAATGGCCATCTATAATTAAAACGAAAACGTAAAGGTACCAATCGTAGAAATTTAAATTCAAATTCAAATATATACTTTTAACAATTTACTAATCATTTTATTTATTTAAAAAATATTTTAAGCATTTCATTTCATTTTGTTTATTAAAAAAAATATAATATTTTTTATTTTGTTCCCAATATGTTAAATTTCTTAAGTTGCTTAAGTGGTTAAAAAATCTAATTTACATTTTAGTAAATGTCTTTTTCTTTTCTCGGAAAAATTGTTTCGTCACCAATATTACTTCATTAATTAGAATTATGAATGAATAATAATTGGCACTTCTTCGGAGAAAAACAATTTTTTTTCAATACAAGACAAAATAAAAGATTAAATTGTCATTTCAATAAATAAAAGGAAATGAAATGACTAAACTATTGTTTAAATAAATAAAATGATGAGGACATTGTTAGAGTATATGCCTGAATCAAAATCTTGGTTAAAGGCACCTTTAATTTCTCTTTTTGAACTATATTTGATGTAGTCACTTGTTGCCACCTAACTTGTCACTAGAGGTGGGAATAGGTGCCCCCTATTAGGCCCGTGTCTGACGACTGTTTAGGGTATGACCTGGCCTAACTGTTGTTTGTTAAAAAGGCCAAGCTAATACCTATTTAAAGGCCTAAATATGTAAATAGGCTAGGCCTCACTTATAAGCCTTCAAGTCTGATTTGTTTATACATTAAATAAATATAATTATATTTATACCATATAAATAACATAATATTTATCGCTTTTCATTCTTATATTCTAATTTCATGTTATATTTATATAGTTTTTGATAGGTTCAAAGTGTACAAAGTCTATTTATGGCCTCGAATGCCTGCAATATGAGGTCTTTGTAAAGATCTACATTGTAAGTATGCCTTTAGAAAGGCTTTAGGCTTGATCAAGCCTTATGAAGGCTCAGACCTGAGCCTAAGAAAAAGTATGAATTTAGGCTCAGACTTTTTGTCTCTATTACAAGCTTAGGCCTGTTTAGCTAAAGTCTGGTCTAACTGACCTATTTCCATGTCTACTTGTCATTGGTTTCTTTAAATTTGTCATTATTTGCCATATAACTTGTCATTGGGGCAAAATTCTACTTTCACATATGGAATTAATAGTACCTAGTTCCCTCGGGACATCATTGCAATTTGATGATTTTAAGAGACCTGATTGTAATTAATTCAATTAATTAAGACCTGGTTGCAATTTTCCCTTTTGTTTAAGAGTTGAAAGCCATGTGTATGTGCCGCAACAAGATGGAGATTAGGGTTTTTAATCATTAGATAGCATTTTAGTAAATATATGATAATTATCATAGAATAACTAACTTATGGAGATGCCATGTAGGATGTCATGTCATCCTCATTGATCTGAGGTGTCAACTCCTGTCAGTAACTTAACGGTAGAAGTATTAACGACGAGGTGCTTAATGTCAAAATATAAAATGTCAAAGGGGTTAAATTTAAACTTTGAGACGTGTCAAGGAGGTTATGTATGCAATTGGTCAAGCTAAATTATACAAACCCCTTTGAATTTTAGATCAGTTGCATATAACACTATGACATTTTATAGTTTAAATTTAAACCCTATAACCTTTCATTTTTTAACTATTAACCCCAGATGTTAAGTGACCGTTATCTTTTTAACAAAAAATGCCTCGTCAGATTATGACATGGCACATGGTATCCTCCATAAATTACTAATTCCATAAAACCCCTGAAATTTAAATAGGTTTGGATAACCCCCTGAACTTTGATCAATTATAAATAATATTCTTGACATTTCAACATTTAAATTTAATTCCCTTAAAGTTTTTATTTATAATATTAAACCTCATATTGTTACTTTTATCATTTTAATAAATTTATGAAGTTTTTTTACTATCATTTGTCAATTAAAATAGTTTTCTTGTATGGCAAAAACTAGAAGAAAATTATCTAAAATAAAATTGTCATCATTTGCACTACATTTACTTATTTTCTTGGGATAATTCAACATTGATAGTATAAAAATGTCACATTTGTGTTAAATATATTCTTAGCATGATCGAGCATTAATAGTTTAAATATTATATTTGTGTTAGAGGATATCTTTTGCCCTTATTAATTTTTTACTAGTAATGCATATTTTTTCTTGAATAAGATGTTCAACGTTTATCTTTATATTTTTTTAAAATATTGTTCTTCTATTTTTAACTGAAAAATGACAGTAAAAATCTTAATAAATTTATGGAAAAATTGCATTTAGGTCCCAAGCCGAGAGAAAATACAACAAAATTGTCCATTGAAATCTCAAAATTGCATTTAAGTCCCATGAAACTTTTTGCAATAATTTCGGTTGTCAAATGCACATGGATTTGTCAATGGACGCCTTGGACTTGTCAGTGTAAACACCCATAAACTTGTCGATAGACGTTCCTAGACTTGCCAGTGGACGCCCATGGACTTGTCGGCGGAATTTGAATTTGTTGCAAAAAAGTCACATGGGAGTTAAATGCAATTTTGAGATTTTAAGGAACCATCTTATTGTATTTTCTCTTGCCCGGGACCTAAATACAATTTTCGTTAAATTTATTAAAATGATAAAAGTAATAGTATGTGGTTTAATATATAAATAAAAATTTAAAGGGAGTTAAATTTAAATTTTGAAATTTCAAGGGATTATTTGTAACTAATAAAAGTTTATGATGGCTCTCTGCAACTAGTAAAAGTTTAGGGGCTTTTATGACATGATGCCACGTGTCATCTCAAAATCTGACGTGGTATTTTCCGTTAAAAAAATAACGGTCACTTAACAACACGAGGTTAATAGTTAAAAATGAATGGTTAGAGGGGGTTAAATTTGAACTCTAAAATGTTATGGTGTTATATTCAACTAACATAAGTTTATGGGTTTTTGTATAATTTAGCCTATAACCAAGGATTGATATAACTTATAATTGCCCATGTTTACCGTAATACCCTAAAAACCCTAATTATCATAAATGATATATTTTGATTAAAAAATAATAAATAAATAAAGGAGAGTATGTTGTCTCAAATTTTGTAATTTGATTATTATAATTTTTGGGCAATTTCTCCTTGAGATTTAATAGATCAAGTGTAAATCTTGAGATTTCATTTAGAGATCATAATATACCCTAATATAAATATTGAATTTTAGTAAATAAATACCCAAATAATTATTTATCTTAAATATTATATTTGGATAAATATTATATTTTAAATATTATATTTGGGTAAATAATACCTATTTAAAATAGGTGAATATATGGTCTCAAATTTTTCTATTATAATTATTTTATTTTTCTAGGCAATTTCTTCCTAGAATTAAGGGGATCATATATTTGATTTTCTAAATCTTATTAGGAATCATAAAATATCTTAAGATTATCATAATCAAATATAATCTTAACTATATCATAAAGGGAATCAAATATCATCAAAAGATGCCTAAATTAATTAGGAAAATTAGCAACAATTATTGGGCAATTAAATTTGCAATAATTGAGAGATTTTGTAATTTTCGAAATTAATTAATAATTAATTTTAAAAGGGCATAATTAAGAATATATCAACTTAATTAATATCCAAATGGTATCTAAAGGCCAAGATTAGTATCTTAGGGGTTTTTAATCATCAAGATTAATATAAAAACCTATCAAAATTTGAATATTAGGCCTAATCATTGTTGTCAAACTCTCGAGTTGACTCTCCGAGTTTAGCGTTTTTACGTTTCTAACTTACAAAATCGAGTCGAGTCTCTAGTAAACTCAATTAAACTCACGAGTTTATATATCGAGTTTACCGTTTTTACGTTTCCAGCTTACAAAATCGTGTTAACTCATCCTTAAACCCGTGTTAATTTCTTCAATTTGATCATGCTCAACGGCTTTAAATATAAATTTTATGCAAATTTATTTGTTAAATATTATAAATTATGGATATTGATGGATTTAATTTCAATTATTTGGATTTAAAAAATATTTAAATAAAATTGTTATTATTTATTTTATTTTAATTATTTAATTATACACTATTAATATCTATTTAATGGTAAAAGTAAACTCTTACAATTTTATTATTCGAGTTCACGATACGAGTCTACCTCACTGCCATGAGTTTACTTAAACTCGTGAGTTTAACAACCTTGGGCCTAATAACTCCTAAAATACTATATTAGGAATATTAACCAAGATTAATTAATCTTCCCCTAAATTATATAAAAGTGGCAAAAATTACTAATTAAAGAGGCTAAGTAATTGTATTAATTCCTAATCTTAAATCATTAACAAATATCATAAATAATGGTTAGATTTTTCCAACCCAAATCAAAGGCTTGGATTAAAATTAATAAAGCTAAATCCTAAGGCTTTAAATAAGTATCATAAAGCATAATCCTTGTGGAATTAAAATCAACCAATAAGAGAGTTTTACCATGGATTATGTGAGACAAATAAAACACAAATCAAGAGTAAAAATAGGAGTGTGATTTGTGCATTGCAAGTGGAAAAGAAGAGTTGAAATTGTTAATTAATAGTAATTAGCTAAAAAACATCACAATCAAGCATTAAGAGTTGAAGACTTTTAAGGCATTTGGACAGGGAATCTTGGAGACTTATGGGGCATAATTGATGATGAGGATTTGAAAAGAATAAAGGGGGAGGGAGACGGTTTATTAGAGCAAAGAAGAAGCCAAGAATGAAATCTAGATATTTAACTTTAAATGTCATAATCAAGCTTTAATTAACAAGAAGACTTTGAAGGTAATTGGAAGAGGATAATTGTACTAAGTGATTAAAGCTTATAATTAATGGTGAAGTAAATAACCATAAGGATTAATTCAAGACACAAGTAAAAGAGAATCTATACAAAATAAATTGTAGCTTGAGATATGTTAATCATAGATAAAAAAAATAAGGAGTTATTATGAACAAGCATATTTTAAGATTGGATTAGGTTGTCTCCAAAATCATTTTCTCAACTTTTGTGATTTATCTTAAAATGATTAAAGTGTTAGTTAAGACCCCTAATAAAGCCATAATTTTGAGATTTGAGAAGTGGAAAAGAAACTTGAATGAACTACTATCTTATATCTAGTTACTTATACACTTTGGTAACTTGAATTTGAATCATAACATTTGTAAAACAAAGGGAGAGGGGACGAAATTTTTAGCCCTGTGGAAGGGGTAGCATAATTGTTTATAATTTAATCAAATACATGAGATAATTAGGCATTTACGAAGGGAACTAATTGGAAAGAGAAAACTTAATTGTTTCTTGACTTTTGGGGTAAAAATATGATGAAGAGGTGGAGTGTGAGAGGGGAGGACGTTTTTGATGATGATGATATGTGTGTGTGTGTACAAGAGGGAAGTGTTAGCTTGTTGAAGAAGTTGGTTGAAGCCTATAAATAGGAGGCTTCTCCTCTTCAATTCTTCACACCAAAATCAACCCCAAGAGATGATTTTCTAAAGAGAGTAGAGAGAAGTGAGAGCTAGTGGGAAGTAAGAAGGAGGAAGTTCTTCAAGGGATATCCGTGATCACAATTTGACCATCCAAACGTACCGTGAACAACAACGAAGGTACGTTCGCGGCGTACTGTAACACTAACTCTGATGCTTATAGTATGTTTATATATGATAGTTGTATTCATAGACTAAGACTTTGTCTTAGATCTTTCATTATACATTCAGATATACACGGGTTATGGTTATAATAATATCGTTGAGTTTTCCTAGCGCTGAGGACACGTTTGATCGTGGCACTGGTGAATAGTGCAGACCGGAATAACATGCATACTGTAGGGGCTGTGTATTGTTATTGCCTTACATATATGATTATGTATTTCCTACATCTGTTATGGGCTTTTGTAGTGATTATTGCTGAAATGTCATGAATACCTGTCATACATATATTGTTTACATAAACATAAGGTTAACCGTTACCCACTACTAAAATTTCGGGTTTTTGCTACGGAAAAATCCGTAGCAAAAACCCATTTTTCCGTAGCAAAACATGTTTGCTACGGATTTTGTCCGTAGCAAAATATCGCGTCGCAATTGCGACGGATTTGAGAAAATACGTCGCAATTGCTATGGATATTTATATCCGTAGCAAATTTGCTACGAGATATTTTTTCCGTAGCAAATTTCACAAATTTCGAAATTTGCTATGGATTTTTTCCGTAGCAAATTCCGGAATTTGCTACAGATTTTTTTCCGTAGCAAATTTCGAATTTGCGGAGATTTTCTTTTCGGTAGCAAATTTTAATTTTAATTTAATTTTAGAAAATTAAATACAAATAGTAAAGTAATGTACCATGAATATATTAACGATAAAAAAGAGTTTACATAGTCAAAACACAATATATATATATAATCCGTAGCAATAAACAAAGACAAAAAAGTAGTAGCAACAAGCAAATACAAAAAAGTAGGCTAAACAATGAAACATTGTGATCATCGTCATCACCAAAGATGGTCATCATCACCAGGAGTCGACCCGGAACCTCTCGTCTTTCATAAGGGACATGATTTGAAGCCGCATCTCCCTCATCATCTCATTCTCGTCGAGTCATCTCCGTCGCATCATCTCCCGTTCCGCCGTAACGCCCGCTTGATCCGATCTTGTTCCCGCGCAATGCTCGCTTGATCGATCTTGTTCCCGAATCATCTGCTGCATCATCATCTTCATCTTCTTTAGCTCATCTACAGAATTGATTAGTACATTTATTATTTTTACTTCATTTGAATGGACAAGAGAATGAAAATTATCAAAAACAAATGTATTATGTTTACCCGAAGAAACCTCTACAAAGGTGCCGGATGAGAGGCGCTTTGTTTGGTCGGTGGCCGGCAGACTCACCGTATCCAAAGACCCTCCCCTTCTTGTCAAATCCGCCAAAAGTAGCCTCAAAGAAAGACTCTCGTTATCGGATATAGAGGATGAGGGGGTCGGGTCTCACGCCGCGAGGCTCTCTCCCGCGACGCCTTCTCAAAGTTTTCCTACAAGCAAACAAATACATAACAAATAAGACATGTAAAATGAAATAAATATGGTGGTGCATGAAACAAGTAATAAAGGAAATAAATGTCTAACCGCTATTTGTTGCGCCTTGGATTAATCCATTGCCTCTCACTCCCTTCGATGTTGGGAATGGGTCCGCCGAAAGGTAACCCACTCAACCAATCCACCGGAGCTTCCTAGACTCTACCCGCAAACGCAAATGATGACCTTAATTAATTACTTCAAAGTACAAAATATTGAATACGTAAATAGAAAATAACGTGTACTTACAACTTTGCGTCGATGCTCACTAATTGATATGGAGCGACAAAGATATGATGGTCCTTCCATTTTGGCCCTATTTTGCTTATTTTTCGCACTTATGGTCTTAAACTTGTCATTGTTTTCCCAATTGCCAAATAATTCATCTTTAGTGTCCCGTGGAAGCCAACTGCTCTTGCCTCTCGACCTTCTCAATGCATAGAGCTTTCGACGCACCATCACGCTGGCCCTGTGGTTATAAGCTTTTTTCAGATTTTCAAGATGCTCAGGCAACGCCATATGCTTATCCTGAAAATCAATAACGAACAATTAGTTCTCAAAATTTAAAAAATACTTAATTAACACGCATAAAAAAATAACTTACCAAGAACTCCTTGAACCACATGTCTCGTTGCGTCTTAGAAATCTCTGTCCACGTGGTCCAAGCTTGAGTGTAATTACGGAATATTTGGTCCGACATGAAAGTCGCCACCGGAGTATCAGGCACAAATATGAAAACAGAGATTATCATGCAAATATTAGCATACAAACCGATTATAAAAGAAAATTGTAACAATACAGGTAACTTGGCATGGCTTACTCGTCGCTGTCAGGATGGATCCAAAGAAACCCTGTCTCAGGATCTCTTGAGCCCCAGATTGGTACCTCTGAGGAACTACCTTCTTCCCCGACGTGGCTCTGAGGCGACGCAGTGTGCTAAGGAAGAAATGTGAAATATTGAAGATGTTTGTACATAGATGGTTTCAAGAAACTAAACAAATGTAAATCAATCATAAATGGTAAAGTAAACTTGTTGTCCCCCTTGCTGTGCATCAGGGGGGTAGCCGCCGGTGACGACGATGTATAAAGTGACGGTGAAGATGACAAATATCCCGACGGTGACGACGAAAAATCAAATAGTGGCACCTCGGGAGAAGAGCCGAGCCCTCGCCTCCATATGGAGCGCTTGGCGCGCCTCTACCCCCTCTTATAGTACGAGGTCGGGCTCGACCACTGCCACGTCCACTACCTGAACGTCCTCCTGGATGCTCCATCTCTGAACACTTATAGACATGATGGCAAAAAATATATATATAAAAAAAGATATTTAGTTAATATGACAGTAGCAAAGAAACAAAGTATGTAGTATAACATATCGTCATAAACAAAGAACTAACACAAATCAACCGGACGATTCTTGTTCATTGACATCTACTTGCATGTCTTCATCAGAACTCTCATAGTCGTCGAACTCAGATTCACTATCAGAGAAGCTCATTTCTGCCTCATCCTCATCGTCTCGATTTCTCATCGTCAATTTGTATAGGAATCAACTCTAACTCCGCACGAGAATCAAAGAGATTGCTTGGTACTTCGTCATCGAAGATGTTTATGGGCGGCACATGTTCCACATCGCTTGGAAAGGTTCACCATACATTGTCATTTGATTCGGCTCTTTCGACTTTGGTATAATATTTCGTTCTTTGGTTTTAATAACTCCCGTCCACCCTTGGCGAGACGTAGGGTATGGTGTATAGTAAACTTGTTCCGCCTGTTAAGCAAGGATGAATGGGTCATAACCAACCGTATATCTCCTTGTCCAGTGGATCTCAATATTTCTATGTTTGTCCACTTTTGTCCCACGTGGACTGTTATCAAACCACTCACACTTAAAAAGGGTCACCACATTGTCCCATTGGTAACTCAGCTGAATTATCTCAACTAACTTCCCGTAGTAGCCGGGTCTCCACCCCGTCAACTTGGTCACCTCGACAACATACCCCGTAATTGCAACATAGTGTACTGCGTTCGCGTCAACATTGCAAATCGATACTCATTGATTATATATTTGTTGCATCGGTAATCGTCATTGCAGCTCCATAAGATAAACTCCACGCAACTTCATTGGGATCGATGGATTTTCCAAGATATAGGATCGAAACCATTTTGGAAACTCGAATTCGTGAATTGATCAACTTGGGACACCAACATTGAAGGATTTTCCGATCGGACCCAATTAGAGAAGTAACGTAACAAAAACTGAAGTTAATATTTTAATACTTACCGTAATAGTAAAAAGAAAAAAAAAACTTACTCTAGGTACCGGGCGGCCTCTTCACGTTGTTTAGAATGTACCACTCGCAACTCGCTTATCTTTTCCGTCAAGAGTTGACCTCCAACGTTTTCCCACGACTCGCCCTGGAAAATTAAATATTGATTTTTGATCCCTTGTATCAGCTGCATCATCGTTGCGAGGTACCCCTCTCCATCTTGACATCATTTCAGGGGGAAATAGTATGACGCAAATTTTGCGGCCTCTTCGACTAGATAAGCTTCAGCGATAGATCCTTCAACGTACCTTGTATTTTTGATCTTGTGCTTAAGTGTGCGTAAAAACCTACAATGGAATATCAGAGCTAAAGTACCATGTCGGTCAATTAATAACAGCGTAAATCAATATATATATTACCTCTCAAACGAATACATCCATCTATACTGTTGTGGGCCTCCTACCTTTGCTTCGTAGGCCAAGTGAACGGGCAAATGTTCCATTGAGTCAAACAAGCTAGGAGGAAACACCATTTCTAACTTGCATAGCGTTATGTGCATGCACCAGAACCTACCTTATGGCATGACTCTAATAAGGTTACTTCATATCATTTGGTGGTTAAACTAGAAAGGGTCGTCTATGTGGTTCAGTCAATCAGTCGCTGTAAATATTCGGGGAGACTTCCACTAGACTTTACCCAGCCTGGCCAAATGGGATGATTTAACTAAGTTAGGTTCTATGCCCCAAGTCTACCTAAGGCTTGGTTAATGATGATATAGTTACATGTAAGAGTTGTAATTATATGAAGTTTTGTATTATTGTATCACATGAATATTCCTCCAGGAAATTTGTAATATACCAGTATATGTCAGGCATCAGCATATGTCCGAGTATTTTATATCAGTTACTCGTTATTCAAATGTTTAGTACATGCTCTCCGTTTCCGTAACACGCTGAGTTGTAGCACCTCAAAACTCTTATAATTTTTAGAAAACCACGTGTCACCAGCGCGATTTATGCTACAGAATTTGGGGTGTTACATTTACTCTCATTTGGTCTTTAATTCCTCAAATTTTAAAATAGACATTTTGGTCCTTCAAGCTTTATTTTTAAATTGTTCAATTTCTTTGTATTCTAATTAAATTTAATATTTTTTAGCTTACCTGATTGTTTTTCTGGTCAACCTAAATAGTAGGAGAGATGTTTGAATTTCCAAAACATTTGACATTGAAATCCCCCAAGCCCCCAAAGTTCAACTTTAAGAGTGTGTATGGTTTGAAGGGAAGGGATGAGAGGGAAGGGGATGAGAGAGAAGGGAGGATATATTACCTTATTTGGTTTGCTTATGGGAAGGGGCCGAAAAACATTTAAACCCAAAATAAAGGGAGGGAAGGGAATTTAATTAATCTAAAATTTTGCATTCCCTCCCACTTAAAAATTTAAACCAAATGAAGGAAAGAGGTCCCCTCCCATCCATCTCATCCCTTTCCTTCAAACCAAATAAAGAGAAAATGACCGAGCAAGAACTTTAAAAATATAACATCTCAAATCAAGTTCAATATAAAAATTAATAAAATAATGACGAGACTTAATAAGCAATTTACGACTTATTTTATGGGAAATACCTGATTTGAGATTCTACCGTTTGAGTTCTTTTCCTTACATTATCTCAAAAATTTGTTTTTATGGTGATGGCAATATATATTTAACAATTTGAAGAATATTTACACAATAAAAAAAAAAGAATATTTAGGCTGTTATTATTTAAATTTCTAACGATTCAATTAATACTTATTTATCCCCGCAAAAATCAATAAAAAGCGGATCTTTCAACTAAAATACAAATATAAAGCATAAGAATGCTACCCAAAGAAAATCTTTCGCAGAAGAATCCCTAAACGTCACGTTGATTTGAAAGCTTTCCTCCGAGTGATCGTCGTTTGTTCTTCGCAATTGAGCGCGATGAAGCGATTGCAATGGCCGGTGACATGCCGTTTCTTCCCGAAGAAATCATCAGAAACATTCTGAAGCGACTTCCGGTAAAATCCCGAATCCGATGTCGATGTGTGTGCAAACATTGGAAAAATCTCATCAAGACCCGATCTTTCATTCCGTTTATTCCCGAAGAAATCATCAGAAACATTCTGAAGCAACTTCCGGTAAAATCCCTAATCCGATGTCAATGTGTGTGCAAACATTGGAGAAATCTCATCAAGACCCCATCTTTAATCTCTGAGCTACCCCGCCACTCCACCCATCGAAACATGTCTCTTCTTTTCAACTGAAATGGATTCTGGTTGCTTGATTCCAAGATGCAAGTCCATAAAGTTGACCTTGCACCTGAGTCCAACGGTTAATGATTACAATATAGTGATGACTGATTATTCTGATCCTGCTTATGAGGTTATGCATGTTGTAGTATATTTGTTAAACTCAGGCTCATAGAAGGAAGTAGAATTTGGGATAAATAATGTAGAACTAGTATTTAAAGGCCTCACGGATAATAAAGCTGTGTTTTGGTTGGGGTGAACAAATGCATAGGTCGATGTGATAGTTTCATTTGATATAGCAAATGAAGTATTTACTTTGATACCGACTTCTAGTACTCCATCATCTGTGTTTTTCTATATATGAGAACAAACTTGCTGTGCTTTCTTTTTCTGGGTTTCATTTTTGTTAGAACATTGTTACTCATATTTATTTTGTTTAAATACTTATGGTATAAATGAGCCCTTCAGTTGAGATCATAATGATCCTATTATCCTTGAAGCCTTTTAGAGAAGCTATCTAGCTAATGGATGTAGACATTCAACTATTAGATGTTTTAAGGGGATTGGCTACCGTCATCTGCTCTTATCGTTCTCTTCCCCTCCACTGCTCATCTTAACCTTTGGATTGAAATTTGAACAGTTGAGAATTAATGTTTTATAAAAATATTCATTTTTTTTTGCAATTTTAAATTATCATACCTAAAATTTAACAATTTATTAAATTATTTTTTAATAATTTGATATTTTATTAATATTTTTATAGAACATTAAATTTGAACTGTTCAGATTTCAATCCAAAAGTTGAGATGAGTAATGGAGGGTAAGATAATAGGAAGAAAACGGTAAGAGCATATGACAGTAGTGTAACACCCCGTTTTCGTAAACGTTTTCTTACTGTTTTTGATCAGAGTTGAGCGCCGATTTTTTTTTTTCAAATTAAAATAGAGATAGAGTAACTGAATAACAATCATTGTAATATGTCTGGTAGTCATTTGGTACAATCATCCGAAGTCTTAATAAAATACACAACAAATTTATTTTCTCCGTCTGCTTTCCTAAGCCGGCTCCTTACCCTTCTTCTCGATCCGAACTCCTCGGGATCCTGAAGCTATAGTAAGAGCTGAGATCCAATGCCAATTGGATCTCAGGTAACGGTTAACCTCATGCTTATGTAAACAGTATATACATGGCAGATATTCACAACATTTCACAAAATATCAAATTTCAATCATATCGTGCAATAACATTACACCCCCATAAAAGATGTATGTCATCCCAAACCGCACGTTCACCGGTGCCACGATGTACTGTCGTGTCCATAGCGCTAGGAAAACTCTTAACGGTGTTAACAAGACCATAACCCGTGTACTCATGATTTCATTAATTTCAAACAAGACAGAGTCTTAGTATAAGAACATAGCAATTACATATAAGCATACAACAAGCATAAGAGTTAAGGTTACAATACGCATCCGTACCTTCGCTGTCGATTTTGGTAAGTTCGACGGTAGACGATCACGTATATCCTATAAGGGTAATATCGTCTCAATTAATTCACAAATATTATTTCAAAAGGTATTTTGGCTATATATGACCATTTTACCCCTGGTTTAATTATTTTTAACTTAATCCCATTGTAATTGCTTAAAAACGCAATAACACTATAATGGGCTGATTTTTCGCCTAACTTTGGAGAATTATAATTAATTCTACAGAACTCGGAATTAGGATCCGTAAAATTATTCGGAAACCTTATGATGTATAATTTTAGATAAAAATATGATTTCTTGCCCAGAATTAATAAAAAATTCCCAGTTTATACGTTTACAACGTCTGCCCAGAATTTTCCAGAAATTTTAGCATAACTTCGAACATTTTTATCTTTTTGTACAGAACTCGAAATCATGACTTCTAGGTATATTTGAAAATCTCTATGTGTCTACTACCACTATGAATTTTCTCAGAATTTTGGCATAGCATCTTCAATATAAGATACCAGCGTTTTTTAAATTGCTTCCGGGAGTCGCTAACCGACAAAATTTCGCTAGAGCCGCTACTTTGACCATAATCTTCCAAAAATGTTGCTATAACTTATTCTTAACCTTTTTTTTTTTTGAAATAAAGCTAATTATAATAATAAAAACATGTAAATAACATTATAATTGGAAGATTATGAATCAAAATAATATTTTTAAAAAATCACAATGCTAGAGCTCAAGAACTTACCTAGAACTTTGCTCCTTCCTTCCCAAAGCTTCTCACTCTCACTTTCTCTCTACTCTCTATAGAAAACCAACTCTTGGATTGATTTTGGTGTGAATAAAATGTGAAGGGGTTGGGTTCAATTTATAGGGAGAGATCAAGGACCTAGTTGACAATTTAAAGATGACTAACCTTCATCCTAATCATTAGATTAAAAGAAACTTTAGGAAACCAAATCCTAGCCATTTAAAGTCCTTGCCGACATCCTATTTCACTCATTTGTAAATGTATATTAAAATGAATTGTTATATGCAATGCCGACATCATTTTTCATTCGTCCATGTATATTAAAATGAATTGTTATATGCAATGCCGACATCCTATTTCATTCGTCAATGTATTTTAATATGATATATGCAATGCCGACATCCTATTTCATAATTTAGCTATTTCATTTTGCTTTTTAATTAACTATTTGGTTTGATTGTTTCATTGGAAGAGAAATAACAATAACAACAAAAATCATCCAAGTGCTATGCACCTCTTATGTTGACTTTAGGGGCTGAATTTTAATCTTTGGTTAATATCTCTAATATAATATTTTAGGTGTTATTAGGCCTAATTGTCAAAATTTGATAGGTTACTATATTAATCTTGATGATTAAAAACTTCTTGTATACTAATTTTAGCCCTTAAGTATCTTTTGGACACAAATTTAGTTGATATATCCTTAATTATGCTTTTTATTAATTAATTATTAATTAATTTCAAAAATTAGAAAAATATTCCAATTATTGCAAATTTAATTGTCTCATAGTTGTTGCTAATTTTCTTTAATTAATTTTGTCATCCTTTGATGATTTTATTGCTAAAATGATGTAATTAAGTTTATATTTAATTATGATAATCTTAGGGCATTTTATGATCCCTAATAAGATTTAGAAAATTAAATCTTCCACTATCTTAATTCTAAGAAGAAATCACTTAAAAATAAAATAAAAATAATAAGAAAAATTGAGACCACATATTCACCTATTTTAAATAGGTAATATTGAATCAAATATATTATTAAGACATATTATTTATTTAAATATAATATTTAAAATAAATAATTATCCGGGTATTATATTTCTCCCACTATTAAATAAAATTTCGTCCCCGAAATTTATTCTATTCTAACTAAATTTTCAGTCATGAAATCGGGTACTTTTTCATCATATCTTCCTCCGTCTCCCAAGTTGCCTCATCAGTGACAATCCCTTCCGCACCACCTTCACCATTGGAATACTCCGTGCCTCACTCGTCTCTCTTGACGCTCAATAATTTGTTCGCGCCCGACCTCGAAAGTATTATCATATCGTAATTCCGACGGTCTCATATTCTATGACATGATCATGGTCGGATTGGTACTTCTTTAGTTGGGAAACATGGAACACGTTGTGAAGTTTACTAAGGTTCGGGGTAAGGCTATCCGATATGCAATCGGTCCTCGTTTCACAAGAATTTCGAATGTTACTTCTTGCGGTCTTTAATATAAAAGTTATTTTACTTTTTTAAAATGATTAATGAAGGTGAATAAATAAATTAATCATAGCATATATCATATATTAGTTTATAAATTAAACAAATTAGTTTAAAATAATAATAAATATAAATACTTTAATGTGACTTATTTAAGTTCTTTAATCTCTCAGAACAAAGTCAATATCTTGTATATTAAAGACTGTAGTTAGTAATATTTATCTCATGTGTGAATTTATAACTTGGATGTAAAATTGAATTTGCTTATATAAATTTATTTGAGTTACAAAGAAGATGATGTGGAGGAGAGAAGAAAGGAGAATAAAGAAGAGGAATATAGGATGTAACATCCCATTTTCAAAAGCAAAGTATAATTTTTTTTTTCATCGAGTAGAAAGCATCGGAGCAATTGAGTAATCGATACATTTATTCAAATTGCCGTAAGTCCGTCGATTTACGTGAAGCGGTACATTGACCGAGAGTTTTCAAAATGAATAACACCCGAAGAAAGTCTTGTCGGGACTCGACGGCCGCTCGCCTTTCTCCTCGGTCCTCGGTTCCCGAACCCGACGCTATGATAAGAGCGAGATCCAATTACAATTTGGATCTCAGTGTAAAATTAACCTCATGCTTAAATACGACTACATATACACGACAACAAAGAATCAATACAACGGTCCACAAACAGATGTATGATTAAAAATACATAACCACGTATGTAAGATATATAATAACCACGTATGTAACATAACCACGTATGATACAAAGAATAATAACCTCGTATGTGACATAACCACGTATGTGACATAACCGTGTATATAACATAACCACGTATGCTACAACAACAAACAGAACACAACAAACATATATAATCATACAATAACCATCGAGTTAGTGTTAAGACGCGAACGTACCTTTTTGGCGGTACAATGTAACTTTTACTTTTAAAAACGGTAAATTTCCGACAATTGGGGAAAAACAATGTGTGACGGCGGCACAACAAAGCGGCTCGACAGGGTACGATTATCTCGATATCCTATAAGGATAATATTTAACAAATTTTAGCAGCATAAGGCATTTTAGGTACAAATTACCATTTTGCCCCGAACCCCTAATCGGCGGAATTTCGCCAGCTTCATTGTTTTTCGCTCTATCTCTCTAGAATTTTGACAGATCTTTTCCCTCATCATATTTTCGAAATATATATCATATTTACTCCTAAATATGATATCTAGACTATCTTGAAAAATTAAAGATAAATCTAGCATTCCTACTATATCTACCGAAAGAACTACCGAAACTAAAGACCAGGGACCGAATAACTTACCCGAGACTTTGCTCGGACTTTCTCCGAGCTTCTCTCTAACTTCTCTCTAAGAGGCAGATTTTTGGTGTGAGAAATGAAGAAGAGGAGCTTGGTATTTATAGAAGAGACGGATGGCGTAACGGTAAATAATTCGAACTTTAGTCTTGACGAATATGGACCGTAGGATCGCATTTTTTGAGGACAAAACACTCTTGGCCATCCATGGTCAAGATCGAAATCTAAGAGCCCTAAAGTCAATGGATGAGTTGTCATCCATGATGGCTCTTGCTTTATGGCCTCCGGCCCGATAAAGCTACCGACGGTGTCCGTTTCGCGCGATTTCGCGTAAAACTCAAAAATCCGGGCGTGTAACTTTGAAGATCTTTCCATCCTCTTTCATATTATCTATTTGGATCCTCTTTTTGATCATATCCAGGTATTCTCCGGTGCGTCGGAAGATATTCGGACAAACGCGTCCGGTTACGGAAATCGCTTCCGATAGAACCAACTTCTGGACAACAATTCACTGAATCGTAAACGTCCAGCTTGTTGCCTAACTTAATATCGTGTTTAAAAAGACGCAATTGTTTCTATAGGTTCTCACTTTGCCTATCGACTCTACTCTATCCGATCAACTTTTCGTCTTATTTGAAATTAGGTTTTTGGTTGCCGGAAACAACGCTCGGTAAATTCTTTCTTCGTGTAAAAATTCACTTGTTCTTAATTTGATCATGCCGGAAAGACTTTTACCTCTGGTTTACCGTAGAATTTATTTCTAACTTTTCCTATGCTCCGCGCCTATAAGCCGACTCACCGCATTATATTATTATTTTATTCTAATTAACATTTTAATTATTTAAACAATTCTTTTTAATTAAAAATATTAAGAATTTCGACCCCTTAATTAAAAAATTCAGTTTTAAATATTTTTTCATAATTTTTTCCATTTTTTAAAAATATAATATTTTTTACCAAAAATTCTCGTTTTACCCCTCGCCTTTCGTTAGGGCTTAATCGACCTAATTTCTTCGTTTAGTGATCTTTTTAGGATCAGGTTTCTTCATATATTTATCTTTACCAATTTTACAAAGTATATTGTTATCTTGCAAACTTTTATACCGACATTGTCATTTTATATCCTATGTAAAATATTAACAATGTTTACCCTATCGTGTTACTTTATGGTTCCGAAATGCTTTTTAAACTTTTCTTCATGTTATTTCCTCTGAAATAATTTATTAAATTCTCATAATTAGGGATAACACTTCCATATTTTTCTCATAATTTTTCATGATCTTTCGTATTTATCATAATATTTTTAGATTTTTTTATCACCATTATATCATTTTTAGTCATTACGTTTCATCGATTTTCCGTAACTTTTTTGACAATTTACTCTATAATTATAACAATTTTCTATAACATTTTTAAGCTCATGATTTTGCTTTATCAAAATATTCGTTAATTTCCTTTATCTCAAAACTTCCAGATTTACTAAAATCGGGTATTACATAGGAGATCCATGATTAAACCTTGAAAATACAAGGGGAAAAGGTAAAAATTAAAGATACTACTTAAACTTCAAAATCTCACATCAGTCTTATCACTTATAGGCGTGTAGGTATTGATTATACAAGTATAGTAATCGACAAATCATTTTTAATAGAAAATCAATGATTTGAGATTTTGAAGTTCATGTGATATATATATATATATATATATATATATATATATATATATATATATATATATATATATATATTTTAAATTTTTTTCTTAAGGAACAATGAGTTTAAGAAAAAGAGCTCAAATGTACGTTTAATTATAGTTTTCCTCGGTTTTGAATCAGGCCATTGATTTTTTTTTTTAGTTGTATTGGGTCCTTTAACTTTCTACGGTTAGATCCATCGAGTCCCGGCCGTTAAATTATCCTAACACCATTAAAATTCTCTGTTAAATACAAGCCAAGAAGTTTGAAGCATCTTTCCCTTCTCTCTCCTTCCGCCATGAGTCCATGACCCCACGTCTCGACCAAACTTTCCTCCCTCCTTTGTTAATTCCTCAACATCTTCTCCTTCCCTGACCAATATTCTTTCGTTCTATAAATGGATCACGGCTCATCTTTCTTCCCGAAGGAATTAAAAGAGTAAATAGAAAGAGGAAGTGTGTATCGAGGGTTGGGTCGAGTATCCGATAGCGAAGCTCGCACACTGGTTAGAGAACAAAAGTCTGAACCGAGTTAGAGTACAAAAGTTAGTCAAAATTCTTGTTTCTAACTGTGAACGTTTTTTCTTTTAACAGAGAGTGTGACTTTTTCATATATTTTATAACCACATGTACATTTTTGCACCTAAAAAAACACTTGCGTGTTTTGGCGCTTTTGAGGGCAAAGCACATGTGTATTTTTGCACATTTATCCTAAAAGAAAATTGCTTCATAACTTATGAAGTTCTCACTCTCATTCTCTTTATTTCCCCCTGAAAACACAAATAAAAAGAATAAGATTAACGTATGAACCTATTCAGACAAAAAGGTGCCACCACAAGAAGATTATCTCTTGCAACTTTGTCAACTATAACGTTTGGTTCAGTTTCATGTAGTACTTTGCACATAAAAAGAATAGGTTCAGTTTTAGGTAGGGTTTGGACTTGTTAATGATATTTTGGATGTGAAGTGGATATCATTGTTCTATCTGACTACTAACGAACTTGAGATATTTGCTTTTGGCAGATGATAGTCTTGTAGCAATCGTCAACATATATTTGAAGACTTCTGACCCTAAATTTGTGTTACTGCATTGTAGCTCATATTTATTTTGTTTAAATACTTTTGGTAGAATTGAGCCCTATGATCCTTGATGCCTTTTAGGACGCCAGACTCGGACCCAAGACTCAAAACCCCACCTTTCCTCATATTTAAGACATATCTCATTTTCTCTATGCCTTCCGTCGATCTCTCCATTCTCCTTCTCCTTCAGGACTCTTTGGTCTCTCTCTCCAACTCGTGCCCAAAGACACCGCCTTCTTCCTCCTCGTTGCTATCGTCGACGCTGCTGCCAAGAGCTTCACGGCGACTGCTGGATTTGTGAGTGAATAGTTCCTTTGTCTTTCATTGTCTTTTTTTTAAATGGCGAAATTGTCATTATATGTTGGTAATTTTCAGTTCCTGTCGTCATCGCCGCCCTCAGGTGCTCGGCGCTCTCACTCGTCCTCCGCTTCCTCTTCTCCGTCTTTGATGAGGTAATCTTTCTCTCTTTCACTATCAACCTTCGTCTTTCTCACGGCCACCCCTTTTTCTCACTAGCGTCGATCTTTCTCAACTATTTTCTTCTGTCGATCATAATCGCTGTGGTCCTCCAGATCTGGCTTCGATAACCACCTCTAGTGGGGGCTTAACATCGTTGGCTGCTTCGATATGGTTTGAATTTTTGGTTTATGGTGATTTTAGATTTGCTCCTTTGATTTGGTTTATGGTGATTTCAGATCTGCTCCTTCGATTTGGTTTATGGTGATTTCAGATTTGCTCCTTCGATTTGGTTTGAATTTTTGGTTTATGGCTGCTTCAGATCTGCAATTTTTGGTTTTTCTTTGATTTAGTTCCTTTGATTTCAATTTTTTTGGGACGAAACTGGTTTGCTAGGTTTGGATCTAAGAATATTTTTTGAAAAAAAAAACAATTAAGGCGTCCTGAATTTTTATTTAGGACGCCTAAGTTAAGGCGTCCTAAATAAAATTTAGGACGCCTCGGTTTTGACGTCCGTAAAACACTACTAGAAAAATAAGAAATAGTGACGGAATTTGCTACGGACAAAATTCCGTAGCAATAGTGACGGATCTTGCTACGGATTTATAAATCCGTAGACAAAAAAAAAAATGACGGAATAAAAATTCCATCGCAATATCTACGGATATTGCGACGGATAATAAAACTGTCAGAGATAGCGACGGATCCTTTATCCGTCGCGATAAAGTGCGACGGAGAAAGATCTGTCGCAAAATGGCAGCCAAAAAGGCCGCCATTGTGAGACTTTTTGCGACGGATCAACGATCCGTCACACAAATTTGGGCCAAAAAGGCCGCTTTTTTTCTTTTTGCGACGGATCCTTGATCCGTCGCAAAATGTTGCAGCCTAAAGCCGCAACATTCCCCCCCCGTAAACCCAATTTTCCCGACCCCCTCCCCATCTCCGGCGCCCTCCTCCTCCTCCGGCCGCCCTCCCCTCCCCCCTCACCCGACCCCCTCCTCCCCCTCATCCGCCGCCCCTTCCCCTCACCCGACCCCCTCCTCCCTCCCTCACCGTACCCCCCTCCTCCCCCCATCTCCATCAGCCCCTCCTCCGTCAGCTTCTCCCGATCGGTCCCCCATTTTTGCAAGGTATGTAAGCTTTTTTTTTTCCCCTTTTTGCAGTTTTTTTTTTACCTTTCATTTTTTTGCACGGGTTACAAACAAATCCTAGCTCTAAGATCTTCGAAGGGAAATTATCAAACAAATCTTAGCACTTCCGAATTTGCAGTTAGCTTGAAGTATATTTTCTTTTTATCACAATTTGATATTTATGTTATGTTTGCTTATTTGGAATAATGAAAATATGTATGTTGGTAGGGGATTATCGATTACATGAGTTTAAATCGTGGGTTTTTTTTTTTACATAAGATAAATTGTGAAATTAAGATAAAATTAAGATTTTGTATTAGTTGGTATTGATGGAGTATTTAGAAATTCCAATTCTAGCACTTTTTATTATGAAAATATGTATGTTGGTAGAAGATTATCGATCACATTAGTTTAAATCGTTTTTTTTACATAAGATAAATTGTGAAATTAATATAAAATTAAGATTTTGTACTAGTTGGTATTGATGAAGTATTTAGAAATTCCAATTCTAGCACTTTAAGATTTTGTATTATGTTTGCTTAGCCGGAATAATGAAAATAATGAATAATGAAATATTTTTATCTAGCACTTTTTAGGAATTTAGAAATTCCAATTCGATTTTGGTGTGATAAAATTAAGATTTTGTATTAGTTGGTATTGATACATAAATCTTTAAATAGGATGATTTTGAAACTAGAAAAGTGAATTGTTTGGAAATAAAATTTAGGGATAAGACAATTAATTAATTAATGTCAACTGGGAGGAGGAAGGTGTGACATTGAAGAATAATCACATTTGTATGTGTTATAAAAATTAGTAGAATTTATTATTTGATTTAGGCTATTATAAAAATGACTGTTAGTAATTTGTTTAAAAAATATTTCATTTAAATTTTTTTATTTCAATCTATGTTTAACAAGTTATACAATAAATTTGATTAAATGTTAAGTAATCTCTTTGATCTAGCCCATATATGTCGTAAACTCCAATATACTTAGTATTCTATTCTTTGTTTGCCCCCTCCACATGCATGTCCCCATATTCTCAGTGTGCTATCCTCATTCTCACGGTTCATTCGGAATATGTTCTTTGTTCAATACATGTGTTTGTTTTTCACTTTCTTGATTAAGTGACAATTGGTAGGCATAAGAGGCGACTTATATATATTTGTGGTATGTTGAGATGTTAATTAGGTTAGTAACTGAACTAGCTAGGAAGTATGGAAGGCAACCATGATAGAAGTTGGATGTACAATCGTCTAACTGATAGAAGTGAACTAACGCTAGCATTCTTGGCGGGTTTGGAAGAGTTCGTCAATTTGCTTTGGCGAATTCAAATAATTCAAGTAGGGAGATCAGGTGTCCGTGTGCCAAATGTAAGTGTTTAAGATTTACAGATGCGGACACGGTCAGAATTCATTTGTGTCAAAAGGGATTCATTAGAGATTATGAATGTTGGGAATGTCATGGCGAAGTCCGACAGACACCAAGTGGTTATTACGGGGACAATATGTTGGTTATGATTAGTTTTGATGATGTGTTATATAGATGTCATTCATAAGAGCAAAAAGGTTGCATACTACATTTATATTCTACTTTGACTAATTCTTATATTTAATGTAGATGCTAAGTTAAAAGATGAAGAATGATCAAGTTGGGAGATGGAAAAAGGAAGAACTTGTTGAATGGAATGAATATATCATTATTCAAGTTCTTATATTGATGCTAGAAGCCTCCAAGATCATATGGAAGTTGGATTGGCTCAATTCGAGTTAAAACAAGCAAATATGAGATTGTGGATGAGCAAACTCGAGCCTCCAAGTATTAAACTCAAGTTTACTACCTTGCTGAAGTAATTTTCCTTTCTGATATGTCCAAACTCGAGCTTAGCACTCTAAACTCGAGTCTATAAGTGTCTTCAGCAGCTTTGGTGTTTCGGACTAGGCAAACTCGAGCTCATCAAGACAAACTCGAGCTTACGGCGGTGATCAACTCGTTTCACGTTCAGCACAGCAACGCCTGGTAATTTGATGATATCTTCCAAACCAGAGATCCGATTGAGGTGAAACCAGTGGCATATGAAACTAGACTCCCAATGCGTCATTTTGATATAAAATTCAAGCCCAAAGGAGTTCATATCACGGAGTTATAAATTGTGGAAGTTGACAGAGAAATCCATGCCACACAGAAAACCAAGCCTCAATGGTTTGCGTGTAACTCACAATATACAAATCCAATTTAGTTCAAATCAGTGGCATTGGAAAGTAAACTCAACGAGCTTTCCATCAAGAGTTGAACCAACAAAAACGAAGTTCAGACCAGGGAGATATGGCCCTCGAAAGTGGACAAAGTTGCAAGCTCGCTGAACAAAGTCCAAAATCAGCCAGCCAGGTTTACATGTAGCAAGCTCGAGCTTACATGTAGCAAACTCGAGCTTACGGGTTACGAGAGGAAATGCTGATTTTGAAGAAGTCCAAACTCGAGCTTGAAGTTACAAGCTCGAGCCCGAGAGTTCCGCAGAAGAAATGAACTTTGGGAAAAAGCCAAACTCGAGCCTATAAGTGACCAAACTCGAGTTTAGCTCGACAGAGTGCAAACAGTCCCGATAAACACCCAAACTCGAGTCTATAAGTTATAAGCTCGAGCTTGAGACTTCCAGAGGCAAAAATCCAAGTTCAAAAGAAGACCAAACTCGAGCTTACCTATATAAACTCGAGCTTGGAACCTGCAGATTTACACCTCGATTCAAGAAAATTCACCATGACCGAAACATCATATCTCATCAAGAACATCAAGATGAATACTCAAATGATTTATAAAGCTTCTTAACATCATTTATATCATTTTTGTATAAGTTTCAGGTGATTAAAGTTTGAGATTACATCAAACTTGACGAAACCAAAATCATCATAAGCATGAAGATGAAGGTTGCGCATATTTTCGAAACAACAAAGAAGGCAGAATTGAACGAGAAACTTGAAGAAACAATGTTGAATGCTGAACGGTAATGTTCTTCAATGGATTCAAATGTTCAATGTCCTTTAACTTCAGACTTGAGAAGATTTGAATTTGCTTTAAAGTCAAATAAAGCAACTCCATGAGCCACTTGTATTATTTTATTATATCTTCTCAAACAAAGCAAATGGAAGACAGCCTGGAAAGTAGGACAACCATTCTCCAAGTCAGAAAGCTAGCCTCCAACGTCCTAAAACATTTGGACAACATTATGCAATTGCCTCCACTAAGTATAACAAACATGGGAACACATTCTTGAGGAGCCAACTTTCAAATATTCAAATCGCAAGATTCCCAACAGACTATATTCTACTAAATGCATAAATGCCTATATTTTCGAATGGATTCATGACTCAACGGATATGCAACGGTCACAAGCTTCAATTAGCATAAATACCTGAAGATTTGAAGTCTCCATACGTAAACACGTAGTACACGAGAGCGTAAAAACGCAGACACAAGCCGACATCTTCAAGATGCTAATACTCGATTTTCATATCATTTACTCTCTGTTCTTAATGTTTACATAGCTTATCATAGAGAGTGAGATGACTTGTAATTATGCTTCGGTGCTTATCCATCTACTTCGAGAGAGAAGAGAGTTATTGTACACATCCTATCATTCTATTCGTGAGATACTCAAGATTGGGTGATCTTGAGTGGGAAACACATTGTGTTGATTACAACTTGTAAGGGGAGTGAATCCTAGGGAGAGGATTACTTCGAGTACAGAGTGTGTGATCAAGCAAGTGTATTGATTACAGTTTGTAAAGGGGAGTAAATCCTAGTGAGAGGATTACTTCAAGTACAGATTGTGTAATCAAATTGAAAGAAGATAGTGGATTGAAAATCTCAAGCGGAGCTTGGGGACTGGACGTAGGTCAAGGATTGGGCCGAACCAAGATAAATCGGTTTGCATATTCTCTTCCCTTATCTCTTATATTTCCAAGCATATATATATCTCGAATGTCCATACATGTTTGAATGATTGAGTGTTGCTTTATCAATTATTATTGTCATTCAAACTGCTTTCAATAAGTTGCGAAAAGAATTTCAAAGTTCCTAAACTTTTATCAAACACCCAATTCACACCCCCTCTTGGGTGATAGCCAGGTCTTTCATTTGGTATACGAGCTAGGCTCTTGTTTAAAGGACTTAACCGTCTCAAGAGTTTCAATGGCTAATTTTGGGTGCTCTACGTTTTCGTAGGGTTTGATTTTACCATTCCACCGCTTTTCAAAGATATTAGTTTTTGGTTTTGGAAAGCTAGAATGACTAGTTTTATCAAAGCAACTGATTTTTATATGTGGAATGTTTTTACAAATGCTTTTGATTTCAAACCAAGAAAGGATTGGACAGAAAAAGACTTCAAGATGTTTTCATTGAACATTAGAGCAATGAACATATTATACAAAGGCCTTAACCGAAAATGATTTTGAGAAAATCAAGTCTTGCTCTAGTGCTAAAGAAATTTGGGATACTCTTGATTTTATATATACTTCTAACAATTGTGTTGAAGTTGAAAGTGTTGAAAGTTCATCGTAAATTACAAACTGCACATTTATGGATGATGAACAAATGGAAGAAGGCGAAATCGAGAGAATGCTTTCTTGATTGATCAACACAAAAGAACAAGAGAAAAAGGATTCCCAAGATGAGCTCATTGACATTTGTGATCAATCACTATCTGGAGCTCTAGATGAACATGAGGTAAACAATTCCAATACTTCTTGTGTAGATAAGAAAAACGTTTTTGAACAATCGCTTAAAAGTGTTTTTCAACCATTTACTGATTCTATTTTGAAAAACAAACATATTTTTGAAAATGTTCTTTGGAAAATCATATGGGAAGAATGAATGCTCAAATAAAGATTATTTGAAGTCTTACTCTCTTCACCAAAGACAATTCTTGCAAAAATGTTCACAATAAGCATCATTCTATTATTTGCAATTATTGTGGTAAATCTGGACATATTTCTTACACATGTTATATTAGGAGAAATTCTACCGTGAGAAATAAATTTGTTTGGGTTCCTAAAGGACAATCAAGGTCCAATACTAACAGTCAAGGACCCAAGTATAAGTGGGTACCAAAATGTCCATCTAGTAATTTAAATGTGCGGGACAATTTGAAAATCAATGGACATAAGTGGTACCGAGAAGATGAAGAAGAATCCAAGAGTTTCTCATGAACCTAAAAGGAAACTCACATCGTTAGAGAACTTATGGAAAAGCCATTGCCGGAACTACAAGGTCAAATCATAAGAAGCAATGGATACAAGCAAGAAGAATACATTCGCCTCAAGAATGAACTACCATGAAGTTCCATTCAACTATCTTGAGGAGAATAAGAAAAGAAGGATCTCTCATGCTCCAAGGAAAAGATTCTTGCGTTCTGCATCATATGAGAAAGCGTTGCTTGATCCCAAGACTAAATTCAAAATGACAAAGTATCAACGAATGATACATTGGGTGAGCGAATGCAATCCTTCAAGTACCTAAGGCTAAGGTATGCAAATATAAATCCTCCTATGCTATCATTTGAAATATTCATTGAGGTTTTATATCTTGTAGTCTTAGGAATCAGCATTGCAAATCATATTTTTGGGTTCTCACATCCCGATTTATATTTTGAAAGAGATTGCAATGATCAATAAGCTTAATTCTCGGAGCATATATGATGATTTGAAAAGAAATCGCTTCTTTATGCATGAACTCATGATTAATTCATTGTGCTTTGATGTTCGAATTGACTATATTCATAAAAGCATGTGAATTTGATTTTGGTCCCTACAAGCTAATGATGATTGGATCCAAGTAAGGTTGGATACCAAGAAAGAAAAAGATTTATAAGGTTTTGTAGGATCAGAGAGAGCTTCTCAAGAATGTAACATAGAGAAATGATCCAAGTCTTGAGAAAGCTGAACAAGCTAAGCTTGATGTTGATGGTGATTCTTGAAGAATGAGTTATCTACAACAATTCATCTCAACCTAGCAAGCTTCTATGAGGACAAGAGGAATTACGGTGATATCTAATTCTTACCTCATACTATGATTATATGGAGTTCATTTTTGGTTTGTCTTTGGTTAAGTTAAAATGTTTTGAAACTGATTCAATTTCAATCGAAATTTTATCGTGCCAAACTCGAGCTTGGCTATGCAAACTCGAGCTTGCCCCTTACAGAAAGCAAACCAAGTTATTTTGTATTTTCTAAACTTGAGCTTGGTCCATAAACTTGAGCTTGAAGGTTTTCAAAGTTTACTCATATTCTGAGTAAGCTCGAGCTTACACGGAAGCTTGAGTTTACGAAGGGTTGAGGATTTTATCAAGTTACTCAAATCTCAAACTCAAGCTTATTATTTTTAAACTCAAGCTTGCTTCTTCCGGAGACTTTTCTCAATGAGTTTACAAATGTGTAAACTCGAGCTTGCCGTTACAAGCTCGAGCTTACCTCAAAGCGTAAACTATTGTTAAGTGAAAACCTTTTCCCTAAACTTGAGCTTATCATTTTCAATGTAGAGTTTGTCTTTTTCAAAGAATTTACAGATCATGTAAACTCGAGTTTAACGTTTCAAACTCGAGCTTGCATCAGCTGAAACTTTTCAAAGTTTTCCTAAATAGCAAACTCAAGCTTACCTTTCTAAGCTCAAGCTTACATTTTGAGGATTAAAATTATTTTTGACATGAATAGTGTCAAACTCGAGCCCGCTCACTAATAGACTCGAGTTTGTATTTTGCTCAAAATGATCTTCAAGATGGTTTCACGATAGTTTCCTCGACAAAGCTCTAAACTCGAGCTTAGATACGGAAACTCGAGCTTGGTATCTCGAATAAACTTTCCAAACTCAAGTTTGTCTTTCCAAACTCAAGTTTGTGTCAACCATGTTTTTGAAATCATCTTGCTCGAATTTTCAAAAACTTCATGTATGATCTATATACTTCATATCATCAATCACTAATATTCCTAACTCTGTGTTTAATCAATTTGTTAGTGAGTTTTTGATGATCAAACAAGTGAATTTGTGCATAACTTTTTGATTTTATATTTTTGAAATGCACAAGTGTAAAATTTGTTTGGACTTCAATTCACACTGTTTTGTGAAAATGCATACATGTGTTTTGAAACATATACATACTTTAATTGCATTCAAATGATGTTTCAAATTGGAAGTTAATATTGTATATTGAATATTGGATATGCTTCAAAATTTGTCAAGTTGAGTCTTTCCTATCATTCACATATTGACCTTTGGTATTCAATATGATGCTTGAACTTCTCAATCTTCATTCTCAATCAAGTTAGATCTTATATCTAACAAGTTGATTATCTATATGAGTTTCAAGCTTATCTCCTTAAAAGAATTCAATTTGTGAAAATCTTATACTTATTGGATAAACTCTTATTGATCAAGTTACTCAAATATACATTTATCTTCATCCATTTTCGAGTAACTATCTTTATATTCTTGCCTTGAATTTTCATATACTTCAAGACTCTATTCTAAAAGGCAAGATCATCTCTTAGACAAAAGCAAAGTCATTGTGCTCATATTTTCGTTGTGCAAAGCATGTTTCGAAAATGCTTTACCATTATGACTTTTGCTCTTGGCAAAATTCTTATACATGTAAACTTCAATGTTTCACATGTTTTCTTAATCTTGAAGCATTACGATCTATTCTTTAACATGTTGACTTCCACCATGTTTAAAATGAACATTGTTTTCAAGCATGTTTCAAAAATGAATCTTTCATTCATGAAAAAATTTGATTTCATAATGCATTATCATATTTTGAAAGAACATTCAAGATTTGAAACACTTTGCATATTTCATTATCATTCTTGAAAAATCTCGAGCTCACTCATAACCGTGAAATGCTTATCTTTATGGATAAGATTTTCTATGCTCTTTGATCAAACTTATATGCATTTTATCAATGACATCTTTTCTGCATAAAAAGTGTATTTACAAAGTGTCATTGAAAAATAACATTCTTGATATCATTTAGTTGTTACCCTATTTTGATTCATTGGCTTGAATTTACTTGATTGGGTAAAACTATGTTTTGATCTTTGATTGCTATACTCTTTGCTCCAATATCATATTGTTAAATTATATGAGCTTAAGAGTTGTCATGTCTAATCAGTTGTGGACTCAAGAATCATTGGGTACCAAAGAACATATATTTTTGCAGGAGTTGAC
Organism: Acacia melanoxylon; assembly: GCA_019022615.1. Classification (NCBI taxonomy): domain Eukaryota; kingdom Viridiplantae; phylum Streptophyta; class Magnoliopsida; order Fabales; family Fabaceae; genus Acacia; species Acacia melanoxylon. Next base: position 4,498,633 of record JAFJYJ010000010.1, read on the forward strand.
CAAATTGTTGTTGTTGAATACAAAGAACATAGGCAAACAGAATAGACCATTTCGGTGGCTATGACTGCAAATTTTGTGATATCACTTGAATGACATCTCATCACTAGCAAGAGGCTTAGACCAAGATGATAAGGAGCATACTCGCTTGATGAGAATCTATGAGCAGAAACTAATTTCAAGATCCTATTCAAAGCTCATTTGGGATTTCTGATTCTAAGATGCATTCAAAGTCATTGGTGGGTGTAAATACTCATCCTCTCGAAGCTCATCAATATTAATCACATCATCAGAAATTGGCTAGCCAGTGATGCATCTATGGATGATTATAACTTGAGTAATTACGATATTACTCAAGTGAGGTATTGTATTATGCATATGTCATAATCATGCTAGGCTAACTTGATTGTATTCATTTCATTTTATTTCAAGAATCTTAGTCTCGAGCATAATCATTTATTTAAAATGATCCTTATGCTTTAAAACTCTTTTATCATCATAAAAGGCATAAGTGATTTCTTCATACCAATTTCAAGTCCATCCATGTGAACTTGAAAGTTCTTAATTCCCGAGATACAATGTTATGTCCATCGGAGTTAAATGAATTCCAAACCTCATAACACTTGGTATCACATCATTATTTGGTATCATTAAAGGGAGCTACAGCTGTTTTATTCATGCATTCATTAAGGGGAGCTTCACATTCATATATGTTTTATACTTTAAAAGCTTATCTCCTTCATTTGAAGAAAATCCTTTTAAGCATACTCATCTCGCATTCACTATCTTCTATTAGTTTTGATGATGGGTTAATTTCATATGTGAAAATATCTTATATTTTCCTTTCATTATTTTTAAAATATCATTTGGAAAGGAATACTTCGATATTTGGTTGCACTAACAAATCTCTTTTGCAAACAAAGTTTTCCATTTATAGCAGAAGATTTTGTTATGTGTTACAACTTTCCTTAATTCACTACAAGGAGAGACTATTAAATTAAGGAAGGATGATTTGATGTTCAATCACATTGAAGCTAAGGAAGAGGAAAATCTCTTGAAGCCAGCAGAGACATATTCAACAAAATAACTATATGAAGAAAAGGAAAAGGATGGAAATTATATCATGGAACAAGAAAGCAAGAAAATGGACTTCATCGATCATTCATCATTTGCAGATTCTTCATGAGCATTTCTAATCTCTATCTCTTTATATTCAATAGAAATTTTGCACATGTTGGATATCTCTATGTTTCAAGTGTGAAAGATCTCTTGAAAACCTCTCCAAATTTTATCAAATTTGTTTTCATAAAAACATTCCAAATTGCGTCATATTTAGAATGAAAACAATTTCAAATCCGGGAGAGAAAATCAGTTCCTTGATTCCTTATAATCTGGTTACATATTTGTCTATATAAGCATTTCTTCTTTACTTCAACTTTTTGCTAATGACAAATAAGGGGGAGAGAATGGCAAGAAAAATATGAGCATCTAATATACTTACATATTCATACATATTTTTCATATAGTATTTGCCATCATCAAAAGGGGAGAATGTTGGTTATGATTAGTTTTGATGATGTGTTATATAGATGTCATTCATAAGAGCAAAAAGGTTGCATACTACATTTATATTCTACTTTGACTAATTCTTATATTTAATGTAGATGCTAAGTTAAAAGATGAAGAATGATCAAGTTGGGAGATGGAAAAAGGAAGAACTTGTTGAATGGAATGAATATATCATTATTCAAGTTCTTATATTGATGCTAGAAGCCTCCAAGATCATATGGAAGTTGGATTGGCTCAATTCGAGTTAAAGTCAAGCAAATATGAGATTGTGGATGAGCAAACTCGAGCCTCCAAGTATTAAACTCAAGTTTACTACCTTGTGAAGTAATTTTCCTTTCGATATGTCCAAACTCGAGCTTAGCACTCTAAACTCGAGTCTATAAGTGTCTTCAGCAGCTTTGGTGTTTCGGACTAGGCAAACTCGAGCTCATCAAGACAAACTCGAGCTTACGGTGATCAACTCGTTTCACGTTCAGCACAGCAACGTCCCTGGTAATTTGATGATATCTTCCAAACCAGAGATCCGATTGAGGTGAAACCAGTGGCATATGAAACTAGACTCCCAATGCGTCATTTTGATATAAAATTCAAGCCCAAAGGAGTTCATATCACGGAGTTATAAATTGTGGAAGTTGACAGAGAAATCCATGCCACACAGAAAACCAAGCCTCAATGGTTTGCGTGTAACTCACAATATACAAATCCAATTTAGTTCAAATCAGTGGCATTGGAAAGTAAACTCAACGAGCTTTCCATCAAGAGTTGAACCAACAAAAACGAAGTTCAGACCAGGGAGATATGGCCCTCGAAAGTGGACAAAGTTGCAAGCTCGCTGAACAAAGTCCAAAATCAGCCAGGCCAAGTTTACATGTAGCAAGCTCGAGCTTACATGTAGCAAACTCGAGCTTACGGGTTACGTAGAGGAAATGCTGATTTTGAAGAAAGTCCAAACTCGAGCTTGAAGTTACAAGCTCGAGCCCGAGAGTTCCGGAGAAGAAATGAACTTTGGGAAAAAGCCAAACTCGAGCCTATAAGTGACCAAACTCGAGTTTAGCTCGAAGAGTGCAAACAGTCCCGATAAACACCCAAACTCGAGTCTATAAGTTATAAGCTCGAGCTTGAGACTTCAGAGGCAAAAATCCAAGTTCAAAGAAGACCAAACTCGAGCTTACCTATATAAACTCGAGCTTGGAACCTGAACGATTTACACCTCTCGATTCAAGAAAATTCACCATGATTTGAAACATCATATCTCATCAAGAACATCAAGATGAATACTCAAATGATTTATAAAGCTTCTTAACATCATTTATATCATTTTTGTATAAGTTTCAGGTGATTAAAGTTTGAGATTACATCAAACTTGACAGAAACCAAAATCATTCATAAGCATGAAGATGAAGGTTGCCGCATATTTTCGTAAAAACAACAAAGAAGCAGAATTGAACGAGAAACTTGAAGAAACAATGTTGAATGCTGAACGGTAATGTTCTTCAATGGATTCAAATGTTCAATGTCCTTTAACTTCAGACTTGAGAAGATTTGAATTTGCTTTAAAGTCAAATAAAGCAACTCCATGAGCCACTTGTATTATTTTATTATATCTTCTCAAACAAAGCAAATGGAAGATGTACTGGAAAGTAGGACAACCATTCTCCAAGTCGAAAGCTAGCCTCCAACGTCCTAAAACAGCCGGACAACATTATGCAATTGCCTCCACTAAGTATAACAAACATGGGAACACATTCTTGAGGAGCCAACTTTCAAATATTCAAATCGCAAGATTCCCAACCTATATTCTACTAAATGATCATAATGCCTATATTTTCGAATGGATTCATGTCGAACAGATATGCAACGGTCACAAGCTTCAATTAGCATAAATACCTGAAGATTTGAAGTCTCCATACAGAACACAGAGTACAGAGAGCATAAAAACGCAGAGACACAAGCTGACATCTTCAAGATGCTAATACTCTGATTTTCATATCATTTACTCTCTGTTCTTAATGTTTACATAGCTTATCATAGAGAGTGAGATGACTTGTAATTATGCTTCGGTGCTTATCCATCTACTCGAGAGAGAAGAGAGTTATTGTACACATCCTATCATTCTATCGTGAGATACTCAAGATTGGGTGATCTTGAGTGGGAAACACATTGTGTTGATTACAACTTGTAAGGGGAGTGAATCCTAGGGAGAGGATTACTCGAGTACAAGAGAGTGTGTGATCAAGCAAGTGTATTGATTACAGTTTGTAAGGGGGAGTAAATCCTAGTGAGAGGATTACTTCAAGTACAGATTGTGTAATCAAGTTGAAAGAATATAGTGGATTGAAAATCTCAAGCGGAGCTTCGGGGACCGGACGTAGGTCAAGGATTGGGCCGAACCAAGATAAATCAGTTTGCATATTCTCTTCCCTTATCTCTTATATTTCCAAAGATATATATATCTCGAATGTCCATACATGTTTGAATGATTGAGTGTTGCTTTATCAATTATTATTGTCATTCAAACCGCTTTCAATAAGTTGCGAAAAGAATTTCAAAGTTCCTAAACTTTTATCAAACACCCAATTCACCCCCCCTCTTGGGTGATAGCCAGGTCTTTCACAATAGTCATCGAGAAAACCTTAATCAATATGAGCAGTTGGTTATGGATGCCGGGGGACCGTCGATCGGCCAATATTTTGATCATGTTACTCATGCTGAACTGTCATACATGGGAGAGGAGACGGTACCCATCCTCAACCATCAAACATGGGTGAGGATCCTCATCCGAAGCCGTTAGGTTCTATAAAATGTTTCAAGAAGCACAACGTCCGTTATGGGAAGGTTGCGACCACTTTGAAAATAGTGAATATTCATCGCTATCGGCTACCCTAGCAACACTAAGCTTGAAGACTGATCAACATATGAGTGAGAGGAATTACAACGAAATGATGCAGATCATGAGTAAGGTTGTTCCCAAAGACAATAATTTGCCGAAGGACTTTTACCAAGCAAAAAAAAGGTGCAAGAGCTTGGGCTTGGATGTGAAAAAATCCATTGCCGCCCGCAGGATGTATGTTGTATTACAAGGATGATCTTTGAGCCGACCAATTGCAAATTTTGTGGAGATGACAGATATAAAGTTGTGGGGAAATGAAGGAAAATGACTCGTCATGCATTAAGCAAGATGTGGTACTTTCCTCTGGTGCCCAGACTTACGAGATTGTATGCATTCGAACAAACACCGCTCACATGAGATGGCACCGGAGCATCGTAGGGATGAGAACTTTGTGACGCATCCATCTGATGCCGAAGCTTGGTGTAAATTTGACGAGGCGAATCCTTTCTTTGCTATGGATCCCCGTAATGTTCGTCTTGGTCTATGTTCGGATGGGTTCGCTCCTTTCAACAATACGGGCAGAATTATTCTTGTTGGCCTACTCATTGTGACTCCGTACAACCTCCCACCTTCTATGTGCATGAGAAGAGAGTTTTTCTTCCTTAACGCGTTAATCCCGGGCCGTCGAACCCAAAAAGAAGATAGATGTGTACCTCGGACCTTTGATAGACGAGTTGAAAATGTTGTGGAGTGAAGGTGTTCTTACGTATGATATATCATTAAGTCAGAATTTCACCATGCGAGCTGCCTTAATGTGGACGATAAATGATTTCCCTGCATATGGGATGTTGAGTGGTTGGCAAACGTCGGGAAAGCTCGCATGCCCGGTATGTCTTGAACAGAACATGGGTTTCAGCTTGGAACACGATCGCAAGGTCGGTTGGTTTGACAGCACCGACGATTCCTACCCCCCGATCATCCGTTTAGGAGAAATAGAAAAGACTTCACGCGGAAGGTTGTCGAACGAGCAGATCCACCTCGTCATTTAAGTGGACAAGAAATATGGGACAGGGTCAAGCACATTCCGAGTGTCGAAGAAGGGGCTGCTTCAAGCGAACCTGAGGGGTACGGCATTGATCATCATTGGAACAAACGCAGATCTTCTCGGGAACTACCATATTGGAAAGATCAATTGTTAAGACACAACCTCGATGTCATGCATATTGAGAGGAATGTGTTTTGCAATATTCTCGTACACCGTGATGGACACCAAGGGCAAGACGAAAGACACGATCAACGCAAGATTGGACATTGAAGCGATTTGTAGAAGGCCCGCTTTGCATTTGGTGGACAAAGTGGCACCGGACGAATTTCCAAACCCAGAGCGCCATACACATTCAATAAAGAGCATAATTTAGAATTGTTGCAATGGGTTAAAGATCTGAAACTCCCTGACGGTTATGCGTCAAACTGGAAAAGATGTGTCGACATGCACGAGGTAAAGTTGAGCAAGATGAAGAGTCATGATTGTCATGTTTTTCCAGAGATTATTGCTGTGGGCCTTCAAAGCACTACCGAAGCATGTATGGTCTATTCTAACGGAGTTGTCCATGTTCTTTAGAGAAATTTGTGCTTCAAAGCTTAATGTTGAAAAGTTACGACACCTGGAGGCGTGCATGCCCATAACGCTATGCAAGTTAGAAATGGTGTTTCCTCCTAGCTTGTTTGACTCAATGGAACATTTGCCCGTTCACTTGGCCTACGAAGCAAAGGTAGGAGGCCCGCATGAAAGATAGATGGATGTATCCGTTTGAGAGGTAATATATATATTGATTTGCGCTGTTATTAATTGATCGACATGGTACTTTAGCTCTGATATTCCATTGTAGGTTTTTACGCACACTTAAGCACAAGATCAAAAATACAAGGTACGTTGAAGGATCTATTGCTGAAGCTTATCTAATCGAAGAGGCCGCAAAATTTGCGTCATACTATTATCCCCCGAAATGATGTCAAGATGGAGAGGGTACCTCGCAACGATGATGCAGCTGATACAAGGGATCAAAAATCAATATTTAATTTTCCAGGGCGAGTCGTGGGAAAACGTTGGAGGTCAACTCTTGACGGAAAAGATAAGCAAGTTGCGGAGTGGTACATTCTAAACAACTGTGAAGAGGCCGCCCAATACCTAGAGTAAGTTTTTTTTTTTACTATTACGGTAAGTATTAAAATATTAACTTCAGTTTTTTGTTACAGTTACTTCTCTAATTGGGTCCGATCAGAAAATCCTTCAATGTCGGTGTCCCAAGTTGATCAATTCACGAATTCTGAGTTTCCAAAATGGTTTCGATCCTATATCTTGGAAAATCCATCAGATCCCAATGAAGTTGCGTGGAGTTTATCTTATGGAGCTACAATGACAAGTTACCGATGCAACAAATATATAATCAATGGGTATCGATTTGCAATCTGTTGACGCGAACGCAGTACACTATGTTGCAATTACGGTGTATGTTGTCGAGGTGACCAAGTTGACGGGGTGGAGAATGACAACTATGGGAAGTTAGTTGAGATAATTCAGCTGAGTTACCAATGGGACAATGTGGTGACCCTTTTTAAGTGTGAGTGGTTTGATAACGGTCGCGTGGGACAAAAGTGGACAAACATGGAAATATTGAGATCCACTAGACAAGGAGATATACGGTTGGTTATGACCCATTCATCCTTGCTCAACAAAGCGGAACAAGTTTACTATACACCATACCCTACGTCTCGCCAAGGGTGGACGGGAGTTATTAAAACCAAAGCACGAAATATTATACCAAAGTCGAAAGAGCCGAGAATCAAATGACAAAGATGGTGAACCTTTCCAAGCGATGTGGAACATGTGCCGCCCATAAACATCTTCGATGACGAAGTACCAAGCAATCTCTTTGATTCTCGTGCGGAGTTAGAGTTGATTCCTATACAAATTGACGACGAGAAATCGACGATGAGGATGAGGCGAAATGAGCTCTCGATAGTGAATCGAGTTCGACGACTATGAGAGTTCGATGAAGACATGCAAGTAGATGTCAATGAAAGGAATCGTCCGGTTGATTTGTGTTAGTTCTTTGTTTATGACGATATGTTATACTACATACTTTGTTTCTTTGCTACTTTGTCATATTAACTAAATATATTTTTTTTATATTTTTTGCCATGATGTCTATAAGTGTTCGGGAGATGGAGCATCCGGAGGACGTTCGTGTAGTGGACGTGGCGTGGTCGAGCCCGACCTCGTACTATAAGAGGGGGTAGGCGACGCCAACCGCTCCATATGGAGGCAGAGGGCTCGGCCTCTTCTCCGAGGTGCCACTATTTGATTTTTCGTCGTCACCGTCGGGATATTTGTCATCTTCACCATCACTTTATACATCGTCGTCACGGCGGCTACCCCCGATGCACAAAGCCAAGGGGGACAACAAGTTTACTTTACCATTTCTCGATTGATTTACATTTGTTTAGTTTCTTGAAACCATCTATGTACAAACATCTTCAATATTTCACATTTCTTCCTTAGCACACTGTGTCGCCTCAGAGCCATGTCGGGGAAGAAGGTAGTTCCTCGCAGGTACCAACTGGGCTCAAGAGATCCCGAGACGGGGTTTCTTTGGATCCGTCCTGACGGCAACGAGTAAGACATGTCAAGTTACTTGTAATGTTACAATTTTCTTTTCTAATTGGTTTGTATGCTAATATTTGCATGATAATCTCTGTTTTCATATTTGTGTCTGATACTCCGGTGGCGACTTTCATGTCGGACCAAATATTCCGTAATTACACTCAAGCTTGGACCGCGTGGACAGAGATTTCTAAGACGCAACGAGACAGGTGGTTCAAGGAGTTCTTGGTAAGTTATTTTTTTATGCGTGTTAATTAAGTTTTTTTAACATTTTGAGCACTAATTGTTCGTTATTGATTTTCAGGATAAGCATATGGCGTTGCTCGAGCATCTTGAAAATATGAAAAAGCTTATAACCACGGGGCCGGCGTGATGGTGCGTCGAAAGCTCTATGCATTGAGAAGGTCGAGAGGCAAGACAGATTGGCTTCCACAGGGACACTAAAGATGAATTATTTGGCAATTGGGAAAATAATGACAAGTTTAAGACCATAAGTGCGAAAAATAAGCAAAATAGGGCCAAAATGGAAGGACCATCATATGCGGCGGCTCCATATCAATTAGTGAGCATCGACGCAAAGTTGTAAGTACACGTTATTTTCTATTTACGTATTCAATATTTTGTACTTTGAAGTAATTAATTAAGGTCATCATTTGCGTTTGCAGGTAGAGTCTAGGGAAGCTCCAGCTAGATCGGTTGAGTGGGTTACCTTTCAGCGGACCCTTTCCCGACAGTCTGAAGGGAGTGAGAGGCAATGGATTAATCCAAGGGCGCAACAAATAGCGGTTAGACATTTATTTCCTTTATTACTTGTTTTATGCACCACCATATTTATTTCATTTTACATGTCTTATTTGTTATGTATTTGTTTGCTTGTAGGAAAACTTTGAGAAGTCGTCGCAGAGAGAGCCTCGTAGCATGAGGCCGACCCCTCATCATCTATATCCGATAACGAGAGTCTTCTTTCGAGGCTACCGGAGGATTTGACAAGAAGGGGAGGGTCTTTGGATACGGTGAGTCCGCCAAAACCGACTAAAGCAAACAAAGCGCCTCTCATCCGCACCGTAGGGGTTTCTTCGTAAACATAATACATTTGTTTTTGATAATTTTCATTCTCTTGTCCATTCAAATGAAGTACAAATAATAAATGTACTAATCAATTCTGTTGATGAGCTAAAGAAGATGAAGGCGTTGGTGGAGGAGCAAACAACACAGATGACCCGGAACGGGAGACGATGAGCCGCCGGCGGCTCGTGAAACGGAGATGATGAGGCAGATGATTCTGGGAACAAGATCAGATCAAGCGGCGTTGGGCGGGAACAAGATCGGATCAAGCGGGCGGCGTTGCAAACGAGAACGGGCGATGATGCGACGGGGAGATGACTCGACGAATGAGATGATGAGGGCGATGCAGCTTCAAATCATGTCCCTTATGAAAGACAGAGGTTCTGAGTCGACTCCTGGTGATGATGACCATGTTGGTGATGACGATGATCACAATGCTGCTGTTTAGCCTACTTTTTTGTATTTGCTTATTGCTACTACTTTTTTGTATTTGTTTGTTGCTACGGATTATATATATATATATATTGTGTTTTCACTATGTAAACTTTTTTTTTTTATCGTTAACATATTCATGGTACATTACTTTACTATTTGTATTTAATCTTCTATTAATTTTTTAAAAAAAAAATAAAAAAATTGTTACCGAAAAGAAAATCTCCGCAAATTATGAAATTTGCTACGGAAAAACAAATCTGCTACGGAAAAAAATCTGTAGCAAATTCCGGAATTTGCTACGGAAAAAAAAATCCGTAGCAAATTTCGAAATTTGTGAAATTTGCTACGGAAAAAATATCCATAGCAAATTTTCAAATTTGCTACGGATTTTTTTTTCCGTAGCAAATTGCTACGGAAAAAAATCCTTAGCAAATTGCTACGGATTTTAAAATCATCGCAATTGCGACGGACCTTAAAATCCGTAGCAAATTTGCTATGGATATAAATATCCGTAGCAATTGCGACGCGATATTTTGCTACGGACAAAATCCGTAGCAAACATGTTTTGCTACGGAAAAATGGGTTTTTGCTACGGATTTTTTCCGTAGCAAAAACCGAAATTTTTAGTAGTGAAAAATGTAAGGACGCCGTTAGTTTTTTTTTTCGTCGCCTCACAAAATGTCCTCTAAAAAAGGACGTTAATTAGGCTTTATTTAGGACGATAAACACGTTTTTGTAGTAGTGGAATTTAGGCTCAGGCCATTTGCCTCTATTACAGGCTTAGGCCTGTTTAGCTAAAGTCTGGCCTAACTGACCTATTTCCATGTCTACTTGTCACTGGTTGCTTTAAATTTGTCATTAATTGCCATATAACTTGTCATTGGTTTATCTAAATTTGCCATTGGGGCAAAATTCTAATTTCACATATGGAATTAATAGCACCCAGTTCCCTTGAGACATCATTGTAATTTGATGATTTCAAGAGACCTGATTGTAATTAATTCAATTAATTAAGACCTGGTTGCAATTTTCCCTTTTGTTTAAGAGTTGAAAGCCATGTGTGCCGCAACAAGATGGAGATTAGGGTTTTTTAATCATTAGATAGCATTTTAGTAAATATATGATAATTATCATAGAATAACTAACTTATGGAGATGCCATGTAGGATGTCATGTCATCCTCATTGATCTGAGGTGTCAACTCCTGTCATTAACTTAACGGTAGAAGTATTAACGACGAGGTGCTTAATGTCAAAAATTAAAATGTCAAAGGGGTTAAATTTAAACTTTGAGACGTGTCAAGGAGGTTATGTATGCAATTGGTCAAGCTAAATTATACAAACCCCTTTGAATTTTAGATCAGTTGCATATAACACTATGACATTTTATAGTTTAAATGTAAACCCTATAACCTTTCATTTTTTAACTATTAACCCCAGATGTTAAGTGACCGTTATCTTTTTAACAAAAAATGCCTCGTCAGATTATGACATGGCACATGGTATCCTCTATAAATTACTAATTTCATAAAACCCCCTGAAATTTAAATAGGTTTGGATAACCCCCTGAACTTTGATCAATTATAGATAATATTCTTGACATTTCAACATTTAAATTTAATTCCCTTAAAGTTTTTATTTATAATATTAAACCTCATATTGTTACTTTTATCATTTTAATAAATTTATGAAGTTTTTTCTTACTATCATTTGTCAATTAAAATAGTTTACTTGTATGGCAAAAACTAGAAGAAAATTATCTAAAATACAATTGTCATCATTTGCACTACATTTACTTATTTTCTTGGGATAATTCAACATTGATAGTATAAAAATGTCACATTTGTGTTAAATATATTCTTAGCATGATCGAGCATTAATAGTTTAAATATTATATTTGTGTTAGAGGATATCTTTTGCCCTTATTAATTTTTTACTAGTAATGCATATTTTTTCTTGAATAAGATGTTCAACGTTTATCTTTATATTTTTTTAAAATATTGTTCTTCTATTTTTAACTGAAAAATGACAAGTAAAAATCTTAATAAATTTATGGAAAAATTGCATTTAGGTCCCAAGCCGAGAGAATACAACAAAATTGTCCATTGAAATCTCAAAATTGCATTTAAGTCCCATGGAACTTTTTTGCAATAAATTTCAGTTGTCAAATGCACATGGACTTGTCAATGGACGCCTAGGACTTGTCAGTGTAAGCACCCATAAACTTGTCAGTAGACGCTCCTAGACTTATCAGTGGGCGCCCATGGACTTGTCGCGTAATTGGAATTTGTTGCAAAAAAGTCACATGGGACTTAAATGCAATTTTGAGATTTTAAGGGACCATCTTATTATATTTTCTCTTGCCCGGGACCTAAATACAATTTTCGTTAAATTTATTAAAATGATAAAAGTAACCATATGTGGTTTAATATATAAATAAAAATTTAAAGGGAGTTAAATTTAAATTTTGAAATGTCAAGAGATTATTTGTAACTAATAAAAGTTTATGATGGTTCTCTGCAACTGGTAAAAGTTCAGGGGGTTTTATGATAGGATGCCACGTGTCATCTCAAATTCTGACGTGGCATTTTCCATTAAAGAAATAACGGTCACTTAACGGCATGAGGTTAATAGTTAAAAATGAATGGTTAGAGGGGTTAAATTTAAACTCTAAAATGTCATGGCGTTATATTCAACTGACATAAGTTTATGGGTTTTTGTATAATTTAGCCTATAACCAAGGATTGATATAATCTATAATTGCCCATGTTTACTGTAACATCCCATTTTCAAAAGCAGTATAAATTTTTTTCCCATCATATATCATCAGAGTAAAGCATCGGAGCGATTGAGTAACTGATATATTTAATCAAATTGCCGTAAGTCTGGCTGATTTATAGAAGCGGTACATTGACCGAGAGTTTTCAAAATGAATAACAACGGAAGAGAGTCTTGATCGGACTCGTACGCACCTCGCCCTTCTCCTCGGTTCTCGGTTCTTCGAACTCCGGCGCTATGATAAGAGCCGAGATCCAATTGCAATTTGGATCTCGTGTAACGGTTAACCTCATGCTTAAATACGACTACATATACACGACAGCAGCAATCAATACAACAATCCACAACAGATGTATGATTAAAAACACATAACCAAGTATACAAGATAATAACCATGTATGTACCATAACCTCGTATGATACAACATTAATAACCTCGTATGTGACATAACCTCGTATGCAACATACCGTGTATATAGCATAACCTCGTACACTACTACACAACAATCATATACAATCATATAATAAACATTAGAGCTAGTGTTACAAAGACGCGAACGTACCTTTTGGCGCAGACAAATGTAACTTTTACTAAAAACGTGAAATTCGACAAATGCGGGAAAAAACGGTATGACGGCGGCACAACAAAGCGGCTCGATTAGCTCGAGATATCCTATAAGGACAACGTTTATCAACATTTGGCATCATAACAGGCCATTTGGGTGAAAATTACTATTTTGCCCCTAGTACCCCTATTTGGCGGAATTTCGCGTAACTTCGTTACTTTGACCTTATTCCATTTCAAAATTATCCCCACTATGTTTTTACCTCGTCAGGCATCTTTCAATGCAGTGAGGCTTAAAAACAAGTATAGGAACAAATTCTGAAACTTCCTAGATCAAAACAACAGTTCTACTATAACTACCGAAAGAACTACGGAAACTAAAAACTAAGGACAGAAGAACTTACTCGGAGCTAAGGCAGAATTTTTCCAGAGCTTCTCTCTCTAGAACCTCTCTCTAGGATTTGGATTTGGTGTGAAGAATGAGAGCAAGAGAGCTTGCTATTTATAGGGAAAAATAGGGACAAGGTGGGAATTTCCACAAAAGTCTTCAGATCGGATTCCGGCCATTGGATCGCATTTTTTAGGACAAAGAAATCTTGGCCATCCATGGTCAAAACCGACCTCTTGGTCCCCCAAAAGTCAAAGGATGAGTTGTCATCTTGCTTTATGGCCTTCGGCCCGATAAAGTTACCCGATCGGTGTCCGTTTCGCGTGATTTTGCAGAAACTCAAAAATGCGAGGGTGTAACTTTGAAGGTCTTTTCATCCTCTTTCATATTATCAAATTGGATCCTCTTTTTGATCATATCCAGGTATTCTCCGGTGCGTCGGAAGATATTCGGACAAACGCGTCGATTACTTTAAATCGCTTCCGATAGAACCAACTTCCGGACAACACCGCTGAGTCGTAAAACGTCCAGGTTGTTGCCTAACTTAATCCCGTGTTTGAAAACACGCAATTGTTTCTATAGGTTCTCACTTTGCCTATCGACTCTAATCTATCTCGATCAACTTTCCGTCTTATTAGGAATTAGGATTTTCGGTTAAACAACGCCTGGTAAATTCTTTCTTCGTGTAAAATTTCACTTGTTCTTAATTTGATCAGTCTGAAAAGACTTTTACCTCTGGTTTACCTGTGTAATTTATTTCTCACTTTTCCCCTCGGCCTGTCTATATGCTGACTCACCGCATTATATTATTATTTTATTCTAATTATCATTTTAATTATTTAAACAATTCTTTTTAATTAAAAATAACCATAATTTCGGCCCCCTCTTTTAAAAATTCAGTTTTAATTATTTTTCCATAATTTTTTCCATTTTTTAAAAATATAATATTTTTTACCAAAAATTCCCGTTTTACCCCTCGCCTTCGTCAAGGCTTAATCGGACCTAATTTCTTCGTTTAGTGATCTTTTTAGGATCAGGTTTCTTCATATATTTATCTTTACCAATTTTACAGTATATTTTTATCTTGCAAACTTTTATACTCGACATTGTCATTTTATATCCTATGTAAAATATTAACAATGTTTACCCCATCAGTTACTTTATGGTTCTCGAAATGCTTTTTAAACTTTTCTTCATGTTATTCCCTCTGAAATAATTTATTAAATTCTCATAATTAGGGATAACACTTCCATATTTTTCTCATAATTTTTCATGATCTTTCAATATTTATCATAATATTTTTAGACTGTTTTTATCACCATTATATCATTTTTAGTCATTTTGTTCATCGATTTTCCCGTAACTTTTTTGAAAATTTACTCTATAATTATAACAATTTTCTATAACAGTTTTAAACTCATGATTTTGCTTTATCAAAATATTTGTTAATTTCCTTTATCTCAAAAATTCCGCATTTACTAAAATCCGGGTATTACATTTACTCTCATTTGGTCTTTTTAAAATAAACATTTTGGTCCTTCAAGCTTTATTTTTAAAATGTTCAATTTCTTTGTATTCTAATTAAATTTAATATTTTTTTAGCTTACCTGATTGTTTTTCTGGTCAACCTAAATAGTAGGAGAGACGTTTGAATTTCCAAAACATTTGACATTGAAATCCCCTAAGCCCCAAAGTTCAACTTTAAGAGTGTGTATGGTTTGAAGGGAAGGGATGAGAGGAATGGGAGGATATATTACCTTGTTTGGGATGAGAGGGAAGGGATGAGAGTGTGTACAGTTTTAAAGTTCTTTTGCTTACATTATCTCAAAAATTTGTTTTTATGGTGATGGCAATATATATTTAACAATTTAAAGAATATTTACACAATAAAAAAAAGAATATTTAGGCTGTTATTATTTAAATTTCTAACGATTCAATTAATACTTATTTATCCCTGCAAAAATCAATAAAAAGCGGATCTTTCAACCAAAATACAAATATAAAGCATAAGAATGCTACCCGGAAAAATCTTTCTGCAGAAGAATCCCTAAACGTCACGTTGATTTGAAGGCTTTCCTTTGAGTGATCGCTCGTTTGTTCTTCGCAATTGAGCGCGATGAAGCAGATTGCAATGGCCGGTGACATGCCGTTTCTTCCCGAAGAAATCATCAGAAACATTCTGAAGCGACTTCCGGTAAAATCCCGAATCCGATGTCGATGTGTGTGCAAACATTGGAAAAATCTCATCAAGACCCGATCTTTCACGCCGTTTCTTCCCGACGAAATCATCAGAAACATTCTGAAGCGACTTCCGGTAAAATCCCTAATCCGATGTCCATGTGTGTGCAAACATTGGAGAAATCTCATCAAGACCCAATCTTTAATCTCTGAGCTCCCCCGCCACTCCACCCATCGAAACATGTCTCTTCTTTTCAACTGAAATGGCTTCTGGTTGCTTGATTCCAAGATGCAAGTCCATAAAGTTGACCTTGCACCTGAGTCCAACGGTTTATGATTACAAGATAGTGATGACTGATTATTCTGATCCTGCTTATGAGGTTATGCATGTTGTAGTATATTTGTTAAACTCAGGCTCATGGAAGGAAGTAGAATTTAGGATAAATAATGCAGAACTAATATTTAAAGGCCTCACGGTTAATAGAGCTGTGTTTTGGTTGGGGTAAACAAATGCATACGTCGATGTGATAGTTTCATTTGATATAGCAAATGAAGTATTTACTTTGATACCGACTTCTAGTACTCCATCATCTATGTTTACTATCTATGAGAACAAACTTACTGTGCTTTCTTTTTGGGTTTCATTTTTGTTAGCACATTGTTACTCATATTTATTTTGTTTAAATACTTATGGTAGAAATGAGCCCTTCAGTTGAGATCATTATGCTCCTATTATCTGCCTTTTAGAGAAGCTATCTAGCTAATGGATGTAGCAGACATTCAACTACTAGATGTTTAAAGCGGATTGGCTACCGTCCTATGCTCTTATATTTCTCTTCCCATCCTCTTCCCCTCCACTACTCATCTCATCCTTTGGACTAAAATGTAAACGGTTGAGATTCAACATTTTATAAAAATATTCGTTTTAATTTTGTTTTTTTTTTCAATTTTAAATTATCATAACTAAAATTTAACAGTTTTTAAATTTATTATACTATTTATTAATATTTTTATAAAACATTAAATTTAAATCGTTCGTATTTCAATCCAAAGGCTGAGATGAGTAATAGGGGGTAAGAGAATAGGAAGAGAATAATAAGAGTAGGGGATGGTAGCCAATCCCATTTTAAGCTGTATTTGACCTATCTATGTTATAGAATTTTTTGTTTTCTATCAAATATGGGGGTGTATAGTTTTGTTCCTAGTGTGTGCATAATTTGAGTTTTTGGTTTAGATAGTGTATCAATGGTTTTGTTCATATCATGAATAGGAAGAAAAGTAAAGGAGAAATGAATCAAGTACACTGGTCTGCACAAGTAGTTTTTGTTAGTACATGTTTAATTTTGAAGAATAGGAAAGTAAAACGTTTGCATGATAATAATTCTTGTGTTTGTTGTAACTTATTGCTGTTTTTATGATTTTTTTGGAGAGATTAATGAAGTTAAATAAATGACTTAATTATAACATATATTATATATTATTAGATTATATATAAGTTTATAAGTTAAACAAATTAGTTTAAAAAAATGATAAATATAAATATTTAATGTGACTTATTTAAGTTCTGTAATCTCTCCTAAAAAAAAGTCAATAACTTTTATATTAAAGACGGTAGTTAGTAATATTTATCTCATGCGTGAATTAATTAATAACTTGGATGTAAAATTGAATTTGTTTATTCATAAATTTATTTGAGTTATAGAGAAGATGAGGGGGAGAGAAGAAACGAGAAAGAAGAGGAATATGGGAGATCCATGATTCGGCAGAAAGTTAAAGGACCCAATAAAAAGAAAAAATAAATTCAAGGACCTGATTCAAAATTGAGAAAAACTATAAGGACATAAAGATTAATTTTTCCTTTAAAATTTTAAATCTCTTACCATGTAGCTCCACTTCCTTCCTTTGAGTGGTACATTGATTAAATATTTATAAATTACTCCTACAATTTGATTGATATTTTGTTATGATTAAAGATTGAGCCCTTATTTATCAACCCGCGTTGGTTCTAATGAAAGGAGTCTTAGCGGCTTAAATTCTTAAGCACAAGGTTTAAGTTTGAATCTTACTCAATTAGATAGCTTTATTAAAGGATTAAGGTGTAGATTTGCCAACCAACTATTACCCGAGGAGCATCTGACACAAAAATAATTGAGGGTACCAAAATTACCAATAAACAATTAAAAAGTGAAAAAATTACCAACTATTAAAAAAATAACTGTCACAATTATATTAAAATATGAGGCACTGGCATAGGACGGTGGCGGGGACGCTGGAGAAAAGAGCGGTTAAGCCTTCTTGTTGGATAAGGCAAACACCAACAGAGATGAGACCCATGTAAGCAAGCACTGTGGAAGCGGTGACTGCTGCTTGTGATATTGGAGGGATGGAACCAGGGTGCAAGGCGCGTGTCGGTTGAAAGCTGTGGACTGCTGGATTTGGTTTCGGTGTGTGATTCTCGCCCTGAAGCTGCATACTTATAATGGAAGCTTTGGAGACGTCGACGTCGCCGACACTGTGACAGTCAATGGAAGATGGAGACACCAAGACAGTGATGAGATAATAGTTCGTTGGCAAATTTGCACCTAATTGTGTGTTTTTT
This sequence comes from Acacia melanoxylon, assembly GCA_019022615.1. Taxonomy (NCBI): domain Eukaryota; kingdom Viridiplantae; phylum Streptophyta; class Magnoliopsida; order Fabales; family Fabaceae; genus Acacia; species Acacia melanoxylon. The sequence continues at coordinate 4,516,698 of JAFJYJ010000010.1, forward strand.
TTTTTTACTTTTTAATTGTTGATTGGTAATTTTGGTACCCTCAATTGTTTTTTGTGTCAGATGCTTCTCAGATAATAGTTGGTTGGCAAATTTGCACCTTAACACTTTATTAAATTGTCTTCTATTAATAGTAAACATGGCGTTTTGGTTAATATGAATTATATATGCAGAATACATCTTAAGGCTTGTGGTCTACGCTTTGGGCTTTGGGACTAATTTGTATATTTTGGATTCCCAATGTTTAATTTCCGTAACACTTTATCATCAAAGTATATGTGGGAACTTGCCTAAAGTTTTAAATAACTATGCTAATTCTAGTCCAGTCATTATACATAATTTTTAAATGACATGAATATTTTATTTAATACTCTTTCAAGCCAAGACATACCTATGGTATGTTATGATCATCCATCATCTTCACAAGTGTATACAATTTTTAAAAGTCAAGGAATTAAAGGATACCGCTTACAACACCTCATGAATAACACAGTTAACGGTCGACCTTGATGAAGAGCTATTACTAATTTAGAAAATGTGTTTTAGACCGGTTTTGAGATTCTTCTAGTTAAAGGCGATTTAAAAAAGTTCAGCACTTTCTAAATTGGGGTAAATAATCGGTCTAAAACATAAAATATAAAAAAATCAAGATTAAATAAAATCGCAGATTCTTCTACAATTGATGAGATCTTGATTCAAGATCACATAAAATAGAAGAAGAATAAATGTAATACCCGGATAATTATTTATCTGGAATATTGTATTTCGATAAATAATATCTATTGAAATTAGGGTGAATAAGGATCTGAAATGTATTCTTAGGGCATTAAATGGAATAAAAATATTATGATAAATCCTAAGAGACAGTAAAATATTTATTAAAAATTAGAAAGTATGTTGTCTCTAATTTTAGGAATTGTTGGGATTATTTTCCTTGAAAATAATGAGGCAAAATTAAATATAATTTTGGGGATCATAAGTGACCCCATGATTTTTAATATTTTACATGGAGCATAAAATACCAATGTCAGTAAAATAGTTGTGAGATAATAATTAATCTCAATTAAGAAAATTATCAACAATTAGTAAGTGATTAGTTAAGTAATTAATGGCTAATTGTTTAAGCACGAGATAATTGCAATTAAAGCATAAATTCTCCTAAATAATTAAACTAGCACATGGGATATTTAAATCCTTAATTGAGTCATCTAATGACATCATGATATCTGCCCCAAAAGTCCATTTGTGCGTCTAGCATGTGTGAAGAATTATAAGCCATGTATTCAAATATTATTCCACGAATTTACTTGAGCCAACAAGCAATAGGAATAAAACATTTTGCTAAATGAAAAGCACATGTAATGGCTAAATAAAGAGAGATGTCGACCAGCCATAGATAATGGAGAGATGATTTATCATATGATAACTTTAAGAGTTGAAAAGTCAAATATTTCAACTCATCAATTAGGAAATTGAACTAATAGTCATTTTGTGAATAAAAAAGAACATTAAAATGCTAATTGGAGGATACATGTCGATTGAATTAATAGAATGGAGAGAGAATTAATCATTTCATATTATAGTTGAAAAGTCCACATAAAGTGGCGTACATGAAGGAAGAAGTTTGGAATGAAAGTTATTATTAAATATTCAAAGCATTAGGCAATTAATAAATTGGGAACTTTAATGGTGAACAAAGAGCATGTCGGCACTACTATGAATGGAGGAGTTTTGGATGAAAATTAATATTGAATAAAGAGATTTGGCAATTAAATACACACATTAAAAGGCCAAGAGAGGGGTGCATGTCGGCACTACTATGAATGGAGGAGATGATGTTTCAAAAAGTGGTTTTTAATCCATGGTTTAAGAAGAAAGAAGAGAACTTGGATGACCTTTTAAATTACCACCTTGTCCTTGAAATTTGCCTATAAATAGCACACTACTCTCTTCATATTTTCACACCAAAATTCAGAATAGAGAGAAGTTTTAGAGAGAAGGAGGAGTCTGGAGAAAGTGTATCAAAGCCCTGGGTAAGTTTTTCGGTCCCTAGTCTTAAGCTTCGGTAGTTCTTTCATTAGATTTAGTAGAAATGCTAGAGTTACCTTTAAATTTCCCAGATAGTTTAAATATCATGTTTAGGGGTAAATATGGTATTTATTTCGAAAATATATTGGGAAAAGAGATATGTCAAAATTCTGGAGAGATAGGGTCAAAGTAGCGAAGCTCTGGCGAAATTTCGCCAATTAAGCCAACTAGGGGCAAAATGGTAATTTGTACCTAAAATGCCCGTTATCTTGCTAAAGGTTGTTAAATATTATCCTTATAGAATATTTTTTATAATCGAACCGTTGTCGAGCCGCTGTTGTGCCGCCGTCATACCGTTGTTCACCCGCTGTCAAAAAGTACCGTTTTCCGAAAGTACCGTTATACCACCGACGAAGGTACGTTCGCGTACTGTAACACTAACTCTGATATTTACTGTATACTTATATGTGATAGAAGACTATATGAGTGAATGGTATAGATAACTTTACATGAGATGTGTACCGTTAACGTAGATAACTTTACATGCGAAATGTTACGTTAGCATAAATAACTTTACGCGTGAAGTGTCTTGTTGTTATATTAATCTTCCATCTGCTATATACTTATGTTTTGATTAATTCTATGATGTCTTCCATATGTTGTGTATGTAAATATGAGGTTAACCGTTACCTGGGGTCTGATGTGCATTTGGACCTCAGCATTTAAAATAGCTTCAGGGTCAAGAGGACTGAGCGCCGAAGATAAGGGCAAGCAGCACGCTTAGAGTCTCAACCGGAGAATTTCTTTTGTTGCCACAGCATGGGTGTTGCCAGAGAGACACTTCTGTTGTTATTTACCTTAAAAACTCTCGGTTATTGTACCGCTTTTGTAATCAGCCAGACTTACGGCATTTTGAATCTAATTATCAGTTACTCAATCGTTCCGATGCTCTACTCTGATGGGAAAAAAAATTATACTGCTTTTGAAAACGGAATGTTACAATAAAGATGATAGAAAAAAAAAAGCTCTAATAAGCTCCTCAAATTGGCAAACTATTTTCATAAAATTAATTTTACTCCCCCCTTAATATAAGCTAAAAAAAGTAAATTTTTATAAACTTATTGCTCTGAAACTTGAAAATTTTTGAAATGTTAAGAAAATAACATTCACATAATAAAAATTAAAAACATACTATTAACACAGAAATAATATATAAATGAAATTGACTATTTGAATGAATCAAATTGTTTGTCATGTTATAGAAATGAACATGCAGGGTGGAATCATGAACTAGAAATTGCTCTGTTAAATATCTCTACAAATGAATTGAAGATGTTTGATATCAACAAATGTGGCGGAGGCATTGGCAGTGACTTTAAACTCCAATATGCGGAAAGTCTTTTTCCAATTTTTGGATAAGATCTAGAGTCATTAGTGATATTAACTACTAAGAGGAGAATGATAAAACAAAATTAGGCATAGTTTTGTTCAATCTCACTTTAATGACTCTACTTTTTATCTTGATGTCCTTTGAAGAAGTTATTTCGAATTATCAATTTTATTTAGTACCAGATGTTTCTACCTTTATTTGACTCATTTATGAATTTTTCTGTTCGTTGTCTCTTTTGTAGATAGACATATAATTTAGGCCCCGTTTGGTTCACTGGAAATCAGAGAAAGGAAATGGAAAATCAGATTTTCCGGCCTGCAGCAGCGTTTGGTTTGCCATTTTCCTAAAAAAATAATTTCCGGCGGCGGCAGATTTTCCTTTAAACACGGGAAAATTGCTTTCCACCAATTTTGGTGGGAACCCATTTTCCAGCAAGCTCACCTTTCAGCCGATGAAGACCCCTCACCTTTCCCAACAACATAATACTCAGAATCGTTCGATGCAATCATAAATGAAGAACCCAAAATTATTCGAAGTAGATTCGGATCACAAATAAAATAATTTTCGATGAGGCATATTCAGAACCCAGATTTGATGGGATGCGAAAGAAACCTGACAGTAACGGTGAGAGCGATGGCAGCAGTGTCCATGGCAACAACGTCTAACACGCGCGCAAAACTTCCGAGGTTTGATTTGGGGATGAAGGATATGACGAAGGTGGAAGAATAATGAGCAGCAAGCAAGCAAGAAGAAGAACATATATATATATAGGCCATTGAGTGTAATAGATTCTCAAGAATCATCTGGAATTCTCGAGAATTGGCAAGCATGCTTGCCAATTCTCAAGAATTTCGCAAGGTATTCTCGAGAATACCTTGCCAATTCTCGAGAATTGGTACTGTGCATTGCGTGGGTTTTGTGTGGTATAAAAAAATATTTTATCTGTAAGGGTAAAATGGTATTTTGCCTCATTTTCCTACCTTATTTTCTTCCAACCAAATAAAAAATTTCCTATCAACCCATTTTCTTTTCCAGTGCCAACCAAACGCATCGAGGCAAAATATTTTCCATTCCATTCCATTCTTTTCATTTCCATTCCATTCCATTCTTTTCATTTCCACTCCTTTCCATTCCCACCTTTTCTTTGATCCAAACGGGGCCTTAGTTATTGGTGTATGGATTAAGTTAGATTTGTTGTCCCTATAAATATATACCAATGATTTTGTATCATTCGCAAGTCATTGCACAGAGATTGAAAATAGCTTATTATTATGAGATCTGCCATCATAGTTCTTTTCCTCTTTGTGCAACAAAATTGTATTTTTCTTCTCCACATTGTTACAGGGTAGAGCTGGGAAATCGGGTTGAGCCTGTTGAACCGGCCCGTTTAAGCCTTGGCCCTTCAAGGGTCAAGCTTATAAAATGAAGCTTCCCAATGAAGCCGGGCCTAAATTTTTTTAAAATTTTCCCATTTGGCAGTTGCCCACTTGCCTTACTGACCGAGTCTAACCATGAAGGAAGCTACTTGCCCACCACGTTGCCCAGTAGTACTCACTCACTCTCACAATCTTACTCATTTCTGTCATTCACTTCACGCCTCTCGCCTCAGTCTCACTATCTCGGCCTCACGCACACATAATCACGCATCAGTGTATCACAAATTCACTGCATCAGACCATCAAGGGATCACTGATTATTAATTAGTAATTACGTTTATTTGTTAAATAATGCGTGTTGTTTATATCTTAATGTTGACAATATTTAGTTGATAAATTAGAACCTTACTTGTTATAATTTACTAATTATATTTCTTTAGAAAAAATAGTTAAATTTTTAAAAAATAGCTTCTGACACTGTAGGGCTGGCTCTGGCCTGCATGCTCTCGGGCCAAACCTTGAAAAATATATGTCTTTCTTACCGCGGGCCTAAAAAGATAAGCCTTTTTAGGCCTTGATCCTTCAAGGGCCAACCATGATTCCTAACTTTAGTTACAACTGTGAGATTGACTTCCATAAAAACCTTGTCTTTGTGATAGACTTCCATAAAAGGCTAGTCTGTAGAAATTAAAAGGAAATTGCTTCTCAACTTGAGAAGTTCTCCTTCTTGTTATTTTTTACCTGAAAACACAATTCTTAAGAAGAAAATTAAAGCATGTACCTATTTAGGCAAAAAGACGCCACAAGATTATCACTTGCAACTTTGTCTCAACTATAACATATGGTTGCGTTTCAACTTTCAAGTAGCACATCACAAATAAAAGAATAGATGGGCTGAATTCTAATATTGAGTGTAACATCCCATTTGAAAACGGCGGAATATATTATTTTTTTTTAAAACGTTTCCAAATATTTCAAGCAGAGTAATCAGAGTAGAGCATTGGAGAGAAAAAGTAACTGATTCATAACAAACATCAACCACAGTGTAACATTGTAATGATTACATTAATCCTAGAGTTTGAAAGTGAATAACTGAAAGCGGTAAAGATAGATAAGTCTCTGGCTGCACGTCTAATGCTGCTTACCTTGATCTTCGATCCGTATTCCTCCGGATCCTGAAGCTATAGCTGAGATTCAATTTACCGCATTGAATCTCGGGTAACGAGTTAATCTCAAACCCAAACAATACGGATAACGAGATATTCTAGACAATACAACGGTATATCACTACATAAGCATACAGCAGATGCATGATCATTATGCCAACAAAACATAAGCATTACGCAGTATGTAAAGCCCCACAATGTAAAACAACAATAACAACTTGCACTATTCACCAGTGCCACGATACCACTCGTGTTCTCGCGCTAGAAAAACATACGGCGTTATCATGACTATAACCCGTGTAAAACCTGCTCGTATATTGGTCTACGAACGTATCTATCACATATATGCATTTAAGCAGCACAAGATTAGTGTTACAGTACGCGTCCGTACCTTCGTTGACGACGTTAGGTACTTCTGGCGGAAAAACGTACTTTTTACGGAAAAACGTGAAATGTTCACCAGCGGCACGTCGGGGAGCGTAACGGCAGCAAATCAGAGTTTCTGATGCCCTATCATAGTAATATCACTTTCATTAGTGATTTGACATCATAACTGGAATTTTAGGTAAAAATTACCATTTTGCCCTTCTACCCCTAATTTGCGGAATTTCGCGTAACTTCGTTACTTTGACCGTATTCCATTTCAAAATTATCCCCACTATGATTTTACCTCGTCGGGCATCTTTCAATGCAATGAGGCATAAAAACAAACATAGGAACAAATTCTGAAACTTCCTAGATCAAAACAACAGTTCTACTATAACTACCGAAAGAACTGCGGAAACTAAAAACTAAGGACCGAAGAACTTACTCGGAGCTAAGGCAGAATTTTTCCAGAGCTTCTCTCTCTAGAACTTCTCTCTAGGATTCAGATTTGGTGTGAAGAATGAGAGCAAGAGAGCTTGCTATTTATAGGGAAAAATAGGGACAAGGTGGGAATTTCAACAAAAGTCTTCGATCGGATTCCTAGCCGTTGGATCGCATTTTTGAGGACAAAACACTCTTGGCCATCCATGGTCAAGATCGACATCTAAGAGCCCTAAAGTCAATGGATGAGTTGTCATCCATGATGTCTCTTGCTTTATGGCCTCCGCCCGATAAAGCTACCGACGGTGTCCGTTTCGCGCGATTTCGCGAAACTCAAAAATCCGGGCATGTAACTTTGGAGGTCTTTTCATCCTCTTTCATATTATCTATTTGGATCCTCTTTTTGATCATATTCAGGTATTCTCCGGTGCGTCGGAAGATATTCGGACAAACGCTTCGATTACGAAATCGCTTCCGATAGAACCAACTTCTGGACAATAATTCACCGAATCGTAAAACGTCCGGTGGTTGCCTAACTTAATCCCGTGTTTGAAAACACGCAATTGTTTCTATAGGTTCTCACCTTGCCTATCGACTCTACTCTATCTGATCAACTTTTCGTCTTATTTGAAATTAGGGTTTTCAGTTGCGGAAACAACGCCTAGTAAATTCTTTCTTCGTGTAAAATTTCACTTGTTCTTAATTTGATCAGTCTAAAAAGACCTTTACCTCTGGTTTACCTGTAGAATTTATTTCTAACTTTTCCCTCGGTCTGCCTATAAGCTGACTCACTGCATTATATCATTATTTTATTCTAATTATCATTTTAATTATTTAAACAATTCATTTTAATTAAAAATAACCATAATTTGGCCTCCTCTTTTAAAAATTCAGATTTATTTATTTTTCTATAATTTTTTCCATTTTTTAAAAATATAATATTTTTTTACCAAAAATTCCCGTTTTACCCTCGCATTCGTTAGGGCTTAATCGAGACCTAATTTCTTCGTTTAGTGATCTTTTAGGATCATGTTTCTTCATATATTTATCTTTACTAATTTTACAGTATATTGTTATCTTTCAAACTTCTATCTTGATATTGTCATTTTATATCCTATGTAAAATATTAAAAATGTTTACCCCATCAGTTACTTTATGGTTTTGAAATGTTTTTAAACTTTTCTTCATGTTATTTCCTCTGAAATAAATTATTAAATTCTCATAATTAGGGATAACACTTCCATATTTTTCTCATAATATTTCATGATCTTTAGGTATTTATCATAATATTTTTGGACTATTTTTATCACCATTATATCATTTTTAGTCATTCGTTCATGATTTTCCCGGAACTTTTTTGACAATTTACTCTATAATTATAACAATTTTCTATAACAGTTTTATCTCATGAATTTACTTCATTAAAATACTCATTAATTTTCCTTTATCTCAGAAATTCCAGATTTGCTAAAATCTTGGTATTACATTGAGGAATATGTACATAGCTACCAAAATCATAATGGCAGCTCTGAAAGGGAATAATGATAAATACAATTGAATCATTTGAATTTTTTGGGTGAAATTAAGAATGTTAAATAAGTTAGTTAATCATAGAATATGTCGAGTATCATTTGATAATATATTAGTTCATAACTCGAGACAAATTAATTTAGTATAAAAAATATATAATTAATCTTTCCAAAAAAGTCAACGAGATATTATATTAAAGGCGGGAATTAGTACTTGCATTTCCTTATAAATCTTGTAATTATTGTAGAGATACTGAAAATATGTTATTATTATGCTATGAGCTATCTGCCATCATAGTTCTTCTCCACTCTGTGCAACAAAATTGCCTTTTTCTTACCCATATGTAATGGATACCAAGGTGCTCTTAATAGAAATGGAATTGATTATAAATTTATGAATTTATTATTAATTAAATTCAATTGAAGCCTGGACCGAATTTCGAGTTTCACTGAGGACGAATCCAACTTTATTCTTTCTCTTTTCTAACTTCTAAAAAATGAAAAAAAAAAAAAAGGAGAAGGGGGGATTAATCACAGATATTTGATTGTATCTCTAATCTTCTTCACCCTCTCCCATGTCAATAACTAGAATGAAAAAAAAGGGAAACATCAATGCATCCGGGAATAAACGATTGATCTCTATCAATAGACCTGCTAAAGCACCAAACCATAGAGTTTATGTAACGACCCCCCACAGGTAAGGACCTGGTTCGTCCCCCTCACGGCGCACCGCTTACACCCGTGGTTGGCCGGCCCAATGGGCAGGAATTGTCCTCCTCCTCTAGGAGAGATTTGTCCCTTGAGTAAATACCCAAGGACGCCTCCCCAAGGGCTCGAACCTTGGACCTGAGGATAAGTCCAAAGCCTAAGAGCATATTGGTATCCATTACACCATACTTTGACTTCCATAAAAACCTTGTCTGCAGAAATTGAAAGAAAATTTATGAAGTTCTCATTCTTGTTCTTTTTTCCTGAAAACACAAATCTTAAGAAGAAGATTAAATCATGTACCTAGCTATATTCAACGAGTTAGCTCAAATAATAAGAAAACGACTAAATATTTCTCATTAACAACCTCAGTTTGAGTCCTCTACACTACACAACTCTCTGATACTAATTCTTCATATTGAAGGGAGGATTCCGCTAAAGATAATCCAACAAGGGCTCTGTGTCCATAGTACCACGTGAATACTAAAACCCGCAATTCAACTCAAAAGGAAAAGCATTCAATGAGCAGAAACATGATGACCCATATTGTGACTAATAAAATGTTTAATGGCGGGTTTGGTTTCCCGCGGTGGGTGGAAATGTATTCAAAACCTATAGCGGTGGAGAATGTATTGTTATAGAAGGATAATTTAAAGAATAATTGTTTTGTTTGGTAACGTTATTAGTGAATCATGAAATAAAATTTATTTTTTATCTGGGAAAAAAATAAATGTGGAATAGTCCCAAATCTCATTAATAGCATGAAAAGAATTAAATAAGAGTACTCAATACGCTCAGAGGAATGTCTCTAATCAATAGGACGATTAGGGATTCTTCTTCTGTAGGAAGAATCTGCTGCGTCGCATTCTTTAATGCTTTGTTTTTGTTTTTGTTTTCATATAAAATTAATTTTACTTGAAAAATTCCTTTTTGTATTGAATTTTGCCGGTATGAATATGTATTTTTTTTAACTGAGAATGAATGTGTATTAAATCGTTAGAATTTATTATAATTACTGACCAAATATTCTTTAAATGGCTAAACATATAGTGCCATTATCATATAACAATTTTTTGTTACCTGAAGAAAATTATCATTACAAGGAAAAGAAAAGGGATTACAAACACTAGAGCAGCAACAAGACCTACAAAATGTCTAAGAAACATCTAAATTTGAAGACATAAATCTAAAACAGAGATAAAACAAAAACAAACAGAGCCTATACCCAGTGGAAATTTAAATTTAACATTTTTCGTTATCAAATTTCCAATCTCTAATATCTTATTCAAGGGGAAAAAAAAAAAGAGCTCACTATCAAATGCCCCTCATTAGTAATTCGAATGTTTCTCCTACTATTTAGCATGGTTGATGATAAAAATAATCAGGTTAGCTAAAAAATATTAAATTTATTTAGAATCGAACGAAATTGAAGATTTTAAATATATTTATCTATTATTTATTTTTGTAGCATATTCATCTCCCTCAAATTCATCTGGTGGGGATCAATGGATCATAATGTGAGCGAGCAAAATTTCTCTTCTCATGAACATTAGGTCAATTGTGATGAAAGAAAATATAAATGGACAACAAACACAAATTAAAGATTGGGATAAGACTCTGACCACAGCGATGTTGGTTGAGGTCAATTGTGATGAAAGAAAATATAAATGGACAACAAAGCTTTGCACAAATTAAATATTGAAATTTGAAGAGGTGTCTAGTATCTTACAAGTATATCCTTTCAAAACTATCTAAAAATAATCCTTATAATGGTCAAAAACATATGATGGGTATGAAGGACATTCAGATACGGAAGTCAAAAAAATTATGTTATGATCTTCCCAACAAAACACATAGCATGATATTCTTCTAATCCATTCATGATCTAAAGGCACACAGCCTTTTGTAAGGTGGAAAACTGCTATATTTAAAAATCATTGGCATATTACCTAGACAAAATGTCACCAAGAATCCACAAATCATATTCATTTTTGAAAGAAAGATGAACAACCGAATATTGAGAAAAAAAGATCAAACAGCAAGAAAGAAATATTATAGTGACTAAAATCTACTTCAGTTATTAAATGAACCCTTATCTTCTTCTCCAACGGCGTGACCTGTGGTTGCTTGATTGCAAGATGCAACTCCATGAAGTTGACACAGCATCTTTGATCGATTCCTCGGATATTCGAATCTTAGGTTCCAGCAATGGCTTAGTCTGTGTTGAGGTTCATCTGTATTCTGCATTTTCTCCGCCACTATAGGGGTCATACATTTTCCCACAAGTAGGAAACTCGTACTGTAACACCCCATTTTTGAAAAGCGGAATAATGTATTTTTATCAGAGTAGAGCATCGGAACAATTTTGAGAGTAACTGATAAGTTTTAAAAACGTTAACCGTGGTGTATCCAGAGAATCATAATAACGGTACATTTATCCCATAATTCAAAAACATATACATCCCAGCATAAAACTAAATCTCCAGCCGGTCCTCATGCGTGCTGCTTACCCTTGTCTTCGGTCATCGGTCCTCTAGACCCTGAAGCTATAGTAAGAGCTGAGGTCCAATGCCCATCGGACCTCAGGTAACGGTTAACCTTATGCTCAAATATGACAGTACATGTATGACAGATATTCATAACATTACAGCAGTAATCAACACATAAGCACATAGCAGATGCAAGATTAACACCACAACAGTACATAAGCACACAGCAGATGTAAAGTCACACACACGTCTGCACTCTCCAGTGCCACGATAGCTACTCGTGTCCTCAGCGCTAGGAAAACATCTTTTCGGCGTTATCAAGACTATAACCCGTGTATAGAGCCGAATGTACAAACAGTGATCTAAGACAGAGTCTCAGTCTATGAAATCATCTATTACATGTAAGCATATAATAAGCATTAGAGTTAGTGTTAAAGTATGCGTCCGTACCTTCGTTGATGATTGCGGTACGTACGTCGGTTGGTATGCGTTCTCAGATAGCCTATAATAGTAATATCACTTTATTAATCTATGAATAGTATCCTAAGAGATATTCTGACCACTTATGACCATTTTACCCTTGATGGATTTATTTTACAATTTATTGTCCAAAATTTCGTAGAACCACGTTGGTTACAGCTGTCAGATTTTCGTCTAACTTCAAAAACTCATAACTAATTCTAGCAAAATCGAAACGAGGATCCGTAAAATTTCCCGGACTCCTTAGGATGTCTAGTTTTGAGAAAAAATATCAAAGTTTTCCCAGAACTTAAGAACAATTCCCAGTTTCCACGTTTTCATATGCTGCCCAGAATTTTCCAGAAAAACGTAGCCTTTCTTTGAGAATTTTTATCTCCTTGCACAAAAATCAAAATGAACACTCTGGGTATATTTGAAAAGCCCTATATGTCTACTTTAACCATGAAAAATTTCATATTTAATTAGCTTCATCTTCAGCATAAGATTATGGGCTCAATATCATTGCCTTCAGAAAAGTTCTAACCGAACATTTTTCGCCAGAACTTCGTTACTTTGATCTTCAACTTCCAAAAATTTTGATCCAACATATTTTCCATCAAATTTTCGAAATAAAGCCATTTTTAACCATAAAAACATGAAAATAAAATTGCCCTTGGAAATTTAAAATCAAAGCATAAACCAACTATGAATTTAAAAGCTAGAACTTGAAGAACTTACTTTGCTCTTGCTTCTACTCCTCCAAGCTTTCCTCACTCACTCCCTACTCTCTATATTCAGATGCTATTGCTTGTGTTTGGTGTGAAAAATGAAGAAACCTTAGGTCTCTATTTATAGCAAATTGTTAAGGATTTTGTTCAATTACCAAAATACCTTTTTCTTTGCCTCCAAGTTAACTTTTCCCTTCAACTTTTCACTCTTAAATTTCACTCTTCCTTTCCCAAAACCGTGGCCCCTTCACATCTCTCACCATCATCCATTTTTTCTTTGTCCCCTTAAGCTTCTTCCATAAGCTTTTTTTTTTTTTTTTACTTCATCTCCAAGTTCTTCCTTCTTTTTCTATTGGTGGATTTCAATTAAGACTAAACTATATCACATAATTCCTCTTATACTCAAATACACACAACCGTACATCCCCCTTCCCCTTAATTACATATTGCTTTTGTTTTTCATTTGTCTCTAAAGTCCAATGTTTAAAACCTCTCACTGGCCCATTAATTATCACATGAATTTAGGATGTTATTAGGTATATTTATTATTATTTGATTGGTTCCTAAATTAATTATGATGCTTAGTAACTCATTTCATGTTAATATTGAATCTCTATTAGTTCTTGATTTTTAATCAAGTTGGAATATCCCAAATTGAATATTAGAAAATTGATCTTCGATTTATTAAATTCCAAGCAAAAATTGCCCAAGAATTATAATAATTAATTTACATAATTAGAGACAACATACTCTTTAATTTCTAATATGTATTCTTTATCAAAGTATAATATTTAGAAATTTTCTGATATTACACGTACGGCTCCCTTCAAATAGGCTCCTTTACAATGAAGGATTTGGTTTCAGTCCAATTATTAATGATTACAAGATAATAATTTATTTTGATGGTTCTTTCGACGTTCCGCTTGTTGTAGTGTATTCATTACACTCAGATAAGTGGAAGAAAGTAGAATTTGCGTTAAAACAATGTGGGGAGGAAGGTGTAAATTTAGTAATAAATAATTTTTCTATGGGCACATATAACACTTAACTATTTTTAAGTGTAAAAGTATACATAAACAATTTATTTGTTGGCCGATATAATAGTGTCATTAAAGATATTTAACTTCTGTTACTTTCACGGTTTTACCCGTCTTTTCTCTCTATTATTTTAATGTTTTTTCGTGGGAAAATATCATTTAGACCCCAAGAAAACAATTTTACTTTAGTTCACCCCAAAAGAATTTGAAATTCCATAACACTTTTTGGGCCATAATGAAATTAAGTTATTTTAGTGAAAACACAATAATGTCTTTACTTTATTGTTCATAAGAGTATTTACAAAATAAATATAGGTATTTTTAAGACAAATAAAGGGATTCAAAGAAAACCAAGAGGTTACCAAGAGGTTAACGCGACTTTCTTAGAGGATGACTATATGGCAAATTATAAGCCAAGGAGTAAGGTTATTCTTGATGAGCTAGTCTCAGATCAAGTTTCACCACCACCTCCTCAGGCGGTTCCAGCATTTATTCTTGTTGTTGTTCAAAGAGGGGAAAATATGGAAAATATACCTGAACATACACAGGAACCAGAAATAGAACCAGAAGTTCAGCATAATGATGAACATATGGAAGAACAAAATCATGAATTGGTTAATCCACCTAATGAGGGTCCTCATCAAGAAATTGTTAACCCATAAAATATGGACCCCCATGTAGATGCACAACATCAAGTACGGCAAAGTCGTAGTGGGAGATTGATTCGTAAACCTACAAGATTTCTCTTGTTGGGTGAGTCATATCAGGATGTCATCATTGATGAAGATGATGATCCCACGAGTTATGACATGGCACTAGGAGATATTGATGCTCAGGAATGGCTTGAGGCTATGAATCGTGAAATGAATTCTATGTATTCCAACTCAGTTTGGTCTCTTGTAGAACCCATTGGGTGTAAGTGGATTTACAAGAGAAAGAGAGGATCGGACGGGAAGGTTGAAACCTTCAAAGCTAGATTGGTGGCGAAAGGGTACTCCCAAATAGAACATGTGGATTATGAGAAACGTTATCGCCGGTTGCCATGCTTAAGGCCATTCGGATTCCCTTAGCTGTTGCAACAAATCTTGATTATGAGATTTGGCAAATGGATGTCAAAACTTCTTTTCTAAATGGAAATTTGGAAGAGGAAATCTATATGCAGCAACCAAAAGGGTTTATAGCCAAAGGGCAAGAAGAACTGGTATGCAAGTTGCAAAGGTCCATTTATGGACTTAAGCAAGCGTCCAGATCATGAAACATCATATTTGATCAAGCCATTAAGTCTTATGGTTTTGAGAAACATCCTGATGAGCCGTGTGTGTATAAAATGATCCAAGGTAATGCAGTGTCTTTTCTGGTACTTTATGTGGATGATATACTCCTTATCGGAAATTATACAAAGGTATTGTTAGGCATAAAGACCTGGCTGAGCAAAAAATTTGATATGAAGGACCTGGGGGAAGCCAATTATATTCTTGGTATTAAACTCTTAAGAGACCGGAAGAATAGGGTTTTGGCATTATCCCAGGCTAAATACATCGACAAAATTCTTGCCAGGTTTAGCATGGAGAATTCCAAGAGGGGAATGATACCCTTCGGGCATGAGATTCATCTCTCTAAGGAAGCAATCTCCTAAAACTCCTGAGCGAGAGAACGCATGAGTAGGATACCTTATGCATCGGTATGTAGGTAGTCTCATGTATGCTATGCTTTGTACCCGGACGGATATACGTTATGCGGTGGGAGTAGTAAGCGGTACCAATCTAATCCTGGAGAGGAACACTAGGTAGCAGTTAAACATATACTCAAGTACCTACAGAGAACGAGAGATTATATGTTGGTCTATTCTAGTGGGAGTCTTGAAACCATTAGTTATACGGACTCAGATTTCCAAGGAGATATTGACTCAAGTAAATCCACCTCGGGATATGTGTACACCCTTAATGGCGGTGCCATTTGTTGGAGAAGTGTAAAACAATCATGTGTGGCTGACTCTGCCACAGAGGCTGAGTATGTAGCTGCTTCTGAGGCTGCAAAGGAAGCTGCATGGTTAAAGAAGTTCCTAACGGACCTTTAGGTGATTCCAGGTGTTAATTGTCCTATCACACTTTACTGTGACAATAGTGGGGCTGTAGCACAGTCCAAGGAACCAAGGTTTCACAAGAGACAAAAACACATACAGAGGAAGTACCACTTGATCCGAGAAATAGTTGAAAGAGGAGATACATTGGTAGCACAGATAGCATCATAAGAGAACCTTCGACCCTTTTACTAAGAGTTTGCACGAACGTGTGTTCGAGAGGCATGTTACATCTATGGGTCTTAGGAAGATTCCAAATTTGCTATAGCTTTAGGTAGTTGAAATTTCATTTGTTATTTTGTGCTTTTTGAGCAAGACATTATGACATTGCATTTTTCTGAATAGTATAAATGAGGTGTTTTTCATTTATTTTCGCACACTATTTGAGACTCTAAGGTCCGGATCAATTGTGGAGTATATGATCATATGGATACGTTCATAGAGGACATGGTCATAGGTTCTCACAATTGATGAATAGGTTCACATCTATTAAATTAAGTTGGGCACTTTATTTAGGCTGCAATATTTTATGAAATGGTTTTGTCCGAATCATTATAAAATATTGGTGTGAGTAAATACTTACATTGAATGGATCAATGAGAGATTTGATTAAGGTTGCTCTTTCTGTCATAAGGAATCAAATCTCCAGATAACTATAGTCATGTAGTTGCTCTTAATCCTGAGTTTATTTTAAATAGGTAGTCGAATAGTTTTCATTCTTTGATTTACCAATGGTGAGGTTTGATCTATATGACGGCCAATAACTTGGTATTTTGGGATTGAGACTTTTGGTTATCGGTGTTTATGAGATAAACAACATGGAATTTATAGGAAATGTCCACTTGATATGTTTTGGTACTTGGATATTGAAGACACTGGCCGGTGCATGTAATCCATTAGAGAAACTATCACGATCAAGGAATAAATAATTGATTGAGTTACGTAAAAGCGGTCGATCAAATTATAGACATTCTATAAAGGGGTAATGCATATTCGTGTTATAAGCTGTCATTAATCTTGGAGTTCATATTCGAGCTTTTAGTGGAGTAGCACCGAACTAGATAATCTTTGAGATTATCATGAGCCTTGATCAATGACAAATGATAGATCCCCAGGCTAGCTCGAAACAAGGGATGTGGTAAATTATCAGATGATGATGGCTTATGGGCTACATGGTCTTGGGTTTACAAACTCAAGTTTTGTATCTCAAAGAGCAAGTGGGAGATTGTTGGAAAATATGCTCTTTGGTCACTTAAGCCCAATTGGGCTTAAGTGAGACTACTGACCCAAGAGCCCTATGGCCCTTAGGGTTTAGGGTTAGGTCTTGGTGTAGTAGTATATAAACCTACTTTCACCCATTGAGAAACCTAATTCACAAGGAGGCTCTCATCAGAAATAAATCCCTAGAGGCAGACGTTCATCATCTGAACGGTTGCCCACACAACTATCCTATCCCCTCGAGAGATAGTCTGGAAGATCGATCATAGAGAGGAGACTTGTGACTTGGACATTCGAGAAGAGACTTTTAGATCGCTCATCTTTCCAGGTAATCAAAACGATGAAGGTTCATCTTTTTCTACATCGTCTCGGTTCGATACGCTTCCGTGCTTCTGGTGAGATTCCTACACTAGGAAATAAATGGTATTGGATCCTGATATGGATTTTCTATCCGACAATATTATTTTAGACGGTTTTGAAAAGATATTTATAAGATACCTCATCAAATTTAGATATTTGTGCAAAGATTTCTTGTTCATATGTAATCTTTAATCAAAAAATTAACAAATGTTTAATTTTGAAACCGGATGCCATTAAACCACTTAGAGTGCTTGGGTCAAGGGTCAGATTAGAGTTAAACGGGAGCTAACCCGAGGCCAAATTGATGAGAAATTGAAGATTTCAGAGTAATTAATATGAAATTCTAAAGAAATTTTAACCAAAAAAATCGCTTAAAAAAAGAGCTGGTTTGATGCCTAGATCGGGCTGGTTTTCGGTCTGATCCGGGTTTCAAAACCTGGCAATTAACCACAACCACTCTTCTCAACAAATTTTCTTTTTCATGCTTATTCAAGAGACTTATCCCAATTTTCATATTCATAATGGTAATGAGGTGTTAGACAAGCAAGGATTAGTGCAAGCAGAGGTATGGGCAGTGTAAGCCTTTGATTGGTGATTAATGATAGTTTTTTGGTATTTGAGGTCAGAAGATGAGCTGTCTTTTTTACTGAAGTTAAGATTTGGGACAGGTTTGGTTATTGTTGTGTTCATTGTTGCTGTGATTTGTTCTTTTTTATAATCAATATGTTCATGGATGTGTTTGGAATTAGCTAGGGAACAAGTTCCCTGCTCGTCCTTCGCTCTCCTTTGGGGAAGAGATAAGGTTGTCCTTATCTCTCTTTTTTTTAATAAATTTTTTTTCAGTATCAGTATTCTGAAGTATTTTTTTAGTATTAGCCAGTACCTGAAATAATTTTTCAAGATCATCAAGTATAATCCAATATCAGTCAATACCTTGAGGTATCTTTTTAGTCTTAGTCAGTACCATGAATTTTTTTTAAGATCCTAAAAATTATTTCAGGGTACTAACTGGTACTAAAAAGATACTTCATGATACTAACTAGTATTGCAAAATACTTCATTATCTTGAAAAAAATTAGGAATATTTCAAGGTACTAACTGGTACTAAAAAAATACTTCAGGATGACTGGTACTGAAAAATATTTTATTAAAAAAAAAGATAGGACAAGCAGCGAAACTCGTTTCTTGGAATCAATGTTTTGACTGTAGCTGGTTTTCTCTCCTATATTCTGATTCTGTAATCCTGCCTCCTTAACTTAATATAAGATCCAATTGATTAATTTGAGGAAATTAAGAAAGCTAGATAAAATAATGTTAAGTATTTATATTTATCGTCTTTCTCCAACCTAATTTTGTTTAACTTATAAATTGATATATAATCTAATAATACATATAAGTATTTCAAAGAGATCATGTAGCATATGTTATAATTAAGTTATTTATTTATTTTCTTTAATCTCTCCAAATTAATCAACAAAATCTTATATATTAAAGAGTGAATGAATGTAGTATTATTTAGTAATATGGAAACCCTAGTTTGTCCCAACATGCTTGCTTTTTCTACTATTATTTGTTATTGTTATGTAATAAAGTGTGGCACATCTTAATATGTTAATTGTTGCCTACATATTGGGATTGGCTTTTGTGACCCCAAAAGCCTCCCAAAAATTATATTTGTATTGGCATCGAAGTCAGATGAATTTTTCTCTCAAAAGTTAAAGTTAGACCTAAAGTCACATTTTGGAGCTTTCAAGGTTACAAAACCTTAAATGAGTGTTTTGCAAAAACATATCTAAATATCAATTATATTACACTAATTATTTTTTATCTAGCTATGACAACTTTTGAAGCAAAATCATCCCTTAACCCCATTTGAATGTGAAACGAAAATCACATTTCACAATAAAAGCTTATTATTTTAAGGGTTAAGGTGCATTTTTGCCCTTAAAATATGCGCCCAGGAGCAATTTTGCCCTTAAAGTTTTCGGCGTAGCAATGTTGCCCCTAAAGTTTTAAAACGGAGCAATGTTGCCCCTCCGTCAAAAAACCTAACGATCAACTAACGTTGACCGTTAGGGTTTTTGACGGAGGGGCAACATTGCTCCGTTTTAAAACTTCAAGGGCAAAATTGCTACTTTTTTTGGAGCAATTTTGCCCCTTTAGTTTTAAAATGGAGCAATGTTGCCCCTCCGTCAAAAACTCTAACGTTGACCGTTAGAGTTTTTGACAGAGGGGCAACATTGCTTTGTTTTAAAGTTTCAGGGGCAACATTGCTACGCCGAAAACTTCATAGGCAAAATTGCTCTTGGGCGCATACTTTAAGGGAAAAAATGCACCTTAACCCTTATTTTAAATTGGAGATTTTTGAGCCATATTTAAAAATTAAGGATTATATTTGACATAAGCTTAATGGCATGAAATTTGTTTGAAAATTAAATTAAACAAGCCAATGTCCGCTCAATGCAAGTACGAGGGGTCAAGTATTTATTAATATGTTGTTATGTAAAAATTAATTAGATCTCTAAGGGAATAATCAAAATATTAAACTAAATATTTACTCAATATTTTATACCTAGCTCTGCATTATTAATTTATAAAATATTAGGTAACTACCTTTCTCATTATCTATCTTTCATAATAACCTCGTTTTTTAAAAAAAAAAATTATACCTACATCCCCCATTATTAATTTACAAAATATTGAGTAACTACGTTCTCCATTATCCATATTTCATAACCGTATTTTCTTTAATGTCCCCCATTATTAATTTCCAAAATATTGTGTAACTACCAAGTGTAACATCCCATTTTCAAAAGCAGTATAATTTTTTTTCCCATCATATATCATCAGACTAAAGCATCGGAGTGATTGAGTAACTGATATATTTAATCAAATTGCCGTAAGTCTGGCTGATTTACATAAGCGGTACATTGACCGAGAGTTTTCAAAATGAATAACAACAGAAGAGAGTCTTCATCGGGACTCGTACGGCCTTTCGCCCTTACTCCCTCGGTCCTCGGTTCTTCCGAACTCGACGCTATGATAAGAGCCGAGATCCAATTGCAATTTGGATCTCGAATAACAGTTAACCTCATGCTTAAATACGACTACGTATACACGGCAAAAAGCAATCAATACAACATTCCACAACAAATGTATGATTAAAAACACATAACCACGTATACAAGATAATAACCACGTATGTAACATAACCTCGTATGATACAACATTAATAACCTCGTATGTGACATAACCTCGTATGTAACATACCGTGTATATAGCATAACCTCGTACACTACTACACAACAATCATATAATAAACATTAGAGCTAGTGTTACGACGCGAACGTACCTTTTTGGCGGTGCAACGGAACTTTTACGGAAAAACGTGAAATTCGAAAATGCGGGAAAAACGGCGGTATGACGGCGGCACAATGGCGGCTCGATTAGCTCGATATCCTATAAGGACAACGTTTATCAACATTTGGCATCATAACAGGCCATTTGGGCGAAAATTACTATTTTGCCCCTAGTACCCCTATTTGGCGGAATTTCGCGAACTTCATTACTTTGACCTTATTCCATTTCAAAATTATCCCCACTATGTTTTTACCTCGTCAAGCATCTTTCAATGCAATGAGGCTTAAAAACAAGTATAGGAATAAATTACGAAACTTCCTAGATCAAAAAACAACGGTTCTCTATAACTACCAAAAGAACTACGGCAACTAAAAACTAAGGACATAAGAACTTACTCGGAGCAAGGCGAATTTTTCCGAGCTTCTCTCTCAAGAACCTCTCTCTAGATTTCGGATTTTGGGATGGAAATGAAGAGCAAGAGAGCTTGCTATTTATAGAGAAAAATAGGGACAAGGTGGGAATTTCACAAAAGTCTTGATTGGATTTCGGCCGTTGGATCGCATTTTTGAGGACAAAGAAATCTTGGCCATCCATGGTCAAAACCGACCTCTTGGTCCCCCAAAAGTCAAAGGATGAGTTGTCATCTTGCTTTATGGCCTCCGGCCGATAAAGTTACCCGTCGGTATACGTTTGCGCGATTTTGCGAAACTCAAAAATGCGAGCGTGTAACTTTGAAGGTCTTTCCATCCTCTTTCATATTATCAATTTGGATCCTCTTTTTGATCATATCCAGGTATTCTCGGTGCGTCGGAAGATATTGACAAACGCGTCGATTCTGGAAATCGCTTCCGATAGAACCAAACACGGACAACGATTATTTGAGTCGTAAAACGTCCAGTTGTTTCCTAACTTAATCCGTGTTTGAAAACACGCAATTGTTTCTATAGGTTCTCACTTTGCCTATCGACTCTAATCTATCGATCGGCTTTCCGTCTTATTAGGAATTAGGGTTTTCGGTTGCGGAAACAACGCTGGTAAATTCTTTCTTCGTGTAAAATTTCACTTGTTCTTAATTTGATCGATCGAAAAGACTTTTACCTCGGTTTACCTGTGTAATTTATTTCTCACTTTTCCCCTCGGCTTTGTCTATCTTTGACTCACCGCATTATATTATTATTTTATTCTAATTATCATTTTAATTATTTAAAAAATTCTTTTTAATTAAAAATAACCATAATTTTCGCCCCTCTTTTAAAAATTCAGATTTATTTATTTTTCTATAATTTTTTCCATTTTTTACAAATATAATATTTTTTACCAAAAATTCCCGTTTTACCCTACCTTCGTTAAGGCTTAATCAGGCCTAAATTCTTCGTTTATTGATCTTTTTATGATTAGATTTCTTCATACATTTATCTTTACTAATTTATAGTATATTTTTATCTTACCAACTTCCATACTGATATTGTCATTTTATATCCTATGTAAAATGTTAAAAATGTTTACCCCATCAGGTTACTTTATGGTTCTGAAATGCTTTTTAAACTTTTCTTCATGTTATTCCCTCTGAAATAATTTATTAAATTCTCATAATTAGGGATAACACTTCCATATTTTTCTCATAATTTTTCATGATCTTTCAGTATTTATCATAATATTGTTATTTGTTTTTATCACCATTATATCATTTTTAGTCATTACATTCATCAGATTTTCCTGTAACTTTTTTGACAATTTACTCTATAATTATAACAATTTTCTATAACAGTTTTAAACTCATGATTTTGCTTTATCAAAATATTCGTTAATTTCCTTTATCTCAAAACTTCCGGTTACTAAAATCCGGGTATTACACCAAGGTTCTGAAACCCAAAAGGGTCAGCTTTACTTCTAGGCTATAGTAGTTGAAGTGTTGAACTATCAGCAAAAGTAGAAAATAAGAAAAGCTAAACAATTCTGAGGCAGATTGAATTAAACAATTTCACTTACCTAGCTCCTCCCTTTCTGATGACAACCTCCTTCCATCACCGACACAACCTCCATGCCCTTAGCTTCCATCGCCTTAAAACTTCATTGCCAAAAACCTCTCCTTGTTTGCCAACAACCATCTAATTATTATTTTTTCATTGACTCGATGGAGACGATCTTTGATCGTAGATGACCGGCAATGGCGGGATCAAAGAGTGACCATTGAAGAAACACCAAATAATGGTGAAACAAGATCAAGTCCTCCTTCAGAACAAGGTTTCACGAATGGAGGTGTCTCTTCAGTCTTCAGATCTCTCCTCATTCTCCTTCTATTTCTGGCTTTTATCTCACCATCGAGTAAATGGAGAACAACGAGTTTTAGACTCTCAGGCCACTCTTTTTTAAAAAAAAATAAAAAATAGAAACTCGGTCAACTCGGCTAGATTAGGCTGAGTTGACGCCGGGTCAAATCGGAACCCGAGGTCACCCCTTAACTCGGACCGGCTTACCGATCGGTTCGCCGATTTCCAGTCTGAACCGCCGGTCTGATCTAGTTTTCAAAACATTGGTAACTACCTTCCCCATTATCCATCTTTCATAACTACCTCACTTTTTTTTTTAGTATTTTGAGCCTGCCATTTTACTGATGTGTCAACCAAGGAGACGATTACTACTCTATGTAGTTAAGACTTCTTCATTATCTATCTTTCATAACCACCTCGTTTTCTTTTAAAAAAAAATATTTTATGCCACTCTGGTCCTATTTATAATTCCATTTTTAACAAAAAAAAAAAATTGGTCCTATTTATAAGTTCAATTTCATGTAATAAATGATTACCCATATGAATTGTACTCATAAAGATAGAGAGAGAAGAAACAGTTGAAAAATAATGAATCATAAATGAGGAAAAGTTGAAAAATTACCTTCATAATTATTGAGTTAACTACATCTCCTTAGTATATGAGATTTGGTCAAAATGGACTTATAAATAGAACTTGTAGTACCTACATCCCCTATTATTAATTTATAAAATATTCTGTAACTATCTTCTCCATTATCCATATATATTTCATATCTGCCTCGCATTTTTTTTTTGGTATCCCCCATTATTAATTTCCAAAATATCATGTAACTACCTTTCTCATTATCCATATTTCATAACCGCCTTGGTTTTTATTTTTTATTTTGGTATTTTAAGCCTACCATTTAACTGATGTGTTTGTTAGAGAGACGCTTATTGCCCTACTTTTATGTAGTTAAAGACTTCCCATTATTTATCTTTCATAACAACCTCGCTTGTTTTAAAAAATATTTTATACATATATCCCCCATTATTAATTTTAAAAATATTGTGTAACTATATTCCCCATTATCCATACTTGATAGCCGCCTAGCATTTTTTTTAGTATCCCCATTATTAATTTCTGAAATATTGTGTAACTACCTTCCCATTATCTATCTTTCATAAGCGCCTCACTTTTTTTTTTTTTTTAGTATTTTGACTCTGCCATTTTGCTGATATGTCGGCCAAGGAGACGCTAACTTCTCTACTTTTATGTAGTTAAGTTTATTAATTTAAAAAATATTGTGTAACTATCTTTCTCATTATCTATATTTCATAACCGCCTTGCATTTTTTTAGTGTCCCCCATTATTAATTTCCAAAATATTATGTAAATGTCTTCCCTATTATTCATCTTTCTTAACCGCCTCACTTTTTTTTGATGTTTTTTATTTTAGTATTTTGAGCCTGCCATTTTGCTTATGTTTCGGCTAGCGCAATGCTTATTGCTATACTTTTATGTAATTAAGACTTCTTTATTATCTATCTTTCATAATCACCTTGTTTTTTTAAAAATATTTTATATCTACGTCCCTCTTTATTAATTTACAAAATATTGTGTAATTATCTTCCAATTGTCCATATTTCATAACCATCTCGCATTTTTATTAGTATCCCCATTAATAATTTCCAAAATATTATATAACTACCTTTCCCATTATCTATCTCTTATAACCGTCTCACTTTTTTTTTTTAAAGTATTTTGAACCTATCATTTACTGATGTGTCGGTCAAGAAGAAACATGTAGTTAAGATTTTGTTTTATAATTTTTTTTTTTTTTAAAAAAAAGGTACTATATTTTTCTTCCCACAAAAAAGGCATTGGATCTCGGATCTCAGGAGTCAGGAGTATATAATCTGTAATTAAAAAGAAAAATCTGACCAAAAAAAATATATAAATACAATACAATTTCAAATTGCAAGGCAAGTGTTCGACCAGCTTCGTTCTAATTCAAAAATGGCGTCCTGAGCGAAGGGTTTCTGCTGAGAGATCTTCTCCCCGGTCGAGCTCTGTGAAGCACATGGTTATGGAGGGAGGCAGCCCATTTCTTCCCCCAGAAATTATCAGAAACATTCTCTCACGACTTCCGGTGAAAACCCTAATCCGATTTCATTGTGTCTGCAAGGATTGGAAATATCTCTTCAAGACCCCGTCTTTCATCATAGAACATCTCCAATCCAGTCATCAAAACCCTCGTCTTCTTTTTCAAGGCTATGAGACGATTTATACCGATGGCGAGAAGATGCAATTAGTTGAAGTTCAAACCTTACCTCCGGCCTGTGTCATGTGGAATTGTCCGATCATCTATTCTAGCAATGGATTGCTCTGTGTCGTATGTAAATATAGCAATCATCCCTTCAGATTGTGGAATCCTGCTATTAGAGAGGTAAGACTCGTGCCCTGGGCTGAGAATAAGCGTTGGAATAAGAAAATAGGATTTGGGTTCAGTTCAATTGTTAATGATTATAAGATTGTGATTATTGGCGGTTCTCATCTTCGCAATGACCTGAATAATGAAGTGGAAGTTTATTCATTAAGCACAGGGTTATGGAAGGAAGTAAAATGTGGTAACTTAGATGGGGTAGATATTCAACTTAGGGGTGAATCTATTAATGAGGCTATCTATTGGTTTGGATTTAAGCTAAATTTGGAAGATGGGAATCGTCTTTACTTGCTAGTTTCATATGACATAGCTACAGAGGTATTTACGTTGATGCCGTTACCTATTTTAGCCCCTCCATATCAGGATTCATGTATCAATAGGCTTACTGTGCATGAGAATAAACTTGCTTTACTTTCTGACTCTGCCATTGGAGACCATGAATCTTCTTTGATTAATTTATGGGTGATGGAGGAGAATACTGGTGTGTCCATGGAAAGATGGAGTTGGACTAAGAAATATAGTATTAGTCATCCGTACTCATTACTTCCTGGTACTATATGGAGGAACGAAATTGTCTGCCATTTTGTAGGGCCTCAGCACATTGGTGCAGCTGCACCTACTACGGTGAAGAATGGTGAACGAAATATTGTTATGGTCAATCCCACTACTAATGAATCCAAGAGGGTTTCAATTCGGAAGTATGGCTTTGGTTATGATGTTTTGAATTATGTTGAAAGTCTTGTACCTGTTGGGATCAAGTACATGTACATTCCCAAATGTCCAACGTATAATGACATTTTGAATTAATTACGTTGAAAATTTGAGACTAGATTTCAAATAATTTAGCCATTTTGCTGGAAAGAATTCGCAACCGTTTAGAGCATTTTGTACCCATAAGGCTTGATACCCTTTAGAGATTGTCTAGAATAGTAAATGCAAACATTCAATATCAAATGTTTGTAGTGTATCAAAACAAATCTCTTAGGGTATGTTATGGATTTGTGTAGTTGCGTATCTTGAAAAGCCTTCAATTTGTTTAATATCTTCTGATGTTGCTGAGTTTTACTTTTTAATGTTCAACATCACCTTACAACATTTTCTATTTATTTGGAATTAGAATTATTAACTTGATACAATCTTTTATACATTGATGAAAAGACCTGGCGTAACATTTATGAACTATTAGTGGTAATCATGTTGATAACAGTTATGAAAGTGAAACCAAAAACTACTAATTGTGCAATGCTATGACTTAGTAATTACTTTCTGAACCAGCTTTATTAGCAATAATAATATTAAGTAGGGATGGGAATCCACATACCTGGAAATTGTTCTGAATGCCAAAAATTAGAAACTTTAGACGTCTGTAATTCTGCATTGCTGGGACTCTTGAAAATTTTCAGATTCAAGTTTGGATTAAATATACGGTTAAGTACCATTTTTGCCCCTGAAGTACGCGCCTAGGAGCAATTTTGCCCCTTAAGTCTTCGAAGGAGCAATGTTGCCCCTGAAGTATCAAAACGGAGCAATGTTGCCCCTCCGTTAGAAACCCTAACGTTGACCGTTAGGGTTTCTAACAGAGGGGCAACATTGCTCCGTTTTGATACTTCAGGGGCAACATTGCTCCTTTGAAAACTTAAGGGGAGAAATTGCTCCTGAGCAATTTTTCAAGATCACGAAGTATTTTTTTAGTACCGGCCCGGTATTCGGTTAGTATCCGAAGTATTTTTTTAGTAATCGGTACCACGAAATATTTTTTTCAACGTCCTAAAATAATTTTTCAAGATTATGAAGTATTTTTTCAACATCCTAAAATAATTTTTCAAGATCATGAAGTATTTTGTTTAGTACCAGCCAGTATCCCCAGTCGGTATCCTGAAATATCTTTTTAGTACCTGTCACTATCCTGAAATATTTTTTCAACGTCCTAAGATAATTTTTCAAGATCATGAAGTACCTATCAATATTTTTTCAGTACCCATCAGTATCATGAAATCTCTTTTTTGTACCCTTAATATTTAAACAAAAAAGAGAGATCAGGTATATTAGGACCTCAGCCGGATCCTAACATAACATACTCTGTATGGACAATATTTCTCTTTCTCACTCTCTTTGGAATTTGTGTCTCATTTCCATTTACTTTAGCTATTAACCCCAAATATCATCTTTGTAAAATAACTAATAAAATTTGAAAAAAGGTTAAGTACCAATTTTGCCCCTGAAGTACGCGCCTAGGATCAATTTTGCCCCTTAAGTCTTCGAAGGAGCAATGTTGCCCCTGAAGTATCAAAACGGAGCAATGTTGCCCCTCCGTTAAAAACCCTAACGGTCAACGTACGTTGACCATTAGTTGACCGTTAGGGTTTCTAACGGAGGGGCAACATTGCTCCGTTTTGATACTTCACGGGCAACATTGCTCCTTCGAAGACTTAAGGGGCAAAATCACTCCTGGGCGCATACTTCAGGGGCAAAAATGGTACTTAACCCTTAAATATATGCTTTAACTTCTATTTTTAATGCTCTGACTTCACCATTATCTGATATTTGTATGTAAGCTTGGGAAAATAAATATCTGAATGCTCTTCTTCACTTTATCACTTTGAAATAGATTTCTTGTCATTATGTGCGAAGATTCCTTTATCAGGTTTCATTCTGTTGCAAGATTTCTTTTCATTATGTCATCTTTCATTACTGCTGACCTCATCCATTCTGCTGACCAAAATTTGCTTTTTCTTGCTTTTGCAATATATGTTATGATATAGCTGGAGATTCACAAAAGATACATAAATAATTTCCGAAGACCTTTAGCAGGGATTTGTGAAGGGCAATAAGGTTAATAACAGTGGCTTAGAGACTTATCTGAAGGTTCATAACATAAGGGTAAAAAGAGGTGGTGAACAAATACTTTAATCTAACGCCCCGTAACTGTTTTATTTTACTTTTTTTTTTTTATATATATATATAGTTTTATAAGATTGGAAATACGTTTTAATCCTATCATATTCATTATTCATCTGCAATTGGCCGTAACTGTTTTATTTTACTTTTGTTTTTTCATAGGTTTTTTAATATCGATATTCGAAGAAAAAAATACTCATACTAGAGATAACCAAAAAAAAAAAAAACAGGAGGAAAAAAAAACGAGCAAAGGTGCGAAAAATAACCAAGTTATATGCAGGGGTGCCTGGCACAATGAAATTTCTAAAAGTGCAAAAAACTACATAAAAGTTTAAAAGTGGGGCATTTTGGACAACACCATTAACTCCATTAACGTTGATCAAAAGAAAGTTAGAGAGAGAGAGAGAAAACATCACAATATGCAGTATACACATGCAAGATGCAGCCACCCTATATCATATCAGCCGTTGACTTGAGCCATATAATAACACATAGTCTAACAGAAATTCATCCATTTGATTGGATTATCTCAACCTCACCAGTTCTTAGGATATACCCGGCTAAAGGTGTAGAGTTTAAATCTAGACCATGGCTCATCTCCTTAAAACAAACACACATAAGGAGGTGTCACATGTCCCATAGCTCAAATTGTAACACCCCAAGTTCCGTATCATAAATCGTGCCGGTGACACGTGATTTTATAAAAATCGTCAGAGTTTGAGGTGCTACAACTCAGCGTGTTGCGGAAACGGAGAGCATGTACTAAAAATTTGAACAACGAGTAACTGATATAAAATACTCAGACATATGCTTTGATGCCGACGTATATTGGTATATTACAAATTTCCGAAGGAATATTCATGTGATACAAGACTTATATAATTACAAAATTTACATTGTAACTATACATTTTCGAGACCAAGCCATTTTCGACTTGGGGCATAGAACCTAACACAGTTAAATCAAATCCATTTGGCCAGGCTGGGTAAAGTCTAGTGGAAGTCTCCCCGAATTCACGGCGACTGATTGACTGAACCACATAGACGACCCTTTCTAGTTTAAGCACCAAATGGTTTGAAGTAACCCTATTAGATTCATGCCAGAAGGTAGGTTCTGTTAACCTTCTTCCTACCTTTGCTTTGACCGGTGCCTCCTCACGGCTCCGTCCATCGGTGTCTTTTTACGGTTCCATCTACTGGTGCCTTCTTTGATCCTTGATCCTTTCCTGAACTATTAGTTTAAGACTGAGGTCCAATGCCCATCGGACCTCAAGTAACGGTTAACCTCATGCTTATGTAAACAGTATATGTATGACAGATATTACAGTAGTACAAAATCTCATTTTCAAAACATTAACAATATGTAAGGCAATAACAAAACACAGCCCCTGCAGTATGTCTGTTATCCCTGTCTGCACTATTCACTAGTGTCACGATGGCCTATCGTGTCCTCAGCGCTAGGAAAACTCTAACGGCATTATTAAAACCATAACCCGTATATATTTGAATGTATAAAGAACAATTTAAGACAGAGTCTTAGTATATGAACACAACTATCATATATAGGCATACAATAAGAATAAGAGTTAAGGTTACAATACGCGTCCGTACCTTTTACCGCGCATTGGCCAACTTGCCCGACTTTTTGGATCCAACTCCGGACTTCCGGATATCCTATAACGTTATTGTTGGATTATTCTTTTTTCCCATAATATCACAACTAATATTCTATCTCTTAAAATAATATCAAAAAGGTTATTTCCACCCATTTTGACATTTCTACCTTGGTGTATTCATTATTACAATTTTGCCCTTACATTTTCTCAAAAACGCAACACTGAATTTCTGGGCAGAATTTTTGATTAACTTTGAAAAATCATAATTAAATCTACAAAAATCGAAACGGGGATCCGTAAAATTCCTCGGAATCCTTAGGATGTCTACTTTCAAGAAAAAATATTTTTTATTGCCCAGATTTTATGAACACTTCCCAGTTTTCACATGTTCATCCTCTGCCCAGAAAATTTCCAGAAACCGTAGCCCATTTTGCAGAATTTTTATCTCCTAGCACAAAACTCAAAATGACATGCTATAAGTATATTTGGAAAGCTCTATATGTCTACTTTGAACATGAATGTTCTCTGAATTTTATAACATCATCTTCAACATAAGATACCAGCGTTTTTATAATTGCTTTCTGAAATCGCTAATCGATAAATTTTCGCCAGAGCTTCGCTACTTTGATCATAATCTTCCAAAAATTTTGCTATAACTTCTTCTTCATCATTTTTTCGAAATAAAGCCAATTTTAACCATGAAAATAAAACTACTATTGGAAGTGTAACATCCCATTTTCAAAAGCAGTATATTTTTTTTCATCAGAGTAGAGCATTGGAGCGATTGAGTAACTGATAATTAGATTCAAAATGCCGTAAGTCTGGCTGGTTACAAAAGCGGTACAGTGACCGAGAGTTTTCAAAGTAAATGACAACAAAGGAAAATCTTCAGCGGAGTCTCTATGCGTGCTGCTTTCCTCTCTCCTCGGTCCTCGGTCCTCCTGACCCTGAAGCTATTTTAGAGACTGAGGTCCAAATACACATCGGACCTCAGATAACGGTTAACCTCATATTTATATACACAGCATATGGAAGACAATCACAACATTAATCAGCACATAAGAACGTAGCAGATGCAAGATTAATATAACAACAGTACACATCTCATGTAAAGTTATCTATGCTAACAGTACACATCGCATATAAAGTTATCTATGCTAACAGTACACATCGCATGTAAAGTTATCTATGGTAACAGTACACATCGCATGTAAAGTTATCTATGTTAACAGTACACATCGCATGTAAAGTTATCTATACAATTCACTTGTATAGTCGTCTATCACATATAAGTATACAGTAAATATCAGAGTTAGTGTTACAGTACGCGAACGTACCTTCGTTGATGGTAAACGGTACTTTTTGACAACGGGTGAAACAGCGGTACGACGGCGGTACGTTTATCTCAGATATCCTATAAGGATAATATTTATCAATATCTAGCAGCATAATAGGCATTTTAGGTACAAATTACCATTTTGCCCCCTGAACCCCTAATCGGCGGAATTTCGCGGAGGCATTTATTTTCGCTCTATCTCTCCAGAATTTTGACAGATCTTTTCCCTCATCATATTTTCGAAATATATATTATATTTACCCCTAAATATGATATCTAGACTATCTTGAAAAATTAAAGATAAATCTAGCATTCCTACTATATCTACCGAAAGAACTACCGAAACTAAAGACTAGGGACCGAAGAACTTACCCAGAACTCGGCTATACTTTCTCCGGGCTCTTCCTTCTCTCTAACCTCTCTCTAAGGCACGAAATTTTGGTGTAGAAATGAGAGGAGAAGTGCTTTCTATTTATAGAAGAAGGGAATGACAATTCGGTAAATAAGTCGAACTTTATCAGATCAATTCTGAGCCGTTGGATCGCACTTCGCCACGTGGCTTCATCTTGTCCATACACCTCTTGTGCTGACATCATCCTTCCAGAAGAAGATGATGTCATGCATGATGTCATGCATGCGACTTACGATAGCGTTTCCCCGATCGGTGTCCGAATCGCGTAATTTTGCCGAATCTCAAAAATGCGGGAACTAGGTTTTTTAGTTCCATTCTTTCTCTTTAAAACTACCTGGGTTTCATTATATTTTTTATCCCATTAAGGGTATTAGTTATCTGCCGAAGATTTTCGGACAGACACTGTGATTACGGAAATCACTTAGATAGAACACTTCTTTGCGAAAATCACCGGGTTCACAATATGATCTTATCTAAGTAACCATATCCCTGGTTTGTAAAACACGGTGCGTTTTCTATAAGTCACTTTTAGCACTATCGCCTTATCTTAATTATCCTAATTCTAATTGTTGGTTTCAAAAACGATTTACGAGACCGCTCAATCCGAGATAAATTTCACTTTGGTTCATAAAAGGTCTAGTGGTAAAACACTAAATTTCTATATCTTGAGGTAGAATTTCATTTCTATCGTTCTCATATCTCTGTTGGCTCTTTACCGATTATATTATTATTTTATTCAAAATATCTAGATATTTATTTATTTTATTTTATTTTATATTTATTTTTCTAAGCATAAAATATTTTATTATTTATTTAATTATTTATTTTAATTTTTCTCCTTTTAAATTAATTATTTACTAATTAATTTACTTATATCTTAATCTAAACAATTAGCCACTAATTACTTAATTAGCCACTTACTAATTGTTGATAATTTTCATAATTAGGATTAATTATTATCTCACAACTTTTGCACTGACATTGGTATTTTATGTCCCATGTAAAATATTAAAAATCATGGGGCCATAAAGGGCTTTTAATATTATTATATTTATGCTTCTCTATTTTTCAAGGAAATAATCCCAAAAATTCCTAAAATTAGAGACAACATACTTCCTAAGTTTTTGTCAATATTTGTTGCCATATGATATTTATCATAATATTTTTAGGGTATTACAGGAAGATTATGAATTAAAACAACATTTAAGCTATAAACTACAAAGCTAGAGCTCAAGAACTTACCTAGAACTTTGCTCCTTCCTTCTTCTTGCTTCAAAACTCACTCTACTCACTCTCTAGCTTCTATAATCAAATCACTTTGGGCTGATTGGTGTGAAGAATTGTGAAGGCTCAAGCTTCCTATTTATAGCAAATTGGCCATTAACTACCTAACAAATTTTCTTCATTTCAATCCCTTAGATTAAACTTAGTTGAGAATTTTAAATCCTACCCTTACACCTACTAGAAACCGACCTCTCTCTTCCTTCCTTTAGTTAGTTTGTTTCAATTTTTAGTTACCCCAAATGCTTATTTAGTTAGGTGCAAGTTGGTGTTTTTATTCAAGATCATCTCCACTTTTCAAATCTCCATTTTATGGCTTAATTAAAGGTCTTTTTAAAACTCTTAAATCACTTAAGTATGAATCATAAAAGTTTGTGAAAATCACTTTGGAGATAATCAAGTTCAAGCTTAAATTGTGCTTGTTCATAATATCTACTTATATTTGTTCTATGATCAATGGTTTTCAAGATACGATTTATTTTCTATTGGTTCTCATTTACTTGTGTCCTGAATTTATCCTAATGGTTTTTATCTTACCATTAATTAATTAACCATTTTTAATCTC
This sequence comes from Acacia melanoxylon, assembly GCA_019022615.1. Classification (NCBI taxonomy): domain Eukaryota; kingdom Viridiplantae; phylum Streptophyta; class Magnoliopsida; order Fabales; family Fabaceae; genus Acacia; species Acacia melanoxylon. The sequence goes on from JAFJYJ010000010.1 coordinate 4,550,232, forward strand.
TTTCATTATCCTCTTCCAAAAACTCATTAAGAGCATTAAACTCAAAGCCTCTAAAGTCTCCATGCATTAATGATTGATTATGACATGTTTGTGGTGTATTTATCTTTGTTTAATTAAATTAATTACTTAACAATCTCAATTCTGTTTTTCTCTTTGTAAAAAACCTGTAATACCCTAAAAATTCCTATTTATCATAAATACTTTATTTTGATAAATAATACATATTAATTACAAATTTTCTCTTTGTAAAACCATGTACCCCCTTCAACCTTCATATTTTGTGTTTTTCATTCCTATTAAATTATCTAGAAGGAATTCCCCCATTGGTTAAATCTAATTTCACATGGATTTAGCTTTATGATACTTAATTAGGCCTTAGGATTTAGCTTTATTAGTTTTAATCCAAACATTTGATTTGGGTTGGAAAAATCTAAACACTATTTATGATATTTGTTAATGATTTAGGATTAAGAATTAATACAATTACTTAGCCTCTTTAATTAGTAATTTTGGGCACTTCTATATAATTTAGGGGAAGATTAATTAATCTTGGTTAATATTCCTAATATAGTATTTTAGGAGTTATTAGGCCTAATTGTAAAAATTTGATAGGTTTTTATATTAATCTTGGTGATTAAAAACCCCTTGTGTACTAATCTTTGCCCTTAAATATCATTTGGATATTAATTACGTTGATATATTCTTAATTATGCCCTTTTTAAATTAATTATTAAGTAATTTCGAAAATTACAAAAAATATTTCAATTATTGCAAATTTAATTGCCCAATATTTGTTGCTAATTTTCTTTAATTGATTTAGGCATATTTTGATGATATTTCATTGCTTTTATGATATAGTTAAGATTATACTTGATTATGATAATCTTAGGATATTTTATGATCCCTAATAAGATTTAGAAAATCAAATATATGATCCCCTTAATTCTAGGAAGAGATTGCCTAGAAAATAGAATAAACATAATAGAAAAACTTGAGACCACATATTCACCTATTTTAAATAGGTATTATTTATAATATTTAAGATATATTATTTATCCAAATATAATATTTAAGATAAATAATTATTTGGGTATTATAATTTCTATGTCCTTTAATTGCCTCTCATGATTAAATTAAGATTATGCTTAATCATGATAATTTTATTATAATTGCCTCTTGATTTTTTGAAAATAATTTCCTTTATTAGATATTCTCTAATTGCTTTATGATCATCTATAATAGTTATTATTTTATGTGATTTAATATCACATTTTATAGATCCTAATATGTAGTCACATAATTAACCATTGGTTAATTAATTCCAAAGTGAAATTTGGATGAAAATACAATTGATAAATTCACCTTTGTATTTTTAGTATTTATTTACTAAAATTCAATATTTTATATTAGGGTATATTATGATCCCTAAATGAAATCTCAAGATTCACACTTGATCCTTTTAAATCTCAAGGAGAAATTGCTCATAAATTTATAATAAACACCCAAATTTTGAGACAATATACTCTCCTTTTACGATAATGTAGTATTTATCAAAATATACTATTTATGATAATTAGGGTTTTTAGGGTATTATATTTCTCCCCCCGTTAGATAAAATTTCACCCTCGAAATTTGATCGTACAATCTCGGAAGATTATCTAGACTTTCAGTCTATTCTATTCTATACGTATTCATCTAGTACGTACTTTAATCTCATTCATATTGTACCCAGGTATAATATCAAAACATAGGATTCATCGATCCATTTTCTCCGTGCTTCGGTTATACGGTGCCTCATTTCGTCGACTCATTCAAATTTCTCGGCTTAACACATATTTGGCCCTCGGCTTAAGTTTTACCTACTACAATGAATGTTTTCTCAGACTTTAAGATGTATTCTAGACATTGTCTAGAGTCATCATACTTATCAGTATCTCACATATTGCCAAGCACATTCGATCTCATGGTTCAGGGACACCGCCCGATGCTTACTAGCTGTTATTGCCTCGAGCCTCTCCTCGTCTATCCCATCTGAGTTTTTTCATACAAGTTCTCAGACTACCCTTACTTACTTAAGCACTATTGCTGACAACCTCTATCTGACTGAACTAGTTCAGTGTTCTAGACCTTTCTGTAGTTCCTGTTCCCTTATCAAAATTTCAACTACACCGCTTCTTTATTTAACACAATAGTATTGACACCTGTCTCCTCTGGATTGGCTTCGGGAATGCAACCGCCTGGCCTAGCCGTCATTGGTTTTTGTGCGCATTTAATACCCCTACTGCGCGTTGTGCGTCATCCCATATGGGTATGGTGAATTGCCCCTTCTACCCCTGTCTCTTTAGTTCCATTTCGTATTTCCCTCCATTATTCTCACTTCACTCTTCATCTGGCCTTCTTTCCATGCCTCTTACGACTTTGGTTTTTCCCTGCTCCAACCACGTCTCTGCGATTTTCGTTTTTCGCCGCTTCTCCGATTGACAAACATCCTTCTTATTCAGGTATGCCTTCTTCTTCTCACTTCCCTGTTACTATTTCTAAATTGTGGTGGTTTTGCACATCATGCCTTTCTCTACTACGTAGATTTCCAATTTTTCTGGGCGAGTTTTAGTAGGCGATCCTGGGTAATCATAAGATTCTGGGTTCCTTCCACTATACGCATACCCCCATTTTCGTAGGAATGTCCCTCGTCTAGTTTCGTTTGCTTTGACATCTTCTGCTCCTCATCGACCCTTTTCTGCCTATTCTAGGTTCCACCCTTTTGACTTGATGGATAGAATTAACCCTTCGTCCTCTTCGAAACAAGCACTAACCCCAGAAGAGGAAGAGTTGTTACGTGCCCGTTATCCTAAAACCAGCTACTAGATATTAGGTTCCCCCTGTCTGAGGCAGAAAGGTTGGACACCCTACTCCATGGTGGGTCAAGTAGGGGAAGCGCTGGGGGGTCTCGCTCTACCACCACCCTTCGGGTGGTGCAGTCCCAACGTGGTGATCTCGCAAAACAGACTTTTCACTCGCAAAACGATTTACGGCGGAAACTCTTCCGTCGCTAAAAACGCCCTCGCAAAACGATTTTTCGTCGCAAAAATACCATTTTCCTCGCAAATTCAGAAATTTGCGAGGGAACATCATTCCCTCGCAAATTTCACAATTTGCGAGGGAAAATCGTTTCCTCGCAAAATTTTCAAACTTTGCGAGGGAAACAACTTCCCTCACAAAAGTTTGGATTTTGCGAGGGAACTTATTTCCCTCGCAAAATGTTGAAACTTTGCGAGGGAAACAATTTCCCTCGCAAACATTTGGATTTTGCGAGGGAATTTTTTTCCCTCACAAAATCCAAATAATTTTTTAAAAAAATAAAAAATAAAATAAAAAATTCTTAAAAATTAAAAAATAAAAAGACTTGTATATCATAAAACTAAATTGTAACATTCATAAAAGTTTACATAGCAAAAACAAAATATTACAAATTATAATGTTTCAACCAAAATGAACTAAAAAAAAAAATCTAAAGTGCAGGAGTTTGGTCATGATCACGTAACATCCCATTTGTAAAACGTTTTTTTTTTATATCAGAGTAGAGCATTGGAGCGATTGAGTAACTGAACCATAGCAAAATCATGAACCATAGTGCAATAGTATAGATACAGTCATCCCAACGTTTCAAAAGTAAATACATAGACGGAAATTAAATCTTCATCTTGAATCCTACTCTGGCTGCTTGCCCCGGTCTCCAACCCTCGGTTCTCCAGACCCTGAAGCTACAGCTGAGATCCAATTCCCATTTGGACCTCAGGTAACGGTTAACCTTGTGCTCAAATATAACAGTATATGGACAACAGATATTCATAACAATACAGTAGCATATCAACACATAAGCACAAAGCAGATGTATGAATAGCATAACGACAGAACATAAGCACACAGCAATATGTAAAGTCAAACAACATGTCTGCACATACCCTGTGCCACGATCACAACACGTGTCCTCAGCGCTAGGAAAACTCATACGGTATTATCATGTCTATAACCCGTGTAAACTGTAAGTATGATTGACGACCCTAAACAGAGCCTCAGTCTATGAATGTATCTATTGCATATATGTATATGAGCAGCACAGAGTTAGTGTTACAATACGCGTCCGTACCTTCGTTGACGGTATATGGAACGTTTGGCGCAAAAACGGTGTTTTTGACGGAAAGTGGTCTGACAGTGGTATGACGGCGGTACGACAGCGGCACAACAGCAGTTCGTGATCAAAGATATCCTATAAGGATAATATCACATATAAGAATACAAGACACTACAGAGTTAAAGTTACAGTATGCGAACGTATCTTCCTTCCATGTGAATAGTAATTTACTATTCACGTATACGGCACTATTCACGTATACGATACTATTCACATATACGGTACTATTCATGAGTAGTAATACGCCCGTCCATCAGATCTACCTCCAATATATTTTTGAAATAAATATCATATTTATCCCTAAAACATGATATCTATACCATCTTGGTAAAATAAAGATCTACCTAGCATTTCTACTATAACTACCGAAAGAACTACTAAAGCTTAAGACTAAGGACCGAAGAATTTACCCAGGGCTTCGCTACACTTTCTCCAGACTCCTCCTTCTCTCTAGCTCCTTCAGAAATCACCACTTGGGGTTGATTTGGTGTGAAGATTATGAAGAAATGAAGCCTCTATTTATAGGGTGGAAAAATGGGTCCTTTAGTGTAATTTTCACTTCTGGGTCATTCTACGTAATTTTCCCTGAGCCAAATTTTCAACACTTCACGTGAAGGGGATGGAGTGCGAAGAAAATATTGTCCGTGGGTCCCACACCTTGCTTTATGTGACTGTACCGATAAAGTTCTACTTTAACGAAATTCATTTATGGTTACTAGACCAATCACTAACACTTTTAAATTTTGATTATACTTTTTGGATGGTAGTAAAATACTGAGATTTATGGTCTAATTAGACTTCCCTAGTTGGACTAAACTTATTCCTCAGATAAGTCCTTATATTTTCTCCAGGATTTCCACATCTTCACAACTATTCCATATAGCGTTTTTTGAATGAAGTGGGAGAAAGAATATTATATTATTATCCAAATAGTAAATTACTATTGAGTGGGTCCGCGGACTTTTTTCAAACTTCACGTGAATGTCACGTCAGGCAGAAGAGAAATAATTTGACGTGGGTCCCACATGAATAGTAAATACATATTTATGAATAGTGAATACGTATTTTTGAATAGTAAATACTATTCATGGGTCCAAAAATTCTGATTCCAATTTTGTCACTCCCAAAAATAGGGCCTAGTAGTCTCCGAAAAATAGGCAAATTCTCAAACATAGGGTTCCAGATCAACAAGTATTCGGGTATTACAATCACCACCAGTATCGTCACCACCACCAGGACCCTTAACCTTGTCCTTCAATAAGGAGTTGAGAAGTGCTCACATCTCAGTAATCATCTCTCCTTGCTCCCTCATTTTCTCTTCTTGCTCACTCACCTTCGCTTCTAACACCTTTACCCTCTTATCTTCTGCAAAACCAACATTACGAAGTCAGTTTATTTTAACTACATCATTTAAATGGTCTAGGGAATAATGGTTTGCAATTGGTAGCAAAAGTATAACGTCTACCTGCAGGAACACCTCCACCCGTGCTGGATGAACGCTTCATAGTCAACTTCAGTTCGCTGGCAGAGGTACCCATCCCGAAGACTCTCCCCTTCTTGTCAATTATGCCTGCAGCCTGAATGAAGAGTGTAACATCCCATTTTTAAAAGCAGTATATTTTTTTCATCGAGTAGAGCATCGTGAGCACCGAGTAATCGATACATTTAATCAAATTGCCGTAAGTCCGTCGATTTACGTAAACGGTACATTGACCAAGAGTTTTCAAAATGAATAACACCCGAAGAAAGTCTTTAGCCGGGTCTGTGCGCCTTTGCCGTCGCCTTTCTCCTGCCTCTGTTCTCCGAACCCGACGCTATGATAAGAGGCGAGGTTCAATGCACATTGAACCTCGTAACGGTTAACCTCATGCTTAAATATGACAATATATACACGACAACAAAGAATCAATACAACAGTCCACAACAGATGTATGATTAAAAATACATAACCACGTATGTAAGATAATAACCACGTATGTAACATAACCACGTATGATACAAAGAATAATAACCTCGTATGTGACATAACCACGTATGTGACATAACCGTGTATATAACATAACCACGTATGCTACAACAACAAACGCGAACACAACAAACATATATAATCATACAATAACCATCGAGTTAGTGTTACAAGACGCGAACGTACCTACCTAACAACACATATTTTGTAAACATCTAGGTTAAGACGCGACGTTTTACGGAAAACGGTAATTTTTGAAATTCGGTGAAAAAAGCGGTACGACGGTACAACAACAAATGTCCGATTATCTCGATATCCTATAAGGATAACATTTATCAACTTCTAGCACTATAACAGGCATTTTAGGCACAAATTACCATTTTGCCCCGAACCCCTAATCGGCGGAATTTCGCCGAGCCTTCATTTTTCGCTCTATCTCTCTAGAATTTTGAGATATTTTCTCTCATCATATTTTGAAATATGTATCATATTTACCCCTAAATATGATATCTAGACTATCTTGAAAATTTAAAGATAAATCTAGCATTCCTACTATATCTATGAAAGATCTACCGAAACTAAAGACTAAGGACCGAAGAACTTACCCAGACTTTGCTCAGACTTTCTCCAGAGCTTCTCTCTCTAACTTCTCTCTAAGGGGCAGATTTTTGGTGTGAAAAATGATGAAGGTGCTCATGCCTTTATATAGGCAAAAATTGTGCCACTTTGGTAATTTCCATATTCCAAATCTTGTAATTTTTCCCTTGCCCTTAACCATGTAAAATCAAAGCATAATGGTGTTTAATTCCTAGCCATGCAGCATGTTGGTCGACATTCAAGGCTGATTTGGCAGCAAACAATTGGTCCAAAAATGGTGAGTCAACTTGCTTTATGGCCGGGTTCAATGATTTTCCCCTGTTCGGTCTCCGTTTCGCGTCTCTTCGGAGAAATCTCAAAATTCTGGATTCATAACTTTGAAGATCTTTCTTCCTCATCAATAATATCTAATTTAACTTAGATTTCGGTCCTTACGTGGTTCCAATGATCGATTGAAGTTTTCTCGAAAAACGTGTCCGAACACGTCCGTGTCGGAAATCGCTTTCGGAATCATCAATCTCTGGATAATAATTCAATGATTCCAAATATGTCCAGATAATTATAAACTCATCTCTAGATGTTGAGTTATAATTATTTTCTTCAAATTCCAAAATATGACCATCGGTATTTTTCCCTATTTCGTCTTATTAGGAAAATGCGCTACCTAGGCCTCTTCTAATTTACTTCCTAAAGAGGTCACTTAAAGGTAAAAACTCACTTGATCAATATTTTACCTTGACTTTGGAATTCCTATTCTTGGTTCTCTAGATAGGATCCGTTTCCTATTTATTCCATTACTATTCACTATATTATATAATAATACAATTTTACAAAAATATCATGATATTTATTTATTTTTCTTTTATTTTTTATTTATTTTTCTAAGCATAAAATATTTTATTAATATTTTATTTTATTTTTTATTTTTTATTTATTTAATAATTTCGAATTTCTCCAATTAAAAATAATTATTTAAATTATTTTTAATTCATTTACTTTATACCTTAATTATCCCATTAATTACCATATTAGCCACTTACTAATTTTTGATAATTTTCTTAATTAGGATAAATCATTATCTCACAACTATTTTACTTACATTGGTATTTTATATCCCATGTAAAATATTAAAAATCATGGGGTCACTTATGATCCCAAAATAATACTTAATTTTGCCTCATTATTTTTCAAGGGAAATTATCCCCAAAAATTCCTAAAATTAGAGACAACATACTTTCTAATTTTTAACAAATATTTAATTACCTCCGGGATTTATCATAATATTTTTAGGCCATTTAATGCCTCAAAAATACATTTTATGGATTTTAGCTCTTTATCTCTCCTAATTTCCATAGAAATTACCTTAGAAAATAAGATAATTATTACTTCTTATTTGAGACCACATATTCACCTATTTTCAATAGGTATTATTTATCGAAATATAATATTCCGTATAAATAATTACCCGGTATTACATTTCTCCCCTCGTTAAACAAAATTTCGCCCTCGAAATTTGCTCTATCCCAATTTAGACTTTGTACAGACTAACCTTCGGACTAATCGCTCCGGAATTTTTTCTATATGTTGGCCGCTTTCGCTCGATGATCGAGAATTCGCTCAGTTTGACCGTAAAGAACTTGTCATGTCGTACTTTGATATATAGTATTTTCCGTGGCACCCATATACCCCTTGGCCAACACCGATATCAAAATGTCTCCATGACGCCCATACACCATGGTAACACAAGATACCTTAAATGTTTCCATGACGCCCATACACCATGTCAACACAAGATACCTCCTACTCAATGACACAATCGTAGTCGGAAAGTAACAACTAAGAAACATAGAACACGTCACAGAGGTAATTCACGTAATCGTACGGCTAATACCTACGTCATATACCGTCTAGAGAAGATTCCTTTGAAAAGAGATAGTACCTTGGACCATCTCTCGAAGTCCCCGTCCTCGGTACATGTTAGTGTGTACACTCGGCCTCTCGGAGCTCCGACTCCTCGTAAATTCGCCATATCTCGTTCTTTCTCTTTATGAGTGTATACGTTTAGATTTTAAAATAAAAACAACAAGTAGCATATCACGACTTTACCACACTTAGCATTTATACCACACATAGACTCTATTCACAAAGCAAATAAAAGTACGCCCGCAACCTTTCCTTCGTCGATTCTCGTTGGTTCTTTCTACTCGAATATGGAAATACGTGTCGGGAGTTTTCTCTACATGAGTCAAATCGCATGTACTTATCTTTATTGATCTCGAATTTCATCCGCGTGGCCCGGCTCCACATAAAAGCTCCGGGTTCGAATGGAATCATCGTTCGCATAAAGCGGAGATTATCGAATTATCGGAATTATCGAGATTGATATCGTGGTTATCGAAATTTATCGTAGACTGACATCGATATAGGTACCGATGATGGACTCACCACCGGTTTAGAGTGATGCACCGACAGAGAGTGGTACACCGGTTCAGGATGGTATACCAATGCAGACTGGTACACCGACTTAGGGCTATATCAGTACTCATTTTCAAAACATGCTCTTTAAAAAGGCGTAGAGCCTAACTCCGTTACTCAACCAATTTGGCGGGTAAGTGTCTATCATGGGAGCCTCACCGTGCTAGGGTGATCGATTGGGCGATCCACATAGACTAGCCTTGCCTTCGCACCAAAAGGTTTTTAGAATAACTTAGTCGATCTATGCCGGACAACCGCTTCGATACCAAAAGTGTAACATCCCATTTTTAAAAAAGATATTTTTTTTTCATCGAAGTAGAGCACGGAGCAATTGAGTAATCGATACATTTAATCAAATTGCCGTAAGTCCGGGCTGATTCTGTAAACGGTACATTGACCAAGAGTTTTCAAAATGAATAACACCCGAAGAAAGTCTTTAGCCGGGTCTCTGTGCGGCCTGCTCGCCTTTCTCCTCGGTTCTCGGTTCTCCTGAACCTGACGCTATGATAAGAGCTGAGGTTCAATGCACATTGAACCTGTAACGTTAACCTCATGCTTAAATATGACAATATATACACGACAACAAAGAATCAATACAACAGTCCACAACAAATGATGTATGATTAAAAATACATAACCACGTATGTAAGATAATAACCACGTATGTAACATAACCACGTATGATACAATAATAACCTCGTATGTGACATAACCACGTATGTGACATAACCGTGTATATAACATAACCACGTATGCTACAACAACAAAAGAACACAACAAACATATATAATCATACAATAACCATCGAGTTAGTGTTACAAGACGCGAACGTACCTTCGTTTGTCGCATCGTACGTTACGTTTACTAAAACGGTAATTTTTGACATATAATAAACATCGGTTAGTGAAAAACAATGCTTTAAAGACGACGGACGGAAAAAACAACAAATGTCCGATTATCTCGAGATATCCTATAAGGATAACATTTATCAACTTCTAGCACTATAACAGGCATTTTAGGCACAAATTACCATTTTGCCCCCGAACCCCTAATCGGCGGAATTTCGCGAGCCATTGTTTTCGCTCTATCTCTCGAATTTTGTGAGATATTTTCTCTCATCATATTTTCGAAATATGTATCATATTTACCCCTAAATATGATATCTAGACTATCTTGAAAATTTAAAGATAAATCTAGCATTCCTACTATATCTATCGAAAGATCTACCGAAACTAAAGACTAAGGACCGAAGAACTTACCCAGACTTTGCTCAGACTTTCTCCAGAGCTTCTCTCTCTAACTTCTCTCTAAGGGGCAGATTTTTGGTGTGAAAAATGATGAAGGTGCTCATGCCTTTATATAGGCAAAAATTGTGCCACTTTGGTAATTTCCATATTCCAAATCTTGTAATTTTTCCTTGCCCTTAACCATGTAAAATCAAAGCATAATGGTGTTTAATTCCTAGCCATGCAGCATGTTGGTCGACATTCAAGGCTGATTTGGCAGCAAACAATTGGTCCAAAAATGGTGAGTCAACTTGCTTTATGGCGGTTCAATGATTTTCCCTGTTCGGTCTCCGTTGCGTCTCTTCGGAGAAATCTCAAAATTCGGATTCATAACTTTGAAGATCTTCTCTTCCTCATCAATAATATCTAATTTAACTTAGATTTCGGTCCCTTACGGTGGTTCCAACAGTCAGTTGAAGTTTTCTCGAAAAACGTGTCCGAACACGTCCGTGTCGGAAATCGCTTTTAATCATCAATCTCTCGGATAATAATTCAATGATTCCAAATATGTCCAGATAATTATAAACTCATCTCTAGATGTTGAGTTATAATTATTTTCTTCAAATTCCAAAATATGACCATCGGTATTTTTCCCTATTTCGTCTTATTAGGAAAATGCGCTACCTACTCTAATTTACTTAGGAAGAGGTCACTTAAAGGTAAAAACTCACTGATCAATATTTTACCTTGACTTTGGAATTCCTATTCTTGGTTCTCTAGATAGGATCCGTTTCCTATTTATTCCATTACTATTCACTATATTATATAATAATACAATTTTACAAAAATATCATGATATTTATTTATTTTTCTTTTATTTTTTATTTATTTTTCTAAGCATAAAATATTTTATTAATATTTTATTTTATTTTTTATTTTTTATTTATTTAATAATTTCGAATTTCTCCAATTAAAAATAATTATTTAAATTATTTTTAATTCATTTACTTTATACCTTAATTATCCCATTAATTACCATATTAGCCACTTACTAATTTTTGATAATTTTCTTAATTAGGATAAATCATTATCTCACAACTATTTTACTTACATTGGTATTTTATATCCCATGTAAAATATTAAAAATCATGGGGTCACTTATGATCCCAAAATAATACTTAATTTTGCCTCATTATTTTTCAAGGGAAATTATCCCCAAAAATTCCTAAAATTAGAGACAACATACTTTCTAATTTTTAACAAATATTTAATTACCTCCTGGGATTTATCATAATATTTTTAGGCCATTTAATGCCTCAAAAATACATTTTATGGATTTTAGCTCTTTATCTCTCCTAATTTCCATAGAAATTACCTTAGAAAATAAGATAATTATTACTTCTTATTTGAGACCACATATTCACCTATTTTCAATAGGTATTATTTATCGAAATATAATATTCCGGATAAATAATTACCCGGTATTACAAAGAGACTCATTATCCGAATAAGAGGACGTCGTCGTTCTCAATTTGCGACGCTCTCTCCTGCGTCAATTAATCAAGAAAGTGGCAAACAAACACATGCAGTGAGAACAGATCACAGCAAGCAACCAGAGAATGTAAAAGATTTTATTAATTTGATACATTCCTTATTATACGAAAACAGAGAATGTAAAAGATTTTATTAATTTGATACATTCCTTATTATACGAAAATGAGATAGAAGTGACTTACATGTGAAACAAGAGTAATATGAGAAAACTTAGGAAATGTTTGGAAAAAATTGATTTAATATTGACAAAGAATACAAGATTAATGAATTATGAAAAGCTCACAGGTCTAATGGATAGCAACCCTATTTATGCGTGTCAATTGCTTGCAAAGCCCGACTTCCCCGATGTCAAGATTGATCTCAAGAAGACTCTTCAACTACCCTCCCTTCCTTTGTAGTGTTTCCACTCCCTTGTCTCTAATCCATGCATTAGTAAATTATATTACTACTCTTTCATACCAATATTATAAGTAACCTCTAATTAACTAACATCTCATACCGGAATTAAGCACCAACAGTTGACTTATTAACTTTGTTAAAGAATGGAACAATTTTTCAAATCTGCCCTTATTTAAAGTATAGAGAAGCATGCGTTAAAATATAAAATCTGCCCTTATTTAGCTTGTGATATTTTAGAATATTAGGAAATACATTAGGAGATTAGGATCCCTTGATTATTTGTCCTTGATTATAGGATCCTAATAATAGCAGGTATGATTTCCTATTTCCTAGTCATATTTCCTATTTCCTAGTCTTAGGTGTAAACAAATCAATAGAATCAAAAGAATTAAGAAAATGTTCAATCAGAGACATACTTGATTTCCCCTTATTCCCATATCTTTCAAAAGTTATCTAAGTTTTATCAATCCCTTTGTTAAAGGAGGGAAAAATTTAAGTGTAGAAGAATATGTCATTCAAATATTATACGAGTTAAGAACACAGTAAAATAGCAAACAAAATTTCAAGAATTCATGAAAGCATGAAGTTGGATGAAATTTGAAAAATCACCAATAATTATGCTCAGCAAAAAAAAAAAAATCGGTTTCAATGAATCAATGAGTTTGGTAGTATTGCAGTTATACAAGTGTTTGAGAAAGTGGAATCAAGTATCACAATTGTGCACAAGATCTCAAATTACCTCCTTCCCTTAAAAGGATCATGAAAAAATTCACACGAATCCCTTGTACCAAGGTTAATTATATTTCCCATTTCACTCACCGATAGAGAGAATACCTACATTCAAGCAAACTGGATTTGTTACCTTACTTTCCGAAAGTTACACAATATCATGCATCTCAAAGAAATCATGTCATTGAACATGGAAATGAGACTAGCTAATAAAGCCTTCTAAGGGAACATATCGGTGGAAAGTGGTATGTGTTGTCGCTTGTTAGATATAGGAGGGATGAAATGATTGTTAAAATTATTTACTTATTCATACAAAATATTGAACATTATATTGGCTTAGGCTAAGCTGAGTTCATTCAAGGACTAATCTAACAAGTTTCTCCATTTCATTGAACTTAAACATACATATAATTGCATAATCTTATAGAAATGTCAAGTTACTAAGCTAAGCCTAGTCTTTGTCCTTAATGCTCTGAGTCAAGCACTAGGATTCTCATTTAAGAACTAATGAGAACCATTTCATGTCCCTTTGTTAGGATTCAATTATTTCCCAAGCTAAATTGTGCTACTGTACTTCTTACTCTTGCAAAATATTTACCATCAGTTTTTTCCAAAGACGGTATATAACTATATCTTCTTACTACATAATATTTTTCAATAAATAGCAAAATCTGAAATTGGTCTTGTACAGAGTATGACAATGACAATACTTCCATGTCTGAAAACTAATAGGAACTTTGATAGATGGTGAAACTAATTGCAATAGCTTTTGGGGGCATGTTTAGAAAAATGACAGGTGACACCAAACATAGAAGGTTTGCTTTCTTGCGTCATTTTCTTGGGTTAGATGTGTAAACTGTAAGCAAACAGAACTTAGGCTTACAAAGTTTACGGCACAATATAAGTACGGTGGAGTAGTAATGAAGTACAAAACTAGTGCCGGAAAATGGAGTTCTAAAACAATTTTGAATGTTAATTAAACGAAGTACCGCACTTACAGAGCCTATTCTTTCCCTTGAAGCACCTAATAATTATAAACAAGGAATGTGAAGCATGTTCATGAAAAAGAATTTCACGAGTCACTACCGACATCAATGGGAAGAACCGCACGGGGTTGGTGATGGCTTTTGCTCTTCTCCAAAGATATCCGAGTGGCCACCCGGATAAAATGATTAGTTGATGACAACTAGCTTTTGGAGCTTAAAAGACAATAAAAGTAAACTATATCATACATTACCAAATATGACATATTTCATCCGCCAAAGTCGATTGGGAGAGACAAAAATAGAACCGTAACCCCTAAATTTCAATGAATCCACTAAAATATAAACTAACCAAGTAACCTTTTTCAATTCCCACTCTGAAGCTACCCAAAATAAAAAATAAAAACAGAATATTACCTCGAGATGGGAAGAGAAGCGTAACGACAATATATATAGAAGACACGAACTCAAAGCAAAACGGGAGGGACGAGGCGAGAATCGAACATGGTTCGGAAGTACAAAACGTCGCCGGGTTCACGGCAACGATAGCGAAGATGAAGGAACAGACATGGACTGCCACGACGGCAAACGACCTCGAAGAAGCAGAAAAAGAGAAGTGGAAGAAGGCACCGATCGATTTGTTAGGGTTTGAGAGGCCAATCGAACAAGAGGGAAAAGGGAAAAGGGAAAATGTGTTTAAGTTAAATGGAGGGAAGGGATGACCCCAAAAAACAAAATTGGAGGAAGTTGCGAAATTTTGGGGGAGCAAAGTAGCAAAATCGGAAAGTGAGCTAACAAAGGCAGCGTGACAAAATCATTTTTAAAAATATTACGAGTAGATTATATAAACATCTTAATTTAGATCAAAAATGTTTGAATTTGTGAGAGGAAACGTACACCACTATATTTATATCAAAAGAAATTTAGAATTGTTTTTTTAACACATGCAAATTGTAATACCCTAAAATCCCTAATTATCATAAATGATATATTTTGATAAATACTTCAAGGAGAGTATATTGTCTCAAATTTTGTAATTTGATTATTATAAATTTATGAGCAATTTCTCCTTGATTTAAAAGGATCAAGTGTGAATTTTGAGATTTCATTTAGGGATCATAATATACCCTAAAATAAATATTAAATTTTAGTAAATAAATACTAAAAATACAAAGGTGAATTATCAATTGTATTTTCATCCAAAATTCATTTTGGAATTAATTAACCAATGGTTAATTATGTGACTACATATTAGGATCTATAAAATGTGATATTAAATCACATAAAATAATTACTATTATAGATGATCATAAGCAATTAAATGACATAGAAATTGTAATATCCAAATAATTATTTATCTTAGATATTCTATTTGGATAAATAATATATTTGAATAAGTAATACCTATTTAAAATAGGTGAATATGTGGTCTCAATTTTTCTATTATAATTATTTTATTTTCTAGGTAACTTCTTCCTAGAACTAAGGAGATCATATATTTAAATTTTCTAAATCTTATTAGGGATCATAAAATATCTTAAGATTATCATAATCAAGTATAATCTTAACTATATCATAAAGGGAATCAGGTATGCCTAAATCAATTAGGAAAAACTATCAACAACTTTTGGGCAATTAAATTTGCAATAATTATTATAATTTTCGTAATTAATTAATTAATTAAAAAGGCATAATTAAGTATATAAGTTGAATTAGTAATTAAAGGGTTCACATGGAGCATTAAAATCATGAAGACTTTTAAGGTATAAGTGTCTTAATCTCACATTAAACTCAAGAAGACTTTTAAGGCATAAGCTAGGAGATAGAAATTCTACAAAATGGGTTACGAAATTCTGGAAAATTCTGAGCAGAGTATGAAAATACGAAAACTGGGAATTTGTTCATAAAATATGGGCAATAACCGATATTTTTTCTTGAAAGTAGACATCCTAAGGATTCCGAGGAATTTTACGGATCCTCGTTTCGATTTTTGCAGATTTAATTATGATTTTTCAAAGTTAATCAAAAATTCTGCCCAGAAATTCAGTATTGCGTTTTTGAGAAAATGTAAGGGTAAAATTGTAATAATGAATACATCAAGGGTAGTAATGTCAAAATGGATGGAAATATCTTTTTTGATATTATTTTAAGAGGTAGAATATTACACTATTAGAAAATGTCATATTTGTGACGGAATTTGCGAGGGAAACAAATTCGTCGCAAATTTTGACATTTTTGCGAGGAACTCATTCTCCCTCGCAAAATGGCCAATTTTTGCGGGAAACATACTTTCCTCGCAAAAATCCCCATATTGCGAGGAAAGATGGTTCCCTCGCAAAATTGGGGAAAATTCCCGCCAATTTCCTCAATTTGCGGGAACGTAGTTTCCCTCGCAAAATGGCCAATTTTTGCGGGAAGTACAGTTCCCTCGCAAAAAGTGACCATTTTGCGAGGGAACATTTTTCCCTCGCAAAATTTGGGGAAATCGGGGGAAATATCCCGCTAATTTCCCTCCGTTTTGCGAGGGAACCATCTTTCCCTCGCAATATGGGGATTTTTGCGAGGGAAAGTATGTTTCCCTCGCAAAAATTGGCCATTTTGCGAGGGAAATTTGTTTCCCTCGCAAAATTGACATTTTTGCAAGGGAGAATGAGTTCCCTCACAAAAATGTCAAAATTTGCGACGGAATTTTGTTCCTCGCAAATTCCGTCGCAAATATGACATTTTCTAGTAGTGTAAGGAGTTGGGCGAGACCAAGGCGACCCTTGCTGATGCTCAAAAAGCCTATGCCGATTGCTCTGACACTGTGAAGGAGACTGCCAAGGACGCTTTTGACATGGCCCTGGCGCAGATCCGGCATTTGAATCCTGATGCCAATTTGAACCTTGCCAGGTTTCACCATCGGGCATACATTCTAGGCGGCAAGCTCATCCCACCTCCCTCATCTCTTGAGATCATGTCGGTGTCATACCTTGATGGCAGAGCTCGGGATGGAGACAATAAGGAGCATACCTCAGCCAACGTTCCTGTCGGCGATCCTTCCAACCCGTCGGCTCCTGCTATTTGACTTGTTTTTGTATTTCTCTTTGATTTTGGGCATTGATGCCCTGTTGACTTTGTATCGGATATCGCCATTTTGGTTCGGCTAGTTTAAATATTAACTTGTTTATCGTTAATTTTCTTTTGATTGAGCAATTAGACATGTTAACCATCTCGTTATGAATCCTCCAACCCGTGCTGGGGATTCTTTGACCGGGCCAGGGTCTTATGTATGTAGAATTCTTTTATATTCTTCCAGTAGCTAAGACCGGGTATCAAGGTAGGGGTTTTCATTCAACCTCCCTACTGGGTTCCGGATCCGTTGTCCGGGATAATAGCCAGGATAAGGGCAAATTGTCACATGTCCAGCTGTGGTGTAAAAACGCACGAGCCTACACATTTTGGCCTGATCAGGGCCGAGATGACAATTCATCTTCTTATCGAGGAGTAAGTTCTTTGATGCATCAGACTTTTGCAAAGGCTTATATTAGTGGCCTTGCGTAATTAAAAACCCGGGCTTGCAGGCCCTGGTGTCATTTTTTCAACCAAACCTTGTGTAATCAAGAACCCGGGCTCGTGGGCTCCGGTGTCATTCTTTTTACTCAGGTTGGTGTATGATAAGACGTTTCGATAGTCCATAAACTGAATCTCCGCAAAGGAGTTCTTCATTAATTCATGAAATAATCTGCTCTAGAGAGCTAACAACTTTAAATAAGGAAATTGCATAAGTACGAAAATAAAATTAAGTTGGAAATAAGCAAAATAAAGAAGCTCGGACATAGTATATCCGGCATATACGCGTGCAGCAGCTAGGTCTAGCTATAGTAGACCTTTAGCTTGTCGGCGTTCCACGTCCTTTTGAAAGGTTTCCTTGCCAGGGTTTCCAGGACGTAGGCGCCTTTTTTGAGCTTTTCCTTAACCCGGTAAGGGCCTTCCGAATTTGCCGCCAACTTGCCATCCCTGGCGTTTTTGTTTCCGACGTCTACCCTTCTGAGCACTAGGTCACCCCTATCAAAAGACTGGGGTCTTACCTTTCGATTGTATTTAGCGGCGATTAGCTGCTTCATGGCCATATCACGGCAGTGTGCCGTAATTCTGTCATCAGTGCCTCGGTATTCATCGCCTCCCCATCTCGGAGAGCCTTCAATCTCCTCCAGGAGGGTTGGCCTATCTCGACCGGGATCATTGCCTCGCATCCATATGTCAGCCTGAACGGGGTCTCCAGAGTTGAGGTTTGGACTCTGGTCCTATAACCCCAGAGCACGTTGTAGAGTTGTTCGGCCCAACTAGACTCGGTCTCTTGCATCCGCTTCTTTAAGCCCTCGACAATTATCTTGTTTGCAGCTTCGGCTTGCCCGTTGGACTGGGGATGCTCCACGGAAGCGAAATGCTACTCGATGCCGAGGTCCGCAATCATCTCCTAGAACCCTTTGTCGATAAACTAGGTCCTGTTATCCGTGACTATCTCGGCGGGTACTTCGAATCGCGACACGATGCTATGCCGGAAGAATCATTGAATGCGTGCCGAGGTGATTCTTGTCAAAGGCTCAGCTTCTATCCACTTAGTAAAGTAATCGACCAAGACCACTAGCCAGCGGAGTTGTCCGGGGGCTGCTTTGAATGGTCCCAAAAGATCCATCCCCCACTTGTAGAAAGGCCATGGGGCCGAGATACTCTTTAATTCTGCTGGAGGGAGTCAGATGATCTTGGCGTGCTTCTGGCAACTGTCACATCTTTTCACAAACTCCATGGAATCGGCCACCATGGTCGGCTAGTAGTAACCTACTCGTAAAGCCTTCCTGGCTAGATCTTTTCCTCCTGGCCGTTAATCCCTTCGTGTATTTCTGCCAGAACGTATTTCACCTCAGCCAAGCCTATGCACCTCATCATTGGAGAGTGAAGTCCTCGTCGATATAATTGATCATCCACCATGGTGTACATGGCGGCTTCTCGAACCAACTTTTTCATCTCAGTCATGTCTGTAGGGATGATTCCCCTTTCTAAATAGTCTTCAATTGGCTTTCTCCAATTTGTGGTTGCGGAAATAGTCAGTACGCAGCTCGGTTCCGCCAAATTTTGTTGCACCACGGTTCTATGGTTCCCCGGCCCCTTCGTGTTGGCGAGCTTGGATAGGATGTCGGCCCTAACGTTCTCCTGGCGCGGGATGTGCGTGATCGTCACTTCTTCAAAGTCGGAAATTATCTCCCTTGCCCTGTTCAGGTACTTGGCTAGCAAGGGTCCTTTTGCTTGATAGGTACCCCCGATTTGCGCAGCTACTAACTGTGAGTCCGTTAGGACCTTTACTCTCTGTGCTCCATGGAGGTGTATCCTTGCCCCGATCGTTTCCAATTGCGTTAGCTAACTCCATCTATTCTACCTCCAAGTACTGCTTTGACCGCGTGTTGAATTCCGTGAGGGTATAAACTTTATTTTTGAAGATGGAATTCGCCAACCGGGATTATGGATCCAGTCCATCTGTAAGACAATGTACGTGTACGCTCTCCGGGAGAGATCGTACCTGCAATGCCACCTCCTTGAATTGTCCAAGTACTTCTGAAGTGTTTCACCGCGCCGTTGCTTAATCTTGCTAAGGGCAAATTGGGACTTGGGCTGCTTCTTACTAGTTGCAAAGTTTAACTCAAACTTGGTTCCGAGGTCTTCAAAACTCTGAATTGAATTGGTTTGCAGCGAGATTAGCCATTTCTAGGCCGGTCCGGTTAGCGTGGCGGCAAAGAGTTGGCCAATGATCGGTCCTCCAATTCGTCGTACGAACATGAGTAGCTCGAATGTATCCAAGTGGGACCTCAGATCTTGCATTCCGTCATATTTAGGCAGGTCTACCAGGTCGAAGTCCTCCGGATAAGGTTCGTTTGCTATCTCGTCTGAGAAAGCACTGCTATTGCGGCCTACCGCGTATCTCATCTTATACTTTTTTGGGGAAGTCTCCCGCAGAGGTGGTTTCTCACGACCTCGGTCTTCATCTTCATCTGGGGTAGCCTCGACGTCTGGGGTAGCCTCGGCGTGCATTTTCTTCTGGGAGGAGACTGGATTCCGGGTTCGAGGTCGCCCTGAATCCGTCTGCGGAATAGTTGTGCCGGTTTCTTGTTGCGTGGATCTCGGCTGCCCACTGACCGTCTTTTCTTTTCTAGCTCATCCGTCCTCCCGGTTACATCTCTGTATCATCGCTGCCAGCTGGTTGCAGCGATCCTCCATCATCTGCTGCATCACCCTAAAATCCTCCTGACGTTGGAGGTTAGCTCGCTTCTCAATATTTTCCATTTTCCTCAGCATTGAGTCCTGGGTTTTCCGTAGAAGAATAAAGTCTGGGCTCGAGGCTGGGACTTCCTGTGCCGTCACGCCCTGAGGTTTGGTCGTCACTCTAGGGGAGGAGGCCATGTCGGACACGTCGCTCCCCTCATTATTGTCTTCCGGGACATCCTCGGGCATCGGCGGATCCTGCGTTTGTTGCTGTTGACTCGCCTCAGCCTGTGGTGGATTTCCAGGCTGAGGGTTCTGACTGCTGCTTCTGGTATTAGCCATTGTCGGTCACGGGGATCGAAATTTAACGTCCCCACGGTCGGTGCCAATGTTCTGGTGTAGAACACAGATGTCTAGCCTGGAAGGCTAGTGCTTTGATATGGGATCAGTAGACTCCGTCCGAATATCTATGAGGTAGATACTCCGGAGAGTGTGGGATCACTATACACCGGTTAGGCTCTCGCCAAAGGGGGTGCGGTGTGTGTACAGTGTGACTGAATGTAAATAGTTCAAGGTTTAGAACGTGTGCACCTTAAGGGTCGACCCCTGTATTTATAGAGAGTACCTTCGGTCCGGTATCTCGGATCTATCGTGATCTATGACCGTTATATCATATCCAAGATATGGATTCAGATATACCCAATATTATGAGTAATAATGGGATTTCCCATCATTATAGGAGGATCCCGTGATAGAGTTTATTCCTTAGCGGGCCAGATCGGTATTGGGCCTGATTGGGGTCCGTAACAAAATTATTAACTATGTAAATAAAGTGAGTTATAAAAAAATAACCTTGTATCAATACTTACTTGGGAATTTACAATATATACATATATACATATAATTCAGTCCATTTTTTAATAACGGATAATTATTCACAATCATACACAATTCACAAGTACATGAAAGAATATTCATAGTTACATGTTACTCCTCAACTTATAGATAATTACCAAAAATTTACTCCAAAACTCTTAATAAGAGTCTACAAAATCATAACATACATATATATTAATATGTTACTCAAGCTATTCCAAAGTTGCTCTATCTTCTGAAGACGACCCACTGAAATAATATTATATATACATACACACCAGCTCTTGGACCTTTTCGGCTCCCATAAATCCACACACATATATATAATAGGTTTAATGGTAGTGTCTTAAAGAATGAAGGAAATATATGGAGACACCCCCACACAAGAAAGAACCAAATAATAAATGCAGGGTCCTGAAATTATATAATTTTTGTAAAAAACATAAAATAAATGTAAGCACCAACAGGAACGGAACTTTGGTTCAAGGAAATTTGGAAGGAGAAAAAATTCATTTTATGGCATAAGGCATGTGAGATGGGTCTAATTATATAATACATATAATAATGTTTGAAAAGATACAGAAAAATCAGTTGACCAAAAAAAATGAGAAAAACTTGAAGGATTCGAAAGAGATTATACACACACACACCTCAAAAATACAATGGCTGGGAGTGAAAATGGAAGAACAATAAATGACTCCCAAAACCTCAAATACTCTCACGCAAGAAAGTATGAAAATGGGGCTTGAATAGAACATAAATATATACGTACCCACACTGTAAAACTTAAATCAGATGAAAGAGGTGCCTGGAGGAAATCATTGATTGGATTTTGTATTTATTTACACACACTTTGAAAAGATGCATGGGCTCAAAAAGAATGGGTCAGGAAGGAAGACTTAAATATAGGGAAAATCTCCCTCAAAGCCCAAGAAATCAAGATATTATCAAAAAAAGTTCAAAGAAAAGTCACATGTTAGAAAAGACCCTAGTTGTTAATGTGTACTGATTTAGTTATTAATGTTGTACTGATTTAGTTGTTAATATTATACTGATACAGTTGTTAATGATTCTAAAATAATATCTAAAAAGGCCTTAGGGCTTTTCTATGTGACTTTTTTATAAGTCTTTTTTGATAAATCTTGATTACTTAAACTTTGAAAGGGAGTTTCCCTTAAATATACCAACACAGCCACACCTACCTAAAGTAACTCAAGCAATGGTGTTGTTAGGGAGAGAGAAGAACAAAACAAGACTTTTAGGAAAGGAAGGTAAGTAAGAATACAACCATGACAAGACAGTGATGGGGGCTTTTTTGTCTTTAGCCTTGGGGTCAACAATCAAAAATAAACCAAGGATTACGTATAAGCAAACCTATGATCGTTCTCTCTCACGAGGAGCCTTTTATTGAATCCTAAGTAATCTACATGTCATGCAAATGCAATTAAACAAGGGAAATTGGTTTTTTGGATTTTTCAATTGATAAACTAAAATAAGAACGCAATTAAATCAAACGCTAACTAATGTTTTTGGTATTTTCTTTATAAAATGGTGAATGAGTAAATGGAATGGTATTGAAGTGAAAATATGAATGATGAACGTTCTTGGTAATGAAGAAATAACTATCCTTGCTCATAAAAGATTATGGGAGTTAAATTTCATTAAGTCTAAAGAACAACCTCAAGATAACACTTAAGTCCAATTATCTCAATTAATAGAAGCTCCTACAAACATAGCTAACCACTATCTCTTGAGAAATTGTTAAAAACCACTTAATGTGCAATTAAAATTGGAATAATGCAACATGAGTCTTCTTAAAATTGAGTACATAACAGTCCCTCAAATGGCACAAATCAACTAGATTAACTAGACAATAACACGCTAATTAATATAATTTCATTGCATCCACAAGAAATTAAAACACATATTTTTCACACTACAAAATCCAATCTCAATCACAATAATCAATCCAACAGAGACAATAAACATTAGTCTCAGTTCCAGAATTTATACACAATAATTCCTAAAACTAGGTAATCTAAATATATAAATATGGACTAATGAAATGATAAATTAACTCCCTTTGAAGCTTTGAACTCAAGAATTAATCTTCATCACCAAGATCAACAAATCAGCCACACATGATTTTAGATTTTGCTCCAACAAGCTTAAATCCTACGGCCATGGCAGAAGAGGTGAAGATGACGATGGTGAAACTGAG
Organism: Acacia melanoxylon; assembly: GCA_019022615.1. Classification (NCBI taxonomy): domain Eukaryota; kingdom Viridiplantae; phylum Streptophyta; class Magnoliopsida; order Fabales; family Fabaceae; genus Acacia; species Acacia melanoxylon. The sequence continues at coordinate 4,573,687 of JAFJYJ010000010.1, forward strand.
AACAGTGGAGGAATGGTGGTTGTGGTTCTGAAATAGTGTCAATCTGAAACAGAGGAAGCCGTGGTGAAGACAGTGTGGTGTTGCAATGGAGGGATGACGGTGGTGCTGGTGAGGAAAAGGGGTCGCCGGCGACGGGGAATGAAGGGTGAGAAGTCGCTGGCGACGTCAAAGGGAACAAGGTCGAATGTGAAGGCGATGCCCAAGTCGATGATCCTGAAGTCCGAATGTGAACGCGTCTCCCTCTCAGTTCTGGGTGGTGGTGGCTGACAGTGAAGGACGGTGAGGAATGGTCGCTCGCTGGAGACCGTGGTGGCAGAGAAAGTCGGCGGCGAGGTGGGTGATGGGTGAAGGAATGGGAGAAGGGAAGGTCGATGGTGTATCCGGAGTGTTCTGTGGTGCAGGTTTATTTTGAATTCTCTGCTCACGGTGCTCTGCTGTCTACGGTGGAGTATGGTAAAGGTGAAGCCCGGAGGTCACCGGCGGTGATGGTGGTGAAGGTGAAACCGCCGGCAACTTTCAGGAAGAGGAGAGGTGAAGGATTGAAGGCGTGGAGGTCGATGGTTCAGCGATGATGAAGATGATGATGTATCGATGTACGTCTCCCAGCTCCCTCCCTCGTATGTGGCGCTGTCTCTCTTCATTATCTCTCAGCTATCTCGGGTCTCTCATATCCAACCGGGTCTGTCTCCTTTTTAATTGATTCAATGAAGAAAGGTCAAAACTGACCTAAGGCAGTCAAAACGCACAGCTATGTTTATTTAATCTCCCTCAGCTCCTGCGTCTCGGCTAGGATCTGGAAGTGCCCTGGTCAAAACGCGAGTTTTGACCAGGGACCTAAGTGAAAATCTTAAAAACATTTTTTTGTAGAGGGACTCAACTGCAACTTTTACAACTTGAGTCCAAACTTCCCTTTTTAAATTTGATCCAATTTCTTCAAGTACCTACAATTTAAATAATTAATCTAACATCCAATATTTTGTGAAAATCAATGATTAAAAGTAATTACAATTTCTTTGACAATTTTACCCTTTTTAGTCCTAATTTAATGTATTTACTCCTAATCTCAATTTATCACAAGAAATACATTTTAAGCTCAATAACTATAACAAAATGCATTAAAAGTCCCAATTTAATAAAATTTGTAAATCTCAACAACAATTAGTGTCAAAGGTATTACACTTGTTGGACCAACAAGTATTATCACATCAAACACCAATAAGAACCCAACAACCAAAGCCACCATCCATAACACCATATACTCCCAGACAATACTGAAATTCAATTCAGGCCAAGCTACCCATAAACCAGAGTTAATCATAAGCTGAAAACCAGATTCAAAACACAAACTTACCAAATCCAAAATCCTGAGCTATCTGCGTCCACTTGTTGAGAGCCAAAGCCTCACACACAAAGAAGATAGAAAGTTGCATGAGAGGAGCAATTACTCAAATCCATGACATATTCCAGCTTCTTTAGCAGTATTGTCATCAAGCCTTGCACATATAGAATTAGCTGAACTATAAAGTGCTAAAACAAAGTATCTAAAATGTGTGTGCAAAAAGTGGAAAGATCTCTTTAAAACTTCATCTTTCATCGCAGACCACCGCCTCCACTCCGTTCATCATAACCCTTCTCTTCTTTTACGATCGGATGACATAGTTTTTCCGTTTCCTTTGAAGTTAGGTTTGCTCGATGACAAGAAGCGAGTCCGTGAATTTCAGAACCCACCTTTGATCGGTTCCTTGTTTTCTACTGCTAAAATCATCGGCTCTAGTAATGGCTTGCTTTGGGTTGAATTCAGTGAAATTGGTATGTACCCTCTTTCACTTTTGTTGTGGAATCCAGTGATTAGAGAGGTAAGACAGATCCCTCGAACTATCGATGATTTTAAGGGTGACTGCATTTTAGGATTTGGGTTTAGTCCCATTGTTAATGATTACAAGATTGTGAGAGCTTATAGCTTTGACGACGTAGCAGTTGATAGAGTCGAAGTGTATTCCTTAAACAAGGATTCATGGAAGGAAATAGGATTTAAGAAGTTGAAGGGTGTTATACTTTTTCATCAATATGTCTCTGCTAATGGTACTATATTTTGGATAGGGAGAAAAAATGTGGATTTCATAGTTTCATTTGACATAGCAAAAGAAGTGTTTAGATCCATAACAATGCCTATCTTACACCCTTATGCAACAAAAGTTCTTACAATTTATGATAACAAACTTGCCATGTTTGTTGACATTACTATGCGTGGAGACCCTAAATCTTATTGTAATCAATTGTGGATTATGGAGGATGGAACAGGTACATCTAAAAGGAGATGGAGTTGGACTATGAAATATAGTAGGTTACGCTGTCCAGAATTAAGACGGTCCCCGATTATTTGGGGGGATAAAGTTGCCTACAAATGCGATATTAAAATTATGCCTACAATCCGAAAGTTTCTTGGATTTAAACTGATTAGTAGATATGAACATGAAGCAGAGAATGATGAACCAAAAGTTGTTATACTTCTGTCCAATGTAAACACCGATGAATTTAAGATATTTGCTATATGCAAATGTGACCCTCTTCTTCCTAGTTTCAATCATGTGGAGAGTCTGACACCAATTGACAACACCCATTGAAGAACCTCGATCATAGGTCTTATTGCATTATAGATACTTTGTTTTAGCACTTTATAGTTCAGCTAATTCTATATGTGCAAGGCTTGATGACAATACTGCTAAAGAAGCTGGAATATGTCATGGATTTGAGTAATTGCTCCTCTCATGCAACTTTCTATCTTCTTTGTGTGTGAGGCTTTGGCTCTCAACAAGTGGACGCAGATAGCTCAGGATTTGGGATTTGGTAAGTTTGTGTTTTGAATCTGGTTTTCAGCTTATGATTAACTCTGGTTTATGGGTAGCTTGGCCTGAATTGAATTTCAGTATTGTCTGGGAGTATATGGTGTTATGGATGGTGGCTTTGGTTGTTGGGTTCTTATTGGTGTTTGATGTGATAATACTTGTTGGTCCAACAAGTGTAATCCCAATATAAGTCAATCAATGGAATTTTCATTTCTGTTCTTATAGGGGAGTTTTTTTTTGGGGTTAAGTCTTTTCACTATCTTAATTTTATGATGAATTTTGTGTAAAATACTTTTGTCAGGCAAAAGTTTGCTAAATACTTTGATTCATTACATGATGTCATAACTGAATAAATCATAGACAATACGCTTTATGGCTAGTAAGGTCATAAATTGTCTTAGGATTATAGCAACAGTATCAGGTTTTATGTTGAGTTAATATGAATGTTGAAAATGTTTTTGAAAATGCTAATTTTAATTGAGCCTGACAATAATAGAGTCTGATCTAGCAGTATTGAATGTTAGATAGCTAATTTTTTTTTAAATAGATAATTTAAGAATTATTGAAAAAACATGTGATAGTTTGATGTGCCTCGAATTTGAAACTTGGTGGATATAATAACAACTTGCAATAATAATTGTTATTAGTGAACGTAATATGATTAATTTCATTCTTATGGAATTCTGGTATATGTGTATGGACCAAATAAAGGTTAAATGAAAAATTTGTGGTGGAAGTTTTTAGCCAAGTGAGTCCAACATTAACTTTCAATTGGTGTAATATAGTTTAAAAAATGGTATAATATTGTTTTATGATAATAATGAGAAAAAGAACTAAGAAACAGACGTCTTCAAGAACAAATAATAATAACAACAAAATATCTTTCCAAATTAGGTTAGTAAACAGAAATAGAAATAAGTTATTGGTTAAGATGATAAGCGTCATCATCCCACTTAAGGAGGAAAATACAAGCACACTTTTTTACGTTCTAAACCTCAAAAGGGAAAATGTTTGATTGATCCAGACTCTATTGTACATACTATTATAGAGAGAATACTCTTTTTCCGTTTATTTGGCATTAGATGGGAAGTTTTTGGAAGATAGCTTCTAAACAAAAAATGATACGAGTAAAAAATAATTTTAGAGGATAGTTATTGAGAGAATAGACTTTATGAAAAAGGTGATATGGATAAATAGAAAATGTTTGGACGGTTGTAATCCCCATCGATTTTTCATATTATTTAAATTACTAAAAGGACATAGGTATAAACTTTGAAGGGAAGATGAGGGAATTTTCGATAGTTTGTTTGGCACTCCACTAGTGCAAGAAAGGGCTTTAAGACCGGACAAAAGAGGTATTGTAAGACCAGACCCGCGACCGGTCTTGTTCCAGCCGGTATTAAAAGTCCACATTTAAGAGCGGACTTGAACCGATCTTAAAGAAACTCTTTTAGACTGGACATTTAAAACATTAGGTCTTAAAAGTCATATTAAATAAAGCTGAAATATTTTTTGTTCGGTCCTAAAACTCAACTTTTAAGACCGGGCAAAAACTCGGCCGCTCTTAAAAGATCAAAATTATAAGACCGGTAAAAAATAAATCCGGTCTGAAAAATAGCGGCTTCTAAGACCTAACGACTAATTATACGTGGTCTTAAAAGACTGACTTTCAAGACTGGACGGTAAATTCGTCCGGTCTTAAAAATTGAATTTTTAGACCGGACGTATAAATACATCGGTCTTAAAAGACAAACTTTTAAGACCGGCTTAATATCAAATATATACACATAACCTTTAAGACCTAGGACATGTTGATACATCTCGGGTCTTTGATTGAACATTTAAGACCGCCTATTTATTACCCGGTCTAAATTTTCCGAATTTTTTCCCTGTTCTATTCTTCCGATCATATATATTCACAAATCCACCACCCAATCCAAGCACATAAAAGTCGATACTTTAAGTACAAGCTATCACTACTAGAAAAAGAAGAAATAGCGACGGAATTTGCTACGGAAAAAATTCCGTAGCAATATTTAAGGATATTGCGACGGAAGTAAACTTCCGTCGCAATAGCGATTTTAAATTGCGACGGAAGTATAATTCCGTCGCAATAGCGACGGAAGTATAATTCCGTCGCTATAGCGACGGATATTGCAACGGAATTAACTTCCGTCGCAATGAATTTGCGACGGATCTATAGATCCGTCGCAAATTTTGCGACGGTCAATGATCCGTCGCAATGGGCGGCCAAAAATGGCCGCCATTTGTGAGCGAATTTCCGACGGCCCATAGATCCGTCCCAAATGTTGCGACGGATCAACTATCCGTCGCAAATTTTGCGACGGATCAACGGTCCGTCGCAAAAAGGGGCGAAAAAGGCCGCCTTTTTTTTGGGGGTTGCGACGGATCCTGGATCCGTCGCAAAAAGGCGGCAAAAAAGGCCGCCTTTTTTTGGGGGGTTGCGACGGATCCGGATCCGTCGCAAAAAGCGCGCCAAAAAGGCCGCCTTTTTTTGACTGCGACGGATCCCGGATCCGTCGCAAATCCATGCGACGGATACGTAATCCGTCGCGGGACTAACTGCGATGGATCCAGATCCGTCGCGAGAATGTTGCAGCTTAAAGCTGAAACATTCGCCCCCCCCCATTCGCGATTTCGAACCCTCGGCCCCCCTCCCCAACTCCGGCGACCCTCCCCTCCCCGCGACTCTCCCATCCTCCCTCCTCATCTGCGCCTCTCCCTCCCCCACACCCGACCCCCCCACCCACCACCCTCCCTATCCCGACCCCCTCCCCCCACCTTGTCCCGACCCCCTCCCCCCTCCCTCACCGAGCTCCTCCTCTCCATCTCGTCGATTTTTTTGGTATGTAAGTTTTTTTGTTTTGTATTTTTTTTCCCTTTTTGCGTTTTTTTTAATTTTCATTTTTTTGCGGGTTACAAACATATCCTAGCACTAAGATCTTCATAAGGGAAATTATCAAACAAATCTTTGCATTTCGATTTTACAGTTAGCTTGAAGTATATTTCTTTTTATCACAATTTGATATTTATGTTATGTTTGATTAGTGGAATATTAAAAATATGTATGTTAGTCGAAGATTATCGAGTACACGAGTTTAAATCGTTTTTTTAAATAAGATAAATTTTAAAAGTAATTTTTTCAGATTTGTAACACGTTAAGAAACGTTTAATTTTGTTATGTAAAGTATTTTTATCTAGCACTTTTTAGGAATTTAGAAATTCCAATTCGATTTTGGTGTGATAAAATTAAGATTTTGTATTAGATGATATTTATACATAAATATTTAAATAGGATGATGTTGAAACTAGAAAAGTGAAGTGTTTGGAAATAAAATTTAGGGATAACACAATTAATTAATTAATGTCAACGAGGATGAGGAAGGTGTGACATTGAAGAATAATCACATTTGTATGTTTTATAAAAATTAGTAGAATAAATTTTTTATTTAAATTTTTTATTTCAATCTATGTTTAACAAGTTATACAATAAATTTGATTAAATGTTATGTAATTCCTTTGATCTAGCCCATATATGTTAGAAACTCCAAAATACTTAGTATTCTATTCTTTGTTTGCCCCCTCCACATGCATGTCCCCATGTTTTCGGTGTCTATCCTCATTCTCACGGTTGCTTTTTGGAATATGTTCTTTGTTCAATGCATGTGTTTGTTTTTCACTTTCTTGATTAAGTGGCAATTGGTAGGCATAAGAGACGACTTTTATATATATATATATATTTATTTGTGGTATGTTGAGAAGTTAATTAGGGTAGTAAATGAACTAGCTAGGAAGTATGGAAGGCACCATGATAGAAGTTGGATGTACAATCGTCTAACCGATAGAAGAGAACTAACACAAGCATTCTTGGCGGGTTTGGAAAAGTTCATCCAATTTGCTTTGGCGAATTCAAATAATTCAAGAAGGGAGATCGGTGTCCGTGTGCCAAATGTAATTGTTTAAGATTTACAGACGCGGACAAGGTCAGAATTCATTTGTGTCAAAAGGGATTCATTAGAGATTATGAATGTTGGGAGAGGAGACCGGTACCCATCCTCAACCATCAAACATGGGTGAGGATCCTCATCCGGAAGCCGCTAGGTTCTATAAAATGCTTCAAGAAGCACATCGTCCGTTATGGGAAGGTTGCGAACACTTTGAAAATAGTGAATATTCATCGCTATCGGCTACCCTAGCAACACTAAGCTTCAAGACCGATCACCATATGAGCGAGAGGAATTACAACGAAATGATGCAGATCATGAGTAAGGTTGTTCCCAAAGACAATAATTTGCCGAAGGACTTTTACCAAGCAAAAAAAAAAGGTGAAAGAGCTTGCGCTTGGATGTGAAAAAATCCATTGCCGCCTTGAGAGGATGTATGTTGTATTACAAGGATGACGCCGAGCTGACCAATTGCAAAGTGTGGAGATGACGAGATATAAAGTTGTGGGGAAAGGAAGGAAAAACACCCGTCATGCAATAAGCAAGATATGGTACTTTCCTCGGTGCCCGGACTTACGAGATTGTATGCATCCGAACAAACTGCTCACATGAGATGGCACCGGGAGCATCGTAGGGATGAAAACTTTGTGACGCATCCATCTGATGCCGAAGCTTGGCGTAAATTTGACGAGGCGAATCCTTTCTTTGCTATGGATCCCCGTAATGTTCGTCTTGGTCTATGTTCGGATGGGTTCGCTCCTTTCAACAATACGGGCAGGAATTATTCCTATTGGCCAGTCATTGTGACTCCGTACAACCTCCCACCTTCTATGTGCATGAGAAGATAGTTTTTCTTCCTTAACGCATTAATCTCTGGGCCGTCGAACCCAAAAAAGAAGATAGATGTGTACCTCAGGCCTTTGATAGATGAGTTGAAAATGTTGTGGAGTGAAGGTGTTCTTACGTATGATATATCATTAAGTCGAATTTCACCACGCGGCTGCCTTAATGTGGACGATAAATGATTTCCCTGCCAATGGGATGTTGAGTGGCTTGCAAACGTCGGGAAAGCTCGCATGCCCGGTATGTCTTGAACATAACATGGGTTTTAGCTTGGAACACAGTCGCAAGGTCGGTTGGTTTGACAGCACCGACGATTCCTACCCCGATCATCCGTTTAGGAGAAATAGAAAAGACTTCACGCGGAATCTTTGTCGAACGAGCGAGATCCACTCGTCGTTTAAGTGGAGAAGAAATATGGGACAGGTCGCACATTCCGAGTGTTGAAGAGGGTGCCGCTTCAAGCGAACCCGGAGGGTACGGCATTGATCATCATTGGAACAAACGCAAGATCTTCCGGGGAACTACCATATTGGAAAGATCAATTGTTAAGACACAACCTCGATGTCATGCATATTGAGAGGAATGTGTTTTGCAATATTCTGCATACGTAATGGACACCAAGGGCAAGACGAAAGACACGATCCAACGCAAGATTGGACGTTGAAGCGATTTGTAGAAGGCCCGCTTTGCATTTGGCGGAAAATTGCACTTTGGACGAATTTCCAAACCCGGAGCGCCGTACACATTCAATAAAGAGCAGAATTTAGAATTGTTGCGGTGGGTAAAAGATCTGAAACTCCCGACGGTTATGCGTCAAACCGGAAAAGATGTGTCGACATGCAGGAGGTGAAGTTGAGCAAGATGAAGAGTCATGATTGTCATGTTTTTTTCGAGAGATTGTTGCCGTGGGCCTTCAAAGCACTACCGAACCATGTATGGTCTATTCTAACGGAGTTTTCAATGTTCTTTAGAGAAATTTGTGCTTCGAGCTTAATGTTGAAAAGTTACGACACGGAGGCGAGCATGCCCATAACGCTATGCAAGTTAGAGATGGTGTTTCCTCCTAGCTTCTTTGACTCAATGGAACATTTGCCCGTTCACTTGGCCTACGAAGCAAAGGTAGGAGGCCCGCAACAGTATAGATGGATGTATCCGTTTGAGAGGTAATATATATATTGACCTACATGGTACTTTAGATTATAAATATCCTCTGATATTCCATTGTAGGTTTTTACGCACACTTAAGCACAAGATAAAAAATACAAGGTACGTTGAAGGATCTATCGCTGAAGCTTATCTAGTCAAAGAGGCCGCAAAATTTGCGTCATACTATTATCCCCCGAAATGATGTCAAGATGGAGAGAGGGTACCTCGTAACGATGATGCCGGTGATACGAGGGATCAAAAGTCAATATTTAATTTTCCAGGGCGAGTCGTGGGAAAACGTTGGAAGTCAACTCTTGACGGAAAAGATAAGCGAGTTCTTTGAGTGGTACATTCTAAACAACGTGTGAAGAGGCCGCCAAGTACCTCGAGTAAGTTTTTTGTTTGTTTACTATTACGGTAAGTATTAAAGTATTAACTTAAGTTTTTTGTTACGAGTTACTTTTCTAATTGGGTCCGATCGGGAAATCCTTCAATGCCGGTGTCCCAAGTTGATCAATTCACTAGTTCTCGAGTTTCCAAAATGGTTTCGATCATATTTCTTGGAAAATCCATCGATCCCAATGAAGTTGCGTGGAGTTTATCTTATGGAGCTGCAATGACAAGGTTACCCGATGCAACAAATATATAATCAATGGGTATCGATTTGCAACCGTTGACGCGAACGCAGTACACTATGTTGCAATTACGGTGTATGTTGTCGAGGTGACCAAGTTGACGGGGTGGAGACCGACTACTACGGGAAGTTAGTTGAGATAATTCAGTTAAGTTACCGGTGGGACAAGGTGGTGACCTTTGTTTAAGTGTGAGTGGTTTGATAACAGTCCGCGTGGGACAAAAGTGGACAAACTTGGAAATATTGAGGTCCACTGGACAAGGAGATATACGGTTGGTTATGACCCATTCATCCTTGCTCAACAAAGCGGAACAAGTTTACTATACACCATACCCTACATCTCGCCAAAGGTGGACGGGAGTTATTAAAACCAAAGCACAAAATATTATACCAAAGTCGAAAGAGCCGGAATCAAATGACAGTATGGCTGAACCTTTCCAAGCTGATGTGGAACATGTGCTGCCCATAAACATCTTCGATGACGAAGTACCAAGCAATCTCTTTGATTTTCGTGTAGAGTTAGAGTTGATTCCTATACAAATTGACGATGAGAAATCAGACGATGAGGATGAGGCAGAAATGAGCTTCTCTGATAGTGAATCGAGTTCGACGACTATGAGAGTACGAGATGAGGACATGCAAGTAGATGTCGATGAACATGAATCGTCCGGTTGATTTGTGTTAGTTCTTTGTTTATGACGATATGTTATACTACATACTTTGTAAGTACTTTTGTCATATTAACCAAATATCTTTCTTTTTTATGACATTATGTCTATAAGTGTTCGAGATGGAGCATCAAGGAGGACGTTCGGGTAGTGGACGTGGCGGTGGTCGATCCCGACCCCGTACTATAAGAGGGGGTAGGACGACGCCAACCGCTCCATATGGAGGCAGAGGGCTCGGCCCGGCAGGTGCCACTATTTGATTTTTCGTCGTCCCCGTCCTGGATATTTGTCATCTTCACCATCACTTTATACATCGTCGTCACCGGCGGCTAACTCCCCCGATTCACAAAGCAAAGGGGACAACAGTTTACTTTACCCTTTCGATTGATTTACATATGTTTAGTTTCTTGAAACCATCTATGTACAAAAATCTTCAATATTTCACATTTCTTCCTTAGCACACTTCGTCGCCTCGAGCCACGTCGGGGAAGCGGGTAATTCCTCCAATACACCTATCCGGGGCTCAAGAGATCCCGAGCTGGGTTTCTTTGGATCTCGCACTAAAGGCAACGAGTAAGTCATGCGAAGTTACCGTAATGTTACAATTCTCTTTTGAGATTGGTTTGTATGCTAATATTTGCATGATAATCTCTCGTTTTTAGATTTGTGCCTCGATAATCCGGTGGCGACTTTCATGTCGACCCAAATATTCCGTGAATCGCACTCAAGCTTGGACCACGTGGACGAGAGATTCCTACTGAGCAACGAGATATGTGGTTCACGAGTTCTTGGTAAGTTATTTGTTTTATGCGTGTTAATTAAGTACTTTTAAAATTTGGAGCACTAATTGTTCGTTATTGATTTTCGGGAAAAGCATATGACATTGCCTCGAGCATCATGAAAATCGAAAAAAGCTTTTAACCACAAAGGGGGCGTCAAGGCCGAAAGCTCTATTCATTGAGAAGGTCGAGAGGCAAGACAGATTGGCTTCCACAGACACTAAAGATGAATTATTTGGCACTTGGGAAAACAATGAAAAGTTTAAGGCCATAAGTGCGAAAAATAAGGAAAATAGGGCCAAAATGGCGGGGACCGTCATATCTTTGGGGGCTCCATATCCATTATCGAGCATCGACGCAAAGTTGTAAGTACACGTTATTTTCTATTTACGTATTGAATATTTTGTACTTTGAAGTAATTAATTAAGGTCATCATTTGCGTTTGCGGGAAGAGTCCGGGGGAAGCTCCACGGATCGGTTGAGTGGGTTACCTTTCAAGCGGACCCATTCCCGACAATCGAAGGGAGTGAGAGGCAATGGATTAACCCAAGGGCGAAACAAATAGCGGTGAGACATTTATTGCCTTTATTACTTGTTTTATGCACGTTATTTTCTTATTTGTTATGTATTTGTTTGCTTGTAGGAAAACTTTGAGAGGTCATCGCAGAGAGAGAGCCTCGCAGCGTGAGACTCGACTCCCCTCATCCTCTATATCCGATAACGAGAGTCTCTTCTTTGAGGCTACTAGCGGATTTGACAAGAAAAGGAGGGTCTTTGGATACGGTGAGTCGCACCCGATCAAGCAATCAAAGCGCCTCTCATCCGCACTTGCAGGGGTTCCTTTAGGTAAACATAATACATTTGATATTGATAATTTTCATTCTCTTGTCCATTCAAATGAAGTACAAATAATAAATGTACTAATCAATTTTGTAGATGAGTGAAGAGGATGAAGTCGTTGGTGGAGGAGCAAGCAACACGAGATGACCCAGAACGAGAGATGATGAGCCGGCGGCCGACTCAGAAACGGAGATGATGAGGCAAAAGAGATGCTTATGGAACAAGAATGAGATGAAAGCGGCGTTGCGGCAGAACGAGAGATGATGAGAGCGGAGATGAATCAAGAAAAGCGGAGATGATGAAGGAGATGCGGCTTCAAATGATGTCCCTTCGAAAGATGAGGTTTCGGGTCCGGCCGACTCCGGTGATGATGATGATCACAATCTTTTGTTTAGCCTACTTTTTTGTATTTGTTTGTTGCTACGGATTATATATATATATATATATTGTGTTTTCACTATGTAAACTCTTTTTTATCGTTAATATATTCATGGTACATTATTTTACTATTTGTATTCAATTTTTCTATTAAAATTTTTTAAAAATATAAATAAAAAAATAAAAATTTGCTACCGTAAAATAATTCAAAAATTTGCTACGGAAAATAAATCCGTAGCAAATTTCGGAATTTTCTACGGAAAAAAAAAATCCGTAGCAAATTTTCGAATTTTTTTGAAATTTGCTACGGATTTTAAATCCGTAGCAAAATTTCAAATGTGCTACGGATTGTTTCCATAGCAAATTGCTACGGAAAAATCCGTAGCAAATTTGCTACGGATTATATAATCCGTAGCAATTGCTACGGATTATGAAATCCGTAGCCATTGTGACGGATTATAAAATCCGTAGCAATTTGCTACGGATTAAACAATTATGAATAAATTGAATTGGGAAAAAGAATACAAATATTATTCACCATGAGTTATGTAGCTTCTTAATTAATGAATATACTATGACTACAACACCTAAATTAATTTATACAATAAGATAACTTACTTACAATGCAAATACACAATAAGTTACAAATACAACATACATGCCCAATGGAATATTCACCATGCCTTCATCTCGATTCCCACCCAACAACGTAACATCCTCTTTTATAACATGCCCCTTTAGATCCGATCCCGCCACAAAAATAAAACAAGAACAAACTTCATAGTCGTGACATTGTTTAAGAACATAGAAGGAATATAATATAGTTAAAACCTTAAAGTTTTCAAAGAAGTTTGCATATGAATATTACCTTATGAATTATATTGACTCTTTTATAAAGCGATATCCTCCCATATCCCTTCTTGATGATCATTTCTTATGCCGGGTTCATTATCCGCTTCATCTTCTTCGTTCATTTCCGGTAGACCCCTTGAAAAAGGAGTACTCGGGAAGACCATAATTTGAATGACTTTCCTCATCAATATCAATGACCCTTTTTCCTTGGAGAGCTATGAGACCACATTTTATTTTCTTGATCGGTGATATAAAACACTTGTTTCGCCCGGGTCTCGCCATAATAAAAGGTTCATCACCAAAACTTCTACCATTGACATCGACTAATGTAAATCCTAGCCGATCGATCTGAACACCATTATTGACATTAGCCCACTTGCATTTGAAAATGTGAAATCTAATTTTAACGTAGTCTACCTCCCAAATCTCTTCAATAACCCCATAATATGGCATGACTACCAATAAAGGCCTCTTGTCTTTCGAACTAGAGAAGTGCATAGATTCAGCCTCTAACATAACACCACTATTCTGGACGGTGCTCCTATCATCTAGGGACTTCGTGTAAAATGTATAATCATTGATCACATACGAATTCCAACTTATGACATCAACCTCAAGACCACGGGCTAACCATTTGATTGTATCAGAAACACATTCCTCTCCCTCGACCTTTTGTTTGAACCAGTTTGCAAAAGTTCTGTTATGCTCCCTAATCAACCTTTGTTCAGTCATTCGATGATTTTCTTTCCTTACAGCTTCTTTATGTGCAGCTATGATGGGTTGAACTTCATCAACATTATTCAAGATGTATAAGTGGACTTGTGACAATTCATTAGGATCCACACTCTTTACCGAAGCCCCTCATCTACCCCCTTCAGCATGCTGACGTTTTGGAAGCCCAATATGTCTTACTTTGGCCAAATAATTTTGACAAAATTTCATGGCTTCTTCAAAAACATATTTTATGAACAATTGATGCTTCGGCCGGTATGCGTTCTTCACGTCCCCTTTTAGGAATTTCATAGATCTTTCAATTGGGTACATCCACCGTAAATGGATAGGTCCGCACAACTTTATCTCCCTCACTAGATGAACAATTAGATGAACCATGATTTCAAAAAAGGTAGGAAGAAAAAGCTTCTCAAGGTGGCACAAGATAAGATATCCTTCATTCTCCAATTCATCCAACTTTCCAAACTCTTTTCTATACAATACGCAATCATTCGGGCATGCATGGATCTTTTTGTACTCCATCCCCGAACCTTGGGATTGGAAGATAGTATTTTCTTAGCATCATAGTATCGATGCGGCAACACATTATCATCCGGAAGCATGTCCTTAAAAGCCTCAAGCATTTCAGAAAAACTCTTGTCGCTCCATCCATGACGTGCCTTCAAGCTTACCAATTTCAATACAGCGTTCAACAATTGGTATTTTTTACAACTAGGGTATAGCGGGGTCTCTGCATCACTGCACATATTACCATATGCATGTGATTGATGAAAAGCCTCTTCTCCTACATCACGAATAATGTCCTCTATGTGATCATCCATATCCGTGTCATTATCATGAAAGGCCACTTCCTCATGTTGAGACCCACTTGTTATTTTTTCACTATGCCATACCCATACTGTATAAGTCTTACAAAATCCTTCACAAATTAAATGTGTGTGGATAACTTCAGGACTTAGTCGACTCTCATTCAAACATTTTACACAAGGGCAATAAAACTTCCAACTATCATCATGGGCATTTTGTTTAGCAAATTCTATAAAGTCTCTCACCCCATTTTGATATTCGACACTCGTCCGTAACGCAGTTATCCAACCGTGATCCATAGTAGAATTCATATTTATGACACGGATATAAAATAAGGCAACACCAAATTCATATTTATGCTCAATGTCGGTTATGTCAATTTTTTTTTTTTTTTTTACGGAGAAACTTGCCCATTAAATGCATAACGAAGAAACACTTTTGGTCATAAATGTATCACAGTGAATCCAAGAAGAAAAATTAAAGCATGACGAGGAAATTAAATGCATCGCGTGAAGGTCTTGTGGACTCACCGTAGCATATAAATTCAAATGCGTTTGCGGAGTCTTTCTTCTCCCGCCACGAACGTTGATGTTGCGTGAACATCAAGAGTAACCTAAAAACATTTGTGGTCAGTTGGGTTGGTCTAAAGCGCAAATATAATCTTCAAAATACAATATTCATTAACAACAGAGAAACCCACAAGAACATTTCATCGATTTCGTTCAACCCAGAAAACCATAAAGTTATATAACCGAAACACCTCTTACAGCTTGGTCTATAGACGTTTAGCTAACGAACCAAAAAGTGATTGTGGAGAGAGCAATGCGAAGCAGTCGACGAAGCAACACAAAAACACTGGAGACAGAACCTGAGTAATCACTTTCGGCGCGAGAAGATAAGTTCAGAGAGGGAAATTTAATATTCCGCGCGACAAAGATATGTTTTATTAATTTGGATTTTATTAAGACCGGTTATTTATAAAGTAGCTGGTCCTAAATATATAATTAAATTTTTAGGACCGGAGGGTTAAAAGACTCCGGTCTTAATTTTTTATTTTTCATTTAATTTTAAGACCGGAGTCTTATGAAACATCCGGTCCTAAAAGTCCTCATTTAAAAAAAAGATTGGCTTTGGCGAGCGCAGTAGCAACTGAATGAATAAAAATTAAATAAAAATTGGAGAATAAGCTTCTTTAATTACTGGAGAATATGAACAAAAAAAAGACACAAGCTTAGTTCTTAATGATTCATACATTACTGGTGAATATGCACGTACACAAGAAAGAAAAACAAGCAGAAAATTATAAAAAACAAGAATCTGACTAAACATCCTTGGCGATATCGGCGTGAAAAGCATTAAATTCCCGCCGGATATCAGCAAGTTCCTGCCTTATTCGCATCAACCGCAATGCATCATTAGAGGAAAGAGGAGAGGGGTCAGCAGTAGGCGCGCTGGGGCCAACTGGTTGGAGAGGGGGAGCAGGAACCTCTTCATGGTCGAAGGCCGGGAGGGGGACGCGGCAACCTCTTCATCATCCGAAATAACAATGGGTCCAACGACCCGAGACTCCTCTGTCACAATAGAACGCACCGTTGATGGAGGAGGCGCACCGTATAACGATCTAGGAAGGCACGAGCATCAGGAGTAAGAGCACCCCTACGAGCGGTTCTCTTGTATCTAACCATGGGTTGAGCGGTTAGGGCGAGAGAGCCACGTAGTGTGGAGTTACGAGATTGTGAGGAGTTACTAAGGACGAGAGAGGTATGTTGAGTTACGAGGTATGAGGAGTTTAATAAGGAGTTAAGGACAGAGAGGTATGAGGAGTTAATAAATATGCGGTCTAAAATTCTTTTATTTATTTATTTTCAATTCAATTGATTTTAAGACCGAACTTTAATAATATACCCGGTCCTAAAAGTCTATTATTTTTTTCCAATTCAATTGATTTTAAGACCGACCTTTTAAAATATATCCGGTCCTAAAAGTCTATTATTTATTTTTTCAATCAATTCAATTACTTTTAAGACCGACATTTTATCTTATATCAGGTGCTAGAATTTTTTTTTTTTTCAATTCAATTTTTTAAACGTAATAATTTTTTCTAATTAGTTTTAAGAACGGATCGTTTACAATATCCGGTATTAAAGGTTCCCGAGTCATATCCCTACACTCGTTCAAATGAATGATTCGAATCTCTTCGACTTCCGAGATAAACTTCCCACTAGGCGTCTCCTCGTATTCGAGGAACTATGCGTCTCCTCATTATTGTTTCGGCGTTTCACATTGTTCGGGCGGGGTTCTCTATTTAAACCCGATGTTACTTTACTTCCTTCACATTCTTCTCCATCACTTCTAAAACATCTACGTAATGGCCGCTCCACCACCACGAGGTCCTCCTCCTCCGTTGCCTCCGGCTCCGACCCTCTACCGATGATTCAAGACATCCCGGCCCGCTCGATCATATAGACCGACGCCGCGGCCGCCTTTTTCAGGTCTATCACGCCGTCAACGCAAAGCCGCAGCGGTTCTCGATGCCGGGACATTGAGAACCATCCTTCAGATGACGACCTCTCCGACCTCTCCAACGACTCCCTCCCCTCCGACAACGATGGGGGGAGTAGATGTTTTTATTTTTATTTTCTGTTTTTTTTTTTTTTTTCGTCGCTGCTCTTTGCTCCTGCTCCTCACGGGGCAGCAGAAAAAAAAATATAATATAAAGATTTTTTGTTTCCATATTCGATCGACATGTCCTTTTCATTATCTTCTTTCTTTTTCCGACAAAAAAGGAAACAAACAAAACATTGTCCTCGTGTAAATCAACATTAACAATTCCCACAATACAGTTAAGAACATACAAAAAACAAAAAAGATCATTTACCTTATTTGAATAAAAACAAACCAAATGACTATTCTTGTCAAGGTTGGACCGTCGTTGTCGTCGGTGTTACCTCGACCTGAGTTAAATATTTTCAATTTCCTTTCAGTATCTTCCTTATTTTCCGACAAAAAGAAAAGAGACAACGAAAAGGGAAACCGATAATGCTGCTCAACATCAAGAGAGGTAACATCGACGACAACGAGGGACCTAGCTTGAGCAGAACGCCAGAACCTCGGTTGTCTGAAAACCAAGTCAAAAACTATTAAGAGGAAACAAATATATACACAGTCCTAAAAGTTAAGCCATATTTTTAAAAAATATTTTTATGACTGAACTTTTAGGAGCGGAGATATAAAACAACTACGGTCTTAAAAGTCTAGACATATTTTTTTGTTAATTAAACGTAGACATTTAGGACCGGACAAAATATAAACATTCGGTCCTAAAAGTCTAGCAAATTTTTAGAAGACTTTTAGGACCGGATGTATAAGTCATATGCGGTCCTAAAAGTCTAGCCATAGTTTTTTTAGAAATAAACGAAAACTTTTAGCACCGGAGGTTTAATAAATATGCGGTCCTAAACGTCTCGCCATATTTTTAAAAATAAACGAAGAAGATTGACTTTTAGGAGCGGTTATTTAACAAATTTACGGTCTTAACGTCTAGACATATTTTTTAATTAATTAAACGTAGACTTTTAGGACCGGTCGTACTATAAAGATGCGGTCCTAAAAGTCTAGCGAATTTTTAGAAGACTTTTAAGACCGGACAAATAATTACGTCCGGTCCTAATAGTCTAGATATAGTTTTTTTAATATAAACGAAGACTTTTAGCACCGGAGGTTTAATAATTCTGCGGTCCTAAAGGTCTCGCCATATTTTTAGAAATAAACAAAGACTTTTAGCACCGGACTTTCAGATAGTCTCTTTTTTCTCATTTACAACATCATGTACCTTAAATTTCAAGCACTAAATATCTAGAATGAATGAACGAATTTCTTCAAAAAATATACAAATTTATTATTGAATTACACATTGTGCGTATATTTTACAAATGAATTTAGGAATTAATTAGTTCATATAGATATTCACAAAACAAATTGCGTATGTGCTCCACTTCATCATCTGGAAAGGGAGCAGGTTTGGCAAATATCTGTAATCAAAGACAAAAACTGAATTAACTTGCATGCATATTTCATATGTAACATGAAGACAGAAACTTAATTAACTTGCGTGCATATTTCATATGTAATATGAAGCCGTAAAACTAAATTCAGCCACAATATGTAACATCAAATACATTTACCTTTGAGAACAATTTTGTCGTTCTTCTTCCGATAACATCATACATGTGTTTCATGACGCATGTGTCACATAAGTTGGACCCGTTGGTTGCCGATGGGTCTAAAACGAACAAGAAATATATATTAGAGCTAGCATATATAGCTTACTCACCAAGTTCACAAGCGGTGCGCCGGTGTCCAAATATGTACTAACCTCTCGGTCTTAACCATTTAGGATAAGTGGCCCGAGACCCACGCTTTTTGTTTACCTCGACTTGGAAGGTCATCATGGCACTATCATCAAAATCACAAATTTATCAATAATGTTCACTGAAAATTCACAGTAGAGATTTCAGACAAGAGAATCAAAATGACATGCTTACTTGTTGACGCTCTGCCTCAATATAGGCTCTGGCTCATTGTGAGTGGAGCATAAGAAGATAAATTTATGATCCTCCATGCACATGAGGACCAACTGCCAGTGGCGGCTGAAAATTCACAGCAGTAAAGTACTCAGTGATATATGTAGCAAAATTATATTAAGTGAATTGCATACAAGAATTGTGATATGTACCTGTGGAAGTATGGAAACACGTACACCTTTCTTCTCACTTCACACACCCTGGTTGACATGTATTCTTGTCTCAAGTCCAAGGATGTTGTGCTTGCATAGACTGGGCACAAGAATCCAAAATCATTTATTTTGCCCTGTTTGGCCAATTCTTGTTGCATGAACCTACAATAATGACATCGATCAGGGAATTAGTATATATGTATGTGTGTCTAAATGATGCATTTAAATTATGTACTCATAGAATCGATACTTACTTCATAAAAGTTGAATGATTGGATTACTAAGCTCCTTTCCAGAATCGGCAGGGACATTACATCTATATTGTCAAGGTAAACATCTACAGGATGAGGGACGCCTACTACTTCTTGGACAAGCCACGATTTATCTTTAAAATAATTTTTGTTTGTCAAATCAAATATTTTTTCCTTGGCAGTCAAATGAGCAGACGGGATGGAACTTGAGGAGGAGGGGATGCAGCTTGACCAGGGGATGGAACTTGAGGAGGAGGGGATGCAGCTTGACCAAGGGATGGAACTTGAGGAGAAGGTTGCTCTGACTGTCCAACAATGCAGCTCCCCTAGTGCTCGCGCATAACCGCAGTGAATGTGTGACGGAACATTGCTCTCTGGACGAGAGCTCAAAAGCAGCCTCATCTGATTCATTTCCTCCTTCATCTGGCTCATCTGGGATTGCCACATTGCTTCTTTAGCCGCTACTTCCTCACTTAATTTGCCCAGCGTCTGTTCCATCTCCTCTCGGGTAACCATACTTTGTTTGTGGCGTTTGGATTTACCAAAGTATTCCTTCAGGCCTACCCATCCTCCAACCCCCCTTACACGCCCCGCGTGATCCGGTTTTCCGGCCGCAACGGCCGAACATCATTCCTCTCGTCCGACACAAAAGATCTCTCTCGCTTCTTTCTTTTTAAGATCTTCCCGTAAGATACGATAACGAGAAGCTTAGTAATGAAACATGTTTAGTAACTAAAAAATAACAATAACGATACTTACAATTCTTTCAAAGAACTACACAAGTTTGTTCACTCGTGTAGCGCCGCTTGGCTTTTGCCGAATATGCAACCACAACTCTTCGCGACGTATAGGAGATGGTCGATCAACTATCGCGAAGGATTGGATTCAGCTTCATCATCCAATCTCTTCCGCTTGGCCGCCATCAATTCTTTTTCGGCCATTTCATATCCACGCGAGAAGACCTATGCGGGCAATCATTCTTTCTCCCTATCTCCTGTGCTTGTTCCCTTCTTTTCTGTGAATCAGAATTGAAAAAAAAACTATTAATTATGAATTCCAGCCATTGATGTCTAACAGAAATTAGAGAACATTAGTCAAATTCACTTCATATAAAGGTCAAACATTAGTCAATTCATTCATTCATCATAACTCGGTTCCTACACATATTAGACTAACCTCTTATATATAGTTAGAGGCTTGACTCTTAAGCCCCAATAAAAGCTTGCACCGAAACCATTACACGCTTAACATACTAACTAACTAACAAAGAATGTCTAACCACTACCTACTATAAAAGAACTAAGACTATAATAATGGCTTGACTCTTATGCCATTATTATTTCCCTAATTACCTTCTTAGTATTTTACCTTTTCGTGGTTTACATATAGACTTGCATAGACAAAGGCGGGAAATGTATACTTCTATTCACACACCAAACCATTTAACTAACAGATTAGATGAATAACATTCACATATCCGCACAGGTTAATAAGCACACAAAAGGGCAAACAAAACTAAATATAAACTCACTAGAGCTTTAGGAGTGGTCCGCAGCTGAACAAATTGTTGCCAAGTTTGTTCATCAATAAATGTGTACTTCTCCCAAGGATTTTCTTGAGGCTGAACCTCGGCAAAAATATACTTGTTAGCTAGAAAGGTCTTAAACTTCCTCCACTGATCAACACAATAAGACAATGTCTTGGCTTTCAACTTCTGATAGTCAGGGACAGTGTATGTAAGCCGGATAGTGTCCCAAATAGGATCCTTTACTGTGCCAACCTCCACACTTTTCCACTCATCTACCAAGATGCTAACCTTGTTGCGTGCTAGATAGCCAACAAAACTAGTATATTTGGATTTCTTGGGACCGAAAGGTTCCAACTTTTCATCAAACTGAATCTCTAGCCTTGAGCCAGAAGTCCGACTTAGGGTTACATCCATCATTCGTGTGCCTCTTCTACCACGACGTGCAGGGTGGTTACGAGGCTCATTGTGAGATGAAGAGGGTTCGTTCTCACTCACACCAATAACTGGCGTTCCCGGAACAGGGATAGAATCATTTTCACCGTTCATTTTCGAGACAGGAAGAGAGGTAATGCAACAGGAAGAGTTTCGCAACGTGAACAGAGGTTCTTCAGTGATAGTAACAAAAGCTTTCGCGCGAAGAAATGTTTATTTGGCGGTTCATTTTTAAGATCGGATGAAAATATAGACGGTCTTAATAATTAGTATTCAAGACCGGATATATTAAAGTCCGGTCTTAAAAGTAATTATTTTTTTATCCGCACTCTTTTTCTATATTTTATACCGGCCGCATTTTATGTCCGGTCTTAAAAGAATAACTTTTAAGACCGGCTTTTATACATGTTCAGTCTTAAAACTTTATTACCTTTATATTTAAATTTTTCCTTATTATTTTGGACCGCATAAAATATTAGTCCGTTTGTGTGAGATTTCTCCATAAAGTAATTGATATTTGAATATTTTTTAATAACATTTTTAAGACCCGGTTGTTTTTTAACAGGTCTTAATAATATATTTAAGACCTATGAAAAAATGATCCGTATAAGAAGTTCTTTATATTTACAAAATTGCCACCGGTTGTACATAAGAAGTTCTTTATATTTACAAAACTGCCACCGGTCATACATAAGAAGTTCTTTATATTTACTAAACTGCCACCGGTCATACCTTTAAGACCGGTGCGTCCAATGTCTGGTCTAAATGAGGCGGTCTTAAAGCCCTTTTTTGCACTAGTGCTCTTATCATGGTTTTCTACTTATAAAAAAATTCGGCTTTTAAGAAACTACTCCCTCAACTTTTTGATATAAGATGTATTTATAGAGTTGATCTTATTTTTAAATATAAGAAAAAAATTATATTTATAAAAAAATTTCTTAATTTACCTCGGTTAATGCTTCCTCGGTAATAATAAAGGAAGAGAATGAATAATAGGATTAAGAAAGATGGTTATAATGTTTTTGAAAATATATGTCATCTCAACTAATTTCTTTAATCTAATTGATTAGGTAAATATATCTTATATTAAAAACTGTAAGGACTATATTTTTCCACTTACAAAACATGGCTTTTTAAATATGGACGTGATCACTTAAATCTAATCAAATTGTTACACCCTTCAACCCCCTTACTGAGCATCTTCTAATCATTTTATATAGGTTAAAAGTATAGTCATTGTTATTTAAGTTTTATATGAAATATATTTTTGGTCCTATATTTCTAATACTATTAATGTTAAAAATTGAAAATATTGACACAAAAAACTCAAGTGATATAATTGTGTAGCTAACAAAACATGTTTGATTTTTACCTTTTTTAATATAATATATTTGGATTATTAAACTATAATAAATCGACAAATCGTTGTAAATGAATTCGATGTTTTGATTATCAAACCAGATTTTTTAATACTTAGATTATTAAACTAACGTTTTTGAAAACAACGGAGGTTATATTAATTTCTTCATTGGGTTTTTAGATATTTTTCAATTTATACATATTTTAAATTTTAAATTAATAGACATTTAATTATACAAGTATCACTTGAGTTTGTTGCGTCAGTATTTTTCGTTAATCGTATTAGAATTATAGGATCAAAAGTATATTTTATAAAATTAAGGGACCAAAAGTATATCTTATGTAAATTTAAAGGGTTAAACGTTTACTTTAACCTTCTAAATATCACTCCTTTTAATCAACCAAATGCTTTCATTCATTGAATGTATACACATATTTAGATTAAAAGCTTCACTTCCACAGTGATCCAGGTGAATGAAAACAATGTAAACAACATTAATGTGGGTTGGGTTTCCTATTTTACTCTTTCCATTTTTTTCCTTGTAATCTTATATCTCGACTACGGTTAGTTCTTAAAAAATAAATTGTTTAAATTTAATATTTTATAAAATCATTGCTATAAATATAAATAAATAAATTTAAACTCTTAAAATTAAATCTATAACATTCATAACTGCAATACAGAAAAATATATAAATTTATAAAATATAACAATACTTGTAATAATTTTATAAAATATTAAATCTAAACAATCTATGTTATGATCTAAGGGTGGAGATGGGATCATGAAAAGAAAATGAGAGCATCATCTTCCCACCAATGTTGTCGGTAGTTATGTCTAAAATATATAGAGAGAACAAAATATTTCTTTCAGATTTTCTTGGCCCATCTGAAATATTATTATTTAAAAAAATAAAAATTTAGTCCTATCAAATATTTTTTTCGTTGAATAGGCCTAGCTATCAAAATTTAGGAACTTATGATAAGAACTGAGGGGTTAAGGTGTTTAAATAACTTTCAAATTTTCTGAAAAAGTATAACAGTAACCATAAACTATTTTTTAGAGCAAAAATAACCCTAAACATTACAAAAGTGACGATGACATTAATAATTCCAAATGTCCGTTACTATAAGCTTTTTAATGAAACGTTAACATGCTAAAATAGCCATTAATTTATGCCAAAAGTATAAAGTAGGCATTTTTTTTATATACAAAAGCAACTATAATGTGACTTCTTGAATATTAATTCATAAGTTTTTTTGTTTCTTGTGCAAGTTAAAGTCCACGTGGATTTTAATTATGAGATGATTAGGGGTGACATGGATTTTCCCAATCCTACCATGTGCATATATGTGATTTTCCATTGCCTCTTAGTTTTCCTCTTAGATATCCTCTTTTATAATCTTCTCATGGTTATGGGATTGTTTCAATATTTGTGGTAACGGTATTTTTAAGGATATTGATTCATGTTGAAGATTTTAACTTTTAGAGTTGGGGTAACAAGTTTATAATTTTCTTTTGTCATTCTCGCCATAATTTAAAAAATGTGACTTATCGAACATTTATTCATAATTTTTTCTACTTTTGTCATTTTAATTCTCAAATTGATCGATAAAACACTCATAACATAAAAATCAAAGAAAAACTTATGGATTAATGTTCAAGAAATCACATTTTAGTTACTTTTGCTTTCTAAAAAGGTTTATGATTACTTTCACACATTTAGTATGTGTCAATAGTTATTTTAGCGCCTTAACTTTTTCATTAAAAACCTCATAATTACGGACCTTTGGGATTATTAATGTTATGGTCAATTTTACTTTAAAAAAAGTTTATGGTTATTATTACACTTTTCAAAAATGTTGGAGGTTATTTAAGCTCCCTAATCCTAAGAATTATATTCTTTAATTTAAGCCTAACCAAAGAGAAAACATGTAGACTAAATTTTAAAATAGGAAAAGTTAGTTTTACATGAAACGAAGTTTTTTCCAACTAAAAAAAATATACAAAATTTTACATGTACAATAATTTCCAAATCTCTCGAGATCATAGCCGGAATACATCATTTCCATAATAAGGCCAAAAAAAAAATCAAAAGAAAAAAAATTCAGTTGCCATGATAATTAAAAAATAGCTAAGACTGACAAAAATAATTTTCTTTTGTAAATAAAATGTGTAGGGGAGTTGGGCTCCCACTGCTTACTGATTGCCGACTAACAAATCGACAACGAGATTTAAACTTAACTTTATGAATTATGAGCCATCACTTCACCAACATTTGTTGATCATACTAAAAAAATAATACTATATCATGTTCTTAAGGGGGTGAGGTAGTATTTTTGTTAATAAAAGCTGGAATTTATTACTTCAAAAAAGGCAAAGATATCTAGTACCCTCCCGGTTTTAAATATAAAATAAAATTAATTTTTTAAAAAAGATTAAGAAAATTAATTATATTACTTTAAAATATTTATTTGTCATTTTTTCTCTAAAATATTTTGCATGCTTTATAAACTGATATATACAATGTGTAATATGCAGTCTCCCTTATATCACCGTTCATCATTATTCTGCATAAGCTAACGCATAGTCAAATAGAAACTCATCCCAGTTCTTAAGCTACACCTGGCCAAAGATATAGGCTTAAGTTGAACTATGGCTCCCCTCCTTAAAATAATACAACTAAGGAGGTGTCACATGTCTCACAGCTCCAATGCAATCTCTGAAACGTCCTCCATTTTAACTTAACATAATAACTAATTAAGGGTTCATTAACAAATAAGTAATGCTCCATCATTTACCAAAATATACAAAAGTAAATCAGAGTATGTAGAATGAGCCCTAACGTGGCAATATACAATCATCCAACATAAACCAAAAAGACATAAGCACTACTCTTAGCAGAAATAGCCTAAGCTTCCGATGTCTTCCCTGATGGTCTCGCACGGGAACTATCACCTGAAAAATGTGGTAACCATCAATCCAACTTATTACGAGTACTAATACGTGCTAATGAGATGCCAAGTGGAACAATTTATGTAACAAAATATTCAAAAATATAATTCACCAATATCCACATCACAAAATTTCATATCATAAATTAGGTATTACAATTTTTCATTAACACAATTCCCAAGATGTCTCCCATCAATCCAATCGAACCGCCTTATTTCCTTCGACTAGACCCATGGGCTAAGTTACATCCATATTACTGGTTACTCAAAAGCGCGCTCACTGGTCATGTGATGAGGACCGACCAAAATCTTCAGAGCACATGTCTCAAACCATGGGTCTTTTCCCCGCATTGAACTAGTGGGGTGTCGTAAGCCCTCATTGAACTAGTGGGCAGTCCCTCATTGAACAAGTGGGACAATAGAAAACCAACCGTCATGCATCAATGGAGGCCTCAGCACGTGGTGGAATAAACTACTCTATTTCTTCCCCAATTCAACCCTTTCCATAATTATCATAATAAATAACTCAACAGGAATTTTTCCATGTTCATATTATGTTATTTAAATCACTTTCATATCCATCTCATAATACCACAATTCTCAATCTTATACATATATAAAAATATGTACATATTTCACAATTCAAATCATAAGGTTCCACGAAGTAATTTTTCTATTAAGATATTCATAATCATTTCACAAAATACTCACAAACAACATACTAATACACATAACAAGTGGAAAGTGGTTACCTCTCGCCCTGAAGCTAATTATTATCACACTCGCTCCTAATCCAAGAGCTCAACACACGCCAAAAATCAATCTACCACAACCAATTTACTAACCATTAATAACTTTTCTAAAACTCTACATAAAATTATAACTTATAATTTCATAAAATTAAAAATATACAAATTTTTAATAATAAATTTGGAATGTTTGAAGTGGGCAAACTAGGATAGGACTGAAAAATTAGGGAGACCATTGTAATTATTAATTATGACTCCATTTTCTATTTATTATTAATTAATAAATTTTCTTTATTATCTATTTCCCTTTTTAATAATATTTCTTATTATTTATTTATTTATTTATTTTATTATTGTTATTATTTACACACCTATATTTGGTTGATATATATTGACTTTTAAATACCATTAATAACTAATAAAAGCAAAGTCCAAACAGCTTCCCGCTAGCATTTATGATCTATCCGTACTAGAGTTTTATTTGTGACTTAGTTATTATTATCACTAGTATTATAGTGCCCCCGTCATTAAAAATTTATTCATATTTCTTCTACAATTATTTTAATTGTAAACTTTCATAGGCTCTCCTAACACTTCAAATTAGAAGCTTAAATGAATATTAACAACATAAAAAAATACATTTTATTATTATTATTATTATTATTATTATTATTATATATATATATATGTAAATAATATTATAAATGAAATAATATAGGAGTGAGTTAGATTAGATCCTATATATATATGAGTAAAATAACTTCCATTATATATTCATAATCTTAATAGCAAAATAAATCAGGTTTCCCCTTCTTTTTTCTTCTCTTTTTATTTTATAATCCTTTCTCCTTCTCTTTCATGCGCACCACCATATATATATATATATATATATATATATATATATATATATATATATATATTTAAGATCAGCAACTCTTCCCTATTCTTCTAACTGCAACGACGCATCAGTAGCAAGATTTTCTTATTCTTTTATTCTTCAATGATCACGGCAACATTTTGTTTTATTTCCATAGACATCAATATTTTTATATTTTTTTTAAAAAAAAAAAAAAAAAAAAAAAAAAAAAAAAAAAAAAAAAAAAAAAAAAAAAACCAGAGTCCTTGTTCCCTTGCTCACTTAGCAGTAACGTTTGTGTGTGTGTATATATATATATCATATTTGACTACTCTAGGGTCCGTGGGTTCTTGAAACACGAAGCATATAATATTCTATTACAACAATGCCATCTACCCCCATTTCAGTTGCGTTAGCAGAGAACTCTACGGTGTGTTCCTATGGTCTTTGTGCCTAGATTATATTTGCATTGAGAAGTAACCAAACCAAAAAGGAAAGGAACTCAGTGGTTTACCTTCAATCTTCAGTGGGCAAGACGCGACCTTCTACAAGGATATGAACGCCCCTGTTTTCCATTACACAACGCAGAGCACCAAAGAAAAGAAACTCTCTCACTCTCGGTTTCTCTCTTCCCCAAACTCCCTCACCTTCTTTCACAGCTTCCCTTCTTTCTTCGCTCTCGACCTTGACTGTTAAGAGTGCAAAAACAGTAGTGTATATATAAGGACCTAAAGGTCCAGACCGAGCAGCACTGACCAAAGGAAAAAAAAAAAAAAACCAGAGTCCTTGTTCCCTTGCTCACTTAGCAGTAACGTTTGTGTGTATGTATGTATATATATATATATATATATATATATCATATTTGACTACCAAAGGAAAAAAAAAAAAAAAAGAACCGTTGGGTCTATGGAGTGGACGTGGGGTTCGATGAGATTTGCTGAGAGGAGGAGTATGGTTGGAGATTTCTTTTACTGATAACTCTGGACGCATTACGGCGAATTCAGGCTTTACGTGTAACCAATGATATTGCTTCCTGTTACGGCTGCGTTTGACAGGTTTACCGGTTACGTGTTTAGCTTATGAATACAAGAGGTAATGGGTTAAGGTTCCCTTTATGCTATGATGATGGATATGGGTGTTGGTCGTGCGGATGAATCACGTAAATCTATATATATATATATATATATATATATATATATATATATATATATATATATATATATATATATATGATTCTCTTCCTTATCTAAGCTCTTTAACCTTTAAAATAGTTTCTCTAAAAACTTTGGGTTATAAATCAACCTCTAACTATTTTCTTTGAATTTCTCAAGAAAATAGGTCTTTAAATTCAATAATTATTTTCATGATTATTTTAGACTATATTTTCACCATAATTGCCATACAATATTTTTAATTCCAAATCCCAAATTTTGGGATGTTACAGTCTCGACCAAAAGAAAATATAGAGGAATGGACCTACAAGTATCTTCCACTAAAGAGATCTCATTATACGAATTCTTCCTTACTTCAACTCATCACAAATGTAGCTACCATAACAATTATATTCAGTCAAATAAAGTATAATAAAATCATGAGTAAATACCATTTTTGGTCATTTACAAAAAACGCGATCCCCATTTTGGTTCCTGACAAAAAAAAAAAGTCTCATAGTCCCTCACAAATTCAAAATACACTCAATTGGTTGACATTTTGATCTCTCAAAAATTTTCAAAATGTCCTTTTTAGTCCATAAAAAGGACGAATAAGGGTCGGTTTTTTTGTAAGGGACCAAAATGGGGATCGTGTTTTTTGTAAAGGACCAAAAAGGGTATTTACTCTAAAATCATGCTTCCATAAATATCATCACATATTTAAACATGAAAAAAAAAACAATTAACCAACATCTTATAGAGCCTTGTCAGATCAATCTGTCATTTGTGAAATTAATTGAATTAAATTGTCATTTTTAAAATTTGAAGGAGTAAAATGTTATTTTTAGAATTAGAATGACTAAATTGTTATTTTTAAAATTTGTACTCAAAATGTCATTTTCAGTTTTTATTATAAGAATATTAAAATTTTATCGTACATGCACATAGACATATAATTTAGTTCTTTTTTTTTTAAAAAAAATATTCATTCCTAATCATATTTATGAAATATTAATATTGAGAGTTGACTGCTACTTCTACACTTATAAATAATCACTAAAAAGTTATTAAAAGCTCTCAATGAGAGTCTTTAGCATCCCTAAATAATCTCAATATGTGTGTGCTCGGTGGGTCGGGAGTCAACTCTCAATATTAATCTTTCATAAATGATTAATCACAAAAAAATATTCGCTCTCATTCTCTCCTTTAGGGTCTGTTTGGTTCGATGGAGGGGAGGGGAAGGGAGAGATTTTAACATTACCTTGTTTGGATTGATCAGAAGGAAGGGGAGGGGATGGATTTTAATGTTACCTTGTTTGGTTTAGGAGGGGATGGGAGGGAATTTTTTTTCACACTGACAACTTTACCCTTATATTATAATATGGATTTTAATGTTACATTGTTTAGTTCAAGGAGAAGGGGAAAGATTTTCATTGATGCTCCATCAACAATAATCAAGGAAGAAAAGGGATGGGGGAATTAAGGAAGATAATTAGGGTATTTTAAAAAAATACAAGTCATATTAATTAACTTAACCAACTTTCTTAATCCCTTTGAGTCTCGAGTTCGAGTCTCAAAGTAGAGACACTTATATTAAAAGGGGTAACCACGAACCCGAACCAAATACTGGGTAATAATATAAAAAACTTCTATCTACAAAGGAAAAGCTACAAAGTCATTGGCTTTGTCAAATTTTTTCAATATATTATTTTTTAAAAATAGTTATTTAAACTTATACACTTAGTGTACTTTTCTTCAATCAAGTTAAATAAATAGGTTTAAAATCTAAAATAAGTTTAGAGCGTTTATCAGTTATATTTTTAGTTATATTATTGATAAGTGATTTGGTAAAATGAATTATGTTTTGATTTAGTTTAAAGGGTTAAGGTGCAGATTGGCTTATGAAGTGTTACGATAAGAGCACTAGCGCAAAAAAAAAAAAAAAAACAATTACAGGGCTAAAAGTACTACAAAAAATCAATTTAAAAGTTAAAATCTAATTTGAGCCCTATTTAAAAGTATTGCGGCTAATCTTTAATTTTCACACAAAATCAGATGTGAGAACATAAGACAATCTTCGTAACCCGGTGTTGCCAAGCACATACTTCCCACAAGCAAGCGGCGCATTGTTTTCTACCCGGTTGCTTTCATCCTCGTCATCCGGATCTCGCTTCAAACCATGTATGTTATTCGCGGCTTGAACCCGGAGAGAGAACTTTCCGATCAAAGCATAGAATCTCGGCATGCCATCAATTGTGTCATATATAGCCCAAATCTGTCCATTTGGAAAACTATCTTCTTTCTTGTCCATTTCAAAGTCATTGAACTCGCATCGGGTAAGACAAAAAGGTTGGAGCTTCGCCGCTTCTCCCGTCCCCTTTGAGCACCGGTTTGCTTCTTTACCCTCGTGTTTAGACTTTCCTCACTTCCCTTGTGTAAGCTCTCTTCAGAATAACGATTGCTTTTCTGTTTCACCTCTTTCTGATCATCTTTCAGGTCAGCAATTGAGCCATTACAATTATTCATTTTAGTTGTCTCCCCATTGTCTTCTCCTGCACCGCATGAGCCACTTCCCTTGACCCTTGTTGAGGGTTTTAAAAGGTCGTTGTCATCGTCACTCCCAATAGTGAATGGTCTGAAGGAAAGAGAACAGTCCAAATCCACAATAATCAAGGCATACCTTTGGGGACAAGTGCGAATATTCGTTCGACCTCAACTGATTGATCTTCTCTTACGACTGGTATTTGGGGTACATTTTAAGGAACTTGTTGAAAGTTTCTTGAAGAGTAGGAATTTCGTCCTCAGATTCAAATATGCGCTCGTAAATCAGAGATTCTAAAAAATGCAGTACCTCAAACAAGAAATTTCAGCACTCTTGGATCGCATTGCCGTTCATTCACATCTGCATCAGTGCATCGAGTTAAAAGGGGCATAAGGGTATTTTAGGAATAATAGAAAAATTATAGAGGCATCTTAGTCCACTAACACACTTATTCTAATAATCCCTCCAAATCCGTCCGATTTGGGGGGTGACATTTTTTAGGGGAGAGGGGGGAAAATTTTAAAAAATTTCTCTTCCCCTCCTAAAAAATATCATCAACCAAACGAGGGGATGGGGCCAAAATCCCTCCATCCTCCTCCCTTCCCCTCCGATCCTCTCAAACCAAAGGTTAGGAGTGGTTTGAGTTTGAGGAAGGAGAGGGAGAGAAGAGTAATATTTTGGGCTAATATTAATCCAAAACTTTATTCTCCCTCCCCTCCCCTTCCACTCCCTCCCCTCAAACCAAACAAAGTGCTTTCGCTCTCACTCACCTCTCACTTAGCCGTATGTGTGTGCTCGGTGTGTCGGGAGTGTGTGCTCCACCCTTTATTGATAATGTGGGCTTAACCGCCGCCCACTAACATTATATATAAATATATATATATATATATATATAACATTATATATATTATTTTAGAAAATTTATTGTCAAATAACTACCTTATAAATTTATTATCATAAAATAATCTTTTTTAAAATTTCTAAAAATAAATAAAATGTTTGAAATGTTATCGGAAAGGGAAAAATTGAACATGAGCCTATTAGACACGGGGGCGAAGCTAAGATTTTTTTGTTTATATCCGTACAACTAGTGGGGGATTGTTTTTTTAAGGAAAGTTTAAAATGTAGTAAAAAACAAAAGAATATAAACAAGAAAAGAAAAGAAAACTCCAACTTAACAGAAAAATAATAATTAAGAGTCAATTAAGCTATTATAACAGAACGATTACAAAACATTCTTCGATTCTTCATTCCTTGAAAATATTGCATTATATCTTCATCATCAATCTTATCAAACATATAAAGTGAACACTCCAAACTTTTTTTTATCTTTCCTTGTTTTGAACGCACAACAACAAGGAAATAGAATAATCCAATCAACACATAAAAGCACATATCCACAACACCACCCAACAGACACAGATGAATAGCAAAGTGAAAGAATGATTGAAAATTCATAGATCCCCTCACCCAAACACCAATGGCCAGTGGGAAAAAAAAAAAAAAAAAAAAAACCAGCGCTGCTTAACATCTAAAGAAAAACTTGAAGTCCCTCCTTTTCAATATTCCTTCCACTTAGAATAACCTCCAAACTATCTACTTTCTTTAACCAACTAGCACTAGAATGAATTCATTATTCAATCTTAAATTTCCAAACATCACAGCGACAAACAAAACCAAAAGATAAAAAACAATATGCTGCACATTTGAATCTTCATAAATACCATAGATAGATGAAGCTTACCTACACAATCATGCCATATTGCGCCAAAAGCATATAAGAAAGTGAAGATTCCTTTACTCCCTCACCAAATCACTTATGGACAGAACCAAGAAGAAGGAAGTGACCTACAGAACAGAACAGAGAAAAAAATAGCAGCAAACTTTTGACCGGAGGAGACGGGGTGGTGAAAGGACAGCAATGGTGGGGGCTCACAGACGAAAAGAATGAAGAAACAAAGATGAACAAAGGAGGCTAGGGTTTGGTTCAAAATCATGAAGCTTCTACGTTATCTCTGTTTCACGAAAAACCCGATGCGATGAGGAAAAGAAATTTGATGTTCTTTTTTATGTATATTACAAATAAGGATATTTTGTATTTGCATGTACGGACGTTGGTGTCAGCGTGGCTGCACCACTGATTAGACGCCCACCCCCTCGTACCGAAACTAAATACTGTTGGACCGAAGAACTTACCCATAGACTTTGCTCGTACTTTCTCAGAGCTTCTCTCTCTAACTTCTCTCTAAGAGGCAGATTTTTGGTGGAGAAATGAAGAAGAGGAGCTTGGTATTTATAACAACTTTTAGCAGATGGCGTAATCGGCGGAAATCCGTAAATAATTCGAACTTTTTCATCTTGACGAATATGGGACTGTAGGATCGCATTTTTTGAGGACAAAACACTCTTGGCCCTCCATTTCTTGTGCAGACCTCCCCCTCCCCAATAGTCAACAAAATGATGTTATCTTGATGGTGACATCTCGAGCCTGTAGGATCGATAAAGTTTCTTGTACCAGACCTCCCCTATGTCCGAAACGCTGTATCTTGATCTTGGAAAATCTCAAAATTCTCTTGGAAAATCTCAAAATTCTGAATTCATAACTTTGAAGATCTTCTCTTGCTCATCTAATTTAACTTAGATTTCGGTCCTTACAGGGTTCCAAATGTTGATTGAAGTTTTTTCAAAAACGTGTCCCGCGTTCGGTTACGAAAATCATTTTTAATCATCAACTTCCGGACAAAAATTCACTCGATTCCAAATATGTCCATATAATTATAAACTCATCTCCGGATGTTGACTTATAATTTATTTTCTTCAAATCAAAATGTGAATATCGCATTTTTCCCTATTTCGTCTTATTAGGCAAATGCGCTACGGCCTCGGAATTAACTTCCGGAAGAGGTCACTTGAAGGTAAAAACTCACTTATCAATATTTTACCTTGACTTTGGAATTCCTATTCCTGGTTCTCTAGATAGGATCCGTTTCCTATTTATTCCATTACTATTCACTATATTATATAATAATACAATTTTACAAAAATATCATGATATTTATTTATTTTTCTTTTATTTTTTATTTATTTTTCTAAGCATAAAATATTTTATTAATATTTTATTATTTTTTATTTTTTATTTATTTAATAATTTCGAATTTCTCCAATTAAAAATAATTATTTAAATTATTTTTAATTCATTTACTTTATACCCTAATTATCCCATTAATTACCAGATTAGCCACTTACTAATTTTTGATAATTTTCTTAATTAGGATAAATCATTATCTCACAATTATATTACTTACATTGGTCTTTTATATCCCATGTAAAATATTAAAAATCATGGGGTCAATTATGATCCCCAAAATAATATTAAATCTTGCCTCAATATTTTCCAAGGAAATTAATCCCAAAAATTACCTAAATTAGAGACAACATATTCTCCAATTTTTAATAAATATTTCATTGCCTCTTAGGATTTATCATAATATTTTCAGGGTATTTTATGGCCTACAATTGCATTTAGGGATTTTTAGCTCTTTATTCACCCTAATTTCAATAGAAATTACATTAGGAAATAAGATAATTATTACTTATTATTTAAAACCACATATTCACCTATTTTCAATAGGTATTATTTATCTAAATATAATATTGAGATAAATAATTACCCGGGTATTACAAAAATATCAGTACTTTTACTTATAAGAAAGAATATCAGTACTTTAATTTAGGACTTTCTCAATTATAAACTATTCATTTTTTTATTTAAGAAATAATAAACTATTCATTTCAATAGGAACACATTTTCCCAGTTTAGGCTAACATTTCATTGAATATTCTATATTGATGATTCAAAATTAATAAAAGATTACGTTGTATGGTGGTAAAATAATTACAATGTCATTCTTCTAGGCTTTATTTTTTGGAATTTCATCATAATTGTCTTATTATCAATGCTATCAAATACATTGTTTGCAATATAAGACACTAAACAATCATTCAATCATTCATCCTCCATTCGATTACAAATTGCAGTCTTAATGTATTAAGGGTGGGCGACACTTAATTTAAGGATGGACAATCATTCAAACATGTATTAATTTTATTATTATTATTTTTTAAAATTTAAAAAAATCCCGATTCCCCAATTGAAGGGTGGACACCCTCCAATCATATACCTAGGTCCTCCTATGCCTATCATCCTCCCACTTTTAGGTAAACTTGAGGAATGAAAAAGAAGAATGCAAAGCTATGGAGGTAGAGCGAGAGAAAGAAATGACACTAAAAAGAAGTTGTATGGTGGTAAAAAGATTTGAAATTTAGAATCAAAGTAATGACAACTGACATATCAGATGAAGAGAAAGAGAGGGAAAAGAAACGGATTGTGAAATCATAGCTCGGTTCACCAAAATCAAAAGAAATGTGTGAGAGGAATCAAGAAAAAGTCATTTGAATCAGGGTTTCGATACATTTGCATCTGCCGTTTTCCCATTTGCAAATATCATGAAAGAAAAACACAGGCCTACTAACTATTTAGCACATCAATCAAAGCAGCCTATAATAGCTTGCAAGATTTTAACCATAATACAGCGCAAAAGCCAGGTATGACAAAAAACACCTTATCTGTCAGAAACATAGAACTACACAAAAAACACCTCATGTAAATGAATCATCATATAAAATAAGTTCTGATGCAACAATATTTCCCTTATAAAATAGTTTCGTTGGTATGCAACCAAGAAACTTTATTTATTGCTCAACTTTATCTAGTGAGCAAACCCATCAAATTATTATAACACAATAACTGAAGCACATATTACAGTCTGAATGAAGTTGACCATTTGGTTAAGTGAATGAAGTTGTCTATACCACAAAAGCATGCAGTGGATTCATATATTTAGGACCTGTACCTGCAAAGTTTGAAAAAGAAACCAGAATGTATCATAGTCAGTTAAGCACGATGGCACATCCAAAACATCAGAAAACCTTGTTGGACCAAGTTTTGTGAAGCAAAACATCATAAATGCCTAAGTCGAATTTCTTAAAGGGATCATTCAAACGTTCACTGTATTAATTATACTGGGGCAAAATGATGTGAGTGCATGATTTTCAAGAAATTCTAATGGTAGACAATAATATGTTTCTTACTGTGATAAAAAAAATTAACAAAACATAATTTTTTGAATGAATTTAGTTATTTCTATAGGAAACGTTTTGGAAATGTATGAACATTTCTTTTCCTTTTTTTTATTTTTACTCAAAATTATTACATGTGGCTATTATTTCTTTTGTTTTTGAAAAATATTCTCTCTCATCTCTTCATAAGACATGATCGATACTCACTTGTGCAAGCATATAATATACGGTATAAACTAAATTTAAAATATGCTGGCAAAAAAAAAGAAGCTAAATTTAAAAGAAGGGTAAAGTAGGAAATCTACCTCAGAAGTATAGTTCAGGAGCAACATTTCCCTGGAAGTTTTTTTTATCTCAATGTCGCCCTGAAAGTTTTAAAAGGTAGTTGCCACTCTTTTAACCACCATTTATGTTGACCGTTGATTTTGACTAAAATTGCTTACTAGGCAGCTACATGTACTCTCATTTTTTAACTCATCATCCTCTCTCTCCTCCCTCCATCCTCCATCCGTATCTCCCTCCCTCCTCCCTCCCTTCCTCCCTCCATCCATGGTTGGAAAGGGAGGGAGGAGGGAGGGAGAGAGAGACGGAAGGAGGAAGGAAGGGACAAAGGAGGGAAGGAGAGAGACGGATGGAGGCAAGGAGGGAGAGAGAGGGGATGGTGTGTGATAAAGAGTTGGAAAATAAGAGTACATATGGCTGCCTAATAAGCAATTTCAATCAAAAATTAATGGTCAACACAAACGGTGGTTAAAAGAGGGGCGACATTGATACGTTTTAGGACTTCGAGGGTGACATTGAGATTAAAAAAGCTTTTAAGGCAACATTGCTCCTGAACCTATACTTCCGAAACACATTTTCTACTTGACCCTGAAAAGAAATTAAAGTAGTAAATGCAATTAAATAGAATGAAATCAAATCACATAGTGATAGAATACAGTTTATATGAATACTTTTTTTTCCTAATCTGAATATTTTAAAAAGTATATTTTTTCTAAAATAAATATGGATCAATAATTGACCTTATAATAAAGGATAGAGAAACAATTTTGTCTTGAAAGTTGTTGTCGAGGAGTAATTTTGTCATGCTCAGTTAATTTTGATCATAAGTTGATTAAATATGCTGATATGATAGCCCACATGTCATCCACGCCATTTTTGATATGTTAGATTTAAGAGAAATGCTTACATACTCTAAGGGCGCCACATCATACGTATTCTGACTAATTAAAATACAACAACTCATCTTTTTTTAATCTTACATGACAGATGAGTCATCTAAAGAAAATCAAATTTTATAATTTTTAAAAAGATAAGCATCTTAATTTTTAAAAAAAAATGTAATTCCCTCCTATCATCCTTAAAATCATAAAATCTGATTTTCTAAAGATGACTCATTTACCAATTGCCATGTATGATTAAAATAAGATGAATTGTTTTATTTTAAAACTTTCAGGCAAAATTGCCCTTCGGTGACAACTTCTGGAGTAAAATTATCCCCTTAAACCTATAATAAATAATGACTTTAAAAAAAATGATATTGAAATTTGAAATTGAAATATTTCAGATTCAAATTTTATATAGTAAACTGAACATTTATGGGTCCATTTAATACATGAAATAACTACGGAAAGGAAAAAATAGAACATGATCCTATCAGACGCCTATCCTCCTCAAGAATATCGGTACTTTTACATATAAGAATGAATATCAGTACTTTAATTTAGGACTTTCTCAATAATAAACTATTCATTTATCATTTCAATAGGAACACATTTTCCAGTTTACGCTAAAATTTGATTAAATATTTTAGATTGAAGATTCAAAATTAACAAAATATTACGTTTTCAATGATTATTATAATAATACCATCATTTATTACTACTAAAATTAAAATATTTAACCGAATTTATTATATTATCCAATATTTATAGAGATCGTCAAAAAAGTGGATTTATCGATAAAAATACTTCTCCCGCAATCCCAATATCTTTTAGGTTGATCAGAGCACAGCCGTGGCCTTCAAGCTCTTTCTCTCTCGAGGATTTGAAAATGAGAGAAGTAGAAAAAAAAAATGAGAGAGGTAGAGTGAGGAGGGAAGATGAAAAGATGGGTTGGAATTTCAAAATTTGAATTTAAATTACCCACTCAAAACAAAAAGATAAACTAAGAGGACGGAAAAATTAATACGTGGCACCATTCATGGGATGCTGAAATGGACCAATTAGTAAACGGGTAGGAGGTTTAGTAGTGTATATAATAATTTAGAGCCGGAAAAAAAAAAATGTACAAAATATTTGAAAAATTAGTTGGAAGGTCGTGCGATGGGACAGATGGGTTTTAAAATTTGGCGTACTGCGGAGGTCTCGGCCAAATTTGGGCGATCTTTTTATTTGTAGCTTTTTTTTTTTGTTTAATTTATATATATTTTGTATTTGTTATAGAGTTATTTATCTATTTAACTACAAATACATAATAACTATACTCTAATTTTATGATTTGGTTTACTATTTGTTGTAAATAAAGATTATGGATGTGTTCATGATGCGAGAGAAAAATTTCATGATATTCTTACTCACGAAAAAGCTACTACTCAAAGTGAAGAACAATCAAACGTCGTTAAAATTGATGATAGTGACGAAGATGACGACAATAATAGTCATCCTTCTAACGTTGCTTAGTGGTATGCTTTTTATAATTTATGTGAGTTATTTATAAACATATGAATTAGTAACTGTGCTTATTTATTGGATGATTGTGTTTTTCTAGATATAAATGTGTTTAAGATTTATTTGATAAATTAGAGCTTTAATTGTTGTAATTTACTAATTATATTTATTTGAAAAAACGAGAGGAAAAATAGTTAAAATCTAGAATAGTAATTTTTGGTTCCGCAGTCTTTCCTGACCAACTTTAAAAAATATGTGTTTTTCTTATTCTGGGTTCTGGAAGGCCGGCCCTATTAGACCCTAACCCGGCGGGGGGCATTGCCAGCTCTACTGTATATATTTGATGATGATTGATAGTCATCGATCCTTACGCTGGGTTCTTCTTCCAAGTCGAAACCTATGGCGCATGGCAATCCAAGACTTCTTCCTCAAACAATCATCAGAAACATTCTCAAACGACTTCCGGTGAAATCCTTACTGCGATTTCAATGTGTGTGCAAACAATGGGGAACTCTCATCAAAACCCCCTCCTTCATCGCTGACCATCTCTACCACTCCACTCATCACAACTCTTCTCTTCTCTTCCAAAGGAGTGGCAGCGACAAGGATCTTCCTGTGGATTTATGCTTGCTCGACTGCGAGAAGCAATTCCATGAAGTACAGAACATTCCTCTCGATTCCTCGGTTCGTGTTAGGATCGTCGGTTCCAGCAATGGCTTTCTCTGCGTGGAACGTTCTAATGATCGGGTTCATTCGCTTTTCTTGTGGAATCCGGCGATTAGAAAAATCAGTCAGGTGCACAGCAATGTTTATGATTTTGAGGGTAGTATCTTTGTAGGATATGGGTACAGTCCAATAGTTGATGATTACAAGATATTGAGATGTTATGTTCCTGAAGATGAGGATGAGGTTAATCGAGTGGAGGTTTATTCATTGAGCACACATAGATGGAAGAAAGTCAACTTTGGGAACTTAAAGGGTGTAAATTTTCAATCTGATACTGTTTCTGCTAATGGAGCTATGTTTTGGCTTGGGTCAAAGCCAGATAAGGAGGAGGAATTGGTAATTTCATTTGACATAGAAAAGGAAGCCTTTACATTATTACCAATGCCTCCTTTAGACGAAAGTCACAGGTACTCCGGCCATAAGCTTACTGTACACGAGAACAAACTTGCTGTGATTTCTCACTTTATTGAGGGTGTATCTCTTACAACTGATTCTTGGTATATTGATTTGTGGGTGGTGGAGGAAGGTATTGGTGCACCTAAGGAGAGATGGAGATGGACTAAGAAGTATTCTTTAGTCACTTTTACGGACTCAGAGCATCCATCAGGTATTTTTAGGATAATTCCATTATGCATTTGGAGGGATGAACTTGTCTGCAATGGTATTGAAATGTCTGGAATTGTAAATAAAAGTGAATGCGAAAAGAACATTGAAGTGAATGAAATGTTTGGAAGGTTTGGTGAAACTGAATCTGAAGTGATAAGTGTTCTATGTCTGTCAAATCTTAGAACTAACAAATTGAGGAAGATAGCTACTGGCAGACGTGGTAATGAATTTTCAGTTATTTTCAGTCACGCAGAAAGCCTTGTACCAATTGATGGCATCGGCATTCTACAGGTTTGATCCTAAATCTTAAGAGAGGATTGATATAATGGGT
Organism: Acacia melanoxylon; assembly: GCA_019022615.1. Lineage (NCBI taxonomy): Eukaryota > Viridiplantae > Streptophyta > Magnoliopsida > Fabales > Fabaceae > Acacia > Acacia melanoxylon. Next base: position 4,614,206 of record JAFJYJ010000010.1, read on the forward strand.
TTGAGTTTTCTATATTTTTTTGTCTGTGTGGTAGCCGTAGGTGCTATAATTTGTTTGAGTTTTTGTTTCCCTCTTGCAATTTCTGTTTTCATTATCCTTCCGATCTCTTTTTCATATTGTTATTTTTGTTTTTGATTTTACCGTATAGTTTTTCTCATAAATTTAACCATGACATGTCAAATGATGTAATTTAAAGTGCATACCTGTAGATATAAAGTATAAATATTTTTATAAAATAGAAGCTCTGATTAACACCTTTAATGGCAAGTTGGCTATAAGTCGAGCAGAATGTATTTCTACAGGATAATTGATATCTTGCGTGTCACAGTTTCAAAGATATGCTTTTCAATTTTCATTACTTTACAAGTTATACTCTATAGTCTGTCATGTTTCATTGTGGCATTATTTGAGGTTGCTATTTAAGTTACCTTTATGCTTCCCCTAGGTATATCCAATGAAAAATGTTTCTTATTCATGACGCACAGATTAAAATAGGATATCTTATTAGATTTCTAACATATTTACTCACCAAAAACGGTATCTTTTAATCATTTTTTAGAAGACATTTTGCATCCAAAAGGTTATTTTTTATTCTATTCTATTCTCTTTTCTACTTCATTTCATTGTTTGAATTCCAGTGGAAGCAACTCACCACTCCAATAATCAAAATCCTTCTCTTCTTTCCAAATGAGTGGCAGAGGGAATTCTTTGCATTTATATTTGCTTGATTGTGAGATGTAAGTCCTTGAAACTCAGAACCGACCTTTGATTGAGTTTCTGTTGCGTGTTGGGATGGTCAATTTGAGGCTTAGGGTTTAGGATTATGCAAGTTGTTTTCCACCTTAAAAGAGGGTATGTGCTTTTTGGATCTTTGGTAGTTCAGAAGAGTATTTGTGAAAAAAAAATTTGTGACGTGCACAATATAAGATCTGTTTCTTTGTTCCACCAACCCATTCTTTCTCATTGTTCATAGCATCCTGTTCTTCCCAGGTGAACACTATTGGGCAGAAGAAGGTTGATGGGAACACACAATTTCTTCCTCAAAAAATCATTCCAAACATTCTCAAACGACTTCCGGTAAAATCCCTATTGCGATTTCAATGTGTATGCAAACAATGGAAAAATCTCATCGTAGCCCCATCTTTCATTGCTGACCACCTCCACCACTCCACTCATCACAACCCTTCTCTTCTTTTCCATTGGAATGGCCCTGAAAAACGTCTTCCTGTGGATTTACGCTTGGTTGACTGCAAGAAGCAACTCCATGAAGTTCAGAACATTCCTTTTGATTCCTCAGTTCATGTTAGGATCATTGGTTCATGCAATGGCTTGCTTTGTGTCAAATGTACTAGTAATCGAGTTCATTCTCTTTTCTTATGGAATCCAGCAACTAGAAAGATCAGACAGGTGCAGAACAATGTTTATGATTTTGAGGGTAGAATCTATTTAGGATATGGGTTTAGTCCAATTGTTAATGACTACAAGATATTGAGAGCTTATGTTCCTGAAGTTAATCGAGTCGAAGTCTATTCTTTGAGCACACAAAGATGGAAGAAAATAAAATTTGGGAACTTAAAGGGTGTAAATCTTAATTATGAAGCTGTCAATGCTAATGGAGCTATGTTTTGGCACAATATGAAGGAGGATTTGGTAGTCTCATTTGACATAGCAAGGGAAGCCTTTACATTGATACCAAAGCCTCCTTTAGACAAATATGAAAAGTGTTTTGGCTGTAAGCTTATTGTATATGAGAACAAACTTGCCATGATTTCTCACTTTCGAAAGGGTGTATCTTTTACAACCGATTCTTGGTATATTGATTTGTGGGTGGTGGAGGGTGGTGTTGGTGTTCCTCAAGAGAGATGGAGTTGGACTAAGAAGTATTCTTTAATCACCCATACATATGCGAGGAATACATCAGGTGTTTTTTTGATAGATCCATTATGCATTTGGAGGGATGAACTTGTCTGCAACAGTCTGGAAATTGATGGTAAAACTGCACGTAAAGCGAACTTTAAAGAGGATGATGGATTAAGTGTTCTATGCCTGTCAAATCTTAGAACTAACGAATTGAGGAAGATAGCTACCGACAGATGTAGTGTGGACTTTTCAGTTATTTTCAATCATGTAGAAAGCCTTGTACCAACTGACAGCATCCGCATTCAAGAGGTTTGATCTTAAATCTTAATTATTAACTTGTGGGTTTATTTTGTCTACGCACTTTTAGTTGAAGTGAACCCTTTAGTTTAAATCATTTTATACTTATGATTCTGATTGACTTGTGTAGATATCATCTAGTATGATGAATGCTTATATTTAGTTCTAGATGTTTTTAGCTTTTTTGAAGGCATATCTATGATACTAAGTTGTTCATTTTTCTTTCAAATATGGATATATAATACATTAGTTGCTGGTGCATGGATTATGTGGGACTTATTGTGCATGTAACATACCAATGTTTTTATTTCATCGTTTGATAGGAAAGCAAAGTAAGTTTATGCCCTTTTCATTTCATTTCTAGTGGAAAATGAATCAAATAAACTGGTTTTTGTACAAGTAGTGTTCCACTTTACATGAGAGCCTTTGTTATGGTTATTACCATGGAATTAAGAAATAGAGATAGAAGAGACACTATAGACGGTATAGGAGAAGAAGATGAATAAGAGAGCTCTTGTAGACTCTCACATAGTTTCTGTATTATTTACATAACCAATCTGACTGATGCAAACTGGAGGAGTAGGCTATTTATAATACTATAGCCTCCCCAAGTAGCTAACTAACAGCTAGTAAAGGGTTAATGACTAATTTCCATACTAACTATCTAGTTTACAATTGGGTCCCTAGGTTTATGTTTATCTTACAATTAGGTTCCTAAATGTAGATTATTATCTTTACATATCAATATTCTTGCCCAAAACATCCTTGCCCTCAAGGATGGTTGACAACAAAACATACAAACTGAAATCGACAAAATAGAGACTTCAAAACTATGAAAAAACTTCTTGACAGTGTAGAGTTCTCTGTCTTGGATGTTGCTACACACAAGTACAATTCAGTTGTTGATGCTGGAACAAATAGAAGCAATAAATCCAATCCAGACCCAAATAGCATTTTAATCAGCTCTCCCCTGAACCAAGTTCGCAGCAGACTCTGTGTAGGAGAGAACTGACGAAATGAGACTCCTTGTAACAGCCTATTATTGAGAAAACCCATAGAAAATATGCAATCCAAATGCTGAGTTATTGCTTTCTTTTGTTTGCTGTTATCTTCCAAGCCCAAAAACGTATAGAAATTATTAAATCCATTGTCCCATTAAGATGCTTTTGCTGTTGAAAGAGTATGCCATCCAGCTGTAACCCATCAACATTCTTCTGTCACAGAGAGAAATTGCAAGAAAGCTGGAAGGTTGGAAAGGAGGAAACTAGTTGTGCTTTTGACTTTTCCAACTGATCTTTGCTCAGCCACGTAGCTCCTGGGACAAGAGAGTTTTGGTATTTGAACTCCAGTTTTTCTTAATTGTTTTCTCTCATCATTTCAGGTACACCGGGCCTAATTTTGTGACATCCCTATGAGAAGTCCGTCTTCCCTCTAGACACTGAAGACTTCAATGGATGACCAAGACCTTTTGTCCCACAATACTAATTCAGATATTTTGAAAAGACTTGTAAGATCCCTCAAAGATTTCAGCTGCTGTGCAAAGCTTGAATACGATTTTATCAATATGCCATCTTTCATCAAGTATTAACTGCTTTTCTTCCTTACAAACATGACTCTTGGTTTAATTATGGAATACTTTCTTCAGATATTGTGGGTTTTGATTGGATGGAGATCCTATTATTTTTTAGAATACCACTTGCAAGAATCTTTTTTTTTTTTTTTTTTTTTTTTTTTGGTATCTCACTGCTTATTTTCAAATGAATAAATAGTAACAGCTAGGGTCATGACTAGAGCTGGGAATCAGGGCCGGCCCTGCCCGATAGGGCTTGACCCTACCGGGCCAGGGCCGGCCCTACAGGGCTTGAGGTTAAAATTACTATTCCAAATTTTAACTATTTTTCTTCTGGTTTTTGTTTTCCAAAGAAATATAATTAGTAAATTGCAACCATTAAAGTTCTAATCTATCAAATAAATGTTATCAACATTAATGATGACTTCCCATTTTTAATAGATTCGAGACATATTTTAATATATTTGGGGAGTCATCAATACTAAATTAAATGGATTTATTGGAGATTTTGATAAGATATCAATTTGGCACATTATTTAGGGGATTTTATTACAAATATCTCAATTTTAATTAAATAGAAATATTTAGGTTTATATATAAGAATAAATAAATTATAATTATATAGAAAAAGAAAAAGAAACAAGTTTATGTTTTAATTATTATTATTATTATAATATAATTTTTGCTTTTTTTTCATAATCCAAGCACAGGAGGTACGAGTTGAGAGTGATTGAGGGGGCAATTGAATTTGCAATTTGGAATGGATGTGGGCCCCGCAATGGAAATGAATGAAAAAGACCTAAAGGGAATAGCACACGCAGCGTTTTTAAAAAGGGAATTGAAGACCTAAATGGAAAAAGTGAAGCACAGTGGAAAGAACGAGAAGCAGAGGCGGACATTCATTTTTGGGGGGAATTAATCATTCTCGCTGGTGAATGTATAATTTAGTTTTTACTTTTGGCCTGAAAATGCATAATCTAAATTAAAACATAAATCTAGCAAAAAAATAAAAAATCTTACTGAAGAATGGGCCTAACAGCCGCCCTAAGCCTCGCAGTCGGACCGAGTTAAGCGTGGCCGCAGGCCTACATGCGCTAATTTCAAATTTCTCGCTATTTTTTTTCTCGCCCAAGGCTAAAGGCTAAGAACGGCCGGCCGATTTCCCCCTAGTCATGACAATACTGCTAAAAAGGCCGGAGTAGGGGTCATTTTAAAAAATTCTCAGGTTAGGTTATGTATTTGTATAGTTTCTCCTCTAATGCAACTTCTATCTTCATGTGTGAGGCTTTGACTCTCCAGAAGCTAATCCTTTTTGGGAGGCATTCCAATTCCTCACTTTCATTGGCTGTTGTCCATAGTGTTGAAGTTTAGAGGCCCTATTTTTTTTTTCTTGGTAATTTTTTATTCTCTGAGAATACCCAAAGAAGCTTGTTAGTGAGGAAAGACATCCCATTAGGTTATAATGATGCTTGTTTACTGAAATTCAAAAATAAGAACACAGAAAGAAATTGACTAATGAAATTTCAAGTTCATTGGCATTCTAGTTTGAATGACCATAATAGACATTAGATGCAATTGAGATTTGAAGTACAAGACAACAAAAAGAGAGGGATATTTATTATTCACAACTTTTATTTCAGAAACTTTGATGGGATGTGTTATAATTTAATAATGCAAGAAATTGACACTGATAAGCTTCATTTCAGATGAAAAAAAAAAAAAAATCAAGGAACAAGTCTCACCAATCTCCATTTTCATACTTGTTTTTCCCTCTCATTTCCGTAACCTTGAATTTATATTTAACAAATTTTTAGACGGCGTCCTCTAACCTTTAATAGTCAATTTGTTTCAAATGATAAGATGTTCTTAACTAATTTTTTAATACCAATTAAAATAGTTGAAAATGATTTAATTTTCTCAAAAAATAGGATAAAATTACAATAATACGTTTAAATTATAACTAAACGTTATTATTTATTTATTTATTAAAGTGAAATTATGCAGAACATTTCTAAGAAATAATTATGATTATTTTATGATTTTTTCGTAAAATGCCTTATATCTACGTACTTATCTAAAATATTTCTCATGAAACAAAAAAGTTGAAAAAAAGGCCATCTACATGGATATACAAAGGGGAAAAAAAAGAACTAATATAAAAAAAAAAGGACAAAAACGAACCAAATTCAAAATAAAAAACTAAAAACCACATAAAAGTATTTGGAGCACTCCATTGCCATGATAAGGTCAAAAAGTTAAATAATAATTAAAAAAAAAAAATCGGTTGCCATGAGAATTAAAAAAATAGCCAAGTAGGGAAGGATTTAAGACTTATAAGTCTTTGTAACGTGAGTTACAAAATTATCTTAAAAGTCTTGTGTTTGAGAATGAAATCTATTTTAGGCAATTACATAGTACCAAACCAATGTGCTTTTCTCAAGAGAAATGGATTTCGCCAAAGCCTTTGATACTTTGTCACGGGATTTTATTTGTGTGGTTACGAAAAGAATGAATTTCCCAGATAAATGGATTGCTCTCATCATGTAATACATTACCACAGTGTAATATCAAATTTGTCTTAATGGTCAGATGACTCATAAGATTGTCCCAAACAGGAAGATTCGTCAAGGAGATCCTTTATCTTCCTGCATTTATATCCTCTCAGCAAATTTTTTGTCTTGTCTTCTAACTCTTTTGAAGATACAGGATAGAAGGGGATAAAAATTTGCAGCAGTACTCAGCCTATTTCTCATTTTCTATATGTTGATGATTCAATTTTTTTCTTTGAATGCTCTGATAATTCTTCTAATTCGGTGAGAGACGCTTTGGACATTTAATAGTCAATGGTCGGGGCAAAAAATCAACCTCTCTAAATCCTCTATAGTATTCAGCCCAAGTGTCCCCCATAAACAGAAACAACATAATTCCAGCTTCTTTGGAGTAGGATTCAATGATAGATATTAGGTAAATACCTAGGGACTCGGGTTGACCCTGAAAGAAGTAAGCCCCTAGTTTATTCACAAGTAATGGAAACTATTGAAAGAAGAACTGCTGCATAGAAGGCCAGATCTCTACCTCAATCAGTATTATCTAGAGCTAATCTGCATATTCTCTCTTGTACAAAGCTGCCTCAGTACATCTGTGATAGAATTGATTGAAGATGTACTAATTTCTTTTAGGGATCGAGTGGTGATCGAAATAGAATTCATCTTTCCAGTAAGGAAACTCTGTTCAACCCCTCCAATGAAGGGAGCCTGGGGTCAAGAAGAACTGCCCAAGTTAATCAAGCAATATTGGCTAAACAGGTTTAGAGGATCATGTCAGCTCCTCATTGATAGGTTTAGAATGAAATTAGGATAAGAAAAGGGAAAAGAAAAACAATCTAGAGCCAGGATCTGAAACTCTAGCCAAACACTCTAGAGACAGAACCACTCTAGCCAAGACACAGTAATTTCCATATAATATTCTTCATAATCTCTTTAAGGCAGAATACAAATATATATAGAGGTATTCCTAAATAACTACTTATCATAACTACCTTACAACAGATAAGAAGAATTAACTTCCCTAATCACAACAGATAAGAATTAATAAACAACTCCTAATTTCCCTTGAGTATCTAAACCGGAATATGACATATGTCTCTAACAATACCCTCCCCTTGAAAATAAGCCTCGTCCTCAAGGAGGAAAGAAGGAAATTTTGGCCAAATTGGCGTTGGTAAGTTTCTCATCGTTCGAGAATTCAGGCGTCTTCCTTGTATCTTCAGAAATCTCCATTATTTGCAAAGTAGAGGATTTGCCGCGATGACTTGGCATAAATCTCTCGCCACATCTAAGACAGAGCCCTTTCTGCCTTCTATATTGGCGTTCGACGTCGTTACCGGTTGAGGCTTGCGTGTTGACAGCGGAAGTTGGCCAGCGAGTCGATTGTGGGAAATTGGAAGCCATCGATGATAACGGACTATGTGAAGAGGAACCCGTGGAAGTTGCGATGGTCAAAAAGTCTCCTTGCTGACGTGGCACAAATTTTTTTGTTTCTCACCAATTATTAAAACTATCGAAGCCACGAGAATTTTGTTTCATTGCGCGTGAAAATTGATTTCTTGGAGAATATCGTGGAGTCGGTTGGGATTGGATCTTAGATTCAAATTCCAGGGCTAAACTCGTGGCTTTATAGACTGTGCGTGGTTTTTGTATTTTAACATCTGCTTGTAGTTCTTCCTTCAAACCATTGATGAAAACGCCCAAAAGACAATGTTCAGGCCAACCTTGGATTCGCGATTGACAGCGCACAAACTCTTGCTTATATTCACTTACTGTACCATTCTGTTTAATACCACAAAGGTGAACATGTGGATTTTGAAATTCGACGGAGCCAAATTGAACCAACTCATCCCAGTATCGTATGGTTCGTCCTAATGAAACCCATGTAAATGTATCTAACGCGTCTCCCTCCAAATTGATAGCGGCTATATCAACTTTTAAATCCTCATAAGTTTGGTAGTAACGGAAGTATTTTTCAGCCCTTAAAATCCAACCTCTTGGATCTCCTCCCACATACTTCGGAAATTCAATCTTTGAATGGGGTAGTCTTGAGGAATTCCGATGCCACCAAGGATCTTCATCTTCATCATTCTCTTGGTAAGTTTCCCTATTAATCTGATTTGATTTTCCTTGAGCAAATATGGGGCCCTTTTGCTTCCTTAAGTTGTTGATTTCTGCATTCATCTGCCTTAATTGTGCCATAATGGCTATCAATTGTGGATTTTTCAGTTTCTGGTGGTATTTGAGAGTGGGGTTGCAACATGATCATTGCTGGATCGTTATGAGGGTTGGAAGTGGGTGGTATTTATAGGTTTTGGGGTGGTTGTCGTGGAGAATTATCCTCATATGAAAAATTTCGAGTATTCACCATTGTATTCAACCAGCCCTAAGAACGACCTCTCTGATACCAATTGATAGGTTTAGAATGAAATTAGGATAAGAAAAGGGAAAAGAGAAACAATCTAGAGCCAGGATCTGAAACTCTAGCCAAACACTCTAGAGAAAGAACCTGTACTCTAGCCACACAGTAATTTCCATATAATATTCTTCATAATCTCTTTAAGACAGAATACAAATATATATAGAGGTATTCCTAAATAACTACTTATCATAACTACCCTACAACAGATAAGAAGAATTAACTTCCATAATCACAACATATAAGAATTAATAAACTTCTCCTAACTTCCCTTGAGTATCTAAACCAGAATATGAACTTCCCTTGAGTATCTAAACCAGAATATGACATGTGTCCCTAACAATCAATCTTTTTGTTCTCTACTTGAAGAGCCATAGTGAGTCCATTGTTAAAAAGCCATGTAACTCTTCATGGTTGTGGAAAGGCATTTTTAAATGCTTTGACATCATAACATCTAATCTTAAGTGGAAGATCTGTTCAGGTACATCGATAGATATTAACCACTCTTTGTGGCGGCCCATGTAGTCTAGATCAAATACTGACTAGTCAATTCAAACGATCTCTGATTTATTATTGCATGCATCTTCCATCAAGTTGGTTGCCAACAAGATGGAAACTTGGCTAGTTTCACAGTTATATGCTCCTAATGTTGCTTGACAAGTTCTTGATATGCCTGTCTCCTTCCGCAATCAACAAGATTTAATAATCTGGTCGGAGAGTTCATCTGGCTTATACACTGTTAAGGAAGGCCTCAAAGTGATCAATTTCTCATCAGGCAGACAAAATGGGGATCCTTTTTAGAAGTTCCTTTGGTCAATTTCACTTCCAGGTAAATTTTTTTTATTCATTTGGAAGTTATAGAATCATGCTACTCCATCCATAGATGTTCTCCAACAACAACATCTCAATGGTAATGGAAGCTGTGTTTTTGGATGTAATGATCTGGAAACTTCAAAGAACATATTTCTCACCTGCCCAGTTGCTAAGGCAATATGGTTTGGAGGATAGAATATTCGTTTCACCTTCTCTTCCTTCAAGGAATGGTTAAAACACTCCTTGTACCAATTATATCAAGATAATAATCACTTGATGCTAGCTGGAGTCATTAAAGTGATAACCACAATTTGGATGAAGAGGAATCAAATATCTCATCAGGGGGGTTCAGGGTGGCCTATGCCAATGATTAGGGAACTACATCATTCAATTGCTTCTGCATTATTAGCATTCTCCTCGGAAAAAGAACCTCCTCAATTAGATCTTTTGCTTTGTGCTGCTCATTATCATGGAAATTCTATTCCACCACAAGGATGGAACTTTTGGACAAGTACAAAAAACAAGGGTTTAAATATTACAATGTCTGCAGAGGATTTCAAGGTCAATCTTTAGTTTCTGTCATATGGAAGAATACTTCAAAAGCTAATCTATTTGTGGTTCTATGCTTCCAGGCTACTTTATCTTGGATTCTTCAGTGCCTGTTTGACCTAGCTTATTTTTAGCTTATAATCTACTTATAAGTATAAGCTAGGCCAAACAAGATTTTATATAAGCTCTTATAATTATAAGAGCTTATTTTATAATGAAGAAAAAAGAGTTTAAAAATAAGCTCCTATGAGGAGCTTATTTTTAAGCTCTTTTTTTAAAAAAAAAAAAAAAAAAAAAAGAAAAGAGAACTCGTAATCTCTTGATGAACACTACTGCCACTGCGCGCCATCACCACCACTACCCCGCCACCACCACCGCCGCTGCCACCGCCGCCACCACACCACCACCACCACCGCCACCACTGCCGCCGCCGCCAACACCCTATTATAACATATCTTTTATGATAATTTTTATTAAAAAAGGTCTTATGACAAAAATTTTGTCAAACAACTTATTTTTAATTTTAGCTTTTAAGTAACTTTTAAGCTAAAAAATTTATATAATCACCAAACAGCTTTTAGCTTCTGTTTTTTTAGCTTTAGCTTAAAAGTAGCTTTTAAGTTAAAAATAAGAGGATCCAAACGGGCTCTCAATCATGCACCATTTTTTTCGTAGAAAATCCGAAGCAAGACCGAGAGTAATATGTCTAAAGAAGGGAGATTGACCAAAATAATGTTGGAAAAAAAAGAATTTACCAGATTAAAGCAGATTGGAAACATATTACCAAAGTAATGCAATTGGAGGCGCATGACAGGCTTACGGGATCAAAGGCGTAAAAGAGCTCCACGCCACTGACACATACTGACAAATTTATGTGTCAGTGGCGTGAAAAACATCCACGCCCTTGTTGGCGCATCCACGCCACTGTGGCGTGGATATTGGGAATCAGACCCACTTTAAGTGGGTTTGATTCCATATAAAAAAAAATTATAATTAATATTAAATATAATGTTAAAATTAAAATTAAATATAAAAAATTAATATTAATATAATAATAAATGATAAAAAAGTGGAATAATTTAAAAAGCTCTACTTCATTTAATTTGAAGTCAAAAGAAAGAAAGCATGGAGCTGAAATAACTCATTAAGAACGCCATTTAAAAAATTACGCGGTACAATTTGGTTATAACAACAGATCCCAATACAGGGGGATCAATATATTTGTTATATATCTACAATTTGGTTATAACAACAGTATTGATTTTGGGATCTGTATAAAAAAGTGTACCGCATAAAAGTGTTTCTGGGATTTGTATAACTGATTAGAAACACTTTTACGCGGTACACTTTTTTATACAGATCCCAAAATCAATACTGTTGTTATAACCAAATTGTAGATGTATAACAAATATATTGATCCCCCTGTATTGAGATCTGTTGTTATAACCAAATTGTACCTCGTCATTTTTTAAAGGGCGTTCTTAATGAGTTATTTCAACTCCATGCTTTCTTTCTTTTGACTTCAAATTAAATGAAGTAGAGCTTTTTTAAATTATTCCACTTTTTTTTATCATTTATTATTATATTAATATTAATTTTTTAATATTTAATTTTAATATTATATTTAATATTTTTTTTTTAAAAAAAATATGGAATCAGACCCGCTTAAAGTGGATTTGATTCCCAATATCCACGCCACTAGGGGCGTGGATGTTTTTCATGCCACTGACACATAAATTTGTCAGTATGTGTCAGTGGCGTGGAGCTCTTTTACGCCTTTGATCCCGTAAGTTTCACATGCGCCTCCAATCGCATTACTTTGGTAATATGTTTCCAATCCGCTTTAACTGTAAATTCTTTTTTTTTCCAACATTATTTTGGTCAATCTCCTGTCTAAAGAAAGTCTTCCTTCCTTCTAGAGGGGGTCAATCAGTCCAACATCAAATTCCATCTATTGGGACTTAAATACTGTTTTCTCCCATTTTTATTTTGATAGAGTTCTTTTATTAGAACAATGAAATGTTAATTTCAGCTCTTTCTTTCTTGTTTCACTAGCTGTCATGTGAAGTATAGAATACTTTTTTGTTGTTGTTGTTGTAATGATTAACATTTTTAGTCGAAATGCATTTGACTTTATATGTATAAAAAAGAAGCAAATTGTTTTACCTCGACTAGTTTGAAACTTCGAGCTGTTAGTGCGAGCCCTTCTATATTTTTTTTTTTTTTAAATATTTTATATTCTTCATGAATTCCCAAAGAAGTTTGTTGGTGAGGAGGATATGCATCCCTTTAGGTAATAATGATGCCTGTTGACTGAAATTTATTAAAAAGAAAAAAAGAAAGAAACAAATTGACCAATGAAATTTCAATTTCATTGGTAAGACCATAATAGACTTGTCAGATGCAAGTGAGATTTGAAGAACAAGACAACAAAAAGAGGGATAGATCAACAATTTTTTAATGACACTTCTACTCCTCTCCTCTAATATTTATTATAAGGCATCAACTAACGATTCTCATAAACTAATAAAAATAGTTAAAGTCAATAAAGTTGTCCTACAATTTAAGTAACTACCAATATTGCTCATACTAATTCCATTAAAATCTAATATTATATTAATTATTTGTATTTCTCTCACCCACTATCCTTATCAATTATAGGCAAACATGGAAAAAAAATAATTAATGCGCTTTGAAAACAAGTAAGTGTCTTATAAAAAATATCAAATATAATTATTAGTTGATGTCTTATAATAAAGACTACCGTAGAGTGAGTATTTATTATTCACAACTTTTATTTCAGTGACTCAAACTTTGATCGGACATGTGTAATAATTTAATAATGCAAGAAATTGACACGGATAAGCTTCATTTCAGATGGAAAAGTCAAGGAACAATTCTCACCATTCTCCATTTTTATACTAAACTTATTATTTGAAAATGATTTAATTTTCTCAAAAAATAGGATAACATTACGATAATACCTTTAAATTATAACTAAACTTTATTATTTATTTATTTTTTAAAGTGAAATTATGCAGAATATTTATGAGAAATAAATATAAATATTTTATGATTTTTCGTAAAATTCCTTATAGCTACATATTTATCTAAAATATTTCTCATGTAACAAAAATATGAGAAAAAAGGCCATCCACATGGATTTAGAAAGATAAAAATGAACAAACATATAAATTTAAACGATTATTCTGCAATTAAATTAAATTCTGACAAAATATATTCAAATTAACCCTTTTTGTATTTTAAAATTTAAACACGGTTTATCAGCATTTATAATTGCATGATAATCTTTTATTGTGTTTTGATTGAATGGAGATCCTTTTATTTGTGAGGATACCACTTGCAACAATCTTTGTTTTTATCCTACGGTTTATTTTCAAGTGAACAAATAGTAACAGCTAGGATTATGACAGTACTGCTAAGAAAACCGGAGTGGAGGTCATTTTCAAAAACTCTAGGGAGTCAGGGTAGGTTATGTATTTGTATAGTTTCACCTCTCATGCAACTTCTATCTTCTTTTGTGAAGTCTTTGGCTCTCAGGAAGCTAATAGAGATGGCTCTGAATTTGGGGTTTGACCAGGTTGTGTTTTGAGTCTGATGATCAGCTTCTGAAGTCTGATTAAATATGGTTGTTGGATCAGTTTGTCCTGAATTCCTGAGCAGTGCTGTCTAGGAGCATATTTTACTCTACATGAATGGCCTTAGCCTTAGGAATGGTAACTTTGATTGAGTCCTCAGATTGCTGAACCTAATTAACAGTGCGATTAACTTGTCTTTAGTCTTTTATGAAGGTGTGCCTTTTGGGAGACATTCCAAATACCCTACTTTCTTTGGCTGTTGCCCATAGTGTTGATGCTGAGAGGCCCAATATTAGTATTGTTTAGTTTGTGTAATTTTCGTTCATTATGGTATTTAATGTGATGACCATTTTTTAGGTTCCCAGAAAAAGAAAAGGTGTGATATCCCAAAATTCCTTTATAATCCTTCAAGCTCCATCATCCAAATGTCAAGAACAAGATGATGAGCAGTCAATTGAGAAGAAAATTTGGGACGTCTAAATGTTTGGAAAAAGAGGCTTATAATTAATGTTGGACTTTGTGTCTCGGTCCACCCTTGATGAGCCGAACTATTTGATTAGGAAATAAATAATTTTATCAAATAAGAAACAAATCATCATTAATTACTTTGTTAATTGACAAACAAGTTATTGAATATTAGAAAATTCATTAATAATTAATTTCCTAATTCTGACTTAGAGGGCAAGTAGGAGTATACACAATCTCCTTATAAGTGGTCTCTCTAGATCTATTTTAGGATGTGCCTCCTTTGCTTGAACCTCACCCTCTGCCATTAAAATTTCTAGCAATCTTCTCTGCAACCAGCTTTTTTGTTTTGATGCACTGTTGTGTAAACCTTAATTAGGCTCTAATAGTTTAATATTTGTGTGAGCTTTGATTACCCATACATGCTACTCTCTCTCTCTCTCTCTCTCTCTCTCTCTCTATATATATATATATATATATATATATATATATATTTTTTTTTTTCCTTCAAAGTTGTAGTACATATCACTTCATACAAAGAACTATTTTGCCAATATAAAATCCGAAATAGACCTTACTAAAGATCAGGTTTAATCGATTTGATTTTGTAAAATCGATCTTGAACATCTTGAACGACATGTAAAAAAAGAGAGGAGAAACTTGCCTCATCTGTCGAGGGTTGGACCCTGCTTGTAACTTCTGTTGGTTTGTGTCCGCTCTTCTAAATAAATAAAAATTCTATTTTAAAAGAAAATACCCAAAAAGGTTTCTGCAAGCAACTTCGTTAGTGAGGATATAGGCATTCCATTAGGTAATAATGATACGTGAAGACTAATTTTTTGAAGGAAAAAAAAGCAAAGAAAGAAATTGACGTAATGAAATTTCAACTTCATTGGAACAGTTTAAACAATCATTGACTTATTAGATGTGTTCTGCTATAGAACACAGATGTCTAGCTTCAATTAGCTAGGGAATGTTAATGTTGATCAACGGCCTCTCAAGGATGCTCAGGGGTTAAGCACCAGAGAGGGGGCTTCAACTCGGTGATATCTATGAAGGAGATATCAACGAGTGAACTCAGACCACAGTGCTACACGAAGGTGGCGATTCGCCTTAGGGTGAGGTGTGTGTACAGTGTGACTGAATGATAAATAATGGAATAGAGAGTATTCAGAGTGCACCTGGTGGGTAATCTCCTATTTATAGGGATTACCTAGGGTTTCGCTCCCATGCAAATGCATCCATCCATCGCCCATTATGCGCTCCCACGTTTCGCGACACACCGCTCCACTACCTGTACGGTCCTACGTAACTGACATGATGGAGTGATGGTGAACCATTTACCTGGCTAAATGGGTGTTTTACTGCAAGCCCTCTTGTTGGGCCGAATAACTGACTGGCCCAATATATGAGTCCATAACAAGATGCAACTGAGATCAACTTTTATTTCAGTGACTCAAACTTTGATGGGGATGTGTGTTACTCTCTCCCATCCTTAAACATAATCAATAAAATATATAATAAAAACAAATGATAATAGGTTTCTAATTTAACAGATAAAGTTTTTTTTTTAATGACTACTACATTAGATAGAAAATTTAACATATTCTAAATTGGTTTGTTTTACTTGGAGAATAATTTTGTGGAAGGGGTAAGCACCTTCTTTAGAATTCTGAAAAATAATTTCTTTCAATCTTTCATAGTTTCTTTTAGTATTTACTTTTATATTTATATCATCTACTCCTTCCCGTCCTTTTTGCTAAATGGTTTTGAGGTAGAGTCAGGAAAACGGACCAGACCCATCGTGTCGGCCCGTTTAGGTCCTTTCACCATAACGACTGGGCTTCAAAATTTTCTCCTCAAATTGTAAACAGGCTTAAAAGGGTTGGCCCTAATAGGCCAAGGGCTTAAAAGGGTCAACCCTGTAGGTTGAGGGTCAACTCGTTTAGACCCTTTTATTTTTAATATTTTGAAACTGCTCATATAATACTAGTATTTTTATTATAATAATGATATTGTAAATATTTAGTTGTTATTATTATTTTTTAAATTGAATTTTATAAAATGGTTTGATTATGGTTTTCCACCTTGGTATATTCATTTAAATTTTAAAAAATAGGCTGATTTGGACATTAGATATTGATTTTAACTAGAAATTTATGAGTTTTAAAAACAATGTATTTCAATTAAAAGCAAAATAATAACAATATTGTAAAAATTGAAAGTGAATTTTATTTAAATTAAGATGAAGATTGCAATTTGTAAAATTTAAATGAGCATGTAGTATAAATATAAGCCCCTAAAAAAGAGTTAAATTTTGATCAAATTACGTTGCAGCTTCACTCATTACCAATGATAAATTCTTAGGTGTAGATACAAGATTTTTATTTATTTATTTTTGTAAAAATTTATGTCTACTGCCATATTTGTAACATCCTAGTACCTCGCTTTTGATATTGTCTGCTTTGGGGCCGTCGCCCCCTCACGGTTTTAAAACACATTAAGAGGAGAGGTATTTAAACCCTCATAAGGTATCTTTTGTTCCCCTCCCTAGCCGATGTGGGATATAACAGTCCACCCACTTTTGGGCCCAGCGTCCTCGCTATCACATTAATTAACCCACATCGACCCGAGTCTGACTCTGATACCAATTGTAACATCTCAGTGTCTTGCTCTTGATATTATCCTCTTTGGGGCCCGTCACCCACACGATTTTAAAACGCATCAAGAGAGGAGGTATACAGACTCTTATAAGGCGTCTTTTGTTCCCCTCTCCAGCCAGTGTAGAACATAACACTACACCCATTTTTAAGCCCAGCGTTCTCGTTGGCACATCAATCCACATCAACCCGAGCTTGACTCTGATACCAACATTTCATCTATTTGTTTGCTATTATTTGAGTTGGTTGGTTTTCTCACATTAACAACTAGCTTTTTGGTAGTGTTCTCCATCCAATTTAGCTTCGAATGAATTGGTATAAGAAATTAGTCTTTGATCTTTTCATGGAGTTGCTCTCCTAGAGCCTTCTAACTGGCATGAGGTTAAGTGAAGTGTCATCCATAAAGCATTCTAACTCGCATGCCGTGGGGTGTAGCGACATTTTTCTAAGTGAAGTGTAACACCCCATTTTCATAAACATTTCCATAGCGTTTTGATCAGAGTTGAGCATTGGAATTATTTTCAAAATAAAGAGTAACTGAATAACATTGTTTGCAGAGTATCCGGTTGTTCATACAAGACAGTCATCCGAGTATTTAATAAAGTACACAATAACGTCTCTATCCGGGGTTCTTATCCGGCTCCTTACCCTTGTCCTCGATCCCGATTCCCCGGATCCCGAAGCTAAGGTAAGAGCGAGGTCCAATACCCATCGGACCTCGGGTAACGGTTAACCTCATGCTTATGTAAACAATATATGGATGACGGTTTATTCATGACATGTCAGCAAAGTACAAAATCACATATGTAAAACAATAACCACACATAGCCATCGCACATGTATGTTATCCCTGTCTGCACTATTCACCAGTGCCACGATGTACATTCGTGTCCTCAGCGCTAGGAAAACAATCTCACGGCATTATCAAGACTATAACCCGTGTATAGTTGAATGTATAATGAAGAACTTAAGACGAGTCTTAGTCTATGAATACAACCATCATATATAAGCATACAATAAGCATCAGAGTTAAGGTTACAATACGCGTCCGTACCTTCGTTGATGAATACGGTACGTTTGTCGGTAAGAATGCGATCACAGATCTTCTATAAAGGTAATATCGCATTTATTAATTCATAAATAATATTCTAGTAAATATTTTAGTCACAAATGACCATTTTACCCCTGGTGTAATTATTTTTCAATTACTTTCTACAATTTCGTAAAAATGATGTTTGACAACATATGGGCTGATTTTTCGCCTAACTTTGAAAACTCACCATTAATTCTACAGAATTCAGAATGAGGATCCGAAAAATTCCTCGGAAACCTTAGGATGTCTAGTTTTAAAGAAAAATACTGGTTCTTGCCCAGAGTTTAAGAATAGTTCCCAGTTTTTACGTGTTCATCTTCTGCCCAGAAAATTTCCAGAAAACATAGCCCAACTTTGGATATTTTTATCTTTTAGCACAGAACTCGAAATAATTCACTCTTGGTAGATTTGGAAAGCCCTATATGTCTACTTTAACCAGGAATTTTCTCAGAATTTTAGAACCTCATTTTCAATATAAAATACTGGAATTTGTACCCTGACTTCACAAATTTCTAACCGATAAAATTTCGCAGAGCTTCGCTACTTTGATCATAATCTTCCAAAAATTTTGCTATATCACTTTCTCCAGAAATTTTTCGAAATAAAACCATTTCTAACCATCAAAACATGATAACAAAAATATATTGGAAGATTAAAGATCAAAACAACATTTAAACTAAAATCTACAAAACTTAAAACTAGAAACTAAAAGCTTTGCTTACCTCTTGAAGAACTTCCTTCTCCTTCTTGCTTCCCACTATGATTTTCTCTCTACTCTTGCTTCTAAACTCATCTACTTTGGTTGAGTTTGGTGTGAGAATTATGAAGAGCAAAGGCCTCTATTTATAGTGAAAATTCAAGGCCTATTCCAACCATAATTCTTCCTTAACCAAACATTCCTTATAAACCAAACACTCTTCTTCCATCTACCAAAAACTACCATTCCTCTTGCCTATTCCATCCACCAAAAACTACCAATCCTCTTGCCTATTCCATCCACCAAAAACTACCATTCCATTTACCTATTCCATCCACCAAATTTTATTGAATAAAAACCAACAATTAATATGATATTAATATCATATTTTATGTTCCTTATATGTAGTCTTAAAAATTGGTCTTTGGTTTAATTAATTCCAAGAGCAAATTTCCTAAATTACAATAAATAAGTTTCAAAATTTTGACACCACAAATTCACTTTTATTTAATAGGTATTATTTATCAAGATATAATACTTAAGATAAATAATTATTCGGGTATTACATGAAGTGCCGTAGGGGCGACTAATGAAATGTTGGCTTTCCGTGGAGTCAATTTATGGAAACATAATTTAAAACCTAAGGGAGTATAAACTGTTATTTTAAACTTGCACGGTAACTAACTATTTTGATTGGCTGTATTTCCATATTAAACTTTGATGTTTGGCCTTCCATAAATTAAATAATTAGGTGACCAATATTTCATCTATTTGTTTGCTATTATTTGAGTGAGTTGGTTTTCTCACATTAACAGCTAGCTTTTAGGTAGTGTTCTCCATCTAATTTAGTTTTGAATAAATTGGAATCAGAGTTAGACTCGGGTCAGTGTGGGTTGATGTGCCAGTGAAGACGCTGGGCCCAAAGGTGTGTGAAGTGTTATGTCTCATATCGATTAGGGAGGGGAACAAAAGACGCCTTATAGGGTCTGGATACCTCTCCTTTTGGCACGTTTTAAAATTGAGAAGGGGTCACAGGGCCCTAAAATAGACAATATCGAGAACATGGTGCTTACAGTTGGTATCAGAGCTAGACTCGGGTCGATGTGGGCTAATACAATTGGTATCAGAGTCAGACTCGGGTCAATGTGGGTTGATGCGCTAGCGAAGACGCTAAAAAGGTAGATAGTATTATGTCCTATATCGGCTGTGGAGGGTAACAGAAGACGCCTTATAAAGGTCTGGATAACTCCCATCTTGACACATTTTAAATAGTAAGGGGGTGACAAGGCCTCAAAGAGGACAATATTGAGAGTAAGGCATTGAGATGTTACAATTGGCATCAGAGCCAGGCTCGGATCGATATGGTTTGATGTATCAGCGACGTGTTTTAAAACCGTGAAAGGGTAACAGTCATAAAGTGGACAATATTGAGTGTGAGACATTGAGGTATCACAATTGGTATCAGAGAGGGAGGTATCACAATTGGTATCAGGGAGGGAGGTATCTAGACCCTTATAAGGTGTCTATTTTTCCCTCCCCAACTGATGCTGAATGTAACACCCCACCCATCTTTAGGACCATCATCCTCGCTCGCACATCAATCCATTTTATATGGGAAAGTTAGCGTTCAACTTGGCGTAGGAGAAAGGACTAAGCTCACACCATATTGTGTTCTTATATGTCTTACCTTAGATGGAAAACTTGTCACGTTTAAAGTTGCCAGGCATGCTCTTTTTCTATAAAAAAAATGGGGATTGCCAGGCATGCTCTTTTTCTGTAACACATAATTAATTGCTTTGAATAGGAATAGAAGTTGCAAGGAGTGAAACTCTTCTTTACGTTTTTCACGTCATTAGTACTGCAAGGAGTGAAATTTCTGCTGAGGTTGTTTCTATGGTATTTGATGAGGAAAAGGATTCCCCTTCAAAGCTTCCTAGGAAGGAATTGTTGAACAAAAATAGTTCAAGGCACTAACAGATATCTTCATCTCATCAATCAGTAGGTGAAAATTTCTCACAATGAAAGACTTATTTCTTGTTTTTCTTTTAACACTGGGTAATCTTCAAGTTTTTGCTTATCATAATTTTAGGGGCAAGTACTTCAAAGGAGAAAGGCAAAGGAGTGGCCAAGTGAATGGAACATTGTCTTCATTTTCTTTATTTGCCATATTACAAACACGTTTTTGCTTGTTGGATTTGTGGCGTTACAAGTTGGGACTTCATGCATTCTCTCTCCTTTCTCTCACCTCTCTGCCTCATCTTCTTCTCACCTTCACTACTGTGGATTCCCTCCCCACCCTTTGTCCCCAACTCTTTTATTCCTTATCCTAGAGATCACCATAAATAGGGACAATCTTTAAAATCATGAATTACATCCTAAGAAGCAAAAAAAAAAAAAAAAAAAAAGGAAATTGTATCAAACTTCAAATAGGGGCAATCTTAAAAAAATGTAATTAATACCTTGTCTGGTCATAATAAAGACTACCCAATTCTTCTAAAAAAAGTACCTTCATAATAGGCAACTCTCAATTCTTCTAGTAACAAGGAAAACTACTTAAGTAGTACTTAGATTAAATCTTGGTTTCAAGTAATATAAAGCAAACATATGACTTTTTTGAAAACTTGTTTGTCCGATTAATATTAAAATGCAAGTTTATATGAAAAATGATTTAAATGACATAGATCATATAAATAATACATATACGTTATAATTATATATTGAAAATTTAAATGATAAGAACCTAAATCAGAGAATTCTGTGTGTGCCAAATTTTTAGGTAGTTTGTATATAAAGATTTATCAAGCTTTTATCGCCAAATAAATTTTTTACCAACAAAAAATAAACACATAAGTTTTAGATTCAATATGCTTTAAGTTGCGAGGTGTTTTTTCGAAGCTTGCAAGAGAAACATTTATTTAAACGAAATAAGTAAAGTTTATTTAGACCAATCTTCTAGAAAATAAAGGTTATTTTCTGTAGATATAAAATAATATAAACAAATAAAATTCAAATAAACGAAATAAGTATCTTGTATCTATCTTGTATCCCTTAATATCCTCTACCGGGTTGTGTTTCTTAAATGTTATTTTCATAATCTCATATCCACTATTAGATTAAATAAAAGAAGTTTAGATTCAATCTTTTATGAAATTATTACTATAATCATAAATAAGTAAATTTAAAATCTTAAAGTCCAAACAATACAATTCATAATATCAATACAAAAAAAATTGTAAAATTTAATTTTCATAATAATAATGTCAAATCATTTTTTAATAAGATAAAAGAGACATTTCAATTTATAATAAAACCACATTTATTATTTGAAACCATTACTTGGAAATTAGATAAGGTAAGATAACTTTGAAATGGTTATATATAATAATAATCTCAATTAAATCTTGTTCAACTGTCAAAATGACTATACTTTTAACAAATAATTAATTAGGCTAAAAGCCTGGTTAGAAATTTTGAAATGTTGTTAAAAGACTATAATATCCCTATGTAGTTAAAAAGAAAAATTGAAGATATGTGTAGACCTAATTTCAATTTTAACTAAATAATATCAAATTGTATTAGATATGATATGTGCGTAATAATTAACCTCAAAATAATATTTCAAAATAAAATATGAAGAGATTTTAAATTCTTTTAAATCTAAATCAAATAAAATCATCAAATACAAATTTGTTTGAACTAAATCAATAAAATAAAATAAATAAAATAAAAATAAATAAAAATTAGAGCCTCGACACCTTTTTTTCCTCCTCTTTTAGGAGAATATCTCGGGAAGTATGATTCTTTTTGATGCTGAACGAGAAAAATTGATTTAGGGAAAAAATTAACTTTTCAACAAAATAGAAATAGCAATATAAACGATCAACGCCACCGTCCCAGTAAATCCTAATGGCGAACGATTTCCTCTCACAGTCTAGCGCTATGGAGCAGACAGGCGATAACCCATTCCTTCCCGAAGATATTATCAGAACCATTCTCAAAAGTCTTCCTGTAAAATCTCTAATCCGATTTCATTGTGTTTGTAAAGATTGGAAAAATCTCCTTAAGACACCTTCTTTCATCACGGAACACTTGCACCACTCCATGAATGAAAACCCTTTGCTTCTTTTGCAATGGGACGACAAACGTGATCCTTTGCACTTTCATATTCTCAATCACAAGATGCAACTTCTTGAAGTTCAGCCGCCATTGCCTTTGATGGATTCTTCGTCACGGACTGAAATTGTTGGTTGCGGCAACGGCTTGGTCTGTGTTACTGGCCTTAATTCTCCTCCTTCCCTTTCAGTGTGGAATCCTGCCACTAGAGAGATTCTACAGGTGCCCAGTCCCATTAAAATTGAAATTGATTTTTGTGCATTAGGATTTGGTTTTAGTCCAATTGACAATGATTACAAGATACTGGTATCTGATGAATGGGTTGATATTGATAGATTTTGTAATACAGTAGAAGTGTATTCATTATGCACAGGATCTTGGAAGGAAATAAAAGTTGAGGACTTTGGAGGTTTAACTATTTGTGATTATCCTACTACGGTTAATGGAGCTATGTTTTGGTTTGGGTATAAGGTGATGAATGTTTATGAGAATGGTTTTATTGTTTCTGATAAGGTGGTAGTTTCATTTGACATGGTAATGGAAGTGTTTACATGGATTCCACTTCCATGTGACGATGATGATTCATGTGAAAGTTTTCTAAGTTTGTATGAGAACAAACTTGCTATGTTATTTGGTACTGTGAGCGAGAACGATAAATCATATAGAACTGATTTGTGGGTGATGGAGGAGGGAGCCCTCTCATCTGGGGAGAGATGTAGTTGGAGTAAGAAATATAGTATAAGCAACCCTCCAAGCATATATCCAAGAGGTATTTGGTTGGATGAAATTGTCTACCTCACCATTGGGTTGCCAACATATGATGAACCTGAATTTGAAACAAACCATAGAACAATAGATGTTCTATATACGTTAAATCTTAGTACTCATGAACGGGTGGACTTTAATTGCCGCCAACGTGGCTCTCAATTTTGGCTTACTTTCGACTATGCCGAAAGCCTTATTCCTATTGCCAACATCTATCCTTGTTCCTAACCATTACTTTTAATGTTTTCTTTGTTTGAAGACTTTCAGTTGTGATTATCATCAATACTAGATGATGTTCCCAGCTCGTAGTATTTGATTTGTTTATAATATTATGTTTAGTTCTTTTTTCAAAGAATTTTGGTTGTGA
Source organism: Acacia melanoxylon (assembly GCA_019022615.1). Taxonomy (NCBI): domain Eukaryota; kingdom Viridiplantae; phylum Streptophyta; class Magnoliopsida; order Fabales; family Fabaceae; genus Acacia; species Acacia melanoxylon. The sequence goes on from JAFJYJ010000010.1 coordinate 4,638,019, forward strand.
TTAATTATCGATATTATGTTTATTTGCGAGTATTCCATAAACACTTATTTTTCTCATGTTTCTGTGCAAAAAGGTTCAAAGCAAACCGTCATTACAGTGAATGTCGATGCATAAATTAATTAATGAAATGAATTCCGCCCAAACAATATGTTATTATACACATTTTCAAAAGACTATTTTTATTCGTGAAGCCACGATTGAAATCCACGGCAGATATAGATGAAGAGAGAGCCAGAGAGGTTTGAAGACCTGAGACATTTGTTGTAAAGCAATCAATTTGTAAGAAAAAACAAAGATAGCCTCACGATATCGTCTCTCCTCTCTGTTAGAGAGGAAGAGCAAGTTGGAACAACCCAGTAATCACTCTTAATATTGTCCACTTTAGGCCCATCACCCCTCAAGAGGAGAGATATCTAGATCCTTATAAGGCGTCTTTCGTTCCCCTCCCCAACCAATGTGAGACCTCACAATCCACCCCCTTCATTCCACTCCCTAGCCGATATGAGACCTCACAATCCACCCCCTTCGTTCCCCTCCCTAGCCGATATGAGACCTCACAATCGCTGGCACATCGACCCGAAAGAAAACCACAAAAATTCCAAAACTAAATAAAGGGAAGTGCACATGTTATGTCATTTATTTTGCCACCCAAATACCAACTCATATCAAAGATCAATAAGGGTGGGAATAGGCTAGGCTCCTATCTGGCGGCCTACAGCCTGACCTATTTAAGGCCTGATCAGGCCTGGCCTATTTGTTAAAAAGGGCAAGCCAAGGCCTATTTAAAGGCCTATATGTGTAAATAGGACATGCCTATTTTTTTAAGGCTGACCTGTTTACACATTGAATAAATATATTTATATTTGTATCATCTAAATAACACTATTTATTTTTTCATTCTTATATTTATATAGATGTTTTTTGGTTGCCCATCCGGTATCCAGAGCTTTGCCCTAACTAATCCGAATTCGACTCGGGTCGCATACCTGGCTATGGTGGATCCTCAAAGTGCATAAAGCCTACTTATGACTTTCAAGGCCTGCAATATGAGGCCTTTAAGAAGGCTTCAAGCCTTACCAGGCTTTATGAAGGCTTAGGCCTGAGCTTAAAAAAAAAACCTACATTCAGGCTCAGGCCTTTTACCCCCATTATAAGCTCAGACTTGTTTAACCAAAGCCTGGCCTGACCTGGCCTATTTCCATACCTAATGATCAATCTCATTTTAAATTCTGACAATATTTTATCCATTTTAAGTTTCTAATTAGATTGTATAGAAAGATTGAGCTCGAGATCCAATCAAATTTATCTTTATTAGCTTTTCCCTATGAAATCGAACATATGATCTTGATCCAATATTTGAGATTATTAAGTAGCCTTTTTTTGGGCTTTGTATATTCAAATCAATAATCCTTAAGCCCATCATGTTGGTTGGACACTAAACTCATAGATTTTTGGATGAGGTATTAAATGATTTGACATTAAGTTTATAGGGTGATTGACCCAAGATATTCAATTGATTAGTAGCAGACAATTATATCAAGATGTTGCAACTTGTTAGAAAGAAGGGGTATAATGTTAAATCTCAATAAAAGAGTTAAGTTAAAATACTAAATGACTTGAATAAAAGGTTAAAAGAGCTGACAAAGGAGAAGCATTTAGTATGTGAAGTTGAAACAAAGAAAGATATGTATAAGTTAAGAATGATAAAAAGGAGAATGATGATTCCAAAACAAAGTCAATGTTCTATTATGTTGAGGATATAGGCATATTTCTCGATTGTATTTTGATGTAAGGGTTTTTTTAATGATAGAATCATTAGGACAAGTAGACTTTTAAATTTCCCTCGACCAAAGATAAATTTTAGGATTAAAGTATTATTGAATTTCATACTATTAGGAGGCTTCACTACAAAAAAAAAAAGCCTTGTTTTGCGACGGAACTTTTCTGTCGCAAAACAAGCATTTTCCGTTGCAAAACCGGTTTGCGATGGAAAGCGGTTTGTCGCAAAAACCGGCATCGCAAACTACTATTGCGATGGAAAGCATGTCTGTTTCCATCGCAAATTCGGAATTTGCGACGGAAAAGTCTTCCCCTCACAAACACTGAAATTTGCGGGAAACACTTTCCCTCGCAAATCCTGAAATTTGCAAGGCAAAGTGTTTTCGTCGCAAATTTAATTTATTTAAAAAAAATATAAAAATTCAGAAAAAGTAAAAAAAATACATAAAAAATATAAAAATTAGAAATTAAAACAACTTGTATATCATAAAAATAAATTGTAACAATCATAAGAGTTTACATAGCAAAAACAAAATATTACAAAGGGTGTTTTGAATTTTGGACAGTAGGATTAATATACTGCACGCAAAATCAGATTATCAAATCAACATCAGAATGTATGAAAATGTAAAAAAGAAACATGAAAATTTGAGGAAAGTATAAGATGTATACAATATTTAACACATGAATAACCTCTACTTACTTGTTCTATTATAAATCCCATAAGTCCAGTAAATATTATCAGCTTAATAAGTTGGCGGAGCACCCAACCGTTTCGAACATACGGTGTGCGGGGCTAGCTTGGCTATATCAGCAATGCATCAAGATGACAATAAAGAGAATGCATTAAACAAGTTAGTGAAGGAGTTCAGAATTATACTCAGGAAAAAAATTATTTGGACAAATTCAAAGAAATTATAACAGCATTTAGACAGGCACAAGCAACTCAAGTAGATTGTACAGTTACTCTTTACAACTTTGATGAATCTCAACATAAATTGCAATAGCCTACTAATAAAATGAAGACTACAATTCAATGCTACAAGAAAAAAATAATATAGTTTTTGTTACGGACCCCGGTCAGGCCCAATACCGAGGTGGCCCGCTAAGGAATAGGCCCCAGGTCGGGATCTTCCTACGATAATGGGAAATCCCATATTACTTATGATCCGGATATATATGAATCCATATCTTAGATATGATATAACGACCTAAGATCACGATAGGCCCTAGATACCGGGCCAAAGGTATTCTCTATAAATACAGGGGTCGACCCTTAAGGTGCACACGTTCTAATCTTGAACTATTTACATATTGTCACACTGTGCAAACACACCACACCCTTGGCGAAGAGCCTAGTCTATGTACAGTGATCCCACGCTCTCCTGGATATCTGCATCATATATATTCGGGCAGAGTATATTGATCCAACAACAAAGCACTAGCCCATCCGGCTAGACATCTGTGTTCTACACCAGAACATTGGCGCCGACCGTGGGGACGTTAAATTTTGATCCCCGTGACCAACGATGGCTAATACCAGAAGCAGCAGTCGGAACCTTCAGCCGGGAAATCCACCACAGGCTGAGGAGAATCAACAGCAACAAATGCAAGACCCGCCGTTGCCCGAGGATGTCCCGGAAGACGACTCTACGAATGAGGGGAATGACGTCTCTGACACGGCTTCCTCTCCTGCAGTGACTGCCAAACCTCAGGGCACCGTGGCACAAGGAATCCCACCCCTGAGTCTGGACATCACTCTTTTATAGAAAACGCAGGACTCAATGTTGAGGAGATTAGAGAATATGGAAAAGCGCAGTAACCTCCAACGTCAAGAGGATTTTAGGGTGATGCAATAGATGATGGTAGATCGCTGCAAGCAGTTGGGGGCGATGATCCAGATGAATAACCGGGATGACGGACAAGGTAGGAAAGAGAAGGCGATCATTGAACGACCGAGGCCCATGCAACAAGAAATCAGCACAACTGTTCCGCAGACGGATTTGGGGCGACCTCAAACCCGAAATCCAGTTGCCCCCCAGAAGAAAACGCATGCTGAGACTACCCCGGATGAAGATGAAGACCGAGATCGTGAGAAACCACCTTGGCGGGAGACTTCCCCAAAAAAGTATAAGATGAGATACGCGGTAGGCCGCAATAGCAGTGCTTTCTCGGACGAGATAGCAAACGAACCTTATCCGGAGGATTTCGACCTGGCAGACTTGCCTAAATATGACTAAACACAAGATCCGAGGTCCCACTTGGACACATTCAAGTTACTCATGTTCGTACGACGAATTGGAGGGCCGGTCATTGCCCGACTCTTTGCCACCACGCTAACCGAACCGGCCCAGAAATGGCTGATTTCACTGCTAACCAATTCAATTCAGAGTTTCGAAGACTTCGGAACCAAGTTCGAGTTAAACTTTGCAACAAGTAAGAAGCAGCCCAAGTCCTAGTTCACCTTTAGCAAGATTAAGCAACAGTGTGGTGAAACACTCCAGAAGTACTTGGACAGATTCAAGGAGGTGGCATTGCAGGTACAATCTCTCCCGGAAAGCGTACACGTTCATTGTCTTATAGATGGACTAGATCCATCATCTCGGTTGGCAAATTCCATCTTCAAAAATAAAGTTTATACCCTCACGGAATTCAACACGCGGTCAAAGCAGTACTTAGATGTGGAACAGATGGAGTTGGCTAACACGGCAGGGAATGACTAGGGCAAGGATACACCCCTACGGGGAAAAGGGCCACCTGAAAGAGAAGATTCCAACAAGCGGAACCGAGACAACAGGCCCAGGGGGGAAAGAGTTGAAGGGAAGGCGAAGTATGACAGATATACCCCCTTGAATGTGGCACGTTCTCAAATTTGGAAGGAGGTATCGTTGACCGAAATGAAAAGGGTAGAAAGACCTCGACCCCTCCGATATTGAACTACCACAGATCAATCCAAATTCTTTGCGTTTCACGACTGACCGGGCCATACCACGGACAAATTCGAAAAATTCGTATGAGAAGGGAGATTGCGCTAGTATGTGATCAAAACATAAGGACAGAAAAATAACAAATGAAACCGTGGGGGCCGGAGTCCTAGCCCAGCACAGGACCGGAAGAAGGAAGACAAGCGGCGAAAGTCACATAGTGATGACGAGGAGTTTCCAGAGGCCGAGTTCAATTGCAGCGTCATCATCGGAGGTCTCGGTGGCGGAGGAGACACGGCAAGTTAGCGTAGGAAATATTTGAGGGAAATCCTCTTCGTTAGGAACATCCCGAAATCCAAAGAAGACAATAGCAAACCGACGCCTGCACCGTTAGCCTTTACTAATGAGGATATGAAAGACGTAGTTCCAGGACATGAGGATGGTTTGGTCATCACCGGAACCCTGATGAACTGCCGGGTAAAAATGATTTTTGTGGACGCAGGCAGCTCGACATATATCATAAGCTGGGATGCTTTCAAAAGGATGAAACTGGATACAGAGGATCTGAAACCATGCAAAACAACCCTTATAGGGTTTAACGGCGAACACTCACCTCCCAAAGGGTATATCGATCTCAAGTTAACACTAGGAACCAAATAAGAGTTCAAGTCAGAGCGGGTAAGATTAATCGTGGCCAACTTCCTGTCTCCATATAATATCATTCTAGGCAGGCTGACTATCCATAAGTGGGATATATTGGTATCCATAAAGCATCAGAAGTTGAAAATGACGAACAACAGAAACAAGGTTGTCACGATCGTTGGAGACCAAAAAGAATCTCGACAATGCTATTTCGAGACAATCCGGGAAAGTGAAGGCAGTTCGTCGTCCCCACCTCGAATGCAACAAGGCAAGAGAAATGAAGGCGCGGCGGGAAGAATACAAGCAAGATGGCCTGTAAGCATGGTCAAACTCGACCTAAGAGAAAAGCTCGAGGTCCCCCGTCCAGAGCCAGAAGGCGAATTAGAAGACTTCATACTAGGAATCGAGGCCTCCCAGATCACCAAGATTGGTGGAGCCATGAGTCCAGAGCTGAAAGACCAACTAAAGAACTTCTTAAGGAAGAACCGAGATGTATTCGCTTGGACGTCGACAGAAATTCCCGGGATAGACCCCAGATTTTGTTGCCATAGGATCGCGATCCTGCCGGGATCAGCACTGGTTGCCCAAAATAAGAGGAAACAAGGGTCAGACAAGTATCCCTGGAACAACACGTCGACGAACTGTTGGATGCCGGGTTCATTAGGGAAATACAATACACCACATGGTTATCAAATGTGGTCATCGTCATGAAACCAAGCGGTAAATGGAGGGTGTGCACGGACTACAAGGACTTGAACAAAGCATGCCCTAAGGATTTGTACCAGCTATTATCCTTCATGGATGCTTATTCTGGGTACAACCAAATCACGATGCATCCAGAAGACCAAGAGAAGACGACTTTCATAACCGAAAGAGCTAACTATTGCTACAACGTAATGCCCTTTGGGTTGAAGAATGCCGGGGCCACCTACCAGAGAATGATGAACCGAGTCTTTGAAGACCAGCTCGGGCGAAACGTAGAAGTTTACATCGACGACATGATCGTCAAGACAATGAACCCCGAAGACCATATCCGGGACTTGGAACAAACCTTTGAGAAACTGCGGGCGTACCAAATTCTCCTGAATCCGGCCAATTGCGCGTTTGGAGTACCAGTAGGGAAGTTCTTAGAGTTTTTGTTAACAAGCCGGGGAATTGAGGCCAACCCGGACAAATGTAGGGTGGTTTTAGACATGAAAGCCCCTCAGAACAAGAAAGAAGTCCAACAGTTGACGGGAAGGCTGGCGGCATTAAACTAGGTTCCTACCGAGATCGGCAGAAAGGGCTCTTCCTTTCTTTAAACTCCTGAAAAAGGAGGCGCAAGGAGGATGGAACCCGGAGTATGAGTCGGCATTCAACAAGATTAAGCAATGTCTGGCGACCCCGCCTGTATTGTCAAAACCTGAACCAGGAAAGGTACTTTTCCTCTACTTATCGGTGGGGGAGGAAGCTGTGAATGCAGTCTTGGTTCGGGAGATAGAGGCCGACTAAGAACCAATCTACTTCATAAGTAAAACGTTGCAGAGCTCGAAACTGAGGTATCAGAAATTAGAAAAAGTGGTTTTCGCCCTACTTATGGCGGCAAGAAGACTACGCCAGTACTTTCAGAGATTCCAGGTCATCGTTCGAACTAGTCAACCGATCCGACAGGTGTTACACAGACCAGATTTAGCTGGAAGGATGATCAGTTGGGCAATAGAGCTATTCAAGTTCGACATCACATATGAGGCCCAACATGCGATCAAATCGCAAGCAGTGGCGGATTTTGTAAGGGAACTCACCCCGGCTTATGAAGAGGACACATCCGAACTCGAGGTATGGAAGATGTACATTGACGGATCATCAAACGCCAAGGGAAGTGGAGCTGGGATCATAATCGAAAACCCAGAAGGGGTCGCGGTCGAACACCCACTTCGCCTCAACTTCCTAACCTCAAATAACCAGGCAGAATATGAAGCGGTGTTGGCCGGATTACAGCAGGCAAAGGAACTTGGAGCATGGAGAGTAAAGGTCCTAACGGACTCACAGTTAGTAGCCGCGCAGATCGGGGGACCTATCAAGCAAAAGGACCCTTGTTAGCCAAGTACCTAAACAAGGCAAGGGAAATAATTTCCAATTTTGAAGAAGTGACGGTCACGCACATCCCGCGTGAGGAGAATGTTAGGGCTGATATTCTATCCAAACTCGCCAGCACGAAGGGGCCAGGGAACCATAGAACCGTGGTGCAACAAAATTTGGCGGAACCGAGTTGCGTACTAACCATATCCGCAACCACAGATTAGAGAAAGCCAATTGAAGACTATTTAGAAAGGGGAATCATCCCAACAGACACGACTGAGATGAAAAAGATGGTTCGAGAAGCTACCATGTACACCATGGTGGAAGATCAATTATATTGACGAGGACTTCACTCTTCTATGATGAGGTGCTTAGGCTCGGACGAGGTGAAATACGTTTTGGCAGAAATATACGAAGGGATCAACAGCCAGCATATGGGAGGAAAAGCTCTAGCCAGGAAGGCTTTACGAGCAGGCTACTACTGGTCGACCATGGTGGCAGATTCCCTGGAGCTTGTGAAAAGATGTGACAGTTGCCAGATGCACGCCAAGATCATCTGGCTCCCTCCAGCGGAACTGAAAAGTATCTCGGCCCCATGGCCTTTCTACAAGTGGGGGATGGAACTTTTAGGACCATTCAAAGTAGCCCCCGGACAACTCCGCTGGCTGGTGGTCGCGGTCGATTACTTTACTAAGTGGATAGAAGCTGAGCCTTTGACGACAATCACCTCGACACGCATTCAGCGATTCTTCCGGCATAGCATTGTGTCGCGATTCGGAGTACCTGTCGAGATAGTCACGGATAACAGGACCCAGTTTATCGACAAAGGCTTCCGAGAGATGATCGCGGACCTCGGTATCGAGCAACATTTCACTTCCGTGGAGCATCACCAGTCCAACGGGCAGGCCGAAGCCGCAAACAAGATAATTGTCGAGGGCTTAAAGAAGCGGATGCAAATATGATAAGGTTAGATAATATATGAGTAACAACTTCAAAATATTTTTTCAAAGTAAAATATGATAAGGTTTTAATTTATTTTCAATCCAAAGCAAATAAAATCATCAAATACAATTTTGTTTGAACTAAATCAATCAAATAAAAGATCTAATATTAAAAATAAATATCTTTTAATAATATTTTTATTCATATATCAAAGGAAAAATTAGAGCAAAAGACCATGAGAGAATAATATTTATTAATCAGGATCACAAAAATTAGAACCTCCACACATTTTTTTCCTCTTGTTGGAGAATCTTTGTTGGTTCATGGAATGTTGATAACGCAATATATTGATCTAACATATCCATCACATTGACAGGTTAAAAAAAAGGTCCCTATATTTTTTATAAATTTTAAATGTTCAAATAAATTATGATTAAATATAATATTTTGATTTTAAACACACAAGTTTTAGATTCAATATGATCTAAGTTGCGAGGTGCTTTTTCTAAGCTTGCAAGAGAAACATTAATTTAAACGAAATAAATAAAGTTTATTTAGACCAATCTTCTAGGAAATATAGGTTATTTTCTGTAGATATAAAATAATATAAATAAATAAACTTCAAATAAGTGGTTTGAAGCTCGCAAAAGATAACCAATGATTATTATTTATAAAAAGATATCCCGTGCATGATTTATTATTTAAATAGGTAATAATAAGTATATTGAATAAATTTTTGACGGTACAAATATATAGATATTTAGATGTTTCAACTTACACACACATAGATATAATTTTTTTGATAGATTATGAGTATTATATACCTAAAATATATGTTTAGATGTTTAATTTGAATATATATAATGTACATAAAATACTCAAAATATATATTGCATTGTACGTGCATAATTGAAAGCACATATTATAATAATAACTCAATTATATACTTTTTGGGCTTTTTAGGGAATTAATTATATAATATATACACTGTACACACACATACAAGGATAATAATAATAAAAAAAACAGGGAGATATTTTCATGGTAAAAAATATCAGGAGATTTGTTTTCCAGAATATCCGAAGAAAATTTATATTGTTATTAGGCTGAAAAATCCTACGTACGAGAAGTCAAATTAGTGTCACATTAGTTTATTTAGAGCGCTAGAGGCAAGGGCGGAGCTTGAGACAAAAATTTGGGGGGTCAAATAATAGTGGGGGATTCGGGGGTTTTGAGCGAAATACCGAATTTTTTTTTAAGGAAAGTTTTAAATGTATTAAAAAAATAAAAGAATATAAACAAGAAAAGAAAATAATATAAAAAAATACACCACAACATTGGAAGGTAAGAGGCTGAGGTTTAATCGTTAATTTATGTAATTGTGAATCTTTGGTTCAACCATAAACTTCATGTAATTGAACATCACAACATTGGAAGGCAAGAGGCTAAAGTTTAGAATGAAAAATTAATTAACTTCATCCACAGATGTAGTGTAAAATAGGTAAAAGTATAGTAAAGAATACATCACAAAAGTACATTTCACTGATAAGCTAAAAATTTCAGGTAATTAGAATGAAATATAGAAAAAAATGATAAGATTAACATAAATCATAAAAGACCCCACATGGAACACAAATTGAATTATAAGCTCCAAAGATATAAAAAAAGGGAGAAAAATTGGGGGCCAAAATTTAATTTTACATTATATTAAAAAAACTTCTTAAGAAAATTCTAAACATTTTTTTTTTGGGGGGCCATGGCCCCCACTAGTCCCTTAAAAGCTCCGCCCCTGCCTAGAGGGATTAGTCGGATTTAAAATAATATAAATGTTTAAAAAATTTAATAAAATAGCTTAAATTCTAATAGTACGATATTATATACTTTACTAACTTCTGATTATTTCTGAGATATGTATTTTTTCTTATATTATAATATTATAGATTTCAATATTTATATCTTATTAAGTTATTGGTGGAAGGGTGATAGTGCTAACGTATCGCAAGGAGGGTTGCTCGAACTGTGGCTTTTGTGAATTAATTAGAGATAACCATTTTCCTTGCAGCTCTGAATATATAGCTTCTTCGAATATATGGTAGCTTGTATCTATCTTGTATCCCTTAATATCTGCTAACGGGTTGTCTTTCTTTAATTTTATTTTTATAATCTCATATCCACTATTAGATTTAAAAGAAAAAAAGGGTTCAGATTCAATCTTTTAAGAAATTATTACTATAATCATAAATGAGTAAATTTAAAATCTTAAAATCCAAACTATACAATTCCTAATTGCAATACAAAAAAATTGTAAAATTTAATTTTTATATTAATAATGTCAAATCATTTTTTAATAAGATAAAAGAGACATTTAAATTTATAATAAAACCACTTTTATTATTTGAAACCATTACTTGGAAATTAGATAAGGTAAAATAAATTTGAAATGTTTATATATAATAATAATCACAATTAAATCTAGTTGAACTGTCAAAATGACTATACTTTTAACAAATAATTAATTACTAATTAGGCTAAAAGCCTTGTTAGAATTTTTGAAATGTTGTTAAAAGACTATAATATCCCTATGTAGTTAAAAAGAAAAATTGAAGATATGTGTAGGCCTAATTTCAATTTTAACTAAATAATATCAAATTGAATTAGATAAGATATGTGCGTAATAATTAACTTCAGAATATTATTTTAAAGTCAAATATGATGAGATTTTAAATTATTTTGAATCTAAACAAAATAAAATCATCAAATACAAATTTTTTGAACTAAATCAATCAAATAAAATATCTAGAATTAAAAAAAAAAATTAATAAGCTTTTAACCCATATAAAAGGAAAAATTAAAGCCAAAGACGACCTTGAGTGAATAATATTTCATTAATTAATCAGGATCATAAAGATTAGAGACTCGATACCTTTTTCCTCCTCTTTTTGGAGAAAATCTCGGGAAGTATGATTCTTTTTTATGCTGAACGAGAAAAATTGATTTAGTGAAAATATTACCTATTCAGTAAAATAGAAATACAAATATAAACGATCAACGCCACCGTCCCAGTCCATCCTAATGGCGAACGATTTCCTCTCACAGTCTAGCGCTATGGAGCTGATAGGCGACAACCCATTCCTTGCCGAAGATATCATCAGAACCATTCTCAAAAGTCTTCCGGTAAAATCTCTAATCCGATTTCATTGTGTTTGTAAAGATTGGAAAGATCTCCTTAAGACCCCTTCTTTCATCACGGAACACTTGCACCACTCCATGAATGAAAACCCTTTGCTTCTTTTGCAATGGGACGACAAACGTGATCCTTTGCAATTTCATATTCTCAATCACAAGATGCAACTTCTTCAAGTTCAACCGCCATTGCCTTTGATGGATTCTTCATCGTGCATTGAAATTGTTGGTTGCGGCAACGGCTTGGTCTGTGTTACATATTTTACTGGCCTTAATTCTCCTCCTTCCGTTTCAGTGTGGAATCCTGCCACTAGAGAGATTCTACAGGTGCCAAGTCCAATTATATTTGAAAATAAATTTGTTGCGTTAGGATTTGGTTTTAGTCCAATTGACAATGATTACAAGATACTGGTATCTGATGAAAGGGCTGATATTGGTAGATTACGTAATACATTAGAAGTGTATTCATTAAGCACAGGATCTTGGAAGGAAATAAAAGTTGAGGACTTTGGAGGTTTGACTATTTTTCATTTCCCTACTACGGTTAATGGAGCTATGTTTTGGTTTGGGTATAATAATGTGATGAATGTTGATGAGAATGATTTTTTTGTTTCTGATATGGTGGTAGTTTCATTTGACATGGTAATGGAAGTGTTTACATGGATTCCACTTCCATGTGACGATGATGATTCATGTGAAAGTTTTCTAAGTGTGTATGAGAACAAACTTGCTACGTTATGTGAAAATGTGAGCGAGAACAATAAATCATATAGAACTGATTTGTGGGTGATGGAGGAGGGAGCCCTCTCATCTGGGGAGAGATGGAGTTGGAGTAAGAAATATAGTATAAGCACCTCTTCAAGCATATATCCAAGAGGTATTTGGTTGGATGAAATTGTCTACCTCAGGAATGGGTTGCCAACATATGATGAACCTGAATCTGAAACAAACCCTAGAACATCTATTGTTCTATATACGTTAAATCTTAGTACTCATGAATGGGTGGACTTTAATTGCTGCAAACGTGGCTCTCAATTTAGGCTTGCTTTCGACTATGCAGAGAGCCTTATGCCTATTGCAAACATCCATCCTCGTTCCTAGCCATTACTTCTGATGTTTTCTTTGTTTCCACCCCTGTCCCAACCATTGGTTGTGATTAATCAACAATACTAGATGATGTTGCTACATTCTAATATGATCTGTTTATAATATTATGTTTCCTTCTTTTTCAAAGATGGATATTATATTATGTTTGAAGACTTATGGCATTGATTAATTATCAATATTATGTTTAGTTGCGAGTGCAATTTCATAAACACTTATTTTTCTCAGCTTTGGCTCTTGGTTTATTACGACACATTTGATCAGATATTTCTTGTGTTGATTTGCTTAGTTGTTACTATGATGAAACTACTTTTATTCTGAGGAATAGGATGAAGAGGGCTCTAGGTTTTGGATTTCATTAGGTTGTGATTGAGCCTGATAATTTGTGATTTCTGTTTTAGCTTGTCCTTTTTTCATGTAAAAGATTTTTTTTAATCTTTTGTACGAGTCATGATTGCTGCAAAATAGAGGGTGGGCCTTGGAGCTAGGGTAAATGATGCTACTACCTGACCAAGTGGTCATATGTTTAAATCCTGGAAACAATAGTTGCGTTGGTAAAGTTGCATTTGTCCGTTGGGCCTCCCTGATGATTGCTCCAAAATATGAAAATGAAGATGATGATGATATTTAAGAGCATAGGTCCTTCTTTGTTCTTCACAATTAGGCAAACCAGCAAAATCTGACCAAACAAATTTTCTTTCTTTGTTTTTTTAGAAAATTTAGATTAAGGAATGTTTAAAGATACATAAAAAAATGATTGGTTTTTACAAGATCATGTGAGCAACAGAAAGTATATTGGCTGATTGTAAATGATACAGTACAAATAATTACTAATAATCAAAAGCTTTTCTTTCAGACAAAGCATCAGAGTGGGGGCTTACATAGAATAATTCAGTGACATATATACAAAACTGAATCCACCCCCCCCCCCCCCCCCCCCCCCCCCCCCCCAAAAAAAAAACGACGACCATAATCTCCATTTATTTTTATTTTTTTTAAAAAAAAGGCAAACTCTCTAATACTTTTCTAAAGGCCATGGCAACAATAATTAAACCAATAACTAGACCATTACAGAAGTTCCCCTATGGTTTCTATATCTCATGATTTATACATCAGAAACTCTGAATATTTGGTTAAAGAATTTACCTTCCAGAGAGTTAACTATTGGCCATAGAAATAGCTTTCTGCAGATTTGTTAAAGCTTTCTCATACCGCAGAAACCCCAAAAACCAAAACTCACAGCCATCTTTAGTCACTATCTGTTCTGTCTTGTTCTCATTCTCACTCTCTTTCGCCTCTTTTATCTTCCCTATTGGTATCAAAACGCATATGTATAATTAATCCCACCAACCTTCATATCAACACACTAAAATACTGACAAATAATTATATGGTTGATCCTAACAATTTGGTGGAATTTTGTTTTTTGTCGCTATATTTTCAAATGATTGGTTTGAAGTCTATAATTTGGACTTGCTCCGTGTTTAAGTATATGGAGGAGAATTAAAATTCGTTAAAAAGTATAGGAACTGGCAACGATTTGAAATTACAAAAAATTAAAACTAAAATTCAATCAAACACTATCAATAGTATTAACCCATAATTACATATATTTGGGTTTAAACGATGAAGATTACCTTGTAAGGTGCCCTGACCAAATCTCCGGGAGGAGAAGAGAAGTTCAAGGGTCTTTCGCTGCAAAATGCGATTTTTTGAGTGGAAATGAAGAGAGCGCCTGCAATAGGACCAGAAGTTGTGTACAGATAACACTGTGAAGCCTTCAAAAGCTGTTCATCATCTTCCATCCCAAAAATACGCTTGAAGATGTTCCTTCTTCCACCTTCTTGTATGATCTTTGACCGCAAACTCAACTTTCCCTTCACAGCTTCTGACAGCTTAGGACCCAGTTTCACAGCAATTATATTTTTTCACAGGTTCTGAGTTAATAATAATGATGATAAATCACATTTTCATCAGAACTAGCTAGCACATACATCTTAATTAAACTGAAATCTGACATATCATGTTCACGAATCCTGTAAGCAAAAGTGCTGTTTTTCCTGCCTGAGGAGATCTTCTTCTGCCCCAAATCTACATTCTCTTTACCTGCAGTTTCAAGAGATTAATTAAGAGAAACCCCATTAAAATTTGTTTTTCAACCCTCCCCTCCCCCCATGTTGCAGGTAGGCATGGAAATAAGTCAGGTCAGGCTTTGGCTAAATAGGCCTAAGCCTGCAATAGGGGCAGAAGGCCTGAGCCTGAATTCAGACCATTTTCTAGGCTCAGGCATGAACCTTCATAAGGCCTGGTCTAGCCTGAAGCCTTTTTAAAGGCCTACTTACAATATAGGCCTTTAAAAAGGCCTCATATTACAGGTTTTGGAGGCCATAAATAGACTTGTATATTTTAAGCCTATCAAAACATATATAAATATATCTTGAAATTATAATATAAGAATGAAAAACAATAAATATTATCTTATTTATATGATATAAATATAATTATATTTATTTAATATTTAAACAAAGCCAGGCCGAAGGCCTACAGTCGCCTTAACAAAATAGGTTTGGGCTATTTACATATTCAGCCTTGAAATAGGCCTTGGCCACGGCAGCCTTTTAACAAAATGGCCAGGCCGAGCAGCCCAAAATAAAAAATAGAAGCCACCGATAAGGGTCTGGCCTATTCCTACCCCTAGTTGCAGCCCTTATTTTAAAATTGAATTTTAACATTAAACCTAAGATCATTTTTCGTCTTATCTCTAATATTTATTATTATTTTTAAATTAATTAGTTTGACTTATATACAGAGATGGAACCCAAAAATATTTTTAGTCCGGACCAAAAAATAAACTTATTAAAATATTTACTAAATAGTATCACATAATATTGAAAATATAAGTAAATAATAATCGACAATTATAAATCAAAATAAGATATAAGATGATACTAATCTTTACCGTAGCTATCTCAAACAAGAATTTTACTTTTCTCTCACAATCCAATGAATAATGAACCAAACATTGTCTTAAAAATATGACAAACACAAACATAATAATTATATATATAATGAAATTTGATAAAATTATTTAAAATATAATCATAATATTTTCCTAATATTCAAACTATAACTCTAAATCTCTCAAACTATGCAATATAAACATTCTAAACCAATTAAAACTTTAAGATCACCTTCAATAATCCAAATAAATTATTTAACCCCAATTTACACTAAAAAAAAGTCATTTCTATTGATCAATGTAATTGGTGGCCTATTTTGAACATCTCTAAAGTCTCGGATCTAATAACTAAAAATCGTCAGAATAAACCTTTGATTCAATTATTCAATGGAGAAAACATTCCTTTCATTTTTTGGAATCAATGAATGTATTGTCAGTAAGCCCTTGGTACAGACTCAGAAATATATTTATTTCGGCATACACTGACACGAACAATAAATGTATAGTCAGTAAGCCCTTGGTGCAGACCTTAAACTATGAAGATACACCATGATTAAAACCTCAGCTGTTCAAGAAACATGACAATTTTGAAAGTCTTGTTTGCCTTCCATTTTTTGTGAAAGGGTAGCATCCTGGATTAGTCAACACTTTTATTGAATGTAAAAAGGTAAGGAATGTACAGGTAAGAAATAAGATTTATTTGGCTTCATGAATTTGACAGAAATAAATGTGTAACAAACTTTCACAATCAAGAAATCATCAGGCTAAGAAACGAAGACCAACAAAGGACATACCACACCTTGTACTTGTCCTTGACATAAGAAGCTGAAAAGTCAATAACTATCTGATTTATGAACGGTAAATTAAAGTACAAAAATAAGTTTCTTTAAATCATATCAATTCCGTGTATATATATAATCGAGGAGTAACTGCTTTACTTGTGCATAGGCTTACAACCCTACTCAAGACCAATTAAATATATATCTGCAGATATATATATATATATATATATATATATATCTCAATATCTGCAGAATATATATCTGCATAGACTTACATTGTTCAAAGTTTACCGTTTCTCCCAATACCTCAAGATGCTAAATTACCCAAGAACATATATATCTGCAGAATTACTCTAGGTTTCAAGCCAATCTACCATGTCTATATTCTTGGGTAGGTTAATGAAAGTATACGCAAATTGAACTAAGGGCATTCTCAAAACTCGTAGTGTTAGTTCTCACAAAAGTTTAAGAGCATGGATTGTTTTCTTAACTACTCTTATAATCTTTATTAAAAAATAAAAATAAAAGTGACCTATAATACGAGTTTTTAGAAAATGTAGGTGCATGTTTGAGTTAGCATTCAAGAAATACGTTTACTCAAGTTAGACAAAACTCCTCTCACATATTTACCTTGTACACAGTAAGTCACGTTGAAAAAACAGTTTTTACTGCTAACCCAAACAGACACCACAACAATGTTTCTAATTCTAGCCAAAATAATTTAGTCTTCCTATTTTAATTTTTTTAAATTTCTGGTCCTTTATAATAATTACCATTTTTATGGTCATTCTTAATAAATATTATTTTTCTTAAGTAATGTATTATAATTTTCCCTCTATAATTTGAAACAATTATTTGGAATTAGATAAGGAAAAATAAATTTGAAATGGTTATTTATAATAATAATCTCAATTAAATCTAGTTGAAATATCAAATTGCCTATACTTTTGACAAATTACTAATTAGGCCAAAAGGCCATGCTGAATGTTGTTAAAAGACTATAATGCCTATATGTAGTTAAAACAAATTGTTTTTGACATGTTAAAAAGAAAAATTGAAGATATGTGTAGGTCCAATTTCAATTTTAATTAAATAATACCAAATTGTGTTAGATAATATATGAGTAACAACTTCAAAATATTTCTTCAAAGTCAAATATGATAAGGTTTTCATTTATTTTCAATCCAAATCAAATAAAATCATCAAATACAACTTTGTTTGAACTAAATCAATCAAATAAAAGATCTAAAATTAAAAATAAATATATTTTAATAATATTTTTATTCATATATCAAAGGAAAAATTAGAGCAAAAGACCATGAGAGAATAATATTTGTTAATCAGGATCACAAAAATTAGAGCCTCCACACATTTTTCTCCTCTTCTAGGAGAATCTTTGTTGGTTCATGGAATGTTAATAACGCAATATATTGATCTAACATATCCATCACATTGACAGGTTAAAAAAAGGTCCCTATATTTTTATAAATTTTAAATGTTCAAATAAATTATGATTAAATATTTTGATTTTAAACACAAAAGTTTTAGATTCAATATGATCTAAGTTGCGATGTGCTTTTTCGAAGCTTGCAAGAGAAACATTTATTTAAACGAAATAAATAAAGTTTATTTAGACCAATCTTCTAGGAAATAAAGGTTATTTTCTGTAGATATAAAATAATATAAACAAATAAACTTCAAATAAGTGGTTTGAAGCTCGCAAAAGATAACCAATGATTGTTATTTACAAAAAGATTACCCGAGCATGATTTATTATTTAAATAAGTAATAATAAGTATATTGAATAAATTATTGACGGTACAAATATATAAATATTTAGATGTTTCAACTTACACACACATAGATATAATTTTTTGATAGATTATGAGTATTATATACATAAAATATATGTTTTTAGATGTTTCATTTGAATATATATAATGTACATAAAATACTCAAAATATATATTGCATTGTACGTGCATAATTGAAAGCACATATTATAATAATAACTCAATTATATACTTTTTGGGCTTTTTAGGGAATTAATTATATAATATATACACACACATACAAGGATAATAATAATAATAACAGGGAGATATTTTAATGGTAAAAAATATCAGGAAATTTGTTTTCCAGAATATCCGAAGAAAATTTATATTGTTATTAGGCCTAAAAATCCTACGTACAAGTGTCACAATAGTTTATTTAGAGCGTTACAGGGATCGGTGAGATTTAAAATAATCTAAATGTTTAAAAAATTTAATAAAATAGCATAAATTCTAATAGATAGTGCTGAGATATTTTTTTCTTATATTATAATAGTATATATTTCAATATTTATATCTTATTAAGTTATTGGTGGAAGGGTGATAGTGCTAACGTATCGCAAGGAGGGTTGCTCGAACTGTGGCTTTTGTGAATTAATTAGAGATAACCATTTTCCTTGCAGCTCTGAATATATAGCTTCTTCGAATATATGGTAGCTTGTATCTATCTTGTATCCCTTAATATCCTCTAACGGGTTGTCTTTCTTTCATTTTATTTTCATGATCTCATATCCACTATTAGATTTAAAAGAAAAAAAGAAAGGGTTCAGATTCAATCTTTTAAGAAATTATTACTATAATTATAAATGAGTAAATTTAAGATCTTAAAATCCAAACTATACAATTCCTAATTACAATACAAAAAAATTGTAAAATTTAATTTTTATATTAATAATGTCAAATCATTTTTTAATAAGATAAAAGAGACATTTAAATTTATAATAAAACCACTTTTATTATTTGAAACCATTACTTGGAAATTAGATAAGGTAAAATAAATTTGAAATGTTTATATATAATAATAATCACAATTAAATCTAGTTGAACTGTCAAAATGACTATACTTTTAACAAATAATTAATTACTAATTAGGCTAAAAGCCTTGTTAGAATTTTTGAAATGTTGTTAAAAGACTATCAGGAGATTTGTTTTCCAGAATATCCGAGGAAAATTTATATTGTTATTAGGCCGAAAAATCCTACTACAAGGAGTCAAATTAGTGTCATAATAGTTTATTTAGAGCGCTAGAGGGATTAGTGGGATTTAAAATAATATAAATTTTTAAAAAATTTAATAAAATAGCTTAATTTCTAATAGTAAGATACTCCCTCCGGTCCAAATTATAAGACTAAGTTGACTTTTTTTTAGAGAAATTAATGAAGCTAATTAAATTACTTTAGAGTATTTATATTTATATTTTCTTCTCCAAACTAATTAGTTTGAGTAATAAACTAATATATAATCTAAGGATACACAACATATAATATGATTAAGTAACTCATTCAGTTTCATTAATCTCTCCAAAAAAAAAAAGTCAACCTAATCTTATAATTAGGACCGGAGGTAGTATTATATACTCGACTAACTTCTGATTATTTCTGAGATATATATTTTTTCTTATATTACAATAGTATATATTTCAATAGTAAAATTTATATTGTTTATTTGATTAGACATTGTAAGTTTGATGGCTAAATTGAATAGAACCTTGGTATCTATTTTATTTCAAGGACTCTTGTGGGGTTCATGTGCTTTCATGCGGTTACAAATGTGGGATGGTTTAGAGCATTGTGAGGATGGGTACAACTATCTATTTTTACTCTAATTTCTCCCTTCAAACATTTTATCAAACACCTAATGTGCATTCACATTCAAATAAAGTCATCAGGCTTATTAAACTACAAATTTCAGCTAATTTAAACTCCCACCCGTCCTCTTGTAGCACGCACGCCCACAAAAATAATAGCAGAAAATTAATGAAACTAAAGACATGACCACACACACAACCACAAATTGAGAGGTGATAAGTTTTTTAAACATACCCCATATGGCAGTTTTATTGAATTGAGGGAACGGGAGAAGACGAAGGAGACTGCCTTATCTTATACAGCACCAGCAATAGAAAAGAGGAGGAAGAAAAGAAGTCTCGTTGCAACAAGCAGAGCAGAGAGGCAGAGATACGATTGACGATGAAGATCAAAAAAGAAAGAACCTACACTATGCCAAGTGACAGAAGAGGACGAAAAAGGCTATTCCTCCGACTGAGGCACCGGATAAGGACACAACGCCGGTGAACATAGACGATGGTGACCTAGCCGAACAGAGAAGAAGAATGACGAAGTCTCCAGAAAATTCTTTCTCCGGTTGCTGAGGGAATCAGTCGATCCGTGATAAGGAGGAAGATAGATATCTAAAGCGGTGAGGGTTTTAAGATGAAAAAGACTAAGATGCCATGTTAATTAATAAATTTGTATAACACTTTGTAATTTGAATTTGGGCTGAAACAAAATAAAAGCATTTGCTTATTATCACTATTATTATTGATAGAAATCAAAATAATGGAAACAATTAAAGGCTACAAATAAAACTGAAAGATAATCCTAATATCTTCATTCAAATATTTTAATATTTTAATCAAGATATCTTACGATACTAAATAATTTAAGATACTCTAAAAGAATATTATTAAGATATTCCTTAATCTACTAGTAATTTAATTTACAAGTATCCTGGCTGACTGATCCTAAACTTGAGGATCGCTCAACAAAAAAAAAAGATTACCCAAATAAAATTGAAAGTATCTAAAATAATAAATAAATATTTATTCCTAATCATCCATTATCCCATTATTTCATCACGGAACACTCGCACCACTCCATGAACGAAAACCCTTTGCTTCTTTTGCGATGGGGCTACCAATTTGAGTCTTTGCACTTTCATATGCTCAATCACAAGGGGCAACTTCTTCAAGTTCAGCCGACATTGCCTTGGATGGATTCTTCATGCTCGATTCATATTGTTGGTTGCAGCAACGGCTTGCTCTGCGTTAACTATTATGATTTGGAGACTTCTCTTCCTTTCCTTTTAGTGTGGAATCCAGCCACTAGAGAGATCAGACAAGTGCCAGTCCTATTAAAAATAAAATTCAATTTTTTGCATTAGGATTTGGTTTTAGTCCAGTTGACAATGATTACAAGATACTGGTATCTCAAGAAAGGGCTGATATTGATAGCTTATCTAATCCATTAGAAGTGTATTCATTAAGCACAGGATCTTGGAAGAAAATAAAAGTTGAGGACTTTGGAGGTTTGACTATTTGTGATTTCCCTATTACGGTTAATGGAGCTATGTTTTGGTTCTGGTATAAGGTGATGAATGTTGATGAGAATGATATTTTTGTTTCTGATATGGTGGTAGTTTCATTTGACATGGTAATGGAAGTGTTTATGTCACGCCCTAAAACCTGAAGGGGTGACCGGCAAGGAATATGAGAGATTTCACATTCCTTAAGCCTTAAACTTATATACAAATGCTAATTAATACTCATAATACCATAATCTAGAATATTCATGTGTTCCAAACAACAAAAGGGAGGTAGGGATCCTACCTATAGATTACATGGAGCATCCACCTTTAAATAATAATACAAAAGTCTAGGTTTATATTTACTTTAACAGCACCTCAAAATGAGACCGCAAGCTCTAAATCATTAAGGAGACCCTTCACCGCTCAGCAGGAGGTACAAAATCAGCAATTTCATCTGAACCAAAAAACAATTTCCGGTGAATAACGTCCCATCCTTATAATTTAATAAAATAATGAAGTAAATAATTTAAACATTTTAAACTTTTGATTATAACAATATGTCAATAGATTTCAATTTCTAAAACATAAATACGATCAAGAATAAAATAGAACTCTATATAAAATATCGTTAATCAAATAAATTCAAATATGTACTAAAATCTTTGATTCAAAATTTAAACCATAATTCTCAAACCTCATCTTTCTGTAGGACTTCTTACAGAACGAATGACAAACGTGGCCACACAGTCCACGAGGGTAACTAACCAGGCATGGCTCGAAACCATGAAAACAAGTATGGACACATAGTCCATGAGGGTAACTAACCAGGCATGACTCGAAGTCATGAAAACAGGCATGGACACAAAGTCCATGAAACAGGCATGGACACACAGTCCATAAAACAGGCATGAGAACAAATCCCATGAATATCAAGCGAGCTCGAAGTTAACCATGGTGCACCAAGAACTAACAGTACTGCTGTTAGTAACTAGCATTTTGTATTCAGTCCTCTCCAAAACATTTTCAAGCATGCTTGGGGTCAATTTATCAAAGTAATAAAAATTCTTCTTTCAAGATAATAACAACTTTAACTTATACTTTATAATCAAAATCCCCAGCATGAACTTTCACAAACAATATCTCAAGACTTTCCTTCAAATTCAATCTGTCAATAAAATCCTTTTAAAACATCAAGAATTCGCGTAAAAACATTTCATTTTAAATAATAAATTCCAGCTTATAAACTTTCCAAAATCCAAGATCGTTTCAATATAAATTTATGAAAACTATCTCAAAAGTATCATTTCCATTTAACTGCATAATCATAAATTATGCTTTGAAACAATTGTAAGAAAATACATAACAATAAATAAAATCACCATTCTTTAGTCATATGTTATCAACAATTATTCCTTCACAAAATCATACTTTTAAATATGGAAATAAACATAAAAGTACAACAATAAAATAAAAATATCATTTATAAAAATTAGGGACGTTATTCACTCACCTGTTGCTTCTTCCGAAACTATACCTTTACCAAAATCCCTTTTTGATTGCTTTTCTCTTGAGTTCGGCAATTGTCAATTCCTATAAATTTTGAAATTCATATATCAACCTCTAATGGAATTTACCTACTTAAATTAAAAATCCTTAAGTACCAAAACATCCTTTAATCACACCTATAACACAATTATCTATGCTTCTAAATCTCAATTTTTCTAAGTTCAACTTCAAGAACACTGATTCAATCTCATTTAGAAACTCTTTGACACCCAAACACTTGCACAACACCTCTCTAGGTTCTGAAAATTCCCTAGCTTTACATTTGTCCTTAAAATAATCATTTTTAACTTCCCCAACTATAATATAGTCATCTAAAAACAATTTAAGATATAAAATATGATTATAAGTCGTTACAGCCTTAAAAATACAACTTATCAGCCCCCAACCTCACACGCATGGATAAATATTATATTTCAGAGCCCTAACTTGTATTTACTTATGCTCATTACACTTGAATGTAATCCCCTATATACAAATTAATCTGCCACCTCAAAAGATAATAAGATTCTAGCCACAATACTCAAATCGTTGAGTCATATATTTAGACAATCAAATATGAATTTTTCCTATTCATAATGCTTGATTTCTCTTGCTGTCAATAGCAAAACTTGACACTTAACACCATGAAACAGCAAGGTTTTCCTTCAATTGAGAGCTTCTTAGTTTTAGTTTTTATGGTAGCTCTCTTGCCACAATCAAAACAACTTAAATCTTACCATAAAGCTAAGATAAATACACTTCCTAACTTAATTCAAGCATACTAAATACATTATTGAATAATTTGAGTTACCTGTTATAATGTCTCCAAGCATATAATATTTAAAGTCATAAAACAATTCACTTTAACTCAATTTCTAATCTCCAAGTTTACCCTTGATCACGTTACAACATATAAATTTGCTATCTCCTTTATAACTCAAGAAATTTCCAGCTTTAACAACGTCGTGCCAACCTCAATTTGAAACTTTAAGACGGCACAAACTCGTACAGATTATATATGACACACTAATATTCATTTGCAGCTACTATTATATGTATACATATACATATATCTATTTTCAGTTCCAAACAGAACAGAAACGACATCCCCTCATAACACTTACAGCAACCTTTCCACTTTATTTAGCCTTAATATTAAAGAGTCTAAACCATGCATATACACTGAAACAGCAAGCCACAAATTTGATTGCCCCAAAACAGAGCACATGCAATACTGATTTTCAACTTCAATCTTCCATAAACCAGAACAAATCAAAGACATGCAGCACTATTTCAGCCCTTAATCGATTTCCTATTTTAGAATCAATATTCAACTATTTTCCTTAATCTCCAATTGGAAGAAATTGCAGAGAATCAGAGATGGGAAGGGAATCAAGAGGATTACCTAAACCCAAAACCAAGCTTGCATGTGGATTCCAACACCTCCTTCCTCTTCTTCTTCCTCCCTTCCTACGGTTCCTTCTCTCAAATTCTCGTCCTCTATTTTTTTTTTCCTGTGCTTAAGGGCCGAATGGATGAATGAAATAGGAAATGAATAGGGATAGAAATTAGGCGTATGGTGTGGTGTGTCTTGGCCGATTTGAATTAATGAATAAAGGAGAGAATGGTTTGCATGTGTGGGTCATGAGCTGTCCGAAATTGAGAGGGAGAGGCGTACACATGGCGTGAAAATAATAGAATTGGTGTGGTGAGTGTTGTGTTGTGGGACCCACTCCAAAATTATCCCACTTGATCCTCTTCTAAACTCTTATTTGCAACTTGATTCTTTTACTCATTTGGTTACAAATATTGGATAAGTGCTAGAATTAAATCCTTAATTCCATATAAGGTTTTTTTTTTTTTCTCAATTAGTTTCTCTAAGCCATAAAATATCAACTCTAATATTTCTGGGCCACAATTTATCCTCTAACTATTTTTCCTTGAATTTTCGAGAAAGTAGGTCCTAAATTCCCCCCAAAAAAAAGGCTTTAAGACTATTTAAGCCAATCTTTCATAATTATACCCCTAATAATAGTTCTAGATCCTCAAAATAATATTTCATACTTTTTCCCTAAATTTTCAAGGTCCAAAAATATTTTTGTTTAACCTTTTCCTCAAAATAAGCTTAAGACTATTAATTCTTACTGGCTTAGCAGCCTATTCATCTCAATCTTATTCCTAAACTCCTTATCCCAAAATTCAGGATATTACAGTTTACTTTGATTCCACTTCCATGTGACGATGATGATTTATGTGAAAGTTTTCTGAGCGTGTATGAGAACAAACTTGCTATGTTATGTGGTACTGTGAGCAAGAACTATAAATCATATAGAACTGATTTGTGGGTGATGGAGGAGGGAGCCCTCTCATCTGCGGAGAGATGGAGTTGGAGTAAGAAATATAGTATAAGCACCTCTTCAAGCATATATCCAAGAGGCATTTGGTTGGAAAAAATTGTCTGCATTGTGTTGCCTACATATGATGAACCTGAACCTGAACCTGAATCAAACCATAGAACAATAGATGTTCTATATACGTTAAATCCTGGTACTCATGAATGGGTGCACTTTAATTGCCGCCAAGGTGTGGCTATCCATTTTCGATTATTTTTAACTATGCAGAAAGCCTTATGCCTATTGCCAACATCCATCCTTGTTCCTAACCATTACTTTTGATGTTTTCTTTGTTTCCACCCCTATCCTAACCATTGGTTGTGATTAATCAACAATACTAGATGATGTTGCTGCATTCTAATTTGATCTGTGTTTAGTTCTTTTTTCAAAGATGGATATTATATTATGTTTGAAGACTTATGGCATTGATTAATTATCAATATTATGTTTTGTTGCGAGTGGGATTACATAAACACTTATTTTCTCAGCTTTGACTCTTGGTTTAGTACGACACATTTCTTCAGATATTTCCTGTGTTGATTTGCTTTGTTGTTTCTTTGATCCAACTACTTTTATTCTGAGGAATAGGATGAAGAGGGCTCTAGGTTTAGGATTTGATTACGTTGAGATTGAGTCTGAAAATTTGTGATTTGTGTCTTGTCCTTTTTATGTAAAAGATTTTTTTAAATCTTTTGTATGAGTCATGATTGCTGCAAAATAAAGGGAAATAGAGGGTGGGCCTCAGAGCCACGGTAAATGATGCTGGCATGTGACCAAGTGGCCATAGGTTTAAATCCTAAAAATAGACTCTTTTTGCTTGTGTGGGTAAAGCTGGATTTGTGCATTGGGCCTCCCTATTGATTGCTACAAAGTGTGGAAATGAAGAAGACGATGACATTTAAGAGAATAGGTCCTTCTTTGTTCTTCACACAATTAGGCAAACCAACAAAATCTGACCAAACGAATCTTCTTTCTTTGTGTTTTTAGAAAATTTTGATTAAAAAATGTTTACAGATGAGGAATAAAAAAAAATATTGGCTTTTTACATGATTATGTGAGCAGCAGAAAGTATATGTGTGGAACAGAAAGTATATTGGCTGAATGTAAATGATATAGTAAACATAATGCAACCTAAACTAAAATAAAATCAACCAGGTCTAGGTCTTGTGGAAGACATTAGTCCTTCAAATTAAAGTTCGAATTTTTGTTGGGAGAGATACCCACATTTAAAGCCCGACAATGCTACTTGTTTTTTTTTTTATATAAGAGAATACCTGTTTTCCTAAAAGGAAAATAAAATAAAAGACCTAGAAAAAAAAACCAACGTACCCCATAGTTAATAATTTAAACACAAAACAGACTGATATTTCACTAATTTAATTATTAAAAATATGAAATGGCAATGAAGCTCAACTAGAAACATTTCTATTGATCATTGTAATTGGT
The DNA here is from genome assembly GCA_019022615.1 of Acacia melanoxylon. Taxonomy (NCBI): domain Eukaryota; kingdom Viridiplantae; phylum Streptophyta; class Magnoliopsida; order Fabales; family Fabaceae; genus Acacia; species Acacia melanoxylon. The sequence goes on from JAFJYJ010000010.1 coordinate 4,664,912, forward strand.
GGCCTATGTTGCACATCGCTAAAGTCTCGGATCTAATAACTAAAGATCGTCAGAATAAACCTTTGATTCAATTATTCAAAGGAGAAAACATTCTTTGCGATTATTTTGGAATAATCCTTTACAGGGATATTTTATACTAGACCGATTACCAAAGCGATACAAGGGCTATTTAGTTAAAAACAAGAATAAAACTGATTTGTAAACTTGGGAAAAAAATTAGTCAATAATTATAAATGTTCCAAGATGTATATGACAGTAAAGAATATGTGACATGAGTTAATAAAAGCCAACTAAGGTATGTATGAGCACCTGACAGTCATATTTGGAAGAATTCAGGTTAAGTTCTCAAGCGTTTTTTTTTTTTTTTTTTTTTTTTTTTTTTTTGTGGGTGAAAAGAGTTCACAACTTTTAAGTAATCTTAATGGCTAATATGTTGTTCAACTTCTTAAAGTCGTGAAGCTGCACGTATGTATAAAATGATGTTTCTACATTTATAAAATATAAACCTGCTGAATTGTATTTGTTTTTATTGTAACATTATATGTGCGGTCGATTGAACATTACATGCTGACCAACAACAAACATTTGACTAAAAAAATAATTAATGATCGATTATAAAACATAGATACTGTTTTAAGATAAGTGAATAAAGAATAGGTGTCCTAAATTATTAATGTGCACCTAAGGTATATATGTATCAAAACCTCTATGTGGTGGTTAAAACAACTGAGCTTGAGTTAACAAACTAATGGAGGGAAAAAAAAAAAGCAACATGATATTCCTTGCACGAAGCCACATGCTAAAGCCGGCACTACAGAATGAGCCGTTATTGTTCAATAAATCTGAGAGAAGAAGTGCTTCTATGCTAGCTTTAAAAATTCTGATTTAAGTTTTGTTGAATCAGGGAAGATAGCTTGTATGGAAACTAAAACTATGAAACTCTAAATTGAAGGAAAATCTTGCTGTGTTTTACTTATATTTATCCTACTCCAGTTTTTTTTTTTTTTTTTTTTTTTTTCCTGTGTGTTTTACTAATTTGAAGTCCATGTCCTGGTGTTTATTTGATTAGACATTGTAAGTTTGATGGCTAAATTGAATAGAACCTTGGTATCTATTTTATTTCAAGTACTCTTGTGGAGTTCATGTGCTTTCATGGTTACAGATGTGGGATGGTTTAGAGCAATGTGAGGATGGGTACACAATGCCTTTCTATTCCATGGACGAAATTCGTGAAATGAAGGTCAGCTTCTTGTGGTGACTGGTCACCCATTCTCGCAACATCCATCGACAAAAAGTGTTGTCTTTCATTGAAGAGTCCCACAAGTTGAGACATTAGGGAGCATACTTGTTAGGGCCATTGTAGTTGACCACTTGTGCTGTACATGTGCATATGTATTTATGACAAATTTGTATTCATGAGAATGACCTTCAACATTTGTTCTTCTGTAATTGTCTACTGATGCTAACTTGACAATTTTAATTCAATGACAAGAGCAAATATTTTCTTCTGTTATGATTTTTGTTCATGGAATGAGAACATCAAAAGAATAGACAGGTTCTGAAAATTTTCCTTATTTTTTTTTATCTTTGTTCATGGAATAACAACACCATCAGTGTCTTATAACAGCAATATCAGACATTTGTATCAACATAATCAATCATTTTTATCAACAAAATCAGTCAATTGTAAATCTACATGAGTATAATGTAAACAACCAAAGCAGTGTAACATTCAAATGTATCAGAGAACTTTAAGAAATATATCAGTGTATTGGTAACAACTATATCAGTCTAGTGGTAACAACTAAATTAGTGTATTGGGGACAACTAAATCAATGTCGGTTAACAACTATGTCAGTGCGTGTTAACAACTACATCAGTACAACATTAACAACGACATCAGTACAACATTAACAATTACATCAGTACAACATTAAATACTATATCAATACAACATTAACAGCTATATCAGTGGGTGTTAACAACAAAATTAGTATACGTTAACAACTATATCAGTGGGTGTTAACAACAAAATTAGTATACTTTAACAACTACATCAATGAATTTTAACAACTATATCAGTGTGTGTTAAGAACTATATCAATGAATGTTAACAACTATATCAATGTGTGTTAACAACTTTATCAGTGAACGTTAACAACAATATCAGTGTGCGTTAAAAATAATATCAACGTGCGTTAACAACTATATTAGTGTGTGTTAACAACAATATCAGTGTGCGTTAACAACATTATCAGTGATTGTTTTACAACAATATCATTGTGTGTTAACAACTAAATCAATGTGCATTAACAACTATATCAGTGTGTGTTAACAACATTATCAATGACCGCTAACAACAATATCAGTGTGCGTTAAGAATTATATCAGTATGCGTTAACAACTATATCAATGTGCGTTAACAACTATATCAGTGTGTGTTAACAACATTATGAGTGTCTTTTAACAACAATATCAATGTGCATTAACAACTATATATATCAGTGTGCATTAATAATAATATCAGTGTGCGTTAACAATTGTATCAGTATGCCTTAACAACTATATCATTTAACGTTAACAACTATATCAGTGTATGTCAACAACAATATCAGTGAGTGTTAATAACAATATCAATGTGCGTTAACAACTATATCAGTGGATGTTGACAACCATATCAGTGTTTGTTAACAACTTTATTAGTAAATTGGTAATAACAATATCAGTGTGTGTTAACAACTACATCAGTACAACACTAACAACTATATCAGTAAAACACTAACAACTACATCAGTACAATACTAACAGCTACATTAGTACAACACTAACAACTACATCAATACAACTTTAACAACTACATCAGTAAAATATTAACAACATAATCACTTTCTTTCCCAATAAAAGGCGTTATGATTCTTTGCAACTCCACATATGTTGTTCCTTCCTTGATGCATCTTGTTCTTATCATTCTACCAACATAATTACTTTCTTGTCCTCCCTCATGTACAAAGTTACCCCCCACTTGGAAGAAACACAATAGGTTATTCCCTGAGTAGTAGTCATCTTTAATTATGATCTACAACATAAAGTTAGTATTAACAACTTTAACAGTCACATTAACAACTATAACCATAGGTATTAAGAATTATATCATTTCATCATTTTCACATTCAATCATTACCACTAACAAATAAACCTCACTCTGTTGCCATGCCCAAAAATAGAGCAACCTACCCTACAACGTTTTAATATTTAGCTCGTATCAAGAACTACATAAGTCATATTAACAAGTACAACTGTAGGTATTAACAATTATCACATTCAATGTTTTTGCACCAAAAGTACCTTCATCCTATTCACTCATTCCCACTAAAAAACGTATCTTTCCTTCTATTTTTATGCCAAAAAACAGAGCAAGCTTTTATTAACCTTACATACAATGATTAAATTAGACCAAGTAGAATGGTGTAATACCCTGAAAATATTATGATAAATATCATATAGCAACAAATACTGACAAAAACTTGGGAAGTATGTTGTCTCTAATTTTAGGAATTTTTGGGATTATTTCCTTGAAAAATAGAGAAGCATAAATAAAATATTATTAAAAGTACTTTTTGGCCCCATGATTTTTAATATTTTACATGGGACATAAAATACCAATGTCAGTGCAAAAGTTGTGAGATAATAATTAATCCTAATTATGAAAATTATCAACAATTAGTAAGTGGCTAATTGTTTAGATTAAGATATAAGTAAATTAATTAGTAAATAATTAATTTAAGGGAGAAATTCGAAATTAATAATTAATTAAATAATAAATAAATAATAAAATATTTTATGCTTAGAAAAATAAATAAAAAATAAAAGAAAAATAAATAAATATCTAGATATTTTGAATAAAATAATAATATATATGGTAAAGAGCCAACGGGACATATGAGAACGAGATAGAAATGAAATTCTACCTCAAGATATAGAAATTTAGTCTTTTACCACCGGACCTTTTATGAACCCGTGAAATTTATCTCGGATTGAGCGGTCTCGAAGTCGTTTCGAAACCAACAAGCGTAATTAGGAGTACCGAGATAATTAAGATAAGGAGATAGTGCTAAAAGTGACTTATAGAAAACGCACCGTGTTTTTCAAACCATGGATATGGTTACTTAGATCGATGATATTACGAACCGGTGATCTTCTACCAAGAAGTTTGGTTCTATCGGAAGTTATTTCCGTAATCGACAAACGGCGTTTGTCCGAAAATCTTCGGCAGATAACGGAATACCCTTAATGGGATCAAAAATATAGTAAAACCCAGTAGTTTTAAAGAGAAATAATGGAACTACAAAACCTAGTTCCCGAATTTTGAGATTCGGCAAAATTACGCGATTCGGACACCGATCGGGGAAACGCTATCGGTAAGTCGCACGTGTGATGTCATGCATGACATCATCTTCTTCTAGAAGGATGATGTCAGCCAAATAGGTGTAAGGCCAAGATCGAGCCACGTGTCAAAGTGCGATCCGACGGTGGAAATCCGATCTCGAAGACATTTCATGAAATTCCCACCTTGTCCCTCCTTTCTTCTATAAATAGAAGCCTTCTCCTCTTCATTTCTTCATCCCAAAAAACGCAGCCTAGAGAGAGGTTTTAGATAGAGAAGCTCTGGAGAAAGTCTGAGCAAAGTCGGGGTAAGTTCTTCTGTCCCTAGTCTTAAGCTTCGGTAGTTCTTTCGGTAGATATAGTAGGAATGCTAGATTTATCTTTAATTTTTCAAGATAGTCTAGATATCATATTTAGGGGTAAATATGATATATATTTCGAAAATATGATGAGGGAAAAGATCTGTCAAAATTCTGGAGAGATAGAGCGAAAACAGCGAAGCTCTGGCGAAATTCCGCCGATTAGGGGTTTAGGGGCAAAATGGTAATTTGTACCTAAAATACCTGTTATACTGCTAGAAGTTGATAAATGTTATCCTTATAGGATATCTGAGATAATCGGACCGCTGTTGTACCGCCGTCGTACCGCTGTTTCACCCGCTGTCAAAAAGTACCATTTTTCGTCAACGAAGGTACGTTCGCGTACTGTAACATTAACTCTGATATTTATTGTATTCGTATATGTGCTATGTGTATTGTATGTGGTAGCTGATACCTCTGTTGTTTGTATGTACGTTCGTGTACTGTAACACTAACGCTGATGTTTATGTTATGCATATATGTGCTATGTGTATTGTATGTGGTAGCTGATAGCTCTGCCGTTTGTATGTACGTTCGCGTACTGTAACACTAACGCTGATGTTTATGTTATGCATATATGTGCTAGGTGTACTGTGTGTGTTTAGTTGTTATGTTGCTTGAGTGCATATAGATGTTAGAGTATATCCGTACTTCTTTGGGTGCGATGTGTCCACACTGCTGAGGGCGATATGTGTGATGTGTCTGCATTGTGTCCACACTGCTGGGGGCGATATGTGTGATTATGCTGGGTGCGATGTGTCTGCATTGTGTATGTGTGAAAATGCTAGAAGCGATGTATCTGCATTAGTTGTGTATATGTGCTGTTAATATTGTGAACGTCCGTTGTCCATATGTTGTGTATGTAAACATGAGGTTAACCATTACCTGGGGTCCGTATGCATGGGACCTCAGCTCTTGATATAGCCTCAGGGTCTGGAGGACCGAGAACCGAGGAGAGAGGGAAGTAGCACGCATAGGGTCACGTGGACGCCACATAGACAATTATGGTCGAAGACACATCTGTTGTTATGTTCCTCTGTTGTTATCTTCTTTTGTAAACACAGACAAAGGTCGATTATGCGTAACGTAAACAGCCGACCGGACTTATGGCATTTTAAATATATGTATCAGTTACTCAATCGCTCCGATGCTCTACTCTGATGAAAAAAAAATTATACTGCTTTTGAAAATGGGATGTTACAAATGGTAATGATGATATCTAGATCAAAATCTTTGCATTTTTTACCTATCTCCTCGCTGATAATAACATAAATGAGGCCAAGCTCCAACCTTTCAGCCACCCAACCTTCAAATTGAAAAAAACAAAAACGATTAGGAAAATATAAACCAGCTGAGTTGAGAATCTAACATAGTGGATGATCAGAATAGACCCTTTAACGTTGAACCTTCAACCTTGACCGATCCCCCTTTGTGTGTGCCTAGCATTTTCTGCCTCACTTTCTACGTTCGTTTCAGCGTTTTTTCCCTTTTTAGTAGTGATTAGGCGCCAAAACACATTGTCTAGACTTCCTTTTTATTTTTTAATCCCAAGGGTATCAATATCATTTCACTTTACATTCACGTGCATGTGAATTTCGTTTGGGCCTTATTTGACATTATCAGGCTTAATTGGGCCCTCATAAGGATTTTCCCTATTTAAAAAGAAAAAAAATGCTTTTGACCAGTTAAAAAGAAAAAATTGAAGATATGTGTAGGCCTAATTTCAATTTTAATTAAATAATTTCAAATTTTATTATATAAGATATGTGCGTAATAACTTCAAAATATTTTTTCAAAGTCAAATATGAGGAGGTTTTAATTTCTTTTCAATCAAAATCAAATAAAATATCTCAATTAAAAATAAATATCTTTTAATCCATATATCAAAGGAAACATCAAAGCAAAAGACCATGAGTGAATAATATTTATTAATGAGGATGATAAAAATTAGAGCTCAACAACTTTTTCTTCTCTTTTAGGAAGACTATGCACAGAACCCGCGCAATGCTGCTTATGTTGGAAGCAGTATAAGTTGTATGAGTTATCCTGGTTTGTATTCTCATATACAAATATATTACAATATCTATATTTTATTAGATATGAAGAAGAATGGGTATTTAATAATTCAATCTATTGATCTAACATATCCACCACATTGTTAAAAAACGTCGCTATATTTTTACCAAAAAAAAAAAAGTCCCTATGCACAAAGTATAGGTTTTATTTTAAAATGTTTAAATAAATTATGATTAAATAATGAGTTTAATGTTTTTGCTTTTACTGTAGAACTTTTTTGTGTGTCACACTTATAAAAAAGTGAGTGGGTTCCTTTATAAAGAGAAGAGAGACCTAATTACTTTTATGTGAGTGTGACAAAAAAATATTTCAACAGCAAAAACATTAAATCCTTCAATAATTTGATTTTAAACACAAAAGTTTTAGATTCAATGTGCTTTAAGTTCTGAGGTGTTTTTTTGAAGCTTGCAAGAGAAAGATTTATTTAAACCAAATAAAGAAAGTTTATTTAGACCAATCTTCTAGGAAATAAAGGTTATTTGCTTTAGATATAAACTAATATAAACAAATAAACTTCAGAGAAGTGGTTGGAAAGATAGATAATCAATGATTGTTATGTTTTGAAAAAAGAAAAAGAAAATCCGTGCATTATTTATTATTTAAATAGGTAATAAGTATATTGAATAAATTATTGAGGGTACAAATATATAAATATGGGAAAATTATGTGGAGGCCCCAAGGACATAAATAAATGCAATGAGGTCCCTTGAAATCACCAAATTACACAGAAGTCCCAAGGGATTTTTTTGATATTATTTGTATTAACAACAAAAAATTACATATTTACAACAGAAAGTGCTATATTTACAACAAAATTTAAATACCTGACCATTTACAACTAAAAAAGTCATATTTACAACATAAAGTGTCATATTTACAACAACATTTCAACACTTGGATTATGTTTCAAACTCAAGTCCCTAGGTCATTTACAACCGAAAAAGGCTAGATGTACAACATGAAATGCTATATTTACAACAAAATTTAAAATCTGACAATTTACAACAGAAAAAAAAAACCATATTTACAACCGGAAATGTCATATTTACAACAAAATTTAAAAACGTGGATTTTGTTTTCATACAAATAATAACAAAAAAGTCTCTAGGGACTTCTATGTAATTTGGTGATTTCAATGTTACAACAAAATTTAAAAACGTGGATTTTGTTTTCATACAAATAATATCAAAAAAGTTTCTAGGGACTTCTATGTAATTTGGTGATTTCAATGGACCTCATTGTATTTATTTCTGGTCCTTGGAACCTGCACGTAATTTTCCCTATAAATATTGGGGACATCAAACTCGCAAAAGAAAGATGATTTTTCCCCCGAATTCCAAAAAAAGAAAAGAAAAAAAAGAAAGATCTTGAATCTTATTTGAACAAAACATATTGGGGACATCAAGCTGCTCGGAAAGAGGACGATTTTGATGTTGAATCTTATTTTCTTTCCTCTTTTCTTTCGAACATGTTTAGGGTTATTATTGGAAATAATCAACATTTAAATATTCTAGTTTGAGTCATTGACTTAATTTAAGTATAGGATTTTCTTATTTCAACCGTCTTTATATGAGATTCTCGTTTTTAATAATAATGGAGTATTATATACATAAAATATATGTTTAGATGTTTAATTTGAATATATATACACCGTACATAAAATACTCAAAATATATATTCTACGTGCATAATTGAAAACACATATTATAATAACTACAACTCAGTTATATACTTTTTGGGATTTTTAGGGAATTAATTATATAATATATATACACACACATTCACGGATAATAATAATAAAAAGAGGGAGATATTTTCATGTTAAAAAATACAGGAGATTTGTTTTCCAGAATATCCGAAGAAAATTCATACTGTTATTGGGCCTAAAAATGAAGGGGAAACAGAAAATCCTACCTACAGGGAGTCAAATTAGTGTCACATACCAGCGGGAGTTAGCTCAAGTGGAAGGGACTTGGGCTGCTTAAGCAAGGGTCTCGAGTTCGAGTCCTTGTGGATGCAGAAAACTCCCTGGGAGAGGTCCCCGCATATGCGCCCGACAGAACCTCGATCTAGACTAGTCAGGGCAAAGCTCTGGTGAACTGGATGCAGTAGCAAAAAAATTAGTGTCATATTAGTTTATTTAGAGACTTAGAGGGAGATTTAAAATAATCTAAATGATTAAAAAAAATTAATAAAATAGCTTGAATTCTAATAGTACGATATCATATACTTGACTAACTTCTGATTATTTCTGAGATTTTTTTTTTCTTATATTATAATAGTATATATATTTCGATATTTATGTTTTATTAAGTTATTGGTGGGAGGGTGGTTGTGTATTTCTTATGCTGAACGAGAAAAATTGATTTAGGGAAAAAAATTACCTTTTCAATAAAAAAGAAATATAAACTATCAACAAATATAAAGTTGGTCTAATGATGTAAGACCCCATTAGATCTTTTTAGGTCTCAATTTCTTTTGAGTTTACCCCACTTAATTTTGGTTATGAATTAATTAGAGATAATCATTTTCCTTGCAGCATTGAACAGCATCATTAAAAATTGGGAAAATTACGTGCAGGTCCCAAAGACCAGAAAAAATTACAAAAAGTCCATTGAAATCACCAAATTACGCAGAAGTTCAAAGGGACTTTTTTGATATTATTTGTATTAACAATAGGAAATGTCATATTTGCAACAGAAAGTGTCATATTTACAACAACATTTAAACATCTGACCATTTACAACAGAGAAAACCATATTTACAACAGAAAGTGTCATATTTACAACAACATTTAAACACCTGGATTTTGAACGTAGAGAGGTCATTTACAACAGAAAAATGCTAGATTTACAATAAGAAGTGTCATATTCACAACAACATTTAAACACCTGACCATTTACAATAGAAAAAAAAATCATATTTACAACCGAAAGTGTCATATTTACAACAACATTTAAACACCTGGATTTTGAATATAGAGAGGTCATTTCCAACTAGAAATGCTGTATTTACAACAAAATTTAAAACCTGGCCATTTACAACCGAAAAAGCCATATTTACAACAGGAAGTGTCATATTTACAACAAAATTTAAGAACCTGGATTTTCTTTACATACAAATAATATCAAAAAAGTCCCTAGGGACTTTTGTTTAATTTGGTGATTTCAATAGATTTTTTTTGTAATTATTTCTGGTCCTTGGGACCTGCACGTAATTTTCCTGTAAAAATTTGTTCCAACCAATACTTACACTTAAACTCAGCATCCATAAGCTTCTTCGAAGATAGATATGAGCTAGATAGCTTGTATCCCTTAATATCTCCTGATGGGTTGGATTTCTCTCATTTTTTCCTCATAATCTTATATCCACTATTAAATTTTAAAAAATAAATGATTCAAATAAAACCAATATTTTATAAAATTATTGCTATAAAAATAAATAAGTAAATTTAAACTCTTAAAATCCAATCTATACAATTCATAATTGTGATAAAAAAAAGTTATAAATTTTAATTTATATATAATAATCTTGTCAAACCATTTTTTTAATGAGATAAAAGAGACATTTCATATCATAATCAAACCACATTTATTATTTATTATTTGAAACCATTATTTGGAAATTCGATAAGGTAAAATAAATTTGAAATGGTTATTTACAATAGTAATTTCAATTAAATCTAGTTGAAATGTCGAAATGCCTATACTTTTAATAAATAACTAAGGATTTAATGTTATGCTTTTGCTACAAAAATGTTTTTCTTCCACACTCACGTAAAAGTGAGTGGGTCTCATTGTGAAGAGAAAAGAGTGAAAATATTAACGGGACCCACTCTCTTTTATGTGAGTGTACAAAAAAAAAATTCTACAGCAAAAGTGATTTGACAGAAACCTTAGTCGCCTCATGCTCAAATCACAATTTACTACGAATTAAAATGCAATATAGTGCAAATAACTCGGGATCGTTCTCTTATCAAGGAGCCAATTTATTTTGAATTCCTAGGTTAAACTAAGTGCTAAATACATGATTAGAAAAGGGGTTTTGTAATTGGTTTTCTCTAAATTTAAATTCATGAAAAAGATAATGCAACTATTTCTACTCTTTTTGGTATTTTTGGAAAATAGTGAATAAAGCTTTGGAAAAAAAAAAAATTAATGAGGAATGCTCTTGGTAATGAAGAAGATGGCTATCATTGCTAAAAATATATATGGGAGTTAAAATTTCATTAAGTCTAAAGAACAACCTCAAGATAACACTTGAGTCAATAATCTCAATTAATATTAGCTCCTACAAACATAGCAAACTACTACCTCTTGAGATATTGTTAAAATCCACTTAATGTGCAATTTAAATTGGGATGATACAAATTGTTCTTCTCAATTAGAATGTTCTAACGAACTATTCAAAAGCTAAAATCAACTATATTTACCATTCATAAACATGACACAGCAAACATAATTCAATCAAGCATTTAAAGAGATAAATATAAATATGCACTTCAAAATAATCATCCAATTAAAATTGCAACCATCAATACACATGGACACATAACAGTAATCCAAGTCTCACAACTAATTAATGACAAACCTAAATCAGGAAATCAAATAATTAGTCTAAGCAAAAGTTTGAATTAAATAACTCCCCTATTGAAGCACAATTGCTCAAGCCACAATTCTTGATCATCAAGAAGCAAATGGTTTAGCCACTCATAGCAATCAGAGAACCCCACACAATCTATGAAAATAAACTAGCCATAGGAACCAAGCTCGCTGGAAAATTCTGTTCTAATTCAATCCTTTTAGAGTGAAAAAGACGATGTGAAGGTTTTTTTTTCTCAAAGCACTGGATCTGTTTTTTTTTTTCACAGCACTGGATGGAGAAGATGATGGCTAGGTGTTGAAGGGTGAAGGTGAGGTTAAAGAAGACGATGGTGAGGTCGGTGAAGAGAGGGAAGGTCGGAAGGTCCGAGCCCAAGGTCGGATGATGAAGAAGACGGTGGTGAAAGTCGTGAATCCAGTCCCTCCGTTCAGCTCCTGCATTTTTTTCCTTCTCGCTCCCTCAGCTCCTGCCTTTTTTTCTTTCAGCTCTGCATTTTTCTTTCTGCTCTTTCCCTCAGCTCTTCGTGAAATCCTCTCGCCCCCTCAGCTCCTCTCATTTTTCTTTCAGCTCCCGTCTCCCCTGTGTGCCGCCTGCTCTTTTTTTTATTCATTCATTAAATGTGTCGGCCCCCATTCCTCCCCTCAGCTGCTGTTTCTGACCTAAATCAAAACGTTGCAGTTTTCGTGTTTGGGCCCTATCTGACACAATCTTCGATTTTGGGTCCTTTCTGACAGTGATGTTTGGACCCTCGCTGTCAATATCTCTGATTTTGGGCCCTTTCATGACAGCATGTTTGGGCCCTCTCTGTCAATAGCTATGATTTTGGGCCCTTTTCTGACAGCGATTTAGGACCTTCTCTGACATTAATTCTGGTCCTCAAAGATCCCATTTTCTTCTTAAACACCTACAATGCAAGATTAAACACAATGTAGTATCAAAAGTCCAAGGAATCAATTGTATGAATAATTATCAAATTATGACCATTTTACCCCTAATTTCACTTCATTCAATACAAATGTCCTTAACTCAAATTAGTGCTTAATCATGCAATAATGTCCCAGAAAATGCATTAAAAATCCCAATTAAATTATGAAAAATCATGATAAAATATGGTACGATCAATTCCCCCACACTTAGACCTTTGTACTCATAAACAAAGGCAATTAACTACAAAATTCCAAGTTCAAAACACTAATGCATTTGAAAGATGAGCAATTTCATAACTAGAAAACAATGGATTAATTAATCAAATTCATTTAGCCAATACTAGGTATAATCAAGTGATGCAAATAAATTAGCTGACCATACAATCCAAAATATTAAAATGAAGCACAAGAGAGCTCTCAAGGTATTATCAGTGTTTCTCATCTCATCTCATTGGAATAATTCACTCTAGTTCACTTAATGAATACCTTACCATAGGCTTGTAACAACTCTAGCATCTCTACTATTAATAGCAATTAATGTAATGAATCAAGAGGACTTTAAAGACTTGTAATGATGGATGAAGGCTAAATTGAATGAATTAATGAGAAAAAGAAAATAGTTTATATGCAAGTCACGTTAATAACCAAGTTCATAGCATCTAAATAACTTTACAAACTTTTGCCAATTCTTTTGAAAATTCATGAACAAATGCCTTCTTCATAAATTTTTTTTAAATACCTTTTTTTTTTTTTCAAACTATACTTCTTTTTTTTTCTCTTTTTTTTTCATTCTTTTCATATACATGGCATTCAAATTTTTAATGGCAATTCTCTTTTGATTTTTAAAATACTATGAACACTATGAATAAGGACATGCATACAACCAAGGAATGGGTCAAAATGGGTAAACAAATGGTAAATGAATGGTGGTTTGTGTTTGGGTGAAAAGGGTGCAGAATTGAATGCCTCTTTCATTTTCATAACACTAATGCAAACACCGTTTCGAACAAGAGTTGAAACAAGTTCTAGAAGGTGAAAAACTAAGTGAACATGCACAAATGAAAATAATTTAAGGCTTAAATATCCTTCCAATAAGGTTTTTCTCCAATGCTCACTCTAACACAATCAATTGCATAATAAGCTAACCACAAAACATCTACTTAACTATTCCAAGTGCTAACCTTTCAAACACAACTAATTAAAACATTGCAATTAGTTAAAATAATGCTCAACTCTTGAAAGCACTAATGCTTTTTTTAAAATAAAATAAAATAAGGAGTAAGCAAAAATCCAATTGTGGGTTCATTTCTCTTCCCACTTACTTGAAAAGCAAAACATGGTATTAAAAAGTTGCCAAAATACTAGATTTCATGAAAGCTCAAAGAATTTCCCACAAATTTACACTTCCAAAGTGGCAAATGCGACCCTTTACCACTTAGGACATGTATTAAAGTAAGTCATTCTTGAAAAAATTTCTAGTTTAAGGCATTTTTTCATTTAAAAACAACCAATTAATTGGGACGCAAAATGTATTTCCCTCCCCCACACTTAATCAACACATTGTCCTCAATGTAGAAAAATCAGTTCTATTATTCTAACTTGTTCTTCAATGAAGTGGAAAGTTGTGAAGTCCAATTGCAATTGAAGCACAACACATCAACATCATAAAGAGAAAAGAGAGAAGAAACAAGCTATAATAACATAGAAAATTAGAGTGAAGAGGCACAATGATAATTAAGCAAGGTATGGCTAAGATGCAAAGCATACATTGGGAGTTTTTATTCTAAGTATTAAACTATACTACTTCTACTTTTCTACTGAGATAGTCCCTCCCCCACACTTATTTCAAGCATTCAGAATCACAGATGAGTTAAACAATTCAAATCAGAAAATGTAAGTGAAGGAAAGAGACAACCTGGCCTCAAGGAGGCTTTGAAGATGAATCACGGTAGAGCTTGAGGAGATTTCCATTGACTTGAAATTCCTTTCTAGTAGATTCATCAAGCAGCTCTACCATGCCGAATGAATGCACTTTGGTGATAGTGAAAGGGCCATACCACTTATCTTTAAGCTTCCCATCAAACAATTTGAATCGGGCCCTATATAGCAAGACCTTATCACCAACTTTGAAATCCTTTCTTATAATCTTCTTATCATGAAGTAGCTTGGTCTTTTCTTTGTAAATGCGGGAACTCTCATAAGCTTCTAGTCGCATTTCCTCAAGTTCTTGCATTTGTAACTTCCTTTCCAAACCAGCTTCTTCCATATCCATATTGCACATCTTCACAGCCCAATAGGTTTTGTGCTCCAATTCTACCGGAATATGACATGTTTTACCAAAGATAAGCCGGTAAGGAGACATTCCTATTGGTGTCTTGAATGCGGTTCTATAGGCCCATAGTGCTTCCTCCAACCTTGAGCTCCAATCCTTTCTTGAAGGCTTAATAATCTTTTCCAATATGTGTTTGATCTCTCGGTTGGATATTTCTGCTTGCCCATTCGTCTGTGGATGATAAGGGGTGGACATTTTGTGGGTTACCCCAAGCTTAACAAGTAAGTTATCAATAACCTTATTGCAAAAATGGGTACCTCTATCACTTACTATTGCCCTTGGTACTCCAAATCTACAAAAGATGTTAGACTTAAGAAACTTGGAAACCGTTTGGGCATCATCTTTCCTAGTAGGAATGGCTTCTACCCACCTAGAGAGGTAATCTACGGCTAACAGAATGTAGGTAAAGCCAGATGATGGTGGAAAAGGACCCATGAAATCAATACCCCAAACATCAAATATCTCACAAAAGAGCATAGGTTGTTGTGGCATCTCATGTCGCTTACCTAACCCCCCAAACCTTTGGCATTTATCACATGCCTTACAATACAAATATGCGTCCTTAAACAGGGTGGGCCAGTAAAATCCAGCATCTAACACTTTCCTAAAGGTCTTTTGAGCACTAAAATGTCCACCACAAACCATTGAATGACAAGCAAAAAGTATGTCCTTAGTCTCGGTCTCTGAAATACACCTCCTGATAACTTGATCATTGCATAGTCTCCTCAGATAGGGCTCATCCCAAATGTAGTGCTCAGCTTCTCGTTTAAGTTTTTGAGCCTGAAAAGAAGACATATGCTCAGGAATGAGACTGGTCACAATATAATTCACTAGATCAGCAAACCAAGGAACATAGAGAGATATAGACATAAGAGATGCATCAGGGAAATCATCACAAATAAGTTCAGAGTCAAGTACTCCCCTGGTACCATCCGGTAGTCTACTCAGGTGATCGGCTACAAGATTTGCAGTTCCAGGCCTATCCTTAATGCTTATATCGAATTCTTGTAGCAAAAGCATCCACCTAATAAGCCTTGGTTTGGATTGAGGCTTAGTGAAGAGAAACTTCACAGCCGCATGATCTGTATACACCACCACTGTAGAATTGATTAGATATTGCCGAAACTTATCTAATGCAAATATGACAGCAAAAAGTTCTTTTTCTGTGGTCGTGTAATTTTTGTGTGCACTATCCAAAGTTTTGGATGCATAAGCAATCATATGAGATAACTTGCTATGCTTTTGTCCTAGCATGACCCCCACAGCAGAATTGGAGGCATCGCATGCTAGTTCAAAAGGCAAGGTCCAATCTGGCGCATTTAAAATAAGAAGAGATATCAAGTGTGCTTTTAACTCATTAAATGCTTGTTTGCAAGAAGTATCAAAGTCAAAATCAACATATTTTTGCAATAATTTAGATAAAGGTAGAGCTATCTTGCTAAAATCTTTTATGAATCTTCGGTAAAAAGCCACATGCCCTAAGAAAGAACGAAGTGTTTTAATATTAGTAGGGTAGGGCAAGGAGGAAATCACCTCAATTTTAGCTCTATCAACCTCAATGCCCTTGCTAGATATCAAGTGACCAAGTACTATTCCATGATCAACCATGAAATGGCACTTCTCATAATTCAAAACCAAATTTTTCTCAATGCATCTAGCAAGAACATTGTCCAAACTATCTAAACAAGCATCAAACGAATTGCCATACACCGTAAAATCATCCATAAAAACTTCCATGCAATTTTCAAGAAAATCAAAGAATAGTGACATCATGCAACGTTGGAAAGTGCCAGGTGCATTGCACAAACCAAATGGCATTCTCCTATAAGCATAGGTACTAAATGGACAAGTAAAAGTATTCTTTTCCTGATCTTCAGGAGCTAGTGGGATTTTGAAATATCCTGAATAACCATATAGGAAACAATAGTGGCTCTTACCCGCCAACCTTTCAAGCATCTGATCTATGAAGGGTAAGGGAAAGTGATCTTTCCTAGATGCTTCATTCAACTTCCTGTAGTCTATGCACACTCTCCAAGCATTTTGCACCCTAGTAGGTATCAACTCATCATTTTCATTCTTTACCACAGTTATCCCACTTTTTTTAGGCACTACATGCACCGGACTAACCCACTCACTATCAGAAATTGGGTAGATGATACCCGCACTCAATAGCTTGGTTACTTCTTTCTTAACCACATCTAGAATTAGAGGGTTGAGTCTCCTTTGGGGTTGCCTAAGAGGTTTGGATTCCTCATGCAAAATGATCTTATGGGTACAAACAGTCGGACTAATCCCAGGAATGTCAGCTAAAGTCCAACCTAGAGCCTTTCTATTTCTACTCAAAACATCAAGTAATCTCTCCTCCTCACTCACAGACAAGGAATTTGAAATAATAATGGCAATTTTCCATCGCCAGTGAAGGAAAGCATATTTCAAATTAGAGGGGAGAGGCTTAAGCTCTAAATTAGGGGGTTGAACAATAGAGGGAATTAGTCTAGGAAGATCAAGGGTAGTAGGAATACTCCCCTTTACAAACTTAGGAGGTGCATGACTTGTGCTAAGCTCCATGGACTCTACCACTTGTTCATCGGTCTTCCCAAGTGTTGAACCAACACTAGGTTGGCTTACAGCAGCAACAGACTTGGGGAAAGTAGTCTCCTTCATACCTACTTCACAAGGAGTGATTAGCTCATTCAAAAATCTCAAGGTATGAGAAGTGATCCTAGTTCTCCGATTAGGCGATGAGTTAGAAGGTGGCCCTTTAACCACATTATGTTTAGGTCCAAAGTGGGTCACGTGAGAGGATGTCTTTGTCGGTGTAAGGGCTATCCCCTTGGAGAGCAAATCATCCAAGTCTTGACTACCGACATCAAACTCAGCTTCCTCCACCAATTTGTGACCTGAAACATTGACAAAAACACCTTCCTCACAAGCATCATCACTGAATACTGAATCATTGGAAGAATTAAGCTCTAACGAACTAAGAGAAGTAAGAGAAAAATCATCAAGGGATGATAACCAACAATCAACCATCGATGAGTCGAGGTTGGAAATCTCACTCCCAAGTGAATAAAAATTATCAACAGAAGAGGAGGGAAATTTATCACATGAATCCAATGAAATTCCACATTCAAGATTACAATTATCAGTGTGCAAATTGAGATCATGTTCATCAACCAAATCATCTATAGCAAAGTCAATTGAATTCACACCTAATAAAGAGTAATCTTCAGAAGGATGCTTCATGGCTTCATACATGTTAAAACTCAGTTTATTATTACCCACTTCCATAGTGATTGAACCATCTCTCATGTCTATAAATGTACCAGCTGTTCTCATAAAGGGTCTCCCTAAAATAAGGGTGCATTCACTAGAATCATGAGACATATCCAAAACATAGAAGTCAGCAGGGAAAACCAAGTCTTTGACTTTTACAAGCAAATCCTCAATGATGCCTAGTGGGTGTCTAATACTCCTATCAGCTAGTTGGAGAACCACACTAGTCCTCTTAAGCTCTTTGACACCAAGAGATTTAAAAATGGCACTAGGCATGACATTAATGGCTGCACCTAAATCTAACAAGGCTTGAGCTACATTCACATTACCTATGGTGCAAGGTATAGTGAATGAGCCGGGATCCTTGCACTTAACAGGGAGTTGGGGTTTGAAAAGGGCAGACACATTAGGGCTAATTTGCACTCTCTCATTAGGCCTAAAATTCCTCTTGTTAGTACAAAGCTCTTTCAAGAATTTGCAATAACTAGGCATAGACTTAACAATTTGAAAGAAAGGGACATTGATATGCAACTTGCTAAACAAATCATACATTTCTTTCTCATTTTGTTCATCATGCATTTTCTTGCCTTGAAAGTAAGCTTTAGGAAAAGGGAGTTGAGAAATTTTTACCTCCTTACCATTAGTATTAGGTAAGATGCCTTGCTCGCTTGTCTCACCTTCCTCATAAGTGCTTCTTTCCTTGGAGCCAACTTCTCTCAGAAGTGGTTGTTGCTCCACTTGAGGTTGGTCAATTGCTTTGCTATTCTTATTCTTGAGGATAGCCTTCTCTTTAAGGCTTTCAGATTCAGGTAGCTTCATTGGGCTCAATGGTGGACTTTCAACCTCCATTTCCTCATCCACATCATCATCAACCTCTTCAGGGAAACGCACCTTCTTACCACTCCTTAACTTAATAGCATTCAGTGTTTTAGGATTGATGACAGTATTTGAAGGAATGGAACCACTTGTCTTAGCATGCACATCACTCACAGAATTTGAGAGTTGAGTCAAGTGGGATTGCACATTGTTATTCTTCAACTCCAATTCTTCCAACTTCTTGCACATATGAGCCATTTGTTTACCATCACTTGCCACATCACTTTGTAGCTTTTGTAGGGTATTGGAAACAGAAGAGAATTGACTCTCATTCACAACTTTATCTTCCACCATCCGGTTGTTCATACTAGTAAGTTGAGAAACCACACTCTTCAACAATTGATTGGTCTCATCACCCTTTGACTCTTGAATAGGCACAATTTTCCCACGATTTGATCCATATGGTTGGACTTGATATGATGAACCTTCTTGATTTCTCCAACCAAAATTAGAATTAGGTCTTCTACCTTCATTGTAGGTGGTAGTGTTAGAATCCCATCTTTGTTGTTGTTGATTGGGCCTTCCTTGATACATAGCATTAACTTCCTCATGATGATTAGGGCATAAACTTGTAATGTGCATCATTGAACCACAACCATCACAACTAGGTGCAACAAGAGCTTGTGAAGTAGGAGAATGAGTTGCTTGTTGAATACTCGATTATGAAGCTCGAGTAGAGAAAGTTGAGAAGTAATCGTATCCATCTTAGACTCAAGTGAGACCATTCTTTGGTTGGAACCTATATCACAAACTCCTCTTATCTCTCTCACATTATATTGTTGAGTATTTCGAGCCCTCATTCGAATTTGAGCCCATGCCTCTTCAGCCGTGCAATCTTCTAAAGAACCCCCCGTTGAAGCATCTATAATGCCTTTCTCATTAGCCAGAAGATCATCACGAAAATATGTAATTAACTGTTCATCAACAATTTGATGGTGTGGACACTTAGCTAAAAGCTCTTGAAAACGACTCCAATATTCGTAGAAAGGCTCCAAAGGGTCTTGTTTGATAGAGTAAATCTCCTTTTTAAGCTCCCCAACCCTTGAATCCGGAAAGTACTTTTCCAAGAAGGCTTTCTTCAAATTAACCCATGAATGAAGAGCATCATTAATATGCCTGGGTAACATCATGTACCACTCTTTAGCTTTCCCTCCGAGTAAAATAGAACACCTTTAATTGCACATCTTCTATGCGAGCACCAACGGGCTTCATATTCGAACAAGCCACGTGCAAAGCATTGAGATGGCTATAAGGGTCTTCCTTTTCAAGTCCATGGAAACGAGGTAATGAATTAAGCAAAGGACCTTTAAGCTCAAAATTGACCTCAAGGTTAGGGCATGCATTGTTGAAAGGATCATGAGTGATATCTGATCTTGTTACATCCCTTATAGTTCTTCTCCTTGGTGGAGGGTTGTTTTCACCTTCCATAGCTGTACCTTGTGAAGCACAATCACTTAAGTCAATGAAAAAATCAAGATTAAAAGAATGATCAGATCCCCCCTCAAATAGGTCGGACATATAAAGTCATCCAAGAAAGCAGTGAAACAATGGAGTACCAAAGCTATCTCGCACACAAATTCAAGCAAGAAAATGTGCAAAGTGGAAGGAGTAGAAGTATAGTTGTGAGTATGTATGATGTGTATGGGGTCAAAATGCTAGAATGCAAATGCAAATGTAAAAATAAAGAAAATCAAAGTATTTGGTTGTTTTTCTCAAAAATTTTGAATGCAAGAAAACAAACTATGATTTTTTTTTAATTACGAAAAATGAAAGAAAACCTAATAGGCTCACAAGGGCAAACCCCGGTCAATTAAAACCAATTGACACTTAGTAAACCAAAGGAGTCAAAATTGACTCCTAAGAACGGCGCCATTGATTTGACAGAAACCTTAGTCGCCTCAGGGTCAAATCACAATTTACTACGAATTAAAATGCAATATAGTGCAAATAACTCGGGATCGTTCTCTTATCAAGGAGCCAATTTATTTTGAATTCCTAGGTTAAACTAAGTGCTAAATACATGATTAGAAAAGGGGTTTTGTAATTGGTTTTCTCTCGCCCCCTCAGCTCCTCTCATTTTTCTTTCAGCTCCCGTCTCCCCTGTGTGCCGCCTGCTCTTTTTTTTATTCATTCATTAAATGTGTCGGCCCCCATTCCTCCCCTCAGCTGCTGTTTCTGACCTAAATCAAAACGTTGCAGTTTTCGTGTTTGGGTCCTATCTGACACAATCTTTGATTTTGGGCCCTTTATGACAGTGATGTTTGGGCCCTCGCTGTAAATATCTCTGATTGTGGGCCCTTTTATGACAGCATGTTTGGGCCCTCTCTGTCAATAGCTATGATTTTGGGCCCTTTTCTGACAGCGATTTAGGACCTTCTCTGACATTAATTCTGGTCCTCAAAGATCCCATTTTCTTCTTAAACACCTACAATGCAAGATTAAACACAATGTAGTATCAAAAGTCCAAGGAATCAATTGTATGAATAATTATCAAATTATGACCATTTTACCCCTAATTTCACTTCATTCAATACAAATGTCCTTAACTCAAATTAGTCTTAATCATGCAATAATGTCCGAGAAAATGCATTAAAAATCCCAATTAAATTATGAAAAATCATGATAAAATATGGTACGATCAAAAAGTAAAAATTCTAAACCTAATGGCTAATTATTAATTAGGCCAATAGCCTTATTAGAAATTTTGGAATGTTGTTAAAAGATTATAATACCCCTCTGCAGTAAAAGAAGAAAAATTAAGATATGTGTAGGTCTAATCTCAATTTTAACTAAATAATATCCAATTGTATTAGATATGATATGGGCGTAATAATTAACTTCAAAATATTATTTCAAAGTCAAATAATATTTTATTATTCAGATCATAAAAATTAGAGCCTCGACGCCTTTTTTTTCTCTTCTAGAATATATCGGGAAGTATGATTTTCTTTATGCTGAACGAGAAAAATTGATTTAGGGAAAATATTATCTTTTCAGTAAAATAGAAATATAAATATAAACATCAACGCCACCGTCCCAGTAAATCCTAAAGGCGAACGATTTCCTCTCACAGTCTAGCGCTATGGAGCAGATAGGCGACAACCCATTCCTTCCCGAAGATATCATCAGAACCATTCTCAAAAGTCTTCCGGTAAAATCTCTAATCCGATTTCATTGTGTTTGTAAAGAATGGAAAAATCTCCTGAAGACCCCTTCTTTCATCACGGAACACTTGCACCACTCCATGAAAGAAAACCCTTTGCTTCTTTTGCAAGGGGACGAGAAACTTGATCCTTTGCCCTTTCATATTCTCAATCACAAGATGCAACTTCTTGAAGTTCAGCCGCCATTGCCTTTGATGGATTCTTCATCGCGGACTGAAATTGTTGGTTGCGGCAACGGCTTGGTCTGTGTTACATATTTTACTGGCCATAATTCTCATCCTTCCCTTTCAGTGTGGAATCCTGCCACTAGAGAGATTCTACAGGTGCCAAGTCCCATTAAAATTGGAAATGAATTTGTTGCATTAGGATTTGGTTTTAGTCCAATTGACAATGATTACAAGATACTGGTATCTGATGACTGGGATGATAGTGATAGATTATGTAATACATTAGAAGTGTATTCATTAAGCACAGGATCTTGGAAGGAAATAAAAGTTGAGGACGTTGGAGGTTTGACTATTTGTGGTTTCCCTACTACGGTTAATGGAGCTATATTTTGGTTTGGGAATAAGGTGATGAATGTTGATGAGAATGATTTTATTGTTTCTGATATTTTGGTAGTTTCGTTTGACATGGTAATGGAAGTGTTTACATGGATTCCACTTCCATGTGACGATGATGATTCATGTGAAAGTTTTCTAAGTGTGTATGAGAACAAACTTTCTATGTTATGTGGTACTGTGAGCGAGAACTATAAATCATATAGAACTGATTTGTGGGTGATGGAGGAGGGAGCCCTCTCATCTGGGGAGAGATGGAGTTGGAGTAAGAAATATAGTATAAGCACCTCTTCAAGCATATATCCAAGAGGTATTTGGTTGGATGAAATTGTCTACCTCAGCAGGTTGCCAATAGATGAACTTGAATCTGAATCAAACCATAGAACAATAGATGTTCTATATACGTTAAATCTTAGTACTCATGAATGGGTGGACTTTAATATCCGCCTACGTGGCTCTCAATTTTGGCCTACTTTCGTCTATACAGAAAGCCTTATGCCCATTGCCAACATCCATCCTTGTTCCAAACCATTACTTTAATTTTGATGTTTTATTTGTTTCCACCCCTATCCTAACCATTGGTTGTTATTAATCAACAATACTACATGATGTTGCTACATTCTAATTTGATCTGTTTATAATATTATGTTTAGTTCTTTTCAAAGATGGATATTATATTATGTTTGAAGACTTATGTCATTTATTAATTATCTTTAGATTCCATAAACACTTATTTTTCTCAGCTTTGACTCTTAGTTTAGTACGACATGTGTCATCATATATTTCCTGTGTTGATTTGCTTAGTTGTTACTATGATGAAACTACTTTTATTCTGCGGAATAGGATGAAGAGGGCTCTAGGTTTGGGATTTGATTAGGTTGTGATTGAGCCTGATAATTTGTGATTTGTGTTTTAGCTTGTACTTTTTATGTAAAATATTGTTTTAATCTTTTGTATGAGTCATGATTGCTGCAAAATAGATGGTGACCGCCTCGAAGTTACAGTAAATGATGCTGTCATGTGACCAAAGTGGTTATAGGTTTAAATTCTGAAAACATTCTCTTTGATTGCATGGGTAAAGTTGCATTTGTGCATTGGGCCTCCTTGATGATTGCTCCAAAATATAGAAATGCAGATGAGGATGACTTTAAGAGCATAGGTCCTTCTTTGTTCTTCACAATTAGGCAAACCAACAAAATTTGACCAAACGAATTTTCTTTCTTTGTTTTTCTAGAAAATTTTGATTAAGAAATGTTTAAATATTTATAAAAAATAATGGCTTTTTACAAGATCATGTGAGCAACAAAAAGTATATTGGCTGAATGTTAATGATACGGGTACAAATAATGCAACCTAAACTAAAATAAAACCAACCGGGTTTAGGTTTTGTGGAAGACATTAGTCTTTCACAACGTGACAAACTAAAGTTTGAATCCATGTTAGAAGAGATACCTACATTTAGAGTCTTACAATGCTACTCAATTTATTTATTTTTTTTTTTTTTTTTTTTATTTTTTTTTACAAGAGAATACCTGTTTTCCTAAAAAGAAAATAAAATAAGAGACCTGGAAACATAACCAACGTACCCTAAATTTAATAATTTCAACACAAAATACTTCACTAATTTAATTATTAAAAATATGAAATGGCAATGAAGCTCAACTAAAAACATTTCTATTGATTATTGTAATTGGTGGCCTATTACATCGCTAAAGTCTCGGATCTAATAAATAAAGATCGTCAGAATAAACCTGAATAAACCTTTGATTCAATTATTCAAAGGAGAAAACATTCCTTTCGATTATTTTGGAATAATCCTTTGAAGGGATATTTAATACTAGATGTTTAATTTCTAGCTTTGTTTGACCTATCTTTTACACCAGGTTTGTTCAGTTTTCTTCATAAAACTAGACGGATTACCCGAGCGATGCAAGGGCTGTTTAATTAAAAAGAAGAATAAAAATGATTTGTAAATTTGGGAAAAAAATTAATCATCAATTATAAATGTTCCAAGATATATATGACAGTAAAGAATATGTGACATGAGTTAATAAAAGTATGTATGAGCACCTGACAGTCACCTTTGAAAGAATTGAGATTGAGTTCTCAGTGTTTTTTGTTTTTTGGTGAAAATAGTTCACAACTTTTAAGCAATATAAATGGCTAATATGTTGTTTGACTTCTTAAAGTTATGAAGCTGTATGTATAAAAAGATGTTTCAACATTTATAAAATATAAACCTGCTGAATTGTATTTGTTTTTATTATAACATTATATGTGGGGTCGATTGAACATTATTTATTGATGAAAAATTTAGTTATTCAGACCCAGAATTATATTTATTTCGGCATACGCTGATAAGAAGAATAAATGTATTGTCAGTAAGTCCTTGGTGCAGACCTTAAACTATATATATATATATATATATATATATATAAAGTATTCATTCAGTCAATCAAGATATGAATTTAAGTCATTATGATTTGGATTTTCCAATTTAAGTTTGGATCGGGTCTTTCTTGTGAGCACTTAAATTAGAGTTAGACTTTTATAAAGTGCTGATTTATTATGTGCCCTTTTTATAGACGTTTTTTTGAAGGAAAGAGGAAATAAATGTGATCTATCATCTTAAATGATTGATTCAATCAATCAAGATATGAATGTGATTCATCATCTTAAATTCAATCAATCAATCAAGTATGAATTTAATTCATTGTGAATTGGATTTTCCAATTCAAGCTTGGATTGAGCCTTTCTTGCAAGCACTTAAATTAGGGTTTGACTCTTATAAAGTGCTGATTTTGTGTGTGCCTTCGGCTTGCACGTTTTTCTAGGAGAAAAACAAGAACCCTTATGCTCTCTAAATTTAGGTCTTTACCAAAGGTTTAGAGAGGAAAAGGCACTATCCATAAAAGGGTAAGGTTCCAACCTTGTTCATCGTATCTTTAACCTAATCCTAAGAAACCATCATCTTCTTGAAAAGATAAAAACCTAAGGAAACCAAAACTCAACATTGTCTTCACCTAGCAAGCATCCAAGGAGTGGGAGGTTTTAAGAGAAGGAATTCTCATTACAATCGGGGGATAGCCATGTGGATCAACGTTAGAGGACATCAACAACCTTGAAGTCTACGAGTGATCTAAGGTAATTCTAATCTCCAATAATTGTTTTATCAAATTATCCTAAACCCCAATAGTTGTGTTAATAAGTAATCCTGAAACTCATAAATATTATAAATTGTTATGAATTCTCATGAGTACCGTAAAGAGTTACGGATTAATAATTAATAACTAATTAGCGTAATGAGTTAAGGTTAATAATTCATGAGGACCGTAAAGAGTTACAGGTTTCCACAACAATTAAACAAAATTTTTGTTTTCAACCTCATGAAACTTTGCATGAAAGTCATGTAATAGGCAAAAATAACCATTCATGGGAAAAAGAAAGAAGAAAAGAGGTTGGCGTCTCTTTCAACCTACTCTGTACCCATTTCAGCATAATATATACCATGGCAAACTACAAGCATTCAAAAGCTTAGACGAAAAAGGTAAGGCTGTCTAAAAGGGAAGTTCATATTTACCTTAACTAGGATGTAATTCCAACTGAGTGCAACACCTCACCAATGACAAGATTTCAAAATGTGCAAAACTTAGGTTCAAATGGAAAGATGGCAGGGTGAAGCAATTTCGGAACAATCATCAATCGTTGCGTCGTCCACCAGCTCACGAAGGTGGATATATGGCAGAATGCACGGAGAGGCAGAGTAGGTCTAAGTGTGGCATGAACCCCTGATCTTGCAAGCTTTTACTTCCTTCTTTCTCAAAGGTTAAATCAGTCATTTTCCTCCACAAATTAATTTCATCTGCCCAAAAAGAGTGCAGTGATATTTTAAATTTTTTATGGGGCAATGGGGAATTATTTTGCTACATGGGGGCTATCTGAAATTTCCCCAAATATTTCTGATTTTTTTCCTTATTGAGCAGTAGTAGCTACTAGTAACATCATGCATAAAAATGCTGCTTAGGTGGTTGTGTAGATGATATTTTGCAATCAAATATTGGTCCTAGTCCAAATGTAGATTATTGTTCCTCTAAGGAAATTTAGTAGTAAATTATTACCCTTAGGAAGACTCTTAACCGAGAATTTTGAGACAAACCTAAACAATAGGTTAACAACGGGAAGACTTAGGTAGTTTTATCTTCTAAATTGAACTATCACTTTATTTTCGGGAATTCCAAGTGACTACGATTTTCCATATCGCTAGCCTTAGAGTTTTTCAAAACTCTAACCTTTACCTTAGGGTATTTGTTTTATTGTATCACAATATCGTATTATATGGTACTCTTGTCTTTGTTGTTCATACAATGCTCTCGAGACTAGCCTTGCTAGCTCTGATACCAAAATGAAACACCCCAAATTTCGAGCATAAATCAAATATGACACGTGGTTTTATAAAATTCATCGAGTTTTTGAAGTGCTTCGAAACTAGCCTAGAAACGGTTTAATTTATTTTGTCCATACTCATAAAATCTTAACTCGATAAATAATATTCTGGGTACATGAAAATAAGCATCACCCCTAAACATGACATCTACGAAAGTTAACTACGAAAAGCTAAAGATTAGTGGACCGAAGAACTTACTCGTAGCTCCTTAGATTTTCTCCGACTCCTCCTTCTCTCTAACCTCTCTCTAGAATATGGTTTTGTGTGAGAAATGAGAAGCTTCAAATGTGATACTGGGATAAAGTTCTACTTTAACGCAGTTACTAGACTAATCGCTAATACTTTTAAATTTTGAGAATACTTTTT
The DNA here is from genome assembly GCA_019022615.1 of Acacia melanoxylon. NCBI lineage: Eukaryota > Viridiplantae > Streptophyta > Magnoliopsida > Fabales > Fabaceae > Acacia > Acacia melanoxylon. The sequence goes on from JAFJYJ010000010.1 coordinate 4,692,276, forward strand.
GGATGGTAGTAAAATACCGGATTTATGGTCTAATTAGACTTCCTCTAGTTTAAACTCGAGTGTTAGCAAAAATATATTTTCTCCACGATTTCTACATCTACACAACTATTCCATATGGCTACCTATATGTAAGAGCCTTTTTTAATAGGCTTATCTCTAAATATAAGATCCATTTTAAGTTTGTATTAATAATAAATGCACTTCTTCCTATTTTGATTGTTTGGTATGGCCAGTTGCTTTTTTTTTGGTCGAAAGTATGGCCAGTTGCTTTAGTATACATGTTTTTTGATGATTTTGGGGAGACCCTTTTGAACTAGAATTTTCTTTCTCAGAGTGTATTGGAATCAATATTTGAGTCTCAATTATTACTTTTTTCCCTCCAGATTGCTCGATCCTTATATACTCTTTGGAATCTGATGCGAAACCGTGAAGCTTTGGATGCAAGGTCATACGATTATTGTTCTTGATGCCCCTATGTTATTTGAGTCCAAGGTGGACGGGGTAACAAAGCCCATTATTGTTGTTTGGGTTGATTCGGAAACACAGATCCAACAACTCATGGCAATTGGCGAGAGACGGAATAAGTGAGAGGATGCGAGGAATAAGACAAACGCTCAGATGCCACTAGACGTAGATTAAAAGTAAAGCACCCATAATAATGGGAAATACTGGTTCGCTGGAGGACTTGAGTAAGAAATTTCAGAACTTCTTTTTGGTCAAAAGCGACTTATAAATAGGATCAGAGTAGTATAGAGTAGTATAGAGTAGTATATGTATATATTATCAGGCAATGTGAGATTGAGTTATTAGACTTGGGTGAGAACTTTCATGTGGAAGGGACGTTATTATATTTTTTCCTTATTAAGCAGTAGTAGTAGCTAGTAACTTCAACGCAGCAAAATGCTGCATATATAGGTGGTTGTGCAAATTAAATGATATTTTGTGATCAATTATATTATCAGTCCTAACTCCTAATCCAAAGTTTAATACACGATCCCCATCACCTCCATCTCTATGGTTGAAAGAACATCAGTAAGGATAAATTAGAAAAAAAGTTAACAAATATGTTTTACATTCAGCACCAAGATTAATTCCAATAGTAGTTTGTTTGCTAGGTTATGTCACTTGCTAGGTTTGTTGTTCTTGACACCTATATTATTTGAGTCTGCGATGGACCGCGGATGGACCACTCCCCAAATAAAAAGTTTTAATCTCGTCAAACTATTTGTTTATAAAATAAGAGAGACGTTTCAATTTCGTTGGCAAAAAAATAAAATAAAGATGTTTCAATTTATTATAAATTATTATTTATAATAATAGTCTCAGTTAAATTTGAAATATCAAAATACTATATTTTTAACAAATTAGTAATTAGTCCATAAGGTCTTATTAAAAATTTCTGAATGTTGTTAAAAGACTATGATGACCTTTGATATTTAAAAAGAAAAAAAATGAAGATATGTGTATGCCTAATTTTAATTTTAACTAAATAATATCATATCAGATAAGATATGAGTGGATTCTCTTATGAGTTAAGATCATAGCTACGCACATTTTTTGTAACTTCAAATATTTTTTTTTCACAATAAGATAGGATGAGTTTTTAAATTCTTTTGATTAATAAATCAAAATTATCAAAAGATGGTTGTGCAAATTAAATGATATTTTGTGATCAATTATATTATCAGTCCTAACTCCTAATCCAAAGTTTAATACACGATCCCCATCACCTCCATCTCTATGGTTGAAAGAACATCAGTAAGGATAAATTAGAAAAAAAAGTTAACAAATATGTTTTACATTCAGCACCAAGATTAATTCCAATAGTAGTTTGTTTGCTAGGTTATGTCACTTGCTAGGTTTGTTGTTCTTGACACCAATGTTATTTGAGTCTGCGATGGACCCGCGGATGGACCACTCCCCAAATAAAAAGTTTTAATCTCGTCAAACTATTTGTTTATAAAATAAGAGAGACGTTTCAATTTCGTTGGCAAAAAAAAATAAAGATGTTTCAATTTATTATAAATTATTATTTATAATAGTAGTCTCAGTTAAATTTGAAATATCAAAATACTATATTTTTAACAAATTAGTAATTAGTCCATAAGGTCTTATTAAAAATTTCTGAATGTTGTTAAAAGACTATGATGACCTTTGATATTTAAAAAGAAAAAAAATGAAGATATGTGTATGCCTAATTTTAATTTTAACTAAATAATATCATATCGATAAGATATGAGTGGATTCTCTTAAGAGTTAAGATCATAGCTACGCACATTTTTTGTAACTTCAAATATATTTTTTTCACAATAAGATAGGATGAGTTTTTAAATTCTTTTGATTAATAAATCAAAATTATCAAAATTGAGTTGGTCTAACAGTGTCACATTAGATCCCTCTAGTCTTGAGTTCGATTCCAAGGAGAAACATTTGAGTTAAGAGGGGCCATCACCAATCCCAAACCGCATACCACATGATGTGTGTGTGTGTATATATATATATATATATATATATATATATAAGAGACTATTCTAACACCACTTGTAAAGCTTATAATCCAATAACACTTGTAATACCTGGAACTATACATATGGAGAGATATGGTGAGAGAGGGGAAGTGGGTGAGACATAGGAAAACAAAAGGGTTGTATAGAATAGAATTAAGAAAATCACGAGGAGAAACAATGTAAAAGAAGACAAATTAAAGTTGCAAGTGAAATTTGTAAGATTTTGAAGAGAGCCATTTGTAAAAATCTGTGTGGAGTGAGTGTTATCACTATCAAAATCTTGGCTAGCTTATATTGTGACACGAAGAGGAGCAGATTCCCTAAAAGGGCACAACCAACGGGAATGCTAAGACTACCATGTTATTGTTGTGCACTTGCTCACTACAAGAGAAAGCATGGCATAAACCTCTACACGTGTCAGGAATCCGCTATACCCTTCACCGTCAAAGGCGATTGGCGAACCCATGAGAACTGTGGCGAACTCTGGTACTGTCTTTTAGCTCTGACTTTAAACACAAATTATATGCTAATGATCATATCAAGGCCTTTGGTCTTGGCCATGACACTTGTTGCTCGCATGATCAACAAGATGGTGAGAGCATCTAATGTGAACCACGAGTCTACATTAGATGCTTCTGAGATTGAAGAAGATGGTGAGAGCTACTTAGCTAGCTAGGGTTTAATTCTATTTTAGTTTCTTATGTGATGTGATGATGATATTCCTGCTTCATTATACACTATATATATATATATGCTCTAGCTTGTACTAATATTCTAATATATAGAGTTTAATTCTTCTCTAATGTATGACTATTGTATGTGATTTTTTTTTTCATAATGTTCTAGGTTGCCTTGTTTTTCAATTGTGTTACTATATGTTTATGCTTGCTGCGTAGGATTTTGTTATCTGTAAAAGTAATATATTATACTTGGTGACTGATGTTTTATATAGTAATCATACTTGGTGACTGATGTTTTATATAGCAATCACCAGTTTTGTATTCCTTATAAAATTTAAATATAAGAATTAAAGATTTAAATAATATAAAAACAATAAATCAGAATTTTTGAGCCAAAATCGACAAATATTTGATTAAATCCTAAATATCACATTTTTAAATATTTTCTATTGGCTTAATTATATTAGTGTTTACTATTTGAAAGATATTAAGATTTAACCATTTTTTAGCTAATCTATCGTTCCTCTCCCCAATTATTTTTAAAGGTCTACTTATCATATGAAAAAAAGGCTTCATATTTCAAATAAAAAGTTCATTTGTTTTGGCTTACCCATTCAAATAAAAAAAAGTTAATCTCATCAAACCTTTTTTTTTTAGTAAGATAAAAGAGACATTTCAATTTAGTTGGCAATAAAAAAAAGGATGTTGCAATTTATTATTCATAACAATAGTAGCAGATTGTATCAGATAAGATATGAGCGGATTTTCTATGAATTAAGATCATACGCACATTTTTGTAACTTCAAATAATTTTTTTAAGGTCAGATATTGTAATATCCCATTGACACATACGACAATTTCCTTTGTAATAGTGGAATTATGGCTTGCACCTCAATTAGCAATCAGACATCTAGTGCATATTCCACTACTTCCACTCATATATTATTATAATTATGAGGTCCAACCCACTAAACTCACTTTTGACTTAGGTGCATATTCGTATCACATCTTCTTTCTTATTTTAACATATGGACAAAGCTTTTGGTAGCACCACAATTATTTTATTTATCCATTATGCAGACAAGGCCAACAGCACCCATGCCATTTGTGTAGCTTTTCATTTCTTTATTATCAATCAAAGAAGCATCATTCATTACACCCCACGATAGCTTCACTTTCTGTGAGATATATGTGTATAATAAACCCCACTCTCCATTTAATCAGCAAAAGACGACAGTAAAAAGGGAGAGACACATTGAATTATTCTCACGCTCCACTACCTCTCTTTATCTCCAGCGTGATAATGCTTATGCTCCACATCCGGCAAAATTGTGAACCACGTACTCTCTCGTTAGCTATTATATCTATTCGGTCAGAACCAATTGCTTCATTTCCATTTAGTTATTTTGGCATCTGTGAGAGAGAGAGATAGAGAGAACGTCAATTATGAAGCAGAGTCAGTGAAGGCATGGAGACAGTCCGAGGGAGACGATTATTGAAGAAGGAATTTGCACGTCTTATGGAATTAAGAATTTGACTAAGGTAAGTCTTGCAACTCTTTTCCCTTTAGCTATTTCACGTGGGAATTAAAGGGAATTGTAGAATGTTCAAACTCTATTTTTAGAACTGAAACAGAGGTGAATATCCAGTTTGCTACAGTTTTTTCGTAAATGAACAGTACCCCTCACGTGTACTGTAGCGCACTATTCACACTGTCAAAGCACCTATGTTTAAGTAAAGCAAATCAAGGGTAAATGACCTCTTTTGAAGTTGAAATTTTGTGTATATATAGTACACATCCTAAAGTTGTAAATGAGCGAAGAACACCCAAATCTGGTGTGTACAAAGAGAATTATGATTTTTCAAAGTTGGTTGAAAAATCGGTCACCTTTTAGTATTTGAACATAAATAAGAGAATAAGGGTGTTTGGTAGCAGGGATAACCAACCTTAGTATTTTGAGCTCATGGAAAATTTGGATATGTAATAGCCCGTCCGTTCATAAATATACAATTATAGGAGTTGATACTTACCCAGGACGAATAAAGGATTGGAAATCGGTTCAAGAATTGGAAAGACCACCAGGTAGTAACTTTTCTCTCACATACTATGAATGAATTTATATGTATGTAGTTACCATTGAATTAGAATGTATTGAATTCAGAATAGAAGGGCCAATGCCCATTTGAATACCCAGCGCTGTGGGAATGAAATGGTGAATCCTTTGAATGAAGTAAATACTTGCATATATACTGTATGTATTTTTGAATATTGAATGAATTGAACTATATGTATGAATTGTGGTTAATACCATATTCTGTATATGACTTTTATGTGAGATTAATTGTTACTCGCATGATCAACTGCAATCTCAGCTCTTCCAAATAGTTCGAAAGGTGGTCAACATAGTGGACGTGGTTCTAAGGGCAAAGTGGTAGAAACCGGAAAGTGAAGGTTGCGGTCCGTTTCAAATGTTACTGTTGGTTATATGCTATTTTGTAATATTATTTTGGAGTTCTTTAAATAATTGTGTGAACCCTATGACAACTTCTAGTATGTGAACAAGTATTTTGTATTGGAATATTTAAGCTATTTTCGTTTATCCGTTGTGCTGTATGAAGTTACTCTGATGAATGTCAAGTAAATAAGGGGTTTGACAGATATGATGAGTTTTTTAATTTTTTTTTAATCCAAATTGAATAAATTTAGCAAATGCAAATTTGTTTGTAACTAAATCAATCAAGTATAATTAAAAATAACTATCCTTTAATAAAGTTACCTTTTTCAGTAAAATTGAAATCGGAATACAAATTTAATCCATCAACGCCACCGTCCCAAATCCTTAAGGCGAACATTTCCCCTCACAGTCTAGCACTAGGGAGCAGATAGGCGACAACCCATTCCTTCCCGAAGGCCGAAGATATCATCAAAACCATTCTCAAACGTCTTCCGGTCCCTTCTTTCATCATGGAATAAAAGTCGAGGACTTTGGAGGTTTGAGTATACAAGAACAAGATGATTCACATGTTACAACAGATAATGGAGCTATGTCTTGGTTTGGGGAGAAGGTGATGAATATGGATGAGAATTATGATTGTATTGTTGATCTGGTGATAGTTTCATTTGACTTGACAATCGAAGTGTTTACATTGATTCCACTTCCATGTGATGATCATGATTCATGTGAAATTTTTCTTAGTGCGTATGAGAATAAACTTGCTATGTTATTTGATACTGTGAGCGAGAACTGTGAATCATGTATGACCAATTTGTCACGCTCATATGGGGGGAGATGGAGTTGGAGTAAGAAATATAGTATAACCACCTCTTCAAGCATATATCTAAGAGGTATTTGGATGGATGATATTGTGTCCCTCATTGATTATGGATGCATAAATTATGTAATGAAATGAATTCCGCCCAAACAATATATTATTATGCACATTTTAAAAAGACTTTCGCTACACAGTGAGGAATACAGCGATAACAGAATGAGATGGAAATGATAATGGGCGCAGTGCAATTGCCTCTGGCCTACTCTTGTATTTATATTCCACAATACACAATTCCTGAAGGATTTTACAGAATCACAATCATAACAACTCCTATAAGCTACTGACACGTATACAAAAGGAATATTACTGTTACAGTGGATTATCAAATAATTACTAAACTATTTATATTCTAACATCCCCCCTCAAACGAGAGGGTGTAACTAACAACCTGAGTTTGTCTCTAAAGTACTCATATTGTGGCTGAGACAGGGGTTTAGTGAGGCAGTCAGCGATTTGATTAGAAGAGGGAATATATCTGATGTCGATCAAGCCAGATGAGACCAAATCCCTAATGAAATGAATATCTACTTCAATGTACTTACTCCTAGCATGTTGAACAGGGTTGGCTGCAAGAAATTTTGCACTTAAGTTATCACACCAAATCACTGATGGTTCTTTAATGAACAATCCTATCTCAAATAACAAGGATTTCAACCACTTGACCTCAGCTGACCCATCTGAAAGTGCTCTATATTCTGACTCTGTGCTGGACCTAGAGACTACTTTTTGTTTCCTAGATGACCAAGATACAAGATTGTTGCCCAGAAATATACACAATCCTGCCATTGACCGTCTGTCGTCCAGATCACATGCCCAATCTGCATCTGGCGCACAATCAGATATTTGAAACTTATGTAGCAAATCTACAATATATTTGGTTTGATTGAGATACATCCCTTCTCTATCACGATAGACCTCTAGCCCCAAAAAATAGTACAGTGTCCCTAAATCTTTTAAGGCAAAAATTTGATTCAGACGAGAGACAAATTGGTTCACATAGGCAGAATTATTCCCGGTCACAAGAATGTTGTCCACATAAATAAGTATGAATATTGTCAAATCAGGTGTTTGAAGCATAAAAAGGGAGATATCACTCCCCAAATTCGTAAAACCCCAATGAACCAGAGTAATTCTCAAACGATCGAACCAAGCTCTTGGAGCTTGTCTTAGACCATAGATGGCCTTAGTTAACTTGCAGACGTGATGTGGCTTACCTGGATCGACGAAGCCCTCCGGTTGAGGCATCTAGACCTCTTCCTCCAAAATTCCATTTAGGAACGCGTTGTTCACGTCCAACTGTCGAACATCCCAATTGAACGTGATGGCTATGGTGAGAATTACTTGAATGGTTGTGGATTTGATCACCGGACTAAACGTTTCTCTGAAGTCGATGCCGGGGGTTTGTTGGAAGCCTTTCGCGACAAGCCGTGCCTTGTATTTGAGGATGGAGCCATCGGCTTTGTATTTCTTCTTGAATATCCACTTGTTGTCAATGAGCTTCTGATTTGAGAAGGGAACTAGTGTCCAAGTCTTGTTTCGCCACAGAGCTTTGACTTCCTCTGTCATGGCATGATGCCACTCTGGTGAGGTGAGAGCATCCTGAGCGTGTGTCGGCTCGGTGCTAGGTTGAAGTGAGAAAGAAGCTTTAGCCAACCCTATAAACGGGTACTTGGGCTTTGTAATGCCTGATTTGGCCTGAGTTTGCATACAGTGTTGGTTTGTAGGCCCAATCTGCTGAGAACTTGATTATGTTGAAACTGGACTAGAGGCCATTTCTGAGCTAGTAGCTATTTCTAATGGATTTGTGTGAGCATTTGGAGATGAATGGGACCCTGTTGACACGCTGGAGTCAGAATCACTGTCCAACACATTGGTGCTTAGAGAGTCGTTAGCTGACGGCTCCTTACAGTTGTCTGGTTCTTCACTGATAGAATCAATTGACTCCTGCTCCATAATGCGTTGAGGTGCTTGGATGATAAACGAAACTGAGTTGGGTGACTCTTGAGCATTTGAACTGATCACTGGTGAATCAAAACCTGTTTTAAAAGGGAAAATATTAGAATCAAATACCACATGCCTCGAAACGTAAACTCGACCAGATTTACTCAAGCATTTGTGTCCCTTCTGATGCGTCGTGACTCCAAGATATACACACGGTTGACTATGAAACTGAAACTTATGAGTATTATAGGGCCTGAGGCAAGGATAGCAAATGCAGCCGAAGGGTTTAAGGTCTGAATAGATTGGTTCTGTTTTCCTTAGCTGAAATAGGGGAGTGTCACCATGTAGTATTGTCGTGGGCAGACGATTAATCAGCAGAACTGCTTGCTGAAAAGCATCGACCCAGAAACGCAGTGGTACTTGAGCATGTGCTAACAAGGTGAGGCCCATCTCAACGACATGCCTGTGTTTTCTCTCGGCCCTGCCGTTCTGGGCTGAAGTGTATGGACAGGTGAATCTCATGTTAATCCCAGAGTCTTGCGCTAGAGAAGCAATCGGCTTGTACTCACTTCCATTATCACATTGTATGTTCTTAATTTTCACATCAAATTGATTCTCCACCAGTGTTTTGAAGATTTTAAACGCATGTATGGCCTCCCCCTTTTGTTTCAGAGGGTACAACCAGGTGTAACGGCTGAAATCATCGACAAAAAGAATATAGAATTTATGACCTCCGGTAGAATCAATAGGCATAGGGCCCCATAGGTCAGTATGGATCAGCTCAAGTGGTGAGGACGACTGAGACAGAGATGCAGAGAATGGTAGATTTTTGGATTTACCATGTTGACATGCTTCACATATATATTGATCGCTTAAATTGCCTCTGGGTAATGTTTTATTACATTTATGGAGAATCTGTGTAAGAACTCTAGAACTAGGATGGCCTAACACATGATGCCAATAAAGAAAATATTTGTGGGAGTCGTCATGTGTCGCCATGTGTGCCTGTGGAACTTCATCAATTCTTCTTTCCATCGGGTACATTCCTTTCTTTGGGATTCCTTGGAATATTGTTTTGCATGTCCTCGTATCCTTCACACCACAACAAGAATCAGTAAAACTAACACAAATTGGATTATCTTGGGTCAGTCGATTAACGCTCAACAAGTTCTTCGTAGCTGTTGGTACATAGAATACATTTTTAAGTCGCAAAGTGGACTGTTTACATGGAATAGTAACTGAACCAATACCAGTAATCGGAGTCTGTTGTCCTGTGCAAGTAGTGATATAAGACTTACCAATGGGAGTCATGTCCTCAAGGTGCTCTGGATTTGGGGTAACATGATAGGTTGCCCCACTGTCCATGTACCAGGACGGATCTAAAAACGCAGAGGTGTTAGCATAGAAAGCTTGAGGAGAATTAAAATGATTGGAACCAGAGGAATCACTGCGATAGTAGCAAGTGGCAATGGTGTGCCCAGGTCGTTGACAGTTGACGCAAAATGGGCGGCCTCCTCCACCACGGCGACCACCACGAAAACGACCGCTGCCTCTGTGTCCTCTGGATCCTCGGGAGTGAGAGTTGCCTCTCCAACCACGGCCATTTCCAGATTCGGAACTGGGTTCAGTGTGTTGAAAAGCATTGATCGATGGCTGGATGCTAAGATTGGCAAAATGATTCAGTTGGTTTATGCGACTTTCAAACGACAGAAAGGATGCCTGAGCCTCTACCCAGGTCAAGTCAGGTTGGTCAACAAGCTTGACCACGATCGCGTTGTACTCCGAATCTAACCCGTTGAGGGTGTGAAGGATAAGATCGTCCATAGCTATCGGGGAACCAGCTAAGGTAAGTTCATCTGACAGATTCTTCATTTTGTTGAGATATTCCTCCATCTTCTGCGAGTTTTTCCTCGTGTTGTGGAGGTCATTTTTTATCACCATTACCCGAGCGTTAGTGGCAGCACAGGTGAGCTCTCGTGCACCAGTCCAGAGATAAACATCAGTTTTGCAGTGAAGGAGCTGCGCACCCACATCCTGAGTCATGGTATTGCGGAGCCATCCAACAAGCAAGCGATCAACGGAGAACCACTCGAGATACTCTGGGTTTGCCACGGTTCCAGTGGCACCGGCAACTACCTTCGCCGGAGCACAAGTCACGCCGTTAATGTCTTCCAGTGAGACCCACGCAGATAGCGACAACCCATTCCTTCCCGAAGATATCATCAAAACCATTCTCAAAAGTCTTCCGGTAAAATCTCTAATCCGATTTCATTGTGTTTATAAAGATCGGAAAGATCTCCTTAAGACCCCTTCTTTCATCACGGAACACTTTCACCACTCCATGAATGAAAACCCTTTGCTTCTTTTGCAATGGGACGACAAACTTGATCCTTTGCAATTTCATATTCTCAATCACAAGATGCAACTTCTTCAAGTTCAGACGCCATTGCCTTTGATGGATTCTTCATCGGGGACTGAAATTGTTGATTGCGGCAACGGCTTGGTCTGTGTTACATATTTTACTGGCCTTAATTCTCCTCCTTCCCTTTCAGTGTGGAATCCTGCTACTAGAGAGATTCTACAGGTGCCAAGTCCCATTAAAATTGAAAATGACTTTGTTGCATTAGGATTTGGTTTTAGTCCAATTGAAAATGATTACACGATCCTGATATCTGATGAATGGGATGATATTGATAGCTTAGAAGTGTATTCATTAAGCACAGGATCTTGGAAGGAAACAAAAGTTGAGAACTTTGGAGGTTTGAATATTTGTGATTTACCTACTACGGTTACTACGGTTAATGGAGCTATGTTCTGGTTTGGGTATAATGTGATGAATGTTGATGAGAATGACTTTTTTGTTTCTGATATGGTGGTAGTTTCATTTGACATGGTAATGGAAGTGTTTACATGGATTCCACTCCCATGTGACGATGATGATTCATCTGAAAGTTTTCTAAGTGTGTATGAGAACAAACTTGCTATGTTATGTGGTACTATGAGCGAGAAATGTAAATAATATAGAACTGATTTGTGGGTGATGGAGGAGGGAACCCTCTCATCTGGGGAGAGATGGAGTTGGAGTAAGAAATATAGTATAAGCACCTCTTCAAGCATATATCCAAGAGGTATTTGGTTGGATGAAATTGTCTACCTCAGCAATGGGTTGCCAACATATGATGAACCTGAATCTGAAACAAACCATAGAACAATAGATGTTCTATATATGGGTGGACTTTAATTGCCGCAAACGTGGCACTAAATTTAGGCTTACTTTCGACTATGCAGAGAGCCTTATGCCTATTGCCAACATCCTTCCTTGTTCCTAACCATTACTTCTGATGTTTTCTTTGTTTCCACCCCTGTCCCAACCATTGGTTGTGATTAATCAACAATACTAGATGATGTTGCTACATTCTAATCTGATCTGTTTATAATATTATGTTTACTTCTTTTTCAAAGATGGATATTATATTATGTTTGAAGACTTATGGCATTGATTAATTATCAATATTATGTTTAGTTGCGAGTGCGATTTCATAAACACTTATTTTTCTCAGCTTTGGCTCTTGGTTTAGTACGACACATTTCATCCGACATTTCCTGTGTTGATTTGCTTAGTTGTTACTATGATGAAACTACTTTTATTCTGAGGAATAGGATGAAGAGGGCTCTAGGTTTGGGATTTGATTAGGTTGTGATTGAGCCTGATAATTTGTGATTTGTGTTTTAGCTTGTCCTTTTTTTGTAAAATATTGTTTAAATCTTTTGTATGAGTCATTATTGCTGCAAAATAGAGGGTGGCTGCCTCGAAGTTACGGTAAATGATGCTGCCATGTGACCAAAGTGGTTATAGGTTTAAATTCTGAAAACAATCTCTTTGATTGCATGGGTAAAGTTGCATTTGTGCATTGGGCCTCCTTGATGATTGCTCCAAAATATGGAAATGCAGATGAGGATGACTTTAAGAGCATAGGTCCTTCTTAGTTCTTCACAATTAGGCAAACCAGCAAAATCTGACCAAACGAAATTTCTTTCTTTGTTTTTCTAGAAAATTTTGATTAAGAAATGTTTAAAGATTTATAAAAAATAATGGCTTTTTACAAGATCATGTGAGCAACAAAAAGTATATTGGATGAATGTAAATGATACCGTACAAATAATGCAAGCTAAACCAAAATAAAACCAACCGGGTTTAGGTTTTGTGGAAGACATTAGTTTTTCACAATGTGACAAGCTAAAGTTTGAATCCATGTTAGGAGAGATACCTACATTTAGAGTCTTACAATGCTACTTTTTTTTTTTTTTTTTTTTTTACAAGAGAATACCTGTTTTCCTAAAAAGAAAATAAAATAAGAGACCTGGAAACAAAACCAACATACCCTAAATTTAATAATTTCAACACAAAATACTTCACTAATTTAATTATTAAAAATATGAAATGGCAATGAAGCACAACTAGAAACATTTCTATTGATTATTGTAATTGGTTGGCTATTACATCGCTAAAGTCTCGGATCTAATAAATAAAGATCGTCAGAATAAATAAACCTTTGATTCAATTATTCAAAGGAGAAAACATTCCTTTCGATTATTTTGGAATAATCCTTCGCAGGGATATTTAATACTAGATGTTTAATTTCTAGCTTTGTTTGACCTATTTTTTACATCAGGTTTGTTCAGTTTTCTTCATAAAACTAGACGGATTACCCGAGCGATGCAAGGGCTGTTTAATTAAAATGAAGAATAAAAATGATTTGTTAATTTGGGAAAAAAAAAAGTCAATAATTATAAATGTTCCAAGATATATATGACAGTAAAGAATATGTGACATGAGTTAATAAAAGTATGTATGAGCACCTGACAGTCACCTTTGAAAGAATTGAGGTTGAGTTCTCAGTGTTTTTTGTTTTTTGTTTTGTTTGTTTGGGTGAAAAGAGTTCAAAACTTTTAAGCAATCTAAATGGCTAATATGTTGTTTGACTTCTTAAAGTCATGAAGCTGTATGTATAAAAAGATGTTTCAACATTTATAAAATATAAACCTGCTGAATTGTATTTGTTTTTATTATAACATTGTATGTGGGGTCGATTGAACATTATTTATTGATGGAAAATTTAGTTATTCAGACCCAGAATTATATTTATTTCGGCATACGCTGATAAGAACAATAAATGTATTGTCAGTAAGTCCTTGGTGCAGACCTTAAACTATAAAGATATACTACCATAATTAAAACCTCAACTCTTCAAGAAACATGACAGTTTTGAAAGTCTTGTACGTTTGCCTTCCATTTTTTGTGAAAGGGTAGAATCCTGGATTAGTCAAAAAATTTATTGAATGTATAGGTAATAAATGAGATTTATTTAGCTACATGAATTTGACAGAAATAAATGTGTAACAACATGACAAACTTTCACAATCATGAAATCATCAGGTTAAGAAACAAAGACCAACAAAGGACTTACCACACCTTGTACTTGTCCTTGACATAATTAAGAAGCTGGAAAGTCAATAACTACCTAATTAAAGAACAAAAATAAATTTCTTTAAATCATATCAATTCCGTGTATATATATATAATGGAGAAGTAACTTCTTTACTTGTGTATAGGCTTACAACCCTATTCATGGCCAATTAAATAAATTAAATGAGGCCTGTGTATTGTAGACATTCTCATTTTGGGGTGGGATTTGGGGGAGCGTTATTGAATTTGAACAATTTGGAAAAAAGTAAAGCAAAAGTATGTCTTTAATTTAATTTCACATAATATTTCATTTTGATTCCCAAGTTTTATAAAGTTTCTTTTTAGTCGTCCAACTATAACGTTGGCAACAAAAATATTGATATTGAAATTTTAAATGTTGAAAGAATATTGTCAAATGCTGACATATTAAGTTTTAACTTTCAAAATAACAACAATCGTTATAAAAAATTATCATTTGAAACTCATGAGGTTATTAGGTTTAAAGGGTACTTTTTTTTAAGGGTTTTATGTTTTTGCTTTTACTGCAGAAATATTTTTTCTGCCACACTCACATAAAAGTGAGTGGGTCCCACTAATATTTTCTCTCTTTTCTCTTTACAATGGGACGCATTCACTTTTATGTGAATGTGGTAGAAAAAAATATTTTTGCAGCAAAAGCAGAAATATTAAACCTTTTTTTAAATTTAAAAACAAAACAAATTATAGAATTGATTATGATTCTAAATATAAGACGTATTTCCTATATTTGTCATTTCAACATCACTCTATCTGTTGACGTTTCTACCATCATAATCAATTAGAAGAGAGATAAGAAGAATCAAGAAAGATAATAATTATGATGTTTGAATATGTCTAACATGTATTTTAGATTTTCAATTAGCAATAATCTAAAAATCACATGATTTTTGTAAAATCTCTTATTAGATAGCTCCATGATATCATATACTACTATATTATTTAAGTTTAAAATTTGAAAAAAAAAAATTACTTAAAATTAATGATTATATCTGAATTTTTTGAATTTATTTTGGATCAAATAAATACTTATTTTATATTTAAGAAGTCATCAATACAAAACTGTTTTTTTTAAGAGTTTATGAAAAAAGTTAATTTTGTGCTTCATTTGAGAATTTTCATTAGAAATGTTATATTTTTAAACAAAAATAAAAGTACCAAAATTTAGATTAAAATACTTTAAATATTTTTTTAAAAATGAAGAAGAGTATTTTAATTTATTTCTTTTATTTTTCATAAAAATATTGTTTGTCTTCCCCAAAAAGATGAAAGACGCAGCTGGTGAAAAATCTAGGAAAACTTTCATATAGCTCCCACTGTAGTAAAGTAATCTCTAATTGCCCCCAAAAAATATTGAAACATCACTGCACTCTTTTGGGAGCAAATGTAATTAATTTGTGGAGGGAATAGACAAAAATAACCCCAAGTCATTTACTAAAGCTATCTATGAGACACATGTTAGAATTTACAAGTCAAATATGTTTATTTACTATACAAATAGGTTAAATCACAAGACCATTTTGGCCATGTACAAGACAAGGGAAATTCACATGAACACATGATATTTATAAGACACATGTGGGAATTTACAAGTCAAATATGCTTATTTAAAATACGTATGTGAGAATTTACAAGACTATCTTGACCATATACAAGACGAGGGGCAATCACAATAACATTTGTTATTTACAAGGTATATTTGAAAATTTACAAGGCTAATATGCTTATTTACAAGACAAATAAATGAAATTACAAGGCCATATGGGCATTATACAAGACAAGGAGAATTTATAAGAACATATGTTATTTACAATACACTTGTGGGAATTTACAAGACAATCTCACCTGTGTACAAGACAATGGATATTTACAGGAACACATGCTATTATCAAGACACATGTGGAAATTTACAAATCAAATATGCTTATTTACAAAAGTGTTATCAATCTTCCACTTACAATACCAACTTCAAATATCATTTTCCCACCTGCATGCTATAACACCTGTCCTGAAAACACCTATATTTATCAGAGTTTAAGCGCACAGGCATCGAAGTAGTTTGGACGACTTAATTGTGAAATAAAACTTTCTTAGTTGACAAACATGAGGATAAATAATTCACGATTTAAATCTATCCCATAGTGGGATCTTAATACATTAATCCAAAATAGACAAATGATAAACAGTTTAGTACAGTTCAACTACTTGTACCATATCAAAGACTCTTCTGTTGTAACCATTACAGCTGCATCTTTCCTCTTGATCCCGATCTACTTCCTGTTTCTTTCATGTGATCTGGAGTTCAAATGAATGAACCCCAGAGGTAACAGTTAATCTCATATGCAGGTATGATATGTAAACAACAGTACAACACATGTATAAGCATAGAATAATTCACAGTAAACAAAACACACCGTAACTGCAGTTAACGACCAAGGACCACAGCCCTTCAGGACACCTACTATGTTAGGACACGCAGCCTCAACATATAAATCATCTAGCAAACTTGATTAGTCATACATGAATACATATATATAGGCTAACAACATAACAATTACTCACCTCAAACTTGAATTCTTAGTTCGTCCGAAGGTAATGGGATCAATAGAGGTGTCAAGGTTTGCCTAAAAAGGTTTATCATTGTCATTAGTCACTTCTTCACACTTAATAATACTAATACTTTATAAATTGTCTTAATCTTTCTCATGGTTTCCAATCCATCAACAATTTCCTTTCTAAATTGCAAGGCATTATTCTAAATACAATTGTAGTACTATGTATACAAGAATAATTATACGCTCGTCCTTTGAATCCGACTCCGAACATCCCGGATATTCTAACATATTACCATATCACTTAGAATAATGTCCTAAGGGTTATTTATGCCACCTTTGACCATTTTACCCTTAGTGGATTTATTATTCCAATTTTACCCTTACATTTGTTTAAAAACGCTATTTTCAGCATTTAGCCCAGATTTTTCAAACTTTGAAAAATCATAATTAATTCCACAAAAATCGAAATGAGGTTCCGTAAAATTCCACACAATCCTTGATATGTATATTTTCAAGGAAAAATAACGGCTTTAACTCGAAACGCATGAGTCAATACCAGATTGTCTGTTTCCAACCACTGCTCAGATTTAATTCCAATTAACAAGGCTTAACTTGAAAAACTATGCTCTCCTTGTCAGAGCTCAAAATGTTACAAATTATATATCAATGGAAACCCCTGGATATCTACTTTATATCTGGAAAATTTCATGATTTTAGGACTTCATTTGATACACAAAGTAACAGCCTCAACATTCGCTGCCAACCCAGAATTTAAAACTGAAAATTCTACAACTTTCACAATTTTGATCCATTGATCCCAAAAATTATTTCCTATCATGTTTTTATCTAATTTTCGTTCTAAACCCTTTGAAAAACCTTTAAAACATGAAAAGGAATTTTCACCACAATTTTCTAGATTAAACCCAAGCTCTACCAAAATCTAAAAGCTAGAGCTCAAGAACTTACCTCTTGAAGTTCTTCCTCCTCCTCTTGCTTCACCATTTCTCCTCTTTCTCTTATTCATAATCAGATGTTTGATTGTGTTTTGGTGTGAAGAATGAAGAGGATTCAAGTTCTATTTATAGGCAAAAGGTGGAGTATAATTTGGTGGAAGGTTCGAGGAATTTGTTAAATAATGTTAAAAGTAAGTGTAGAATTTTTATGTGTGAATGTGTGTAAGTTTAATTTGGCAAGAGGGTAGTATGCGTATATCATGTACCAATTTTCTGCCTCTTTAATTGAAGTGTGAAGATGGAAAGATGATGTGGAAAGATGACCATTTAAAATAATATTCACACTTCACCAACTTTCCACTCCTACGGCACATTCATATACATACACATCTTCCAATTTTTCCATATGTTGGCCAAGGGTCATTATAATAGAGAGTGTGTAAGAGGGTGGTAGATGTTGTGTATGAAGAAATCAAATACGATTTTATACTTCAACCACTTTATATTTATCTACCAATACCCAACTACCATTTAATATTTATTTGCAAATATTAAATAAGTATTGAAAATAAAATCCTTAATTCCATATAAGGATTTTCTTCCACAATTAACTCTCTAGGCCATAAAATATTGGTTCTAAAATATCTAGACCAAAAATTATTTTTCTAACTATTTTTCCTTGAATATTCGGGAAAATAGGCCTTAAAATCCAGAAAATAGCTTTAAAACTATTTAGGCCAAATTTTCGTAATAAATCCCTTCACAATATTTTTGGATCCTCAAAATAATATTTTATAATTTTTCCCTTAATTTCCAAGATCCAAAAATAATTTTTAATAATTATCTTAAGCTTTTCCCCATAATAAGCTTAAGACTTTTGAGTTCACTAGCTTAGTAGTCTATTTATCTCAGTTTTATTCTTAGACTACTAGTCTCAAAATTTGGGATGTTACATTTCTCCCCCGTTAAATACATTTCGTCTTCAAAATTTGAACATATAAACCTCGGGGAAATCATTCTAGACAATGAGTCTATCCCTTTCTTATGTATGCTTACAAAGCACGTAATATAATCATACAACATTCCTATTCATCATGTACCCAATTTGTAGTTTTCAAATATATGACTTTCTGGTCTATTCTCCAAGTGCTTGATTACAGAAGCATCACTATCTAATACATTTCACCTCTCAGCTTATCTCACTCTGGCCTTCCGGCTCATTCTATTTTCACAGCGCTGGATATTCTGGCCTTACTGCCTAGGGAATCACCACCATCCATAGGCATCTCAACTACAACTTGGTACAGACTGAATATTTTGCCAGTCTCAAAATATACTCTGGACACACTGGTCTAATGTCACCATGCTAGGCAACAAACACAACACTTGGCATATAGGTCTTACGACCCAGGGACTCTGCCCTATGCAAACTTGCCGAGTTTTTCTGTCTTGAGCCTTTGATCATCTATCCTATCTGAGTATTTTTTTTTCCCATTCAAGCTCTCATATCATTGTAGCTGACAACTACTATCTGACCCATTTGGTTTAGATTCTCTATTAGTTTCTGTTCCAATATCTTAAACTCCAACTACACCGCTTCTCTTTTCAATACAATAGCATCGACAATAATGTCATTGCTACTAAAATCTATTCTGTTTTCTCATTTTTAGATTTTCATACATTGAAAATTTCTTGTGGTCTCAGTACATTTCACAATCTACATTATACTAAAAAGTAATATTGCTATCACATTTTCAAAC
This sequence comes from Acacia melanoxylon, assembly GCA_019022615.1. NCBI lineage: Eukaryota > Viridiplantae > Streptophyta > Magnoliopsida > Fabales > Fabaceae > Acacia > Acacia melanoxylon. The sequence goes on from JAFJYJ010000010.1 coordinate 4,711,508, forward strand.
TTAATCGCTGCTAACACAAATTCGTGAAAACACATTCACTGCCGGATCAGTTTCAAAAACTTTTACTATTGATACACATTTATGAGCAGGATTATTCATTTCACAAATTCAACATTTGAAAGCCCTCGCCACCACTTCAACCTTTCGGTACAGCGGAATATCCCAATCCTTTCATACACAAACCACCGCAGTGGCAATGCAATTGTTGGTCAATGTGGGAGAATGTCCGTCACTACTCAGACTCAGTTTCCACACTGGCACATTAATGGGCCACCCCACCAGAATTCCCTCTCCGGGAAAAGGACAATGTTCAAGAGCCCTACTCCAAACACCTGTGTGGATCCCAACCAAACAAGGCAAAACACACGCCCCTACAAGGTGAAACTACTCAGATTTGATGCATACACTGTTGGTGCGAGTATCAACTTTTCAAAAACTAATTCCCCCAAAAGAGCTTCCAACAATGGCCTGCGATTCAACATTCTAAAACATCTGGCAAGATCCAACAAATCGTGTACATCTACATCAGCTTCTGGACTCTTCCAGTTTTTGTACTGCCTTTACCACAACATAATTGAAAACTCAGTTTCAAACTCTGGGTTCTACCAAACCCTTCTATGAGACAACTTCATTTCAAAAGTAATGGTCACTTTTGTTGAAAATATTTCACTCGAAAACTCAATTTTGAAAATTTGAAAATTCACAAATTCAAAGATTTCAACAAGCTCAGCAAGTGTATTGGCAAGTTTAAAAATTCAACCTTTAAGACTTAACCAGGAACCAGACAACTGTCCTATAAGGTCATCGTTGCTAAAACACATTTTAGCCTATGCCTTTGGCTACTCAAACAATCCATAGAACACTAAGTCTATTTCATCTCAGCTTTTCAGCCATTTCAGATCATTATCCATGTCTATTGAGATTTACAACCCCTTCGGCATTATTCAAAATCCATCATCCATTATCCATGGGCTCCAGCCAATCTATGAACATATCATAATTAATCTAACGACCTATGAGCACACCAGTCCCAAAGGTCTTACTGCCCACCATGTATCTTTATCACAGATATATCACATCATAATCATACCTAATGGTAATCCACACAGCACTAAAGCATCCAATGATGATACACTGCATTACATAACCTCATTTGGGGTTATTCTATATCTATGGACTTCAGTATCACATTTGACAACCTAAGAGCAAACCAGTCCAATAGCTTTCTTTACCCACCGTACATTCTCAACATGAATGTACTCAGCTTTCCCTATCTAGTATTCTATTATACCTTAGGGAATCCATTAGCCACCAATATCTTTATGGTTATCTGTCCCAACCATGGAACCATAACCCATGGCCACAGAGGTTCTAGCTATCATACGGTTCCATCAGGAACTAATTCTCAATCATTGATTTGACAGAAACCTTAGTCTCCTCAGGGTCAAATCACAATTTACCACGAATTAAAATGCAATATAGTGCAAACAACTCGGGATCGTTCTCTTATCAATGAGCCAATTTATTTTGAATTCCTATGTTGAACTAAGTGCTAAAATCATGGTTAGAAATGAGGTTTTGAAATTGGTTTTATATAAACTAAAATTCATTAAAATAATAAGAAACTGATTCTATTCTTTTTGGTTTTTTTTTTTGGAAAATAATGAAAAAAAATACTTTGGATTAAAAGGGATTAATAATAGATGTTCTTGGTAATAAAGAAGGTGGCTATCCTTGCTAAAATATATTTGGGAGTTCAAATTTCATTAAGTCTAAAAAAACAACCTCAAGATAACACTTGAGTCCAATAATTTCAATTAATAGTAGCTCCTACAAACGTAGCAAACTACTACCTCTTGAAATATTGTTAAAATCCACTTAATGTGTAATTAAAATTGGGATGATGCAAAATGTTCTTCTCAATTAGAATGTTCTAACGAACCATTCAAGAACTAAAATCAACTATGTTTACAATTCATAAACATGACACAACAAGCATAATTAATCAAGCATTTAAAGAAATATGGAGATTTAAAAATCAAAATACATCATCCAATTAAAACTACATTAATCAATCCACATGAACACATAACAGCAATGCAAGTCTCACAACTACAAAATGATAAACATAAACAAGGACATCAAATTTATAGTTTAAGCAAAAGATTGAATTAAAGAACTCCCCTATTGAAGCACAAAGCTCAAACCACAAATCTTCATCACCAAGAAGCAAGGGTTTAACCACTCATAGCAATTAGAGAACCCCACACAATCTGTGAAAATGAACTAGCCATGGAAAACTAGCTTGCCGGAGAATACAGGGACTTCGCCGGAATCTGGAAAATGCTAAGCCGAAAAAATTCAAGAACTCGCCGGAAAATTTAGAGTTCATCGGAATCTAGAAACTCAATCCTGAAAACTCAGAATCTGCCATAGACGGTTCTTAAAAGGTAACGAAATGCTCCAGAGGTTGCCTGAGGTCTGCAAAGTTCAAGCTCTACTTCAGAATCAAAAGCAATGTGTCCCTGTTTCTGAGTTCTCAGCGCTGGTTCTGTTTCAGTTCAGTCCGGTGAGGGTGGAGATGAAGGACAAAATGGTGTTGAGGATGAGGGAAGGACTGGTGAGGTCGGAGATGATGGTGGTGAAGTCGATGATGATGGTGGGTGAGAGTCGAGAGGGAAGATCCAAGCTCCAGTCCTCAAGTTCGTCCCCTGTGAAGATGATTGAATCGTCTACAATTCTGCGGCACTCAATTTTCTCCTAGCATTCTTTCCCTCAGCTAGGTCGATGATTCTCGTCTCCCGAGTCGCCGCCTCCAGTCGTCCCCCTTTTTCAATTTTGTCGGCTTTTAATTAATAATTCCCCCAGCTCCCAATTCCTTCAGCTGCTGGACGCGTTTTTTGGGTCATGTCTGCGTGAATCCAGCTGACCTAATTTATTAATTGGTTCCTAGTCAAAACGCAGAGTTTTGACCAGGGACCAATTTGAAAGGTTTAAAAGCTTTCAGTAAAGGACTAAATTGAAAGTTTTGTAATTTGAGTTCAAACTTTGATTTTCAAATTTGACCTAATCTTTTCAAGCATCTACAATAAAAATAATTAATCTAACATCAAATATTCTCATAAAAATCAATTATTAAGAGTAATTACATTTTGTTTTGACAATTGTACCCTTTTTAGCCCTAATTTAATGTATTTACTCTTAATCTCAATTTATCATAAGAAACACATTTTAAGCTCAATAACTATGAAAAAAATACATTAAGAATCCCAATTTAATTATAAAAAATCATGTAAAAATATGGTTCGATCAATCATGCACTCTAAGGGAATATTCTATAATGAAGATCTTTCCCCTAAGCTAGATCAGTAGTTGACAACCTCGAAATACCTCATTACTTACAGGTACCATATTCTAATACCTCAAAACATTTTCTACGAGGTTCCAATTCTACCTCAATTCTTAATATCACTAAGGCATATTGTATACATAAGTCTTATACCTCAAAGGTAATAAACAATCATACACAGAGCTTTTCTGGTAATGCAGCTTGATTACAAGGTTCACAAAATTCATTCTTTCATATTCTTGAACCGTATAAAAACCTTAATTACACCGCATTCATTCTAATATTTTCTTAACATTCGCAAAAGATCACCAATTTTTAACTCCTCAAGGTACTCGACCTTTAACCAAAATGATTCAAATTTCTAATACTGTCAGAAAATCACCCTTCCCGAGATTACTCTCGCCTAAGCACGCTTACTCTCGGAGTTTCATTTTCAAAGGCCAGCCTGACATCTCAAACCAGCTGCATACTCCAAATTCAATTTCCAAGAGACACGACCATCGATAAACGTCATATTGATTACCGCCTGTATTAAAAGTCTAAAAAGACTCCAAGCTAAGGGGCGAATAAGGTACATTAGGTTGCATTAGGGTGCGGCACCACAAAGTTCCGCGTGAAAAAAAAGTCTACCAAGTTTTGAGTTAATGGCAGATTAAGATGCAGTACTCCCTAATTTAAAAATAATTATAGACGTTACTGACTCAGCTAAAATTTGAAGAAAGCAAGAGTAAATGTCTCACATTCTCTCAAGCTTCACAAAACCTCAACGTACTCATTTCCTCTCCGTTCGTAACTTTCTCTAAACTCTTCCACATTGTCTTTAAACATGGCTGGTTCAAGCAATTTCATTCCAGCTTCTAACTCTTACAACCCTTTCTTTCTTGAGGCTTTACTAAATGACAATCAGTCTAACAATGTACCAGTCTCCTATTCTTCTTTACTTCTTCAGAATCCCGTAGAAGTGAACATTTCTCCTTCTGCCTCAATCATTCATGTTCCTACTTCTCCTCCAAGGATCCAAAGTTCTATCCCTATGATTACTAACAGAGAAAAATCTGAAGCAGGTCCATCAAAGAGACCTGTTAAAAGATGTCATAACATGGCAGAACTTATGGAGTCTACAAAAATTTCTCAACCAAGGAATCCTACTTCCAGCTTGGCTAAAACTTCTAATCCATTCTCATGTGGTTGCTGTTATGTTCTGAGGGAGATCATTCATACCAATGGATTTCAATATCATAAACTTGAAGTTCATGGGAGGATCGGTATGATAGACCATGCTATCTTTCACCAAGACGTACAAGGAAGTTCCTCTATACCTCAAATGATCGATTTCGGTAAGAAAAATATAGAAGAAATCAAACATTTTCTGAATAATTATTGTTTAAATCAAAACTCTTTAGGGTATGTCTTGGTGTCAGATCCCCTCTCATCCTACTATGATGCTCTCTATGTTGGTTTGGAATGGACCAAAACTCAAAATGAACCACTTAGTAGTTCATTTCCAACCAATACCGAAATTATACCCTATAAAGGAAAAGAGATCGATGTTGTAAATAATAATCCTTCCATCCCCATAAATAATAATCCTTTAGTCCCCATACCTAGGGATTCATATAGGTCAAGGTTTGAACAAAACCTTAGGGGTGAATCAATGTCAATAAATGATCTTAGAGACTTCTTCCATTTACCTCAACCAGAAGCGGCTAGACAAGTACGTCTCTGCAAAAATGTTGTAATGAAAATATGTCATAGGGGAGGAATAAAGGATTGGCCTTATGTAAAGGTTCGAAGTATCTTGAAACAAATCGCTGGGTTAAGAAGAACAATGTCTCATCAAGATCTCGTCTCAAGAGCAACTGCTGAAAAAGAAATTAGCAGACTTCAACATTAGATGATCAAAGCTTGTGGTGGGGTTGTAGCAACTGTTGCACTTAATGCTTGAAATCATATAGTCTTTTCTTCTTAACCTCTTTGCTAATGTTTGTAATTTTTCTATTCTAAAATTCATGAGGATATTCAAGTTTTCCCGCCAAACTCATCTTTATCTATAAAATTCAAACTCCAGTAGATAATTTTATTGTCAGAACCTACATTGAACTTCTAAATTTTGAGAAGACAATTTCCAGAATTTCTACTCTGATTCCAACATGTCACTCTAAATTTTCCAAGTATAAGTTACTATTAACATATATGGTACTATTCACTATTCATGTATACTAGCCAAATGCTAGAATCTTTGCTCTTTTCTGTATCACATAACTAGTATTATATCAGTACTTCTAACCTAAATGTCCAAACCAGGCTCTGATACCAAAATGTGACACCCATCCTGAAAATGCCTATATTTATCAGAGTTTAAGCGCATAGGCATCGAAGTAGTTTGGACGACTTAATTGTGAAATAAAACTTTCTTAGTTAACAAACATGAGGATAAATAATTCATGATTTAAATCTATCCCATAGTAGGGTCTTAATACATTAATCCAAAATAGACAAATGATAAACAGTTTAGTACAGTTCAACTACTTGTACTATATCAAAGACTCTTCTGCTGTAACAATTACAGCTGCATCTTTCCTCTTGATCCCGATCTACTTCCTGTTTCTTTCATGTGATCTGGAGTTCAAATGAATGAACCACAAGGGTAACAGTTAATCTCATATGCAGGTAGGATATGTAAACAACAGTACAACACATGTATAAGCATAGAATAATTCACAGTAAACAAAACACACCGTAACCGCAGTTAACGACCAAGGACCTCAGCCCTTCAGGACACACAGCCCTGTGTTAGGACACGCAGCCCTATGAGACACGCAGCCTCAAAATCCATAGCTAGGAAATAAACATATACATCATCTAGCAAACATGATCAGTCATACAAGAATACATACATATAGGCTAACAAGATAACAGGTACTCACCTCAAACTTGATTTCTTAGTTCGTCCGAAGGTGCTGGGATCAATAGAGGTGTCAAGGTTTGCCTAAAAAGGTTTATCATTGTCATTAGTCACTTCTTTACGCTTAATAATACTAATACTTTATAAATTGTCTTAATGTTTATCATGGTTTCCAATCCATCAACAATTTTCTATATAAACTACATGGCATTATTCTAAATACAATTGTAGTACTATGTATACAAGAATAATTATACGCCCGTCCTTCGAATTCGACTCCGAACATCCCGGATATCCTAACATATTACCATATCACTTAGAATAATTTCCTAAGGGTTATTTATGCCACCTTTGACCATTTTACCTTTAGTGGATTCATTATTCCAATTTTACCCTTACATTTGTTTAAAAACGCTATTTTCAGCATTTAGCCCAGATTTGTCAATAAATGTGAAAAATCATAATTAATTTCCCAAAAATCGAAATGAGGTTCCGTAAAATTTCACTCAATCCTTTATATTTCTATTTTCAAGGAAAAATAACGGCTTTAACTCGAAACTCATGAGTCAATACCAGATTTTCTGTTTCCAACCACTGCTCAGATTTAATTCCAGTAAACAAGGCTTAACTTCAAAAATTATGATCTCCTTGTCCAGATCTCAAAATGTTACAAATTATATATCAATGGAAAGCCCTGGATGTATAATTTATAGCTGGAAAATTTCATGATTTTAAGACTTCAGTTAATACACAAAGTAACAGCCTCAACATTCGCTGCCAACCCAAAATTTAAAACTGGAAATTCTGCAACTTTCACAATTTTGATCCATTGATCCCAAAAATTATTTCCCATCATGTTTTTATATAATTTTCATTCTAAACCCTTTGAAAAACCTTTAAAACATGAAAATGAATTTTCTCCACAATTTTCTAGATTAAACCCAAGCTCTACCCAAATCTAAAAGTTAGAGCTCAAGAACTTACCTCTTGAAGTTCTTCTTCCTCCTCTTGATTCGCCACTCCTTCTGCTAGACTCAACCTTAGTTGGTTATTGATATTGATATTGGGCGAAGAAACATTTAACAGCTAAGAAATAAATTAAAAATACTTTTCTAGTTACAAATAAAGCCTGACGCAACTCTCTTCTTCCTTCTTAAACCCTTTGATCGGCATAAACCTTTCCTCCGAGGAATGTGATCTCCCCAGTTGAGTCCTCTAAGGTAAATACCAATGGATAGCAACAATCCATATCTTCCTCAAGAAATAATAATAAACATTTTCAAACGGCTTCCCATAAATTCCCTAATCCGATTTCAATGTGTCTGCAAAGACAAAGACGTACTGGAAAAAATCTCATCAAGTCCCCATATTTCATGGCAGACCATCTCCACCACTCCCCTCATCATCGAAACTGCCCTCTTCTTTCCCAATGGTATGGTCTATTTGATCCTTCGAACTGGTGTTTCCTCGATCATGAGATGAAGATTTTTGAAGTCCAAATTCCTTGGTGGGTGTTCGGATCATCGGTTCTTGTAATGGCTTTCTTTGTTTCAAACTCAATTGTGCTTCCATTTTATTATGGAATCCAGCTATTAGAGAAGTCAGGCAGGTATCTAAAGTTGTTAATGTATTTTAGCATGAGTTTTTTCAAGTAGGATTCGGGTTCAGTTCAATTGTTAATGATTATAAAATTGAAAGAATCCATGCTTCTCTTCTTATTTTGGAAGAAAGGTTGCTATGGACCAGCCAGTTTAATGAAGTACAAGTATATTCATTTAGCACAAGATCATGGAAGGATATAGAATTTGGGGACTTACATGGTGTATCTCTAGATAGTCTTTCCATCATCCTAGTGACGGAGCTGAGTTTCCCTTTCTAATGGTGTTTAAGTCCAATGAAGCTATAATAATGGGGAAGGAAAGTGAAAATGATTGAATTTTGATCATTTCATTTAACTTAGGAACAGAAAATTTTAGTTTGATACTGTTGCCTACTTTAGCCCCTAAATCATTTTGCAATAGGCTTCCTGTGCACGAGAACAAAATTGCTATGCTTTGTCCCTTTAATACTAGTATTGATTTGTGGGTGATGGACGAGGGAACATGTGCATTTGGGAAAACATGGAATTGGTCAAAGGAATGTAGCACAAACCCATACCCATGCAATTTATATACAACAACTATTTGGAGGAACAAAATTGTCTGTAATTTTGTAGGCAAGGGCACAACAAAGAATGTGGATGAAAAAGTTGTTTTGTTCGATATATATCACCACTCATGAATTTAAAGTGTTTGATGATATTCCCAGATATGGCATTGGTCATGGTATTTTTTCAATTACGTGGAAAGTCTTATCTCAATTGGCAAAAATCACGTACATTGAAGAGTTTAGATTTTAGACTTTAACTATTACATTGCAGATTTACTTTGAGCTATTTTTTGATGTAAAAGAACTTCATAAGCTAAAGCTATTTTTCACTTGTGAGACTTTATGCCCTTTAGAGTTTTTATCTTGAAGGGTAAGCATAGATATTAAATACCATATTTTTGTAGCCTCTTTTTTTCTTTTTATGATCTTTTGTAGCTTTATTTGACCTGCCTGTCTATAATATTATGTTGTTGGGTTTTAAAAATTGATATATAATATGATTGATCTTGCCTGGATTATTGGGGACTTTTTGTCCAGATAATATGCCAAAGGAAATTAATATCAAATGAGAAGAATGTGCGTGCTCTTAGGATGGTTGGTGGTTTTGAAGAGGCTTCGTTGTTTGGTTTACGATAAGAAGGCTCTGTTGTTAACCAGTCCAATTGTAACACCCCTACCGGCCTGGCCCTTTATGGGTGGCGGGTAGTGTGATTCTAACAACCCATCTGGATCTTCTTTATTTGGCATATGTGGAAGCGTTCTTAAACACATACTCAAAAATTAGACACCCGGCCTTTTCTTATTCGTACGGAAGCATCAACATTCTTCAGGGCCATTGTCATAGCTATCAGAGTGTCTTTGCTCTCTGCTCTGCTCATTCTTTCTACAGCAACTTCAAGCACTCCCTTCAGTGTGCCGTCTTCAAGTGACACTCCATTCTCGTGCGGGTGCAACACTTCTCCGACGTGCTCACCGCCTAATGGTTGGTTGTGGGGGTGAGATTCGGGGAATCTCGTAGCAAACATTACCGAACAATGCATGTAAGATAAATGCTAGTATATGATATGCTTGCCTTACATAGGCTCATGTTAACATAATGACATTTCTGCATGCTTCAATGCTTCATACAATATACTCATGGCCATAGCATAAATAGAAACAGAGCTTCAATCATTCAAATATGTTAAACAAGCAAGTAAAGCAATCATGCATACCAACACACAAGCAGATAAATCAATACACGCAAGTAGGGTAAGTCCACTACCTTAGACTGTGTCCTCCGCTTGTACCTTTTCTTCCAACCACTGAAGTTGCTTGAAGCATCTTCCATTCTTTTTTCTTTCTTTTTTTCTTGACTTCTCATGGCCCTAAACATGTCGTCAAATTATTAGAGCCATGGAAATAAATACCTAATGGGCTATCTTAGCCTCATAGATTTTCTTACACCCTTGGAGTTCATTCTTATTACTTTGGCCATTTCTTTCTTAATTTCACAAGGTAGCTAAAAGCTGTCCACATTTTGGCCAAACTTCGAAAAAGCATAATTAATTCTACAGGACTCCGATTGGGGTGGTTCAAATTTCTATCTGTCACTAATTAAGTCTAGTTTCATGGGAAAATAATCACTAGACTTATTTCTTGCTGTATCATTCCCAGTTTTTCATTCTTTCTTCGCTGTCCAGAAAAACGTTTCAGGTTAATAGGTCAACTTCAAAAATTTATTTCTCTCTGGATATAACTCCGAATAAGGCTTATGACCTATTAACTTAAATCTTGTTATGTCTAGTTTATATCTGGAAAATTTCACAGCTAAACTAGATCATTTACTATTTTAAAATTGAACACGAAATCTACTGTTTATTTCTGAAAACTGACAGTTTTTCAGTTTTTCTTTCGAACTTTGGAAATTCATAATTCTCTTTGAACACATCAGATTTCGGATTTGGGTGTTCTTTGGCTTATAATAAAGATCCTGATCTGTACTAAATAATCACAAAGTTACAGGGTCAAAGGATTTCATTTACCCTGGTTTTGCTTTGCTCAAAGATCATTGCTTCAGCACCAAGTTCAGTTTTCCAGCAAATGATTATGATGCTACAGTAACACACACACTGTTCATATACTAATTTACTGTAGCTAACGCCCTGACTCTGTTTCTGCACTAAAAAACAGAATAATCAATGTACATGCAGACGTGAGAGGTTCCTAACTGCACCACGTTAATTCTTCTTAATTCTATAATGGTTTGTGTGACTTTAAAACACAACCTGAAATCTCCTTACCTGAGAAACATGCTTTTATTTTCTCCGTTTCAGCCCCATAATCTAATATGCAGAAGCCAACGTGTAAAAATAACAGAAGCTAGAAGGAAGAGACTCACAAGACTCACCTTGTTTGACACTCAAGCTTCCATACACGTTCATACTCATTTCCTTCCAACTTCATGCTTCTCGGTCTCATTTCCGTTCAGTCTCCATCTTTGATTTCTTGCTGTTCTGGGAAGGCCGAACAGATGGAGGATGAAGCAAAAGGATATGTAGGAGGTGAAGATGGTGTCCAACCTCCGGCTCTCATTCTCTTGGTATTTCACTCTCTGCAAGCTCTCGGTCTCTTCCATGTTCTTTGTTCTCTGTACTTTCAGTTCTCAACCCTCTTTCAGTTCATGTTCTTACTTCTGCAAGTGACTGACCGAAGTGAATGAACTAGAAATGGAGGAGTGTTCGGTGCACCCTTCTTCTTCCAACGATCTTTACACCCACAAATGCTCTCAGGTTTCTTTCAATGGTCTCTCTCTCTTTCTATTTCTATCGTGCAAGAGCTTAATGAATCAAAATAGGAAATGAGGTGGGATGGGTTCAGACCGAATGATTATTATGGAAAAGCATAGGGCGCAGACACTGAAAACATAAGAGATCAGTGAAGTATGGCGCTGGCGCTAACATGCTAAGTGAGGTGTCTTAATATGAGAGTTAGAGAGGTTGTGTTGTTGCCTTGCACTATTAAAAACGAAAGTGTGGTGTGCGCTGTCATGCAGTTAGCGTTTAGAAGAGGAGCGAGGGCTGCACATGCTGTTGAATTCAAAGAGAAGTAGTGGAGCATGAGTGTTTGTGCATGCTGAATTCGATGGGAATATGTCTGCCTCTGTTGTCCGAAATATGCTGCAATGGAAAGTGGTTTCTTTAAATAGGGAATATGTGGAGAGAATTGGGCTGAGTATTATGCCAAGAGTATGGGCCGAATGAGATAAGAAAGATCAAAGGAGTATATGTGTGCTGTGTCTTGGGTTGTCCAATGAAGAATGAATAATAAGTTTGAACCATGAACCAGAGAAATCAAATGAATTGGGTTGAATGTATTAAATGATTATTAAGTAAGTGCTCATAGAGCCCGGGGCCGTGCCCTGGCCTTGGTGGGGGACTGATGTTGAACCCCTCCAAAACATTTTCTTATCAAAAAAAAAAAAAAAAAAAAGAAAGAAAGAAAAGGGAGTATGACTTTCACGTATTGCTTTTGCTTTATTGTCCATACAGTTTAATTATTTAATCCTTGGTCCCACGAGTGTGTTTCAAGTCCATATTGGTTCTGCATAAACTGAAGCATGTGACTTGCGCATGTAGCTTGAAAATAATGGAGAATAATTCAACACATAACACCATTAATTCCATATTCTCCTTTTCTTTCTAATATTGAGCCATTAGACTTCAATAGTTCTTTCTCAAAAATTCAAGGAAAGTATTCCTTAAATTCCAATAATTATTTTAGCCCATAAATTATTCCTTCCAAATATTCCTTGAATTTATTCTTTTCCTGAAAAATTCAAGGAAAAATAGGCCTCACATTCCAATTGTTCATTATATAATTATTTGTAGGCCAAATATTCACAATGAATTCCCATCCAATATTTCTAATTTCCAAATCCCGAAATTTGGGATGTTATACCAATGAATCCATTATTGGCATAATGCTGATTGTTGTATAAGCAAATTTTTAAAGATTTTTTTTTTTTAAAAAAAAAAAATTGATTATAGGGTTTCCCAAACCCCTTACTTTCAATCTCATTACCTATGAGACGATTTTTTTTTTTGGGTACTTCCTTATAATTTCTTATTTCTAATTCGAAAAGACTAGCATAGTAGGAGAAAATCTATAGAACTTTATAAACCACACCATGTGTGACTCCCCATCATCTTGTCAGTCAGCTCCCTGAACATCAATCTCTCAATATAAAAGTATGTTTGTTAGGAAAATAAACACAAAGAGACTGCTTAGTTTGTTTATAAAAGAAAAAACAAAGCTCAATTTCAAAAAATAAACTACCTCTTAAAAAGGAGAGTTTCTTACGAGGAAACCCTTGTACCTTCGAGTACTATGCAATAGATGGCTTTAGGATGACAAAGATCTTCTACATACGCTACTATCTTATTTGCATATTTACAAAAGTTTTCAATCACCAAGCGAAGAAATCTTTTCAATACCCCATCTTTTATCAAGTAAAAATTGCTTGTCTTCCTTTAAAAACTTGGACTCTTGGTTTGATCAGTGCCATAGATTCTTCAGATATTATCATTTTTGTGCTTTGACGGTAAATCTTTTATATGTGATGTTATCATTTGGTACGGTTGTTTTGGACTTGTGATTCATGTCTTTTGAGGCGTGATGTTACTTGTTACCTCAACAATAATCTGTTGGTGTGTGTATGTATACTTCAATTTGTGATAATAACAATAATGTATTTGAATATGATATATAATATATACACACACACTCGCTCCGTTATGAAAATTCAAAAAATTAATTGAAAGTAATAAATATGTAATTTTTATATATTTCTTTCTAATTATAGCGTTGTTTAGAAATAGTATACATGAGTGATAATGAGTGACATATTTGATGAGGATAAAAATAAAAAGATCTGGTTCAGGTTTCAAATAAATAAGATTTATTCAATGGAAACAAAATGAATCCGAATTCCCTGCTCATCCACATCCTCAAAATGGGAGGCTTTTTGTTTTCTTTTGAGTTAAGTTGTATTTAACATGATGAAGTACTTTTTTAGTAACAAATATTTCAAATTAATTAATTTTAAGTACATCTAACACCATGAAGTTTTTTTTTTTTTTTTTTTTTTCCATTTAGCACCATTAAAAAATATATTAAATGAGTTGTGAATTATTTATCAAGTTTCATCGTTTCCTTATCAACTCTTGGTAATAAATCTAATTTGAAATTTTGCAATTTCAAAATTCTTTTTTGTCCTCTGTAATACCCGAATAATTATTTATCTTAACTATTATATCTTGATAAATAATACCTATTAAATAAAAGTGAATTTGTGGTCTCAAAATTTTGAAACTTATTTATTGTAATTTAGGAAATTTTCTCTTGGAATTAATTAAACCAAAGACCAATTTTTAAGACTACATATAAGGAACATAAAATATGATATTAATATCATATTAATTGTTGGTTTTTATTCAATAAAATTGGTGGATGGAATAGGTAAATGGAATGGTAGTTTTTGGTGGATGGAATAGGCAAGAGGATTGGTAGTTTTTGGTGGATGGAATAGGCAAGAGGAATGGTAGTTTTTGGTAGATGGAAGAAGAGTGTTTGGTTTATAAGGAATGTTTGGTTAAGGAAGAATTATGGTTGGAATAGGCCTTGAATTTTCACTATAAATAGAGGCCTTTGCTCTTCATAATTCTCACACCAAACTCAACCAAAGTAGATGAGTTTAGAAGCAAGAGTAGAGAGGAAATCATAGTGGGAAGCAAGAAGGAGAAGGAAGTTCTTCAAGAGGTAAGCAAAGCTTTTAGTTTCTAGTCTTAAGTTTTGTAGATTTTAGTTTAAATGTTGTTTTGATCTATAATCTTCCAATATATTTTTGTTATCATGTTTTTATGGTTAGAAATGATTTTATTTCGAAAAATTGATGGAGAAAGTTGTAACATCCCATTTTCAAAAGCAGTATAATTTTTTTTTTCATCAGAGTAGAGCATTGGAGCGATTGAGTAACTGATACATATATTTATAAATGCCGTAAGTCTGACTGATTTACGTCTGGCTGATTTACAGAAACGGTACATTGACCGAGAGTTTTCAAAATGAATAACACCCGAAGAAAGTCTTGTAGGGTCTCTCGTGCGGCTTTGCTCGCGCCTTTCTCTCGGTTCTCGGTTCTCGAACCCGACGCTATGATAAGAGCTGAGATCCAATTACAATTTGGATCTAAGGTAACGGTTAACCTCATGCTTAAATACGACTACATATACACGATAGCAGAAATCAATACAACAGTCCATAACAGATGTATGATTAAAAATACATAACCACGTATGTAAGATAATAACCACGTATGTAACATAACCACGTATGATACAACAATAATAACCTCGTATGTGACATAACCACGTATGTGACATAACCGTGTATATAACATAACCACGTATGTTACAACAACAAACAGAACACAACAAACATATATAATCATACAATAACCATCGGAATTAGTGTTACAAAGACGCGAACGTACCTTTTTGGCGGTACAAACGGAACTTTTACGGAAAAACGGTAAATTTCCGAAATGGGAAAACGGCGGTGTGACGGCGGCACAACAGCGGCTCGACAGCGGTACGATTATCTCATATATCCCAGACTTTGCTCAGACTTTCTCCAAAGCTTCTCTCTCTAACTTCTCTCTAAGAGGCAGATTTTTGGTGTGAGAAATGAAGAAGAGGAGCTTGGTATTTATAGAAGAGACGGATGGCAGAACGGTAAATAATTCGAACTTGGTCTTGACGAATATGGACCGTAGGATCGCATTTTTGAGGACAAAACACTCTTGGCCCTCCATTTCTTGTGCAGACCTCCCCCTCCCCAATAGTCAACAAAATGATGTCATCTTGATGGTGACATCCGAGCAGTGCGATAAAGTTTCGATCCGTTAATGCAAACGCGTAATCTTGGAAAATCTCAAAATTCTGAATTCATAACTTTGAAGATCTTCACTTCCTCATCAATAATATCTAATTTAACTTAGATTTCGGTCCCTTACGGGGTTCCAACGATCCAGTTGAAGTTTTCTCGAAAAACGTGTAGAACACGTCGGTGTCGAGAAATCGCTTTCGGAATCATCAATCTCACGGATAATAATTCACTGATTCCAAATATGTCCAGATAATTATAAACTCATCTCTAGATGTTGAGTTATAATTATTTTCTTCAAATCCAAAATGTGAATATCGCATTTTCTCTATTTCGTCTTATTAGGCAAATGCGCTACCGACCTCGGAATTAACTTAGGAAGAGGTCACTTGAAGGTAAAAACTCACTGATCAATATTTTACCTTGACTTTGGAATTCCTATTCCTGGTTCTCTAGATAGGATCCGTTTCCTATTTATTCCATTACTATTCACTATATTATATAATAATACAATTTTACAAAAATATCATGATATTTATTTATTTTTTTCTTTTTTATTTTTTATTTATTTTTCTAAGCATAAAATATTTTATTTATTTTTATTTTTTATTTATTTAATAATTTCGAATTTCTCCAATTAAAAATAATTATTTAAATTATTTTTAATTCATTTACTTTATACCTTAATTATCCCATTAATTACCGGATTAGCCACTTACTAATTTTTGATAATTTTCTTAATTAGGATAAATCATTATCTCACAATTATTTTACTTACATTGGTATTTTATATCCCATGTAAAATATTAAAAATCATGGGGTCAATTATGATCCCCAAAATAATATTAAATCTTGCCTCATTATTTTTTTCAAGGGAAATTATCCCAAAAAATTCCTAAAATTAGAAACAACATACTTTCTAATTTTTAACAAATATTTAATTGCCTCCTGGGATTTATCATAATATTTTTAGGCCATTTAATGCCTCAAAAATATATTTTATGGATTTTAGCTCTTTATCTCTCCTAATTTCCATAGTAATTACCTTAGAAAATAAGATAATTATTACTTATTATTTGAAACTACATGTTCACCTATTTTCAATAGGTATTATCTATTGAAATATAATATTCCAGATAAATAATTATCCGGGTATTACAAAAGTGATACAGCAAATTTTTTGGAAGATTATGATCAAAGTAGCGAAGCTCTGGCGAAATTTTATCGGTTAGAAATTTATGAAGTCAGGGTAAAAATTCCAGTATTTTATATTGAAAATGAGGTTCTAAAATTCTGATAAAATTCATGGTTAAAGTAGACATATAGGGATTTCCAAATCTACCAAGAGTGAATTATTTCAAGTTCTGTGCTAAAAGATAAAAATATCCAAAGTTGGGCTATGTTTTCTGGAAATTTTCTGGGCAGAAGATGAACACGTAAAAACTGGGAACTATTCTTAAACTCTGGGCAAGAACCAGTAATTTTCTTTAAAACTAGACATCCTAAGGTTTCCGAGGAATTTTTCGGATCCTCATTCTGAATTCTGTAGAATTAATGGTGAGTTTTCAAATTTAGGCGAAAAATCAGCCCATATGTTGTCAAACAGCATTTTTACGAAATTGTAGAAAGTAATTGAAAAACAATTACACCAGGGGTAAAATGGTCATTTGTGACTAAAACATTTACTAGAATATTATTTATGAATTAATAAATGCGATATTACCTTTATAGGAGATCTGGGATCGCATTCTTACCGACAAACGTACTGTATTCATCAACGAAGGTACGGACGCGTATTGTAACCTTAACTCTGATGCTTATTGTATGCTTATATATGATGGTTGTATTCATAGACTAAGACTCTATCTTAAGTTCTTCATTATACATTCAACTATACACGGGTTATAGTCTTGATAATGCCGTGAGATTGTTTTCCTAGCGCTGAGGACACGAATGTACATCGTGGCACTGGTGAATAGTGCAGACAGGGATAACATACATGTGCGATGGCTATGTGTGGTTATTGTTCTACATATGTGATTTTGTACTGCTGACATGTCATGAATAAACTGTCATTCATATATTGTTTATATAAGCATGAGGTTAACCGTTACCTGAGGTCCGATGGGCATTGGACCTCAGCTCTTACCTTAGCTTCAGGATCCAGGGGAATCAGGATCGAGGACAAGGGTAAGGAGCCAGCATAAGAACCAGATGGAGACGTTATTATGTACTTTATTAAATACTCGGATGACTGTACTGTTTTATGAACAACCAGATACTCTGCAAACAATGTTATTCAGTTACTCTTTATTTTGAAAAAAATTCCAATGCTCAACTCTGATCAAAACGCTATGGAAATGTTTACGAAAATGGGGTGTTACATCCTCTTTCCCTTATTTTTTTTTAATTATTATTGATGTTGGAGAAAAGCACTTCATTGAGAAAATTAAAGAATTTTCTTTCTTTTTGCATTGGGAGTGAAAAAAATGATGTCTAATAAAATCGAAAAAAAAAAGGAATATAGAAGTCAGACCGTCTTATACATTTGAGCAATCGAATTTGCGACTCTGTTTTAAAAATTCAGTAATTTGTTTTTGTAATAATCTTATCACTGTAAGATTTGGAACAAAATTTGAAATACTAAAAACATTAACATTAACGTAATAGATAAATATTTTTAAAATGTTCAACCTAATAATACGACAGACATTTGATATTGAAATCTAATTAAATTTAATATTTTTTGCCACCCTAATTATTTTTATGATCAACCTAACAATACGAGAGCCCATTGAATTACTTTTTGCTTTAAATAAGATATCAGAGTTTGGAAATATTTAAAAAAAGTTAAACTTAAATTTGTTTTAAGATAATAGCAGGCGATATATGTATAACAATTCAAGGAATATTCACTCTATAATTATTTTAATATCTAACAATATAATAAAAATACAAAAACTGATTTTTATTCATAAAACAAATTTTTCAGTAAAATAGAAATACGAGTATAAAGCACAAGAACGCGACGCCAACAGATTCCTCTTACAGAAGAATGAGACCGTTGATTGGAGCGGATTGTAGTGGCCGGCGACATGCCGTTTCTTCCTGAAGAAATCATCAGAAACATTCTTATTTGACTTCCGGTATAAACCCTAATCCGATCCCGATGTGTGTGCGAATATAGGAGAAATCTTATCAGATCCCCATCTTTCATCTCTGACCACCTTGGCGACTCCAGTACCCATCAAAACCCTTCTCTTCTTTTACAACGACGTTATGACTTATGGCGGCTTGATTGTAAGATGCAACTCCATGAAGTTAACATTGCACCTTTGCTCAATTCCCCGAATACCTTTCTAATCGTCGGTTCCAGCAATGGCTTGCTCTGTGTTAAGGTCGATAGGTATTCTGTATTTTATCCTTCCCTTTTATTGTATAATCCAGCGACTAGAGAGGTCAGACAGTTGCCCCCAAATACCCCAAATACGAAAGGTGTAAATCTCCCTTTCAGTATAGGGTTTGGCTTTAGTCCAGTTATTAATGATTACAAGGTAATGATAACTTATCATTACATGAAAGTGATAAATTTTGATTCTGTTTTTCCTTTTGAGTCTCTGCTTGTCGTAGGGTATTCATTAACCTTGGGATGATGGAAGAAAGTAGAATTTGGGGTTAAAAACGTTGTTCTTCGTTATGAAAGCGTCACTATGAATGGAATTATGTTTTGGCCTGGGCGTGGGAGGAATCCAGACACAGAGACTTATTACTATGCAATAGTTTCATTTGAAATAGCAAATGAAGTGTTTACTTTGATACCTACACCTGATTGGTCAACTTCAACATCTAGGCTTACCATGTATGAGAACAAACTTGCTGTGCTTTCATTTTTTTGCGACTCAAGACTCTGAATCCTTGATTGAATTGTGGGTGATGGAGGATGGTTCAGGTGCATCTTGGGCTAAGAAATATTGTAGCTGCCTCATTCCAAGTGTGGTACGTCCGGTGATGACTATTTGGATGAATCAAATTGTTTGTGATGGTAGTGAAAGGGAACGTTATCATGAAGCAAAAATGTAACATCCCAAATTTTGGGACAAGGAGTTTAGGAATATGACTGAGATAAATAGGCTGCTAAGCGAGTAAGAGTCCAAAGTCTTAAGTTTTTCATGAGGAAAAGTTTAAAATGGTTAAATATTATTTTGGATCTTGAAAAAAAATTAGGGAAAAATTATGAAATGTTATTTTGAGGATCTAGAATTATTATTAGAGGTTTAATTACAAAAGATTGGCTAAAATAGTCTTAAAGCCATTATTTGGAATTTAGGACCTACTTTCCTGAAAATTGGAGGAAAAATAGTTAGAGGATAAACTGTGGTCTACAAATTTTATAGTTGATATTTTATGGCTTATAGAAGCTAATTGAGGAAGAAAAATCCTTATATGGAATTAAAGATTCAATATCAAATATTTTGCAACTTAATGAATAAAGGACCAAGTTGTAAATAAAAGTCTTTTAGATGATCAATTGGGATAATTTTGGAGTGGGTCCCACAACACACCTCACACACCCCATGCAATAAAGACAAAGAAGTCACGTGCCTCTCATATGTTTTTTGATATATAGGCGATAGGGGAGGGGGGGTTCAAACCCAAGACCAAAGGGGGGAAACAATTCCCAATACCACTGCACTACTAGGAGTGCTAGTGCCTCTCTCATATGTTAACACTTCAATTAATTAGTATATTCATTTAGGCCATATGCTAACATAACAAAACCAACACTTGTTTTATACATTCGGATAGCAAAGCTCAATATTCTAATATCCAAACTCATACAATCTGACGCCTCACCTTTTCTTATTGAATTGTGGGGTATGCCGTAAGCTCAAATCTTTTAATCACCATTTCAGCCCAAAAAAAAAAAAAAAAAAACCTGTGTCATTTATTTATACTTCAACACTCCATCATATTTTTCATCCCCCAGTCCATTCGCGGTCAGAAGCAGAGAAACAGAGAGAGTACAGAGCGTGAGACGGAGAGCGAGTCTGATAGTGAGAGAGAGTCACCGGAGGAAGAGGAGAGACCGATCATTACATGCAACCATAGATTTTGATCAAGGTAAGCCCCCTAAACATCAATCTACCATCATTTCTTCCGTCTAGTATGAAATCTGCCGATGGATTTATGCTGAAAGTGGTGAGCTAGAGAGAGAAAAATGATGAATGGAATTATCTAACCATAGAAATCATGCTTAGTAATTGTAATAACACTTATAGTAGCTAGTTTCACCACATGCATGGTAATTTAGGGGAGTTGAGGAAGTGAAATTGAATCTGGAAATTTCTGTTGGAATGTTTAAGGAGTGTCACCTAGAAACTTTAAGAGGAATTTGGAAGTGTTCAAATGTTAGGAAGGATAATGGGTACAAAGGTTACGTGGGTGTACAACGTTGGAGCGCATGTGGGTTTAAATGTGTGGCATGAAACTAAAGGACCCGTGATATTGATGCCACTTGTGTTATACAGTTATGCATAAGTATTATAATTTATTAGAGTATGTTTTAATTTAAAGCCTCACTACGATAATTGATAAGCTGGAGGAATTTTAAAGAATTTGGCGATGTTGTATGTCTAGATTTTTCTGAGGTTATTGTATTCCAAAATTAATGGACATATGTTATATAAGGTTGACATGGAAGGTAAAAATCGTGGATGCTGGACAATCATTTGATGGCTAAATTGTGTTTAAGGACATCTAAATTATTTTAAAGCTGGGAAAATTATAGATTTTAGGGAAAGCTGTTCAAAATTATTTTGTTAGTAGGATAATTGTGAGAGGTGTGATTGAAGAATGTTTTGATACTTAAGGATTTTTAAAATCAGTAAGTAAATTTCATTAGAGGTTTATGTATCAATTTTTGGGTTGTACAAGAGGCAATTAAATATGTCTTAGAGATTATATAATATATTAGGATAAAGGATTATTAATGATGACATATTTCAAAATTTATAGGAATTGACAATTGCTAGAGCTCAAGAGAAAAGCGAACCCAATGGATTTTGGTAAAGGTATAGTTTTCAAAGGAGTAACAGGTGAGTGAATAATGTTCCTAATTTTTATAAATGATATTTTTATTGTTGGAATGTTATGTTAATTTTCATATTTAAAAATTATGATTTTGTTAAGGAATATTTGAGATAGTTTTCATAAATTTATGTTGAAATTATCTTGGATTTTGGAAAGTTTATAAGCTTGGATTTATTATTTGAAATGGAATGTGTTTACGTGAGTTTTTAAAGGATTATATCAGTAGATTGAATTTGAATGAGAATTTTGAAATATTGTTTGTGAAACTTCATGCTGGGGGATTTGATTTAAAGTATGAAATAGAGCTGTTATTATCTTGAAGGAAGAATTTTTATTACTTGAATAAATTGACCCCAAGCCTGTTTGAAAATATTTTGGAGAGGACTGAATACAAAACGCTGGTTACTAGCTTGATCTTGTTAGTTCTTGGTGCACCATGGTTAACCTCGACCTCGCTTGTTATTCATGGGATTTGTTCTCATGCTTGTTTCATGGCCTCGTGTCACGCTTGGTTAGTTACCCTCATGGACTGTGTGTCCATGCTTGTTTCATGGCCTCGTGTCATGCTTGGTTAGTTACCCTCGTGGACTGTGTGGCCACGCTTGTCTTTCGCTTTGTAAGAAGTTCTTCGGAAAGATGTGGTTTTGAGAAATATGTTTAAAATTGATTATGTTAAATCAAAGGTTTTATTAAGTTCTTGAAAATATTTGATTAACGATATTTTATATCGAGTTCTACTTCATTTATGATTTACTATTTTAAAACGGTTTTGTCAAACAAAATAATTTATTAAGTATTTCGAGTTAATTGATTGATGATCCAATACACACACACACACACACACATATATATATATATATATATATATAGAGAGAGAGAGAGAGAGAGAGAGAGAGTTCTGCTTTTATTCATGGTCTTATGGCTTTGAAATTGAAGTTATTGCCATATTGATTTTATTGGCAGATAAAAATGTTTAATTATTTAGTCTTGTATTTTATTGAATTAAAAGAATGAGACGTTATGTAATACCCGGATAATTATTTATCTTACATATTATGTTTAGATAAATAATATACCTTAAATAATCTTTTTGAATGAATATTACCTATTTAAAATAGGTGAATATGTGGTCTCAATTTTTCTTATTATTTTTATTTGTTTTCTGGGTAATTTCTTCCTAGAATTAATGTAATTGAAGATTTAATTTTCTAAATCTTATTAGGAATCATAAAATATCCTAAGATTATCATAATTAAGTATAATCTTAATTATATCATTTTAATCAAAATCATCGAAAGATGCCTAAATCAATTAGAGGAAATTAGCAACAATTATTGGGCAATTAAATTTGCAATAATTGAAATATTTTTGTAATTTTCTAAATTGATTGATAATTAATTAAAAAATTTCATAATTAAGAATATATCAACTTAATTAATATCCAAAAGATATTTAAAGGCCAAGATTAATACACAAAGAGTTTATAATCAACAAGATTAATTTAGAAACCTATCACAATTTGGCAATTAAGCCTAATAACCCCTAAAACACTATATTAGCAATATTAACCAAAGAATAATTAATTCTCCCTTAAATTAATTAAAGTGGCAAAAATTGCTAATTAAAAGAGTTAAGAAATTATATTAATCCTTAATCCTAAATCACTAACAAATATCACTAATAGTGTTTGGATTTTTCCAACCCAACATCAAAGGCTTGGATTGAATTTAATAAAGCTAAATCTAAAGGTTTTAAAATTGATTTCATAAAGCCTAATCCTTGTAAAATTAAAATCAACCAATAGGAGAGTTTTACCAAGGCTTTTATGAGACAAATGGAACACAAATCCAAGAGTAAAGAGGGGAGTATGAAGTCGGTTTTGAGAGGAGAGAAAATATGAAGCAAAAAGCAACAAGATATTCACTACAAACTTGTCCTAATCACACAATAACTCAAGGAGACTTATGAGGCAAAATTAATAATGATCAAAGAGGACTTTCAAGGCTAAATAATAAGAGGATAAAATATTCAAAAAGAAGAGGAAGGGGGGATGGATTCTTTGAGTATAAGAGGAAGCAAGAGTGAAAAATCAAAGATATTAACGTAAGCAATGTCATAATCAAACATTAATGCAAGAAGACTTTAGTGTAAATGATGATGTAAGCTTATATAATAAAGGTAATTAATGATTAATTAATAAATGGTAAGATAAAAACCATTAGGATGAATTCAAGACACAAGTGAATGAGAACCAATAGAAAATAAATTGTATCTTGAAAACCATTGATCCTAGAACAAATATAAGTAGATATTATGAACAAGCACAATTTAATCTTGAACTTGGTTATCTCCAAAGTAATGTTCATACACTTTTTTGATTCATACTTAAGTGATTTAAAAGTTTAAAAAGACCATAAATCAAGTCATAAAATTGTGATTACAAAAGTGAAAATGGATCTTGAATAAAAACACCAACTTGCACCTAACTAAATAAGCATTTGGGGTGAAAAAAAGATGAAGTAGAAAGATAGAGAGGAGGTGGAGGTTTTTTAAGGGTGAATGGGTGAGATTAAGACTTCTTTACTAAGTTTAAATCCAAAGGTTAGAATTGAATTAAAGATGTTAGGTAGTTAACTCATATTTTACTATAAATAGGGGGTTAGTGTCTTCATAATTCCTCACCAATTCACAAAGCAATAACAAGCTTAGAGTAGCAGAAATATATAGAGAAAGTGAGAGTGAGAAGTTTTGGGAAAGAAGGAGCAAAGTTCTAGGTAAGTTCTTGACTCTAGCTTGAGTTTTTAGTTAAATTGTTGTTTTGATTCATAATCTTCCAATTATAGTTTTATTTTCATTTTTTTATTGTTAAAATTGGATTTATTTCGAAAAAATGATGAAGAAGAAGTTATAGCAAAATTTTTGGAAGATTATGGTCAAAGTAGCGAAGCTCTGGCGAAACTTTGTCGGTTAGCGATTTCTGAAAGCTATTTAAAAAAACGCTGGTATCTTATGTTGAAGATGCTATTCTTAAATTCTGCGATAATGCATGGTAACATTAGACATATAGGGATTTCCAAATATACCTATAGCATGTCGTTTTGAGTTTTGTGCTAGGAGATAAAAATTTTACAAAATGGGCTACAAAATTCTGGAAAATTCTGGGCAGAGGTTGAAGACCTTAAACCTGGGAAGTGTTTATAAAATCTAGGCAATAACCAATATTTTTTCTTAAAATTATACATCTTAATGATTCCGAGGAATTTTACGGATCCTCGTTTCGAGTTCTGTGAAATTAGTTATGATTTTTCAAAGTTAGGCGAAAAATCAGGCCTTATGCTGATGAACAGCGTTTTTACGAAATTTATAGGAAATGAAATGGAAAATAATTAATCCAGGGGTAAAATGGTCATTTGAGACTAAGATATTAACTATAATATTATTTATGAATTAATAAATGCGATATTACCCTTATAGGATATCCGGGATCACTGTTTGATCATCCAAACGTACCGTGAACAACAACGAAGGTATGTTCGCGGTGTACTGTAATACTAACTCTGATGCTTATAGTATGTTTATATATGATAGTTGTATTCATAGACTAAGACTTTGTCTTAGATCTTTCATTATACATTCAGATAAACACGGGTTATGGTTTTAATAATACCGTTGAGTTTTCCTAGCGCTGAGGACACGACTGTACATCGTGGCACTGGTAGATCGTGCAGACTGGGATAACATGCATACTGCAGGGGCTGTGTATTGTTATGGCCTTACTTATATGATTATATATTTCCTACATCTGTTATGGGCTTTTGTAGTGATTATTGCTGAAATGTCATGAATACCTGTCATACATATATTGTTTACACAAGCATGAGGTTAACCGTTACCTGAGGTCCGATGGGCATTGGACCTCAGTCTTAACTAATAGTCAGGGAAGGATCATGGATCACAGAAGGCACCAGTAGATGGAACCGTGGAAAGACGCCAATGGACGGAGCCAAGAGAAGGCATCGGTCAACTTGAAGAAAGCGAACATGACCTAATTTATGGCATGAATCTAATAAGGTTACTTCATATCATTTGGTGCTTAAACTAGAAAGGGTCATCTATGTGGTTCAGTCAATCAGTCGCCGTTAACATCGGGGAGACTTTCACTAGACCTTACCCAGCCTGGCCAAATGGGATGATTTAACTAAGTTAGGTTCTATGCCCCAAGTCTACCTAAGGCTTGGTTGAAGAGGGTATAGTTACATGGAAGAGTTGTAATCATAAAGTTTTGTATTATTGTATCACATGAATATTCCTTCGGGAAATTTGTAATATATCAGTATACGTCGGGCATCAGCATATGCCTGAGTATTTTATATCAGTTACTCATTGTTCAAATTTTTTTTAGTACGTGCTCTCCGTTTCAGCAAAACGCTGAGTTGTAGCACCTCAAATTCTGACAAATTTTATAAAACCACGAGTCACCGACATAATTTATGCTACGAAATTTGGGGTGTTACACGTCTTTCACCGGAAAATTTGTTTTGGATCATATAGTATTGCCGACCGTGTACCTCCTGCAGATCAATAAAGATTCTCCTTAAGGGTATAAAGTTCGTTGATCAGTCTGGGGTGCTATTAGTTGATGTAGATCATAGCCCTAGACTTTTGTATTATTATTTAATGTTAGATGTTCCATGTAATTTATAGGTAGGATCCATGTATTTTAAATCGCATGTTTATAAGTTTAAGGCTTAAGAAATGTGAGTCCACTCATATTTCGTGCCGGTCACCCCTTTAGGTTTCAGGGCGTGACAAAAAATTACTCTGTTAAATATCTCTACGAATGAATTGAAGGCGTTTAATATCAGCAAATGTGGCAAGGCCAATGGCAGTGGCTTTATTTACAACCATGCAGAAAGTCTTGTGCCAATTGGATGAAACAAATTGTGTACAATATTGTATAAGGTCCAGAGTCATCAGTGATATTAAACTGTTATGTGGAGAATGATGAAGCAAAATTTATTTTATTTTTACTTAATCTCTATTAATGACTGTACTTGTAATCTTGATGCTCTTTGAAGAAGTTATTTAGAATGATTAATGCGCTTCTATATTCAATACCAGGTGTGTTTCTAACTTTATTTGTCTCATTTATGAATTTTGCTGTTCATTTCTCTTGGGTAGATGGATATATAATTTAGTTATTGGTGTATGGATTAGCTTTGATTTGTTGTCCACCAAAGATTTTATATCATTCCCAAGGGAAGGGAAGGGAAGTTGACACATCAGGTGGGTTCAAATCATTGTGCAGAGATTGAAAAGATGTTATTATTATGGTATCTGCCATCATAGTTCTCCTTCTCCACTCTGTAACAAAATGGTCTTGTTCTATCTGACTACTAACGAACTTGAAATATTCGCTTTTGGCAGATGATAGTCTTGTAGCAATCGTCAACATATATTTGAAGAGTTTTGACCCTAAATTTTTGTTACTGCATTGTAGCTCATATTTATTTTGTTTAAATACTTTTGGTAGAATTGAGCCCTATGATCCTTGATGCCTTTTAGCGAAGTGATCTAACTAATGGATGTAGACATTCAACTAC
This sequence comes from Acacia melanoxylon, assembly GCA_019022615.1. NCBI lineage: Eukaryota > Viridiplantae > Streptophyta > Magnoliopsida > Fabales > Fabaceae > Acacia > Acacia melanoxylon. The sequence goes on from JAFJYJ010000010.1 coordinate 4,738,527, forward strand.
TAGATGTTTTAGGCTGTATTTGACCTATCTGTATTATAGAATTTTTTGTTTTCTATCAAATATGGGGATATATAGCTTTGTTCTTAGTGCGTGCATAATTTGAGGTTTTCTGTTTACATAGTGTATCGATATTTTCTTCATATCTTAAATGGGAAGAAAAGGAGAGGAGGAATGAATTAAATACACTGGTTTGCACATGTTTTTTTATTAGTACATGTTTAGTTTTGAAGAATAGGAAATTAAAGTTTGCATGATAATAGTTCTTAAAGTTATATATGTTATTATTATTTATCTAATGCTTGAATTAATAGCTTGGATGAGCTGAATTTTGTTTATATAAATTTATTTGAGTTAGAGAGAAGATATGAGAAGAAATCCTAGATTTAAGGTTGAAAGAACAATAAGTTTAAGAAAAAGAGCTCAAAACAGGTTCAATTTTATCTTAGATTTACATTTTTAGACCTCTTGTAAATTAAAAGAGTAAGATGGGGAATCTGGTAGGTTGTAAGACAAGGCGTTTGAAGAATGAGCTATGTAGCTCCACTTCCTTCTTACCTATTTATAAATTATTCCCATACTTTGATTGATATTTTTTATGATTAAAGATTGAGCCCTTATTTATCAATCAGCATAAAGGAGTTTCGGCCTTTTAAGTAAGAGGTTTTAAGTTTGAACCAATCTAGAAAATGCAGAAAATATTTTTGGGAGGGTTATTTCAATTATTCCAATTAGATAGCTTTATTAAATTTTCTTCTTGTGTGGTGTTGTTGGTAAATTGTCAAATTCACAGTTTAACTAAATTCATGACAGTGATGTAAAATTGTATCGTAGACTCGAATCGTAAATTCGTAAGAGTTTAATAGGTAATAATAATGCATAATTTTCGTCCCAAAAAAATAATGTATAATTAAATAATTAAAATATAAAAAATGGTAACAATTTGATTTAAAGAATTGAGCATTATCAAATCAAAAAGGTAACAATTTGATTTAAAGAATTGAGCATTATCATAATTCATCATACAATTTTTGCTTATAAAAAAAATCATAAATAAAGCATTGAGCATTATCAAATCAAAAAGGTTAGTATGAGTTTAAGAGTGAGTTAACACAATTTTGTAAGCTAGAAATGTAAAAACAATAAACTCGGTATGTGAACTCATGAGTTTGACCGAGTTTATAACTATCACGAGTTTAAGTGTAACACCCCGTTCTCGTAAACGTTTTCTTGCTGTTTTTGATCAGAGTTGAGCGCCGATTTTTTTTTTTTCAAATTAAAATAGAGATAGAGTAACTGAATAACAATCATTGTACTATGTCTGGTAGTCATTTGGTACAATCACCCGAAGTCTTAATAAAATACACAACAAATTTATTTTCTCCGTCTGCTTCCCTAAGCCGGCTCCTTACCCTTCTCCTCAATCCAAACTCCTCGGGATCCTGAAGCTATAGTAAGAGCTGAGATCCAATGCCCATTGGATCTCAGGTAACGGTTAACCTCATGCTTATGTAAACAGTATATGCATGGCAGATATTCACAACATTTCACAAAATATTACATTTCAAGATATCAGGCAATAACAATACACAGCCCCTGCAGTATGCTTGTTATCCCAGTCTGCACATTCACCGGTGCCACGATGTACAGTCGTGTCCATAGCGCTAGGAAAACTCTCAACGGTGTTAACAAGACCATAACCCGTGTACTCATGATTTCATTAATTTCAAACAAGACATAGTCTTAGTATAGGAACATAGCAATCACATGTAAGCATACAACAAGCATAAGAGTTAAGGTTACAATACGCGTCCGTACCTTCGCTGTCGATTTTAGTACGTTCTGACGGTAGACGATCACAGATATCCTATAAGGGTAATATCGTCTCAATTAATTCAAAAATATTATTTCAAAAGGTATTTTGGCTATATATGACCATTTTACCCCTGGTTTAATTATTTTTAACTTAATCCCATTTTAATTGCTTAAAAACGCAATAACACTATAATGGGCTGATTTTTCTCCTAACTTTGGAGAATTATAATTAATTCTACAGAACTCGGAATTAGGATCCGTAAAATTATTCAGAAACCTTAGGATGTCTAATTTTAGATAAAAATATGAGGTCTTGCCCAGAATGAATAAAACAAATCCCAGTTTATACGTTTACAACGTCTGCCCAGAATTTTCCAGAAATTTTAGCATAACTTCGAACATTTTTATCATTTTGCACAGAACTCGAAATCATGACTTCTAGGTATATTTGAAAAGCTCTATATGTGTACTACCACCATGAAGGTTCTCAGAATTTTTCCATAGCATCTTCAACATAAGATACCAGCGTTTTTGAAATTGCTTCCGGGAGTCACTAACCGACAAATTTTCGCCAGAGCTTCGCTACTTTGACCATAATCTTCCAAAAATTTTGCTATAACTTCTTCTTCATAATTTTTTCAAAATAAAGCCAATTATAATAATTAAAACATGAAAATAAAATTACTCTAGCATATTTAAGATCAAAAGCAACATCTATCTATGAATTTAAAAGCTTTAAACTCAAGAACTCACCTTGCAAATGCTCTAACTCCTTCAAGCTACTTCCCACTCACCCTCACTTCTCTCTAATTTCAGATTGTTCTTGCTTGTTTTGGTGTGAAGAATGAAGTGAGCCAAGCCCCTCTATTTATAGGTGAGGATCTAGGACACAAATGGAATTTAATTTGCTCAAATCTTACCCTAACCCTTGGATCAATTAGCACTTTTTGAGACTAAATCTCCTCCTTTGAAAGGCATGCCGACATGCCATTTAACACAGCTTTTATTGTACATCTCAATTTAACAAAGTGATTTGATCATTATATGCTTGCCGACATGCTTTCACTTTAATCATTAAATACGTATTTTTTTAATATCCTATTACATTGTTTATATAATGTAAACAAATCCCATCAGATTTTAAGCCACAATGCTTGCCGACATGCAATCCCACTCTCAACCATTTCTTTTTTTAAAAAAAAATTACAATTAACTAATAGCTCAATATTTTTAATTGGAGAGTCATACTTTATGCTTTATGCTTTTTGAGACTTCAATTCCTTATTTGTGATTCATTTAGGCATGTGTTTTTGGTATATTGTTAAACAATTGAATTTCTTCTTCTTCAAGCCATATTAAACCGTGACTTGCTTCTTTGTTTTGCCTCTTGGATTTGTGTTTTATTTGTCTCCCAATATCACACACTAGGTCTTTCATTGGTTGATAAATTTTTACAAGGATTTAGCTTTATGGTGATTAACTAAATTGATATATTCCTAATTATGCCTTTTTAAATTAATTATTATTTAATTTCGAAAATTAATATAAATATTCCAATTATTGCAAATTTAATTGTCCCATAGTTGTTGCTAATTTTCTTTAATTAATTTTTTCATCCTTTGATGATTTTATTGCTAAAATGATATAATTAAGTTTATACTTAATTATGATAATCTTAGGGCATTTTATGATCCCTAAAAAGATTTAGAAAATTAAATCTTCCACTATCTTAATTCTAAGAAGAAATCACTTAGAAATAAAATAAAAATAATAAGAAAAATTGAGACCACATATTCACCTATTTTAAATAGGTAATATTGACTCAAATATATTATTAAGACATATTATTTATTTAAATATAATATTTAAAATAAATAATTATCCGGATATTACATTAAGAATGACTTGAAACAATTTTCTAAGGTAAAAATGTGAAAACGATAAACTCAAAAAGTCCATTCGTGAATTTGCTAATAATATTGTTAGACAGAACACATCTTAAAGTTTTCTATTAATTCCAAACATGGGTTTTGGTTAATGAATTATATAGCAGAATACATCTTAAAGCTTGTGGTATACGCTTTGGGCGTTGGGGCTTCTTGGGTCCCCATTGTTTTATCTCTCCAACGATTTCATATTTTTGTGAAGATTTTATAATAAATAGGTAATGAAAGAATTTACTCTATCCGATCCTAAATATAAGATATAATTGATTTTTTTTGGAGATATCAAGAAAGTTAATTAAATTACTTGAAAATATTTATATTTGTCATTTTTTCTCCAAATTCTTTTGCCTAAATCTATAAACTAACATATAATATAAGGATACACAACATATGATATGATTAAATAACTTATTTGGCTTTCATAATATTTTCAAAAAAAAGTTCACTTTGTCTTATATTTAGGATTAGATGAAGTAATTAATAACGTATAAAAAGTTAATTAATGTATACTAAACTTTTGTTATCATCATCAAAGTATATGGGGGTTAGTGGTATATTGCCTAAAGTTTTAAATAACTCATATTATATATAATTTTTAAATAGAGTTAATATCTTTGGTCCCTTAAATTTTTTCTCATTTTGGTTTTGGTCTCTCAAGTTTCAAATCATAGGGTTTTGTTCCTCTAGAGACAAAATGATCTATATTTTCATTGAGTTATAGGGACCAATGTTTTAAACAAATTGAAATTTGAAAGACCAAAACTTATGGTTTAAACTTGAAGAATCAAAACCAAAATAAAGGTTAAAAAAACCCCCAAAAAATCAATTTTATTAATATAAAAAATAAGGATTACACACACTAATAGCCTAAGCCAAATTAAACCCTAAAAAAAACATGTAAAAGTACAACCTAACACACTTCTTAACAAACTAGAAAAACATAACAAACAACTAAAGCTAATACATCAGGCCTAAGCCAATTGCTAGCCCACTCCTTCCCTATCCATTTCAACAAATGTATTATCTCTACCTTCCTTAGACCGCTCGAAGTCATGGAGCAAAATACTACTTAAAGAAGATGGAACACAATCCAGCCTAATACGGTGGTACATCTTATTTGTTGCATCAGCTGCTATCAGATGGAAACCAACGAAACCAATACCCCCTTCAATGGCTTCCGCAATCCTAGGATTTCTATCATTATGTCCCAACTCAACCATTCACAACCCACTACTGACTTTTCCTTTAGTAATCTGTACAGAGACTCACAATCGGTCTCGACAATTATCTGATTGTCTTGAAATTTATGTCTATACAGTAATGCCTCTTCAAAATGCTATACATTCTGCCATGAAAGGTGATTGAGCCTTCACAGTGCCTCCCAGCCCCCAACAAATTCACCCATACTATTCCTGCAGATTAAGCCAATACCAACTGCACTTCTATCTTCCTTATAAGACCCATCCACATTGACCTTAATAACCGCAAATGATGGCACTACCCACTTTATGTTCCTCACAATGCCTTCTATCTTCCTTCCCCGCAACATTTCACACAAACATACAAGACCAAGAGGGTTAGCAGCACACTTACGCTTAAAAACGACCTATTTAGTTGCAATAGCCCCTGTACCTATTCTCCATAAGAAATGTTGAATTTTCGCAGGAACCATAATTTTCCAAATGCACTTCCATAATAATTTGGGAACAGTAAAGGACGTACCTGGATCTCTGACTTTTCCTTCCTCCATACTGCTTTTAGCCACTAAGTATAGATTTCACTTAATAAACGCCATCTCTATTAGTCACCCAGATTGCCTGATCAGCACAAGTACCAATAGGAACAGGCATCTTAAGAATCAAGTCTCTCTCCACATTGGTAAGTCTTGTATGAATAAGGCTAAGGTTTCAGCAGCCATTGCTGATAAGATCTGCCACCTTTAGCTTTTTATCTTCATCTGACAATTCCTCCTTGTGCAGCTTATAGTCCTTCAAACCATGAATCCATTGATCCTCCCAGACATTGATGAGTTTGCCATTTCCCACCTTCCAACACAAGTCCTTCAGTAGCAAATCATGTCCCTCCAGCAGACTAGTCCATCCCCATAAAGCATGACCTCCTCTTTTTGCATTTAGGAAGCTCCCCTTAGGAAAATATATTCCTTTGAGGATTCTACACCACAAGTCATTTGGCTACTCAACTAACCTCCATGCCGTTTTTGCTAATAATGCTCTATTGAAACAAAGGAGATCTCTGAATCTCATTCTACCTTCCGTTTTCTTCATGGTCATTCTCTTCCAATTCCTCCAGTGAATGGACCTTGTTTCTCCTTTCTGTCCCCACCAGAATTTGGAAATTAGGCTATCTATCTCCATGCAAGATTTTTTTTGGGAATAGAAAACAAGTCATGGGGTATGTAGGAATTGAATTTGCTACTGCCTTAATCAAAATTTCTCGCCCTGCAAATAAAGGTAAACTTGAAGAACCTAAGATTATGTTAACCCTTTTAAATAACATGATTTTTTTTCAATACTCTTTCAAGCCAAGACATATAAACACATGAGACAATGACAACAAGAATGAAGATTTCCTATGGTATAGTATGATCATCCATCCATCTTCACAAAATGTATAAAAGTTCCAAGGACAATGGACCAATTAAAATTAAAAAAGGGGTCTTTAGACCAGTTAAAAAAGGCTTTTTAGACTGGTATTAGAAGGGATTGGTTCCTGTCCATTGCTTTTACAACCCCCCCCCCCAAAAAAAAAAAACTACTCATTTAAGCCTTTTAATTGAAATTTAAGCAGTTCAAATTTAATGTTATAAAAATATTCCTTTTTACATGTTTTTTTATTGAAATTTTAAATTATCATAACTAAAATTTAGTAATTTTTGAATTTATTTATTATCTTTTGATAATTTAATGTTTAATTAATATTTTTATAAAGCATCAAAACGGAACTGCTTAGATTTCAATCTAAACGTTAAGATGAGTAGTGGAGTGAAAGAGAAGGGGAAGAGAACGTTAAGAGTAGATGAAGGTAGCCAATCCCCATTTTATTTATGTCTGGCTTATTTTATTTTCATTTAGCCAAATACCATAAGGATCATTTAAGAAGGAACATGGGGAAAATATTCTCTTCATGTAGCCCCTGCTTAATTGGCATAATATCTCGGGAAAACATTAAAATAAACAAACAAATAAAATTAACTCAGTTAATATTTTAAATGTACTGAGAGATTGCCCAGTTGCGTCTGCTTGTTGGAATTATTCATTACAGGAACATCTCCGACAACATTTTTACTCAATCATTATTCATGGAGCTGAGTAAATGGATCGATTGGAATCTTACTTTAAGGATCAGATGCTGTCACAGACTCACAGGTACAGGCAATCGAGGCGTGTTCCAATATTTCTCTATGCTGTCAAAGTGCCATTGGTCAGGATTGGGAAGCCAATGTGGACTGCTGTCATAGAGAAGCAAACATGGTAGCTGATCTTTTGGCAAACAAGGTTTGTCTTGGCTCTTGTAATACCCTAAAATTCCTATTTATCATAAATACTCTAGTTTGATAAATAATACATATTAAATACAAAGGTGAATACGTGTCTCAAAGAAGTGATTATAATTTTATCCAACTTTCATGTAATATCCCAAATTTTTGGATTTGGAAATAAGAAATATTTTATGGGAATTTATTATGAAAATTTGGCCTAAATAGTTTTAAAGCTATTTTCTGGATTTTGAGGCCTATTTTCCCAATAATTCAAGGAAAAATAGTTAGAGGATAATTTTTGGCCTATAAATTTTAGAACATATATTTTATGACCTAGAGAGTTAATTATGAAAGAAAATTCTTATATGGAATTAAGGATTTTATTTTCCAATACTTAATTAATATTTTCAAATAAATATTAAATGGTAGGTGGAGATTGGTAGATATGTATAAGGTGGTTGAAGTGTAGAATAAGAATGTTTGGTATTTGATTTCTTCATCTACCACCCTCATACACTCCACCAAACTACAACATCAACCACTCTTACACTCCACCAAACTACTCCACCTCTTACCTATAAATAGAGCTTGAATCCTCTTCATTCTTCACACCAAAACACAATCAAACACCTGATTGTGAATAAGAGAAAGAGGAGAAATGGTGAAGCAAGAGGAGGAGGAAGAAAGAGTAAGAACTTCAAGAGGTAAGTTTTTGAGCTTTAGCTTTTAGATTTTGGTAGAATTTGGGTTTAATCTAGAAAATTATGGAAAAAATTCCTTTTCATGTTTTAAAGGTTTTTAAATGGGTTTAGAACAAAAATTAGATAAAAACATGATGCGAAATAATTTTTGGGATAAATGGAACAAAATTGTGAAAGTTGTAGAATTTCCAGTTTTTAATTCTGGGCTGGCAGCGAATGTTTAGGCTGTTACTTTGTGCATCAAATAAAGTCCTAAAATCATGAAAGTTTCCAGATATAACATAGACATCCAGGGCTTTCCATTGATATAAAAGATGTAACTTTTTGAGTTCTGTACAAGGATTTACAAATTTTTGAAGATAGGCCCTGTGTACTGGATATAAATCTGAACAGTGTTTTAGAAACATAAAATCTGGGAATGACTCATGTATTTCGAGTTAAAGCCGTTATTTTTCTTTGACAATAGACATGTCAAGGGTCATGAGGAATTCTATGGAACCTCATTTCGATGTTTGTAGAATTAATTATGATTTTTCAAAGTTAATCGAAAATTCTGCCCAGAAATTCAGTATTGCGTTTTTAAGAAAATGTAAGGGTAAAAATGGAATAATAAATCCACCAATGATAGAAAGGTAAGTTAAACCTTTAGGATATTATTCTAAGTGATATGGTAATATGTTAGGATATCCGAGGATTCCGGAGTCAGATTTGAAGGACGGGCAAATTACTATTCATAAATAGTGCTGTATTTATGAATAATAAATTACTATTCACATGGAAGGAATGTACGTTCGCGTACTGTAACATCAACTCTGATGCTTATTGTATACTTATATGTGATAGATACTTTCATAAAGTCATGGACGAGACTCTGTCTTGGGTCATGCACTGTGACTAAGTTTGTGAGGCTTAGATCACTACATATACATTCAGCTTTATACACGGGTTATGGTTTTGATAATGCCGTTAGAATTTTCCTAGCGCTGAGGACACGATAGGCCATCGTGGCACGGTGAGGTGCAGACGACTATACATGGATTTGTATAGATAACTTTACATGTGATATGTACTGGTAATATGTTAATCTTACATCTGCTGTGTGCTTATGTGTTGATTATTGTTGTAATGTCATGAATATCTGTCATACATATATTGTTTACATAAGCATGAGGTTAACCGTTACCTGAGGTCCAATGGGCATTGGACCTCAGTCTTAAACTAATAGTTCAGGAAAGGATCAAGGATAAGAGAAGGCACCGGTAGATGGAGCTGTAGAAAGACACTGATGGACGGAGCCGTGAGGAGGCACCGGTCAAAGCAAACGCAGGAAGGAGGTTAACAGAACCTACCTTCTAGCATGAATCTAATAGGGTTACTTCAAACCATTTGGTGCTTAAACTAAGAAAGGGTCGGTCTATGTGGTTCAGTCAATCAGTCGCCGTGAATTCGGGGAGACTTCCACTAGACTTTACCCAGCCTGGCCAAATGGGTTTGATTTAACTGTGTTAGGTTCTATGTCCCAAGTCTACCTATGACTTGGTTGAAGATGATATAGTTACATGTAAAAGTTGTAATTATACAAAGCTTTGTAATTGTATCACACCAAAATTCCTTCGGGAAATTTTTAATATACCAGAATATGCCTGGGCATTTTATATCTGTTACTCATTGTCCAAATGTTAGTACATGCTCTCCGTTCCGCATCATAGTAAGCTGTAGCACCTCAAACTCTGATGATTTTCCTAAAACTACGTGATAACGTACATTTTAAAAGGTATGGAATTTGGGGTGTTACAGCTCTCACACCACATTTTCCTGTTAATGTTCTAGTCACAGATGTTTATATGTAATGACTTGTGCTTCACGGTATCCCTTGTTTTGGAAACACCTGAAAAAATGGATCATTAAAGGTTTAATATTTTATTAAATACGCCAAAAAAGGAAGTAAGTTTTTTTATAAATTTATGGCTAAAATATAAATAACCCCTCTCAACTTTCGGTCAATTGTATATAACCCTTGATTTTTTATTAAAAACAATTATATAAAAAAAGCTTCCCTTGCTTTTTTTAATCCCAAAACTACATTGTTTTTGGTTAAAGGATGGAAGCAGACCGGAAGGGTAAATGAGAGAATCCTAATCCGAATCTTTCCCCAGGTGGCATTTCACTTAATGCCTATACTAATAAAATGGGCAAAAATATATATTTAGTCTTTTATGTTTGTACCAAGTTTCAGTTTAGTCCCTTATATTTATAAAATGTACTTTTGTCTTTTAACAATGTCAGTCACATTTAACCGAAAATGATGAGTCAGCAAATTTAAGTGATGACCTTACTTTAACAAAACATTTTTACATGTTAATATTTTTATATTTAAAATTATATGTAAATTAAAAAATATTATTTAAAAAACTCTCTATGCATATTGTAGCATATTCATTAAACTCAGTATCATGGAAGGAAGTAGAATTTGGAATAAAAATGTACAACTAGTATCTGACAGCTTCACGGTCAATGGAGTTGTGTTTTGGTTCGGGCATACAAATGCATACAACGATGTGATAGTTTCATTTGATATGGCATATGAAGTGTCTTGTTCCAATTGATAGTATAATTAAGGTGTAGAGTCATAAGTGATGTTAAACAGTAAGCGGAGAATGAAGAAGCAAAATTTCTTATATTTCTGTTCAATATTACTACTAATGACTGTACTTGTAATCCCTGATGCCCTTTGAAGAAGTTATTTAAAATGATCAACGCGCATCTACATATAGTACCAGGTGTTTCTAACTTTATTTGATTCATTTATGAATTTTGCTGTTCATTTCTCTTTTATAGATGGATATATACTTTAGCTATTGCCTATTAGTGTATGGATTAGGTTGGATTTTTTGTCCATATAATAATAATACCAATGATTTTATATCATTTGCAAGGGAAGAAAAGATAACACATCAGGTTCAAATCATTGTGCAGACATTGAAAAGATCTTTCTATTATGTTTTCTGGCATCATAATTTCTCCTCCACTCTGTGAAACAAAATGGTCTTATTCTTCAGTGCTTGGCTTCCATGAAAACTTGTCTGCGGAAGTCATCAAAAGAAAATTGCTTCTGATGAAATTATCTTTCATATTCTTTTTTCTAAAACAAAATCAAAAGAAGAAGAAGATTAAAGTATGTACCCATTCAGACAAAAAGGTGCCGCAAGAAGATTATCGCTTGCAACTTTGTCAACTATAAAATTTGGTTCAGTTTAATGTAGTACACCGAACATAAAAAGAATAGGTTCAGTATTATGTAGGGTTTGGACTTGTTAATGATATTTTGGATGTGAAGTGGATGTCTCTGTTCCATCTGACTACCAACAAACTTGAGGTATTTGCTTTTGGCAGCTGATGATAGTCTTATACCAATTATCAACATATATCTGAAGAGTTTTGATTCTAAATTTGCATTAGCACATTGTAGCTGTAACACCCCAAGTTCCGTATCATAAATCGTGCCGGTGACACGTGGCTTTATAAAAATCGTCAGACTTTGAGGTGCTACAACTCAGCGTGTAACAACCCATTTGAAAACGGCGGAATTTTTTTTAAAAAACGTTTCCAAATATTTCAAGCAGAGTAGTCAGAGTAGAGCATTGGAGCGAGTAAGTAATTTACATTTCATTCAAAATATGGACCATAGTGTAATTGTATTGGATTACAGTCATCCAGAATCTTAAAGGTTAAAGAAACTAAGGAAAACGATAAACAATGTAGACACGTCCTGGCCTACTCCGGTTGCTTGACTCGATCGCCTAAGATTGGTCCTCCAGACCCTGATGCTACAACTGAGATCCATTCCACATATGGATCTCAGGTAACGGTTAACCTTATGCTCAAATAAAACAAGTATACGTACAACGAGATATTCATTTCAATACGGCATATCATCACAAAAGCGAGATAGCGAGATGTATGATCAATAACATGGATGAGAACATAAGCACAAAGCAGTATGTAAAGTCTCTCTCGACTAGTTCTGCACATATCCAGTGCCACGCCACCAACGTGTCCTCAGCGCTAGGAATAACTCAAACGGCATTACCAATACTATAATCCGTGGGTAAAGCTGTAAGTATCTCTGACGATCCTCAACAGAACCTCAGTCTATGAACGTATCTATAACGCAAAAGTATATAAAGCACAGAGTTAGGGTTACGACGCGTCCGTACCTTAGTTGCGAGATATCCGGCTCTTCGCCTAAAAACGGTACTTTTTGGCCGTACGTAAAACAATAAACAAATGAGCGGCTCAACAGCGGCAAACAGCGGAACGATGGAATTTCGACGGCGGTTCGACGTCAGAAGTATTCTAAACAGACTAATAACACACTTATGAATATAACAGGCATTTTAGGTGAAAAAGACCATTTTGCCCTTACTACCCCTATTTGGCGGAATTTCGCCAGAACTTCGTTACTTTGACCTTATTCCATTTCAAAATTATCCCCACTAGGTTTTTACCTCGTCAGGCATCTTTCAATGCAATGAGGCTTAAAAAAAGTATAGGAATATATTTCGAAACTTCCTAGATCAAAACAACGGTTCTACTATAACTACAGAAAGAACTACGGAAACTCAAAGCTAAGGACGGAAGAACTTACTCGGGGCTAGGCGGAGAATTTTTCCGAGCTTCTCTCTCTAGAACCTCTCTCTAGGTTTCGAATTTTGGTGTGAAGAATGAGAGGAGAGGTGCTTGCTATTTATAGAAAAAGGGAGGGACAAGGTGGGAATTAACACAAAAGTCTTCGAGATCGGATTCGCCGTTGGATCGCATTTTTAGGACAAAACAATCTTGGCCATCCATGGTCAAGGCCGACATCAAGGGGCCCCAAAATTCAAAGGATGAGTTGTCATCCAATGATGGCTCTTGCTTTATGGCCTCCGGCCCGATGAAGCTACCCGATCGGTGTCCGTTTCGCGCGATTTCGCAGAAACTCAAAAATCCGGGCGTGTAACTTTGAAGGTCTTTCCATCCTCTTTCATATTATCTATTTTGATCCTCTTTTTGATCATATCCAGGTATTCTTTGGTGCGTCGGAAGATATTCGGACAAACGCGTTCGGTTACGGAAATCGCTTCCGATATAACCAACTTCTGGACAATAATTCGCTGAATCGTAAAACGTTCAGTTGTTGCCTAACTTAATCCCGTGTTTAAAAAGACGCAATTGTTTCTATAGGTTCTCACTTTGCCTATCTAACTCTACTCTATCTCGATCAACTTTTCGTCTTATTTGAAATTAGGGTTTTCGGTTGCGGAAACAACGCTGGTAAATTCTTTCTTCGTGTAAAAATTCACTTGTTCTTAATTTGATCAGTCTGAAAAGACTTTTACCTCTGGTTTACCTGTATAATTTATTTCTAACTTTTCCTCGGTACGCCTATAAGCTAACTCACCGCATTATATTATTATTTTATTCTAATTATCATTTTAATTATCTAAACAATTCTTTTTAATTAAAAATAACCATAATTTCGGCCCCTCTTTTAAAAATTCAGTTTTAATTATTTTTCCATAATGTTTTCCATTTTTTTAAAAATATAATATTTTTTACCAAAAATTCCCGTTTTACCCCTGCCTTCGTTAGGGCTTAATCAGACCTAATTTCTTCGTTTAGTGATCTTTTTAGGATCAGGTTTCTTCATATATTTATCTTTACTAATTTACAGTATATTGTTATCTTACAAACTTCTATCTTGATATTGTCATTTTATATCCTATGTAAAATATAAAAAATGTTTACCCCATCGGGTTACTTTATGGTTCGAAATGCTTTTTAAACTTTTCTTCATGTTATTTCCTCTGAAATAATTTATTAAATTCTCATAATTAGGGATAACACTTCCATATTTTTCTCATAATTTTTCATGATCTTTCATTATTTATCATAATATTTTTTTATTTGTTTTTATCACCATTATATCATTTTTAGTCATTCTATTCATGATTTTCCTGTAACTTTTTTGACAATTTACTCTATAATTATAACATTTTTATATAATATTTTTATCTCATGAATTTACTTCATTAAAATATTCATTAATTTTCCTTTATCTCAGAAATTCCAGATTTGCTAAAATCCGGGTATTACACGGCGTGTTGCGGAAACGGAGAGCATGTACTAAAAATTTGAACAACGAGTAACTGATATAAAATACTCAGGTCATATGCTGATGCCAGACGTATATTGGTATATTAAAAATTTCCTGAAGGAATATTCATGTGATACAAAACTTATATAATTACAGAATTTACATTGTAACTATACATTTTCAGACCAAGTCATTTTTCGACTTGGGGCATAGAACCAAACATAGTTAAATCAAATCCATTTGGCCGGGCCGGGTAAGGTCTAGTGGGAGTCTCCCGAATTCACGGCGACCGATTGGTGAACCACATAGACGACCCTTTCTAGTTTAAGTACCAAATGGTTTGAAGTAACCATATTAGTTTCATGCCAGAAGGTAGACTCTGTTAACCTTATTCCTGCGTTTACTTTGACTAGTGCCTCCTCACTGCTCCATCCATCGGCGCCTTTTTACAGCTCCATCTACTGGCCTTCTCTGGTTCATGATCCTTTCCTGACTATTAGTTTAAGACTGAGGTCCAATGCCCATCGGACCTCAGGTAACGGTTAATCTCATGCTTATGTAAACAATATATGTATGACAGATATTCATGACATTTCAACAATAATCACTACAAAAGCCCATAACAGATGTAGGAAGTACATAATCAAATATGTAAGGAAATAACAATACACAACCCCTGCAGTATGCATGTTATTCCGGTATGCACTATTCACCAGTGCCACGATCAAATGTGTCCTCAGCGCTAGGAAAACTCAACGGTATTAATAAGACTATAACCCATGTAAAGCTGAATGTGTAAGTAATGAACCAAGACCGCATCTTAGTTTATGAATACAACTATCATATATGAACATACTATAAGCATTAGAGTTAGTGTTACAATATGCCGCAAACGTACATTCGTTGATGAATACGGTACGTTTTGTTTGTCAATTTGTGTTCTCGGACAGCCTATAATAGTACCATCGCATTGAGTAATTCACAAATAATATCCTAATAGATATCTTAGCCAAAAATGACCATTATACCCCTGGTGTATTTATTTTTCAATTATTTCCCCAAAATTTCGTAAAAAACGCTGTTAATCAGCATTAGGACTGATTTTTCGCCTAACTTTGAAAAATCACCATTAATTCCAAAACATTCGAAACGAGGATCAGTAAAATTCCCCGGACTCCTTAGGATATCTAGTTTTGAGAAAAAAATACTAAAGTTTGCCCAGAACTTAATAAAAATTCCTAGTTTTCACGTGTTCATCCTCTACCCAGAACATTTTTAGAAAACGTAGCCCAACTTTGGAAATGTTTATCTCCTAGCACAAAACTCAAAATGACATGCTATAGGTATATTTGGAAAGCTCTATATGCCTACTTTGAACATGAATTTCGTCAGAATTGTATAACATCATTTTCAACATAAGATACCAGCGGTTTTACAACTGCTTTCAGAAATCACTAACCAATAAATTTTCGCCAGAGCTTCGCTACTTTGATCATAATCTTCCAAAAAGTTTGCTATAACTTCTACTTCATCAATTTTTCGAAATAAAGACAATTTTAACCATAAAAACATGAAAAAAAAAATTATACTTGGAAGATTAAAGATCAAAATAACAAAATAGCTAAGAACTTGAAAGCTAGAGCTAGAGAACTTACCCTTGAAGAACCTTGCTACTCCTTCTTCCTTCCCACTAGCTCTCACTTCTCTCTACTCTCTTTAGAAAATCACCTATTGGGGTTGATTTTGGTGTGAAGAATGAAGAGACTCAAACTCCCTATTTATAGGAAAATGTCATGGCAAAAATGGTAATTTTCTTAAACTCCCTCTTCTTGAATTTGAGCCATTGGATCTTGGCTTAATCAAAAAGATTAAATCCTAACTCTTCCCTCTCATAAACTGTCCCTCCCCCTCACATTCCTATCATCTTCCATTTTTTTACCCAAAAAGTCTATGCAAGTACTCTTTGCACTTTGCCAATTTGTCCCCTATTAAATGTATGAATTAACATGTTTTTTAGATTTAAACAATAAATTCCTCACCTCTTGCACAAGCCAAGTGAACCGTGTATACATCCCTTTTGACTCTTGAAATTGTGCTTCAATTATTAGTTACTCTAAGTGTTCTTTTTAACTAGATACAAAGTGATAGTTGGTTACTAACTAAGCAAAAATATATTTAGGGGTTAAAATGAAGTTTATTCAAGTTTTCCTTTTTAATACTTTAATCTTACAAATCATGGCTTCATTAGAAGTCTCTAATAGCCCTTTAATCATATTAAGATTAATTGAAAAAGTTTGGGAAAAGATTTTGAAGTTAACCTATTTCAAGCTTAAAATATGTTTGTTCATAATAAATCTTTATATTTGATCTATGATTAACATATCTCAAGCTACAATTTATTTTGTAAAGATTCTCATTTACTTGTGTCTTGAATTAATCCCAATGGTTTTTAACTCAATTAATTACACACTTTTCTCTCTCCTTTTCTCAAATTCTATCCTCTTCCACTTCATTGATTGCATTTATGTGGAGTGCACAATTTTCTTCTTTGATTAAGACATGCATGTGGTGTAATTATCATTGTTTAATTAAATTAATTACTTCACTTTCTCTATTATGATTTTTTTTTGTGAAGAGCCGTGTACTCCCTCTCCATTTACCCCTTTCAATTTCTATTTTCACCTATTTTAATTTATCTAGAAGAAATCCCCTCATTGGTTAATTCTAATCTCACAAGGATTTTACTTTATGATACTTAATTAAAGCCTTAAGATTTAACTTTTTTAGTTTTAATCCAAACATTTGATTTGGGTTGGAAAAATCTAAACACTATTGATGATATTTTTTAATGATTTAGGATTAAAAATTAATGCAATTACTTAGCCTCTTTAACTAGCAAATTTTGCCACTTTTGTATGATTTTAGGGAGGATTAATTAATCTTGGTTAATATTTATAATATAGTGTTTTGGGGGTTATTTGGCCTAATTGTTAAAATTTGATAGGTTACAATATTTAATCATAATTGTTTGAAAACTCTAAGATACTAATCTTGGCCTTTAGATATCATTTGGATGGTAATTAAGTTGATATATTCTTAATTATGCCCTTTTTAAATTAATTATTATTTAATTTAAAAAATTAACATAAATATTATTTTTATTGCAAATTTAATTGCCTAATAGTTGTTGCTAATTTTCTCTAATTGATTTAGGCATCTTTTGATGATATTTGATTGCCTTTATGATATAGTTAAGATTGTACTTGATTACGATAATCTTAGGATATTTTATGATCCCTAATAAGATTTAGAAAATTAAATCTTCAATCACCTTAATTCTAGGAAGAAATTGCCTAGAAAATAAAATAAACATAATAGAAAAATTTGAGACCACATATTCACCTATTTTAAATATGTATTATTTATCCAAATATAATATTCAACACAAATAATTATTTGGGTATTACAGTAGCTAATATTTATTTTGTTTAAACACTTATGGTAGAAATGAGCCTTTCAGTTGAGATGATTGTGCTCCTATAATCCTTGATGCCTTTTAGATAAGTTATCTAGCTAATAGATGTTTTAAGCTGTATTTGACCTATCTATATTATAGAATGTTTGGTTTTCTATCAGATGCGGGTATATAATGTTGTTCCTACCGTGTGCATAATTTGAGATTTTTGTTTGCAAAGTAGTGTATCTATCATTTTCTTCATATCATGAAAGCGAAGAAGAGTAGAGGATAAATGAATTAAATACATTGGTTTGCACAAGTAAGTTTTTGTTAGTACATGTTAAGTTTTGACAAATAGGACGTTTGCATGATAATAATTCTTATATATAAGTTTTGAGGTATATATGTGTGTGTGTTATTAATATTTATCTCATGTTTGAATTAATAACTTGGATGTAGTATTGAATTTTGTTTATATAAATTTATTTGGGTTAAAGAGAAGGTTGTATGGAGAAGAGAATAAAGGAGAAAGATGAGGAATATGGGAAGAAATCCTTGATTTAAGGTTGAAAGAAAAATAAGTTTAAATACAAAAGCTCAAAGAATGGTCAATATGTTAGATTAAAATTTTTAGATCTCTTATAAAAGAGTAAGATGGGAATCTGTTAGGTTGTAAATTATTCCCATAATTTGATTATTTTTTATGATTGAAGTTTGAGCCCTTATTTATCAACAGGGGTTGGTCTTAAAGAAAGGAGTTTCAATGGCTCAAGCATGACGTTTCAAGTTTGAGTTCATGAGAATGTAGAAAACATATTTGGGAGAGGAATTCCAATTAAACCTAACAATATTCGAATCTGATCCAACTAAATTGCTGTATTGAAAAAAAAGGTTTGAGCCCTACTTTTTTTTTTTTGGGGACATGTGAATGATTGAATGAATACTTCTATTAAATGTCTTCTGGTGTGGTGTTGTTGGACAGAACACATCTTAAAGTTTTTAATTAATTTTAAACATGGGTTTTGGTTTATGAATTACTCCTCCGCTCCTTAAGGAAGTTGGTTAGGTTAATTAATTTGACATTTATTTTCCAAAATACTCTAGTCATCTTTCTTAATTCCCTTTAATATTCATAGTTGACGCTATTTCTTCTCTTCTCTGATTCTGTCACTCAAAATCCTTAGTTCGCCTTATCATTTTAGTTGTTTTCTCGGATGATTTATGATATGATGGGAGTGGCATTATGGTCTTTTAACAATATCTCCTAATAAGGCCTCTTAGTCTAGGGATTTGTTAAAAGTGTAGGCCTGAATTTGGATTTGATTATTTCAAATGGATTTGAATGGGATTCTCCCCAATAAAATTACAAAAATGCTGTTAACACAAATAAATAATATATAAATATTTTTAAAATGTTCAATCTCTCTCGAATGTAAAATTAAATTTAATATTTTATTAGTTTTTTTTATTTGGTCAATGATTTGATTTGATTTGGTAGTTAACCTAATTATTTTTGTGATCAACCTAATTAGCCTGAGATGTTAATTCCCATATTTTGATGATCACAATTCCTAGTGGATTGAATTAAGCATGATTAGATTTCTAGTAATCATGCCCGAGCAAAGATAGAACCTTGCCCGAGCAACATCGGACAGTGAAGGAAGAAAAGCAAGGTAACGTAATCATGCCCGAAGCAACCTTCGAAAGCATCAAGAAGCATAACCTTGCCCGAGCAAGGTTATAACCATGCCCGAGCAACATCAAGCTCTCTGAAGGAAAAATAAAGTTCAAAGTGATCATGCCCAAGCAACGTCTGAAAGCATCAGAAAGCATGACCTTGCCCGAGCAACACCATGGCAAGATCAGAATGAACCTTGCTCAAGCAACATCTGAAAACGACAGGAAGCACGACCTTGCCCGAGCAAGGTCACAGGTCTGCCCGAGCAACTTCGAGACAAAGGCAAAAATCTTCAAGTTGAGGAAGCCTTGCCCAAGCAAAGAAGAAAGCTTGCCCGAGCATGTTGCCCGAGCAAAGACCAAAAGGCTGCCCGAGCATCATCAAGTCTTCACCTCTGTCTAAGTCTTGCCCGAGCAAGAAAGATAGTTCGCTCGAGCAACATCAAGAAGAAACACTTAATTCCTTCACGAAGAAGAACTTGGCCGAGCATGAAGAAATGCTTGCCCAAGCATTTTGCTCGAGCAAAGGAAAAATTCTGCCCAAGCAGACTTACGTTCTCTTCCTGAAGTTTGCTTCTGTCTGGAGTTTGCCCGAGCAAGATTTTAAGCTTGCTCGAGCAACATCGAAAGGAAGTAATTTTGCTGCATATCAAAGAGCCTGCCCGAGCACATAAAACATCATGCTCGAGCACTATGCCCAAGCAAGGAAAAATTCTTGCTCGAGCATCAGCAAGCAGAAGACATTTTCACTACATAAAAAGAAGCTTGCCCGAGCAAACCTGTGTTGCTCAAGCAAAGGTGACTCTGTTTTTGAAAACACCGTCTGCGTAATTCTCCAAATCTTTACTCTTAGCTTATCACATCTGATTATTACTTATTGAGTTTACCAAATGCTTTTAACCAGTGTGTTGATGAGTTTCAGATTAATTAAACACAAATTACTGGCTGATTAGAATAAAGCATTGTGCTCTGACAAAGCATTAAATGAAGTTACCCAAACCGAAGCTAAATTGTTCTGATCGAAGTAAAGTCTCTCCGACATTCCCATTGCGTATTAAATGCTATTTGACAACGGATATACAAAAGGAATGTAAGAGAATGTTTCCAGCTGTGATTTTCAAACGGACGAAACTAAGGCGGGGTGATTCATCTCTCTAACGGATACCTCAATAAGTCACAACGGCAGATTATCAAATCTTCTCCAACGGTCATTAATGGAATCATCTATAAATAGGAGGAGCATTGAATTTGGACAACCACCGAAACGCTGAGCAATTAATTTGATTCTTGATTCATTCGCTGTTTCATCTGTCTCATTAAATTCTGAGTGTTCTTCAGTGTTCATTATTATCTGCTCGTGAGGAGCCTTTTAAACACTTATTTATTTCTTTTAGTGAGTTATACTTAAGGTTAAATCTTTAGGGTCTCTCGTGCGGCCTGCTCGCCTTTCTCCTCGGTTCTCCGAATCGACGCTATGATAAGAGCTGAGATCCAATTACAATTTGGATCTCAGGTAACGGTTAACCTCATGCTTAAATACGACTATGTATACACGGCAGCAGCAATCAATACAACAGTCCATAACAGATGTATGATTAAAAATACATAACCACGTATGTAAGATAATAACCACGTATGTAACATAACCACGTATGATACGGCAATAATAACCTCGTATGTGACATAACCACGTATGTGACATAACCGTGTATATAACATAACCACGTATGCTACAACAACAAACAAGAACACAACAAACATATATAATCATACAATAACCATCGAGTTAGTGTTACATAAAGACGCGAACGTACATACCTAACAACACATATACGCATATAATAAGCATCGAGTTAGTGTTACGGACGCGAACGTACATACCTAACAACACATATACGCATATAATAAGCATCGAGTTAGTGTTACAAAGACGCGAACGTACCTTCGTTGACGGAAAACGGTACTTTTACGTAAACGGTAAATTTCCGACTAACGTGGGAAAAAGCGGTATGACGGCGGCACAACAGCGGCTCGACAGCGGTACGATTATCTCAGATATCCTATAAGGATAATATTTAACAACTTTTAGCAGCATAACGGGCATTTTAGGTACAAATTACCATTTTGCCCCTGTCAACCCGGAATTCGCGAGCTTTCGCCTTTTTTTCTATCTCTCTAGAATTTTGACAGATCTTTTCCCTCATCATATTTTCGAAATATATATCATATTTACCCCTAAATATGATATCTAGACTATCTTGAAAAATTAAAGATAAATCTAGCATTCCTACTATATCTACGAAAGAACTACGGAAACTAAAAACTAAGGACAGAATAACTTACTCGGAGCTAAGGCACAATTTTTCCAGAGCTTCTCTCTCTAGAACCTCTCTCTAGGATCTGAATTTTGGTGTGAAGAATGAGAGCAAGAGAGCTTGCTATTTATAGAGAAAAATAGGGACAAGGTGGGAATTTCCAAAAAGTCTTGAGAAATGATTCGGCCGTTGGATCTAGGGTTTTGTAAGATGGAATCTTGGCCATCCATGGTCTTGGTCGACATCTAGGGCCCAAAAAGTCAAAGAATGAGTTGTCATCCAATGATGACTCTTGCTTTATGGCCTCCGGTCGATAAAGCTACCCGTCGGTGTCCGTTTCACGATTTCGCGAAACTCAAAAATCCGGGCATGCAACTTTGAAGATCTTTTCATCCTCTCTCTTATTATCTATTTTGATCCTCTTTTTGATCATATCCAGGTATTCTCAAAAGTGCGTCGGAAGATATTCGGACAAACGCGTCCGATTTGGTTACGGATAATCGCTTAGATAGAACCAACTTCTCGACAATAATTTTCAATCGTAAAACGCGTCAGTTGTTGTCTAACTTAATCTCGTGTTTAAAAAGACACAATTGTTTCTATAGGTTCTCACTTTGCCTATCGACTCCACTTATCCCGATCAACTTTTCGTCTTATTTGAAATTTGGGTTTTCGGTTGCGGAATCGTACTGGTAAATTCTTTCTTCGTGTAGAATTTCACTTGTGCTTAATTTGATCGTCTGAAAAAGACTTTTACCTCTGGTTTACTGTAGAATTTATTTCTAACTTTTCCCCTATGCATTTATAAGCCGACTCGCGCGTTATATTATTATTTTATTCTAATTACCATTTTAATTATTTAAACAATTCTTTTAATTAAAAATACTTAGAATTTCGGCCCCTCTTTTAAAAATTCAGATTTATTTATTTTTCTATAATTTTTTCCATTTTTTTAAAAATATAATATTTTTTACCAAAAATTCCCGTTTTACCCCACGCCGTTAGGGCTTAATCGAGACCTAATTTCTTCGTTTAGTGATCTTTTTAGGATCAGGTTTCTTCATATATTTATCTTTACCAATTTTACAGTATATTGTTATCTTACAAACTTTTATTAAACCTTTTGTCATTTTATATCATATGTAAAATATTAAAAATGTTTACTCCATCGGTTTACTTTATGGTTCGAAATGCTTTTTAAACTTTTCTTCATGTTATTTCCTCTGAAATAATTTATTAAATTCTCATAATTAGGGATAACACTTCCATATTTTTCTCATAATTTTTCATGATCTTCAAGACTTATCATAATATTTTTAATGTTTTTATCACCATTATATCATTTTTAGTCATTACGTTCATGATTTTCCCGTAACTTTTTTGACAATTTACTCTATAATTATAACAATTTTGCATCTTAATTTTCGCGGCAAGTAAGACAACTATTTGTCAAACCCAGAGTTTCTTTTACCTTTGTACTAAGGTGTAGTTTTTCACACGGGACTTTTCGTCCGGACTTCTTGTCCGCTTCCCGGTTTCTTTACTTCAAACACCACGTCAGACAAGACATATCCTGGAGCCATACCTAATGATGTTCTACGCAATGATTTAAAGTTTTACTCTTTAAGCTTTATCAATGGTTATGAGAAAATCGATTTGAATTTTTTAGATTCAAAATATCTATGTTACTATCTTGAGAAGATCGCTATTGTGATGTACGAGTTTGAAATGGTGTTCCGAAAGTTAGAGGCAACCCTTGACAAAGCGTGAATTGTAAATTGTAGATCATGGGAAGTGGGTATGTGTTCATGATAGTCATTTTGTCCATAATAACATTTGATATGGTGTTTTCGTATGTGACATAACCACGTATGTGACATAAGTAATAACATAGTCATATCAACCATCGTGCCTTCCGATTTGAAACGGTATGTAATACTAGATCGCTATGATAGCAACAATTTGGAATAACTTAAATACGACTACATATGTGACATACATAACCACGTATGTAAGATAATAATACGTACGTGACATAACCTCGTATGTGACATAACCACGTATGTGACATAACCGTAGTGTATATAACATAACCACGTATGCTACAACAACAAACGGGAACACAACAAACATATATAATCAACACAATAACCGTCGAGTTAGTGTTACGATGCGAACGTACATACCTAACAACACATATACGCATATAATAAGCATCGAGTTAGTGTTACGGTACGCGACGTACATACCTAACAACACATATACGCATATAATAAGCATCGAGTTAGTGTTCTGATACCTTCGTTAGCGGAACAGTACCTTCCGACTATTGTGGGAAAAACGGCGGGTATGACGGCGGCACAACGGCGGCTCGGGTACGATTATCTCGGATACCTATAAGGATAATATTTAACAACTTTTGTAGCCTCATGGAGCCACGGGTACAAATTACCAACTGAACCCACTGTCGACGGAATTGAGCCCATTGTTTCGCTCCTATCTCTCTAGAGATTTTGACGATCTTTTTCCTAAATCCCTTATTTTGAAATATATATCATATTTACCTTTTAAATATGATATCTAGACTATCGGAATTAAAGATAAATCGATTATACGAAAGAACTCGGAAACTAAAAACTCCTATAAGGCACAATTTTTAGGCTTCTCTCTCTCTAGAACTAGGACTGAATTTTTTGAAGAATAGCAGCATAACAGGCATTTTAGGTACAAATTGGATCTAGGGTTTTGTAAGATGGAATCTTGGCCATCCATGGTCTTGATGCGGAATTAGGGCCCAAAAGTCGAGTTGTCATCCAATGATGACATTGCTATTTTCGCTCTATCTCTCTAGATTCAAATCCGGGCATGCAACTTTGAAGATCTTTTCCCTCTTATTATCTATTTTGATCCTCTTTTTGATTTCGAGGTAAGTGCGTCGGGAAGATATTCGGACAAATCGATTCTATCGCTTAGATTTATAATTGGCCAGATCGTAAAACGTCAGTTGTTGTCTAACCCAAATGTTTAAAAAGACACAATTGTTTCTAAATCGACTCCGCTCATCACGATCAACTTTTCGTCTTATTTGAAATTTGGGTTTTCGGTTGCAGGAAAGAATTCTTTTCTTAAATTGTAGAATTTCACGTGCTTAATTTGATCTGCGAAAAAGACTTTAGGACGAATTTATTTCTAACTTTTAACTTTATAAGGCGACTCGGGCTAATTGCCATTTAATTATTTAAACAATTCTTTTTTAATTAAAAATACTTAGAATTTATTTCTTTTAAAAATTCAGATTTATTTATTTTTCTATAATTTTTTCCATTTTTTTAAAAATATAATATTTTTTACCAAAAATCCCGTTTTCCGTTAGGGGCTTAATCAGACTAATTTCTTCTCTAGGATCAGGTTTCTTCATATATTTATCTTTACCTCGATTATAGGATCTGTAAATATTAAAAATGTTTTTGGTGTGAAGAATGAGAAAATAATTTATTAAACAACAACAAAAGAACCATTATACAACAAACAATATATAATCATGATTTTGCTTTACAATAAGAGTTAGTGTTACTTAGCAACCGTGCCACGCCGCGAACGTACATAACAACACAGTATACGAACTTTTCTCTATATAATAATTGCTCGGTTGTTGTTGTTACGGTACATGGTAACACAAGATACCTTAAAACGCCATATACCATACATACTCTATCCTTGATCGAATAGTAGTAACAACACATATAGCTTGTTATAATAAGCATCGATCCATTTAAAACCGCGAGGAGTTAGAACGTAAACGCTTGATGATTTAAGTTTACTCTTTAAAATAGCTCGATACAAACAAACTCTCGTGCTTTGTTCGGTAGCATTGATATGGTGTTTTAGATTATCTCGGATATCCTATAAGGATAATATTTAACAACTTTTAGCGATTTTGAGAATGTCGTCGATAGCATAACAGGCACATTTTAGGTATCCCAAAATGAATTCGGACCATATTTTGATTCCTATTGAGGGAGATAGTTATGCCCGGACCCTGTCTAATCGAATTTCGTTCTTTCTCCTTTATTAGGGGAAGCGAGTTTTTGTTGGCTCTATCTCTAGAATTTTGACGGATCTTTTCCCTCATCATTTTTTTGAAATATATATCATATTTACCCCTAAATATGATATCTAGACTATCTTGAAAAAATTAAAGATAAATCTAGCATTCCTATGAAAGGCCGGAGCTAAGGCACAATTTTTCCAGCTTCTCTCTAGAACCTAGGGATCTGAATTTTGGTGTGAAGAATGAGAGCAAGAGAGCTTGCTATTTATAGAGAAAAATAGGGACAAGGTGGAATTTCCTATAAAAAAGTCTTTAGGTACAAATTAATGATTAAAGCCATTTTCGCTCTCTCCTGGTTTTGGGTTGAGGAACCTTAAGTGAGGGTGTACTAATTACAACTTGTAAGGGGGAGTGGAGAGACCATCATTCGTTTACAGAGTGTGTAATTATTTGAAAGAGTAGTGGAATCCCAGGTGTTCTGGGGACTGGACGTAGGTCAGTGATTTGAGACCGAACCAGTATAAATTGTTTTGTGTTCATCTTCTCTTCTCTGTCTCATTCGTGTATTCTGTATCATCGCGTGTGTTTCAAGAAGATTTTTTTTAAATCACCTATTCACCCCCCTCTAGGTGATATTCCACCTTCATGAGAGACATTTGAATCTTTGACCCAAAAACACAGGAGATGCATTTGAAATTGGAAAGCAAATTAAAAAGTTAAACTTAAAATTTGTTTTATGATCATGGCATTTTTTTCGCCAACACAATAATGGCGTTAAATGTTTAAATAATAAAAGAATATTTCGTCTGTAATTATTTTAATTTCTAACGATTTAATAATTGTTCATCCTGGCAAAAATAAATATAAAAACGGTTTTTTTATTCCTAAAATAAAATTTTCAGTAAAATATAGATATTAAGCATAAGAATGCGACGTAAGTCTCGCAACAGATTCTTAATCATCCATTGATTCGAAGGCTTTCTCCTGAGAGATCCCTTCGTTTTTCACAATCAAGCACGATGACTCAGACTGTAATGGCCGGCGACATGACGTTTCTTCCCAAAGAAATGATTAAAAACATTCTCATGCGACTTCCGGTGAAGTCCTTACTTCGATTTCGATGTGTGTGCAAAAATTTTAGAAATCTCATCAAGACCTCATATTTCATCTCTGAGCACCTTCACCACTCCACCCATCAAAACATTTATCTTCTTTTCCATCGGAATGGCCTACGGTTGCTTGATTGCATGATGCAATTCCATAAGGTTGGCGAAGTCCCTTTGATCGAATCCTCAAATACCTTTCCATTAATCGCAGGTTCTAGCAATGGCTTGCTTTGTTTTGATATCCATAGGCATGGTGGATTTTCTCCCATCATTTTATTGTGGAATCCAGCTACTAGAGAATTCAGACAAGTGCCCCCAATTAGGAAAGGTGTAGACCTCGGTTTCCAAATAGGATTTGGCTTCAGTCAAATTTTTAATGATTTCAAGATAGTGTTAGCTTATCATTCTAATGATGGTGAGGTTGCGTATGTTGAAGTGTATTCATTAAGATCAGGATCATGGAAGGAAGTAGAATTTGGGATAGAAAACGTAGGTCTTTTTTCTCACAAAATCGCTGTCAATGGAGCTATTTTTTGGTTTGGGATTGGGCGGGAGCCATCTACAAGTACTTATTATGTTATAGTTTCATTTGATATAGCAAATGAAGTGTTTTCTTCAATACCTACCCCCAGGGGCGGACCCAGAAAAATACATAAGGGGGGCACAATTAGTGGGGGATTCGGGGGTGTTGCCCCCGAATTTTTTTTTTTAAGGAAAAGTTTTAAATGCATTAAAAAACAAAAGAATATAAGTAAAAAAAACTATTTATGAAATCAAGTGAATACTGATGATGTAATAAGAAAAATAAATATTTTACAAACCTGTCATTTAGAAAAGCAAGGCTAAGTACGGTTAGAAACGCAGCTACATAAATAAAAATGAAGAATGGGTACTCAATAATAAGTTTAAGTACATATATTTTAATAAAAAAAAAGTATATTACAATAAAAATAATTATAATGTCATCCTTCTAGGCATATTTTTTGGAATTTCATCATAATTGTCTTGTTATTAATGCTATCAAATACATTTTTTTTCAATATAAGGGACTAAACAATCATTCAACCATTCATCCCCCATACCATTACAAAGTGCAGTCTTGATGTATTAAGGGTAAACACTTCATTTAAAAGTGGGCAACCATTTAAACAAGTATTAATTTTTTTTTTATAATTAAAACCCCCCCCCCCCCCCCCCAAAAAAATCTCCAATTCAAGGGCCACTTGCCCCCCTTCTATACTATGTAGGTCCGCCATTGCCTGCCCCATATCGGTTTGATCGAAGATCAATATGTAGTTTTGCTGTGCATGAGAACAAACTTGCTTTGCTTTCTTTTTCTCCTACCCAAGGATCTGAATCTTTGATTAACTTGTGGGTGACGGAGGATGGTATAGATGCATCTTGGGTTAAGAAATATAGTTGTCTCATTCCATTCTTGGCACGTCCATTAACTACTTGGATGAATCAAATCGTTTGCCATGTAATTGAAAATGAAGGTCGGTGGAATGATAAACTAGAAATTGCTCTGTTAAATATCTCTACCAACCAATTGAAGAGGTTTGATATCAGCGGATGTGGCGAAGGTTTTGAAAGTGGCTTTCTTTTCCAACATGCAGAAAGTCTTTTGCCAATTTCTGGACAAGGCTTTGAAGTTCAATTGATATTTTCTTGAAATTTTCTTGAAATTTTCCTTTTCCTTTTATGTTACGTCTTCACTTTATAACCCCACTTCAATTTTTTTTTTTTTTAAAAAAAAATTCAATTGATAAAAATTTTCCTTTCCCTAAAGTTGATTTTTCATGCTTTTGCAAAGGCTGACACTTGTGGCCAAGAGACTCATCCCAACAAGTTTCATAGCCGTAATGGTAATGAGAGGGTAAGAAGTAAGGATTGGCTCAAGCAGAGGTATGCAAGTTTCATAATGAGTTTCATTTTTTTGCATGTTTATTGTATTTAACCAATGTTTTTTTTTTGGATTGGGGACCAAATGGTCCCGGGCAGGGTCGAACCCTGATACAAAGGCTGGATAGACCAGCCTCATACCACTACGCTACCCGAGCGCCGGTATTTAACCAATGTTTTTTATTTATGTAATTCAATTATTTGTATGTTATAAAAAGAATTGATATAAGAACACAATTTAAAAAGAAGATCCTTAAATTTTCAATGGGAAGGTTTTCCCCAATTTCTCCTTAGTGCATGTGTGTTAGAAGTATCTCGCCTGTAGTTTGAAATAATTCGTGTTATTTATAATAAATAAATAACATGAATTTTTTTATTCAACACTGTTTCAATCAAAACAAAGGTAAAAGTTTTTATTTAATTTTTTTATACTTTTTTTATCTTACATTTCCTCTTTATTAAAAATTTATAACCTCGCTTCTTCAATCTACCTCTTCCATAATACTCGTAGTAATTTTTGAAAAAACTAATTATGTTTATCCATATTTATAATTCTCTTTTGACTATCATAATTATTTATCTCTCTCTCTCTCTCTCTCTTTTTGGTAAAAATTTATCTCTCTCTTTTATAATCAATATCAATATTTTATATTCTATATTCATAAATTATTAGTTAGCCCAAATGATTCAAGGAATTATCATAATAACAATTTAGTCCGTAAATCAAGGAGTATTATAATTATAATTCAAACTAAATCTGCAAGAAACTTAATTTTCAAGAAATATTGGCCCCATGATTATAGTAATACTTATATATTAACGTTATCAATGTATTTTGTGTTCTCCGTTATTCATTGTTATTTAGCTTTAGCAATTTGATTGAGAAATAATAGTAATTAAAATAAGATCATATTGACAATATAAATTATTAATTCATTTAAGAAAATCAAGCATTTTTAAAAAAATTTAAATTGGAGGTAAACAGTCGGTCTAAAAAAAATAAAGATCAAATAAATGGCAGATTCTTCTACAGTTTTATGAGATATTAATTCCAAATCACATAAAATTGCAGACCTATTGCTCTGAAGCTTGAAATTTTTTGAAATATTATAAAAAATAACATTCACATGATAAAAAAGGAGAATCCTAATTAAATCTAATAAAAATACCAAAATCCAAATTCAGGCATGTACATTTAATAAATTCTCGACAAGGCTAAGAGGCCTCATTAGGAATTTATGTATATATTGTTAGAAGACTATAATGGCCATCTATAATTAAATAGAAAACGTAAAGGTACTTTTGATAGAAATTTAAATTCAAATATATACTTTTAAAAATTTACTAATCACTTTATTTATTCAAAAAATATTTTAAACGTTTCATTTCATTTTGCTTATTTTAAAAAAATATAATATTTTTATTTTGTTCCCAATATGTGAACTTTCTTAAGTTGCTTAAATGGTTAGAAAATCTTAATTTGCACTTTACTAAATGTCTTTTTCTTTTCTCCGAAAAATTGTTTCGTCACCAATATTACTTCATTAATTCGAATTATGAATTACGAATAACTGGCACTTCTTCGGAGAAAAACAATTTATTTTTCAATACAAAACAAAATAAAAGATTAAATTGTCATTTAAATAAATAAAAGGAAATGAAATGACCAAACTATTGTTTAAATAAATAAAAGGGTTAACTAGCAAATCTATCCCGAAAGTACACGCCCAAGAACAATTTTGCCTTAGAAGTGTTTTTTGGCTCAATGTTTCCCTGGAAGTTTAAAAACGTAGCAATCTTGTCATTTTTCGTTAAAAAACTAACGTTGACCGTTAAAAACTTGACATTGATGGTTAAACTTTTAAAATCTTGTCCTTTTTCGTTAAAAAAACTAACGTTGACCGTTAAAAGCTTGACATTGATGGTTAAACTTTTAACGAAAAATTGCAACATTGCTACATTTTTAAACTTTGATTTCCGGGCAACATTGAGCTAAAAAAAATAAAAAAATCCAGGGCAAAATTGCTCCTAGGTGTTTACTTCCGGGACAGATTTGCTACTTAAATGATGAGGACATTGTTAGAGTATATGCCTGACTCAAAATTTTGGTTAAAGGTACCTCTAATTTATTTTTTTGAACTATATTTTATGTAGTCACTTGTTGCCAAAAACTTGTCATTAGGGGTGGAAATAGGTCAGTCCCCTATCGCGGCCTCTGCCCCGACCTATTTAGATGTCCTCGACTCGATTTTGTTTGTTAAAAAGGTCAAGTCAAGGCATATTTAAAGGCCTAAATGTGCAAAAAGGCTAGGCTTTTTTTTTAAGGCACGTCTGTAAGCCTTCGGCTTGGCACATTTTACACATTAAATAAATAATTATATTTATATCATATAAATAACATAATATTTATTGTTTTTCATTCTTATATTATAATTTCAAGTTATATTTATATAGTGTTTTATAGGCTCAAAGTGTACAAAGCCTATTTATGGCCTCCAGAGGCTGCAATATAAGGCCTTTAAAGGCGTACATTGTAAGTATGCCTTTAAAAAGGCTTCAGGCTCAACTGAGCTTTATGAAGGCTCAGACTTTATCCTAAAAAAAAATCTAAATTTAGGCTCAGACCTATTTAGCCAAAATCTGACTTGGCTGGCCTATTTCGATGCTTACTTGTCACTGGTTGCTTAAAACTTGTCATTGATTGCCATATAACTTGTCATTGATTGCTCTAAACTTGTTATTAGGGCAAAATTTTGCTTTCACATATGGAATTAATAACACCCAGTTCCCTTGGGACATCATTGTAATTTGATGATTTCAAAAGACCTGATTGTAATTAATTCTGTTAATTGAGACCTAGTTGCAATTTTCCCTCTTTTCAAGAATTGAAAGCCATGTGTACCGCAAGAAGATGGAGATTAGGGTTTTTTAATCATAAAATAACATTTTAGTAACTATATGATAATTATCATAGAATAATTAACTTATGGAGATGCGATGTAGGATGTCATGTCATCCTCATTAATCTAAGGTGTCAGCTCCCATCAGTAACTTAACGGTAGAATTAACGATCAGGTGCTTAATGTCAAAAATTTAAATGTCAAGGGTGTTAAATTTAAACTTTAAAACGTCAAGAAGGTTTTATGCAACTGGTCAAGATAAATTATACAAACCCCTTTGAATTTTAGGTTAGTTGCATATAACTATATGACATTTTAAAGTTTAAATTTAAACAACCTTTCATTTTTTGACTATTAACCACAATTGTTAAGTGACCGTTATCTTCTTAATAGAAAATACCTCATCAGATTTTGACATGGCACGTGGCATCCTTCATAAATTTCTAATTTCACAAAACCCTATGAACTTGAAACAAATTTGGTTAACCCCTGAACTTTGATCAATTATAAAAAATATTCTTGACATTTCAACATTTAAATTTAATTCCCTTAAAATTTTGATTTATAATATTAAACCTCATATTGTTACTTTTATCATTTTAATAAATTTATGAAGTTTTTTACTATCATCTTGTCATTTAAAATAGTTTTCTTGTATGGCAAAAACTAGAAGAAAATTATTTAAAATAAAATTGTCATCATTTGTAATACATTTACTTATTTTCTTGGGATAATTAAAAATTGATCGTATAAAAATGTCATCATTTGTGTTAAATATATTCTTAGGATGATTGAACATTAATAATTTAAATATTGCATGTAACATCCCATTTTAAAAAAGCTGTATAATTTTTTAATTACTTAATTTATGCTTTAATTATCTAATTAAGCAATTATCTCATGCTTAAACAATTAGCCATTAATTACTTAATTAATCACTTACTAATTGTTGACAATTTTCTTAATTTAGATTAATTATTATCTCACAACTATTTTACTGACATTGGTATTTTATGCTCCATGTAAAATATTAAAAATCATGGGGCAAGTTATGCTCCCCAAAATTATATTAAATTTTGCCTTATTATTTTTCAAGGAAAATAATCCCAAAAATTCCTAAAATTAGAGACAACATACTTTCTAATTTTTAGCAAATATTTTATTACCTCATGGGATTTATCATAATATTTTCAGGCCATTTTATGCCCTATAAATGCATTTTAGGGATTTTAGCTCTTTATCTCTCCTAATTTCCATAGAAATTACCTTAGAAAATAAGATAATTATAACTTATTATTTTAGACCACATATTCACCTATTTCCAATAGGTATTATTTACTAAATTATGATACTTATCATAAATACGATTTTTAGGGTATTACATTTCTCCCCCTGTTAAACAAAATTTCGCCCTCGAAATTTGCACTCTACCATCTAAACTCTTTATCATCAAACCTTCAGACTATACGCTCCGGAACTTTACCCTATCTGTCAGCCGCTCCTCTTGGTGATCGAGAATTCGCTCTGGTTTGACCACAAAAATCTTATCATTTCGTACTTTGATATATAGTGTTTCCGTAGTGCCCATACACAGCGGTCAACACCAGATATCAAAATGTCTCCATGGCGCCCATACACCATGGTAACACAGGATACCTTACATGTTTCCATGGCACCCATACACCATGACAACACAAGATACCTCCTACTCAATGACACGATCGCGGTCCGGTTGTAGTAGCTAGGAAAACATGGAACACATCACGAAGGTTTTTTTTTTTTACGTAGTCACATGATTTAACCTAATGGCTAACACCTAGTTCATATATTGCCATTGAAAATTCCTTCTAAAAAGAGATAGTACCTTGGACCATCTCCGGAAGTTCTCTGTCCACTGCATCACAATTCTATGGTTACTCCGTAGAGGTAATGCCTCCATATACTCAAAGAAAAATATGATACTTACTAACTCAAGGTCATGTGTAGGTTAGTTCAACTTGAGAGGCTTCAACAGACGAGAGGTGTAAGTCATCACGCTATCCTGCTGCAGCAAGACATATCCCGATCCATACCTAACGGCACCACGACAGACTCATCTACTTGGATCCGGGATAACCAACTTTTGATGTTTTGACCAACTTCTTTCTCAGTCCATGAAAGCTCGTTTCACGGTCTTTGTTCTACGCAATGATGTAAGTTTTATCAATGGTTATGAGAAAATTCGACATGAATCTGCGGTACTATCCGCTAGAGCCGAAACTAAATATCTATGTTACTATCTTCGGCTCTTTCTAGTCCAGAACTACTTCCACTTTGCTGAAATTAACAACTTTTCTGTCGTATGACAGAGCATGGCCCAAAAAGTTTTATTTCTTGGCAGCCAATACTTATATTTTCTTAATTCAATAAGGAGTCGCGTCTCTCTTTAGTTCACTCATAACTGATCGTCACAAGTCTTTGAGTTTCTCGCCTTTTTTTCGAGCATTGGTCAACTCCTGACAAAACGTAAGAATTAAATAACCGAGTAAATCGTAGATCATGGGAAGTGGGTATGTGTTCATGATAGTCATTTTGTCCATCCTGCGATGATTGATACAAAGTCACAAACTCTCGTGCTTTGTTCGGTGTCATTTGATATGGTGTTTTAGATGTTGATCCTATGCCAGGCATTAACTTCATAGTGAATTTTGACTTCTCTTTTTCTGAAGGAATATTTGTCATAGAAATTTTATTTATATCCGGGTTGTTTTTAGAATAAGGACGCAGTCGTCATCGTTTGATCATTACATTGATCACTGCTAGTTATACAAGATTTGAGAATGTCGTCGATGTTTGTGAGACAAAAATTTTGAACGAGATATATATTCGACTTGGAATTTAGACGTGCTTAATAAACAAAATAGTTCGCACCCAAGGGTGTAGCTACTACTAGATTGTAAGGTGATACATATACGTATGCATCCCAAAATGATTCGCATATTCATCTAACATAATGAGTGATTAGCACCCATGTTGTACAATATCTAAAGTAGATTCCTATCGAGAGATAGTTATGTGGGTATTCTCTGGAGATTATTCGGCCTCGTTATTTATCAAAGCAAAAACCTGGCCTGGGTTTTGTGGCCTTATCCCTGCAATCCCTTGAGGACAGTTCGTGTATAAGTGCCCCTGCTTCTGACACTTGTAGCATATTCTTTCCCCCGCGCAGTTAGTCTCTGGGTGGTTCGTTCTGCATTTTGGACATGGTCGGGGTCTCGGCATTTTTGGGTTGTTTTGTTGCTCATATCGGAATGACATCTTGCTTCCACTTTGGGAGTTATTCCATTGTGCCTCCCTTTTCTGCGAGGAATTTCGCCAGCTCAACCCGCCACGACTTGCACTGCTGCTGTTGTAGTTCCTTGATGTACGTAGTTCCTTTATGTTACGTTCGATCAATCGGCATGACTCCACCGCTTGAATTAATTATGGGAACTGTTGAGATACCAGCTTTTCCCTTATCTCGTACTTTAGCCCGTCTACCATTCTGCTTGCCTTCCAGCTCTCGTCAACGTTACGCTTCAGATATGATGAATATCTTGACAGATTGGTAAACCGGGCAAAGTAGTAATCGAATGACTCCTCATGACTTTGCCGAATGTGGAGGAATTCTGACTCCTTGATCACTTGTACCGAAAGAGGAAAATATTGTTCGTTGAATTTCTCCAGAAATTTCTCCCAAGTCACGGGACAATAACGGGTCCACAATGTTACTGTAATGCTTTTCCACCATCTGTCTGCATCCCCTTCTAGCTTATAGACTGCAAGTTGGGCTTTCCAGTTTTCCGGACAATCCATCACTTTGAAGATCTTGTCCAGTCTCATAAGCCAGTCTTCAGCCGAATCGAGTTTACCACGAAAAACTAGAGGTTTGAGCTTGCAAAATTGGGTGACCCAATGCTGCGTGTTCTCAACCACTCTGTTGGGTCGGGGTAGCACTGTTATTGCCCTATTACATGGAGGGGGTGTCTGAGATCTATCGGACTCCTCAGTTTCACGCTCATCATCTTGTTCGTTTTCATCCTCTTCCTCAGCATTCTGTCGTTCCTCATCGGCTCAGCCACCTTCCTCTTCTCTCTCCTGCCTTTCAGCAAGGAGTTCATCAATAAGAGCCCTTTGTTCTTGCAGCATCCTCCGCATGTCTTGCAACTCATTTCACTCTGGTTGCTGTGGTTCTTGTTGTTCGGGTTCGTGTACTGGTATTGGTATTATTCGTGGGTCATCGCCTCTACCTCTACCTCGCCTCGGCCTCTGGGAGCTCCGGCTCCTCTTAAATTCGCCATGTCTTGTTCTTTTTCCTTCATTAGGGAAAACGTTAGATTTAAGAAGACAATGATTAGTCTATCGCAGACTTTATCACACTAGTACTACAAACGAACGAACACTCGTACTATTTCCCCTCGTTCAGGGTTTCGTTGGTTCTTTCCACCCAAAAACTAATAGAACTTCTCAACATAGTTCAAATACCACATGTATTTATCTTTGTCGGTCTCAGAGTTTCGTCCGGCGTGGCCTACCTTCACATATAAGCTCGGTGCTAGGATAGAATTTTCGTCCAGTACAAACTGGCGATTTCCAGAGTTATTAGAGACTGATATCAGAATTATCAGAGTTATCAGAGACTGATATCAGTACAGACGATGAATTTGCTGATTATGGGTTAGAGTGATGCACGAACAGAGGGTGGTACACCGGTTTAGAATGGTATACCGGTTTGGACTGGTACACTCAAATAAGGTAGTACACCGACTTAGGGCTATATCAGTACTCATTTTCAAAATATGCTCTTTAAAAAGGCGTAGAGCCTAACTCCGTTACTCAACCAATTGGCCAGGTAAGTGTCTATCATGGAAGCCTCACCGTGCTAGGGTGACTGATTGGCTGATCCACATAGACTATCCTTGCCTTCGGCACCAAAAGATTTTTGGAATAACTTAGTCATATCTATGCCAGGACAACTGCGCTGATACCAAAATTGTAACATCCCATTTTAAAAAGCAGTATAATTTTTTAATTACTTAATTTATGCTTTAATTATCTAATTAAGCAATTATCTCATGCTTAAACAATTAGCCATTAATCACTTACTAATTGTTGACAATTTTCTTAATTTAGATTAATTATTATCTCACAACTATTTTACTGACATCGGTATTTTATGCTCCATGTAAAATATTAAAAATCATGGGGCAACTTATGTTCCCCAAAATTATATCAAATTTTGCCTCATTATTTTTCAAAGAAAATAATCCCAAAAATTCCTAAAATTAGAGAAAACATACTTTCTAATTTTTAGCAAATATTTTATTTCCTCATGGGATTTATCATAATATGTTCAGGCCATTTTATGCCCTATAAATGCATTTTAGGGATTTTAGCTCTTTATCTCTCCTAATTTCTATAGAAATTTCCTTAGAAAATAAGATAATTATAACTTATTATTTGAGACCACATATTGACCTATTTCCAATAGGTATTATTTACTAAATTATGATATTTATCATAAATTCGATTTTTAGGGTATTACATTGCATTTGTGTTAGAGGATATCTTTTGCCCTTATTAATTTTTTACTAGTAATGCATATTTTTTTCTTGAATAAGAGGTTCAAACCTTCATGTATTTATACTGGATTGGAGCTTGTGACCGTTATAGATCCGTGCAGACTTGGATCAATTTCAAATTCTAGCTGTTGGGTCCTTGATTGCTGAATATAGCTGTTGAGGACTTTGCAGAATTTGAATATTTGAATGTTGGCTCCTCAATAGTGTCTTCCCTACTGTTATGCTTGGTGGAGCGGTTGTTGGATGTTTTAGATGGTGGATGCTAGCTTTTTCTGTCTTGGAGAATGGTTGTCTTTTGCTATCCAAGTTGTAACCCATTGCTTTGGAGAAGAAGATATAATATAATATTGCAAGTTGTCAAGTTGTTGCTTTAAAGTCTTCTTTAAAACAAACCTAGATCTTCTGTAATCTCATAAGCAAACTGGTTAAATCTGGTTAGGAAATATTGATATGAATCATATAAATCATAAGCAACCAATTCGCATAATCAAGCTAAAGCATAAATCAAACTGAACAAAATTCACTCAGATGCGTTCATATGTTCTGAAGTTCCAAGATCGAGTTTACTATACCAAGCTCGAGTTTGGTCTTCATTTAAACTTTGAGTTTTGCCTCTGGAAGTCTCAAGCTCGAGCTTATAAGTGAGTAAGCTCGAGTCTGAGCTTTTGTCGGGGAAACATGTTTGAAATCATTTTGAGAGCCAAAATGGAAAATGGCAAGCTCGAGTCTATTAGTGAGCAGGCTCGAGTTTGACACTATTCATGTCAAAAATAATTTTAGTTCACAAAATGCAAGCTTGAACTTAGAGGTGTAAACTTGAGTTTTCTCTTTGAAAGAAAATTTGAAAACTTTCTGCCTGATGCAAGCTCGAGTTTATGAATGCCAAGCTCGAGTTTACAACTTTTGTAAACTCTTTGTAGAAGGACAAACTCTACGGTGAAAATGATAAGCTCAACTTTAGGGAAAGGTTTTCACTTATCAATAGTTTCTGCTAGAGGGAAACTCGAGTTTGCAACGGCAAGCTCGAGTTTACTCATTTGTAAACTCTTTGAGAAAAGTCTCTGGAAGAGGCAAGCTTGAGTTTAAAAATAATAAGCTTGAGTTTGAGATTTGAGTAACTTGATAAAATCCTCAAACCTTCGTAAACTTGAGCTTCCAAGGGTAAGCTTGAACTTACTCTGAATATGATTAAACTTTGAAAAACATTCAAGCTCAAGTTTATGGACCAAGCTCAAGTTTAGAAAATGCAAAATAGCTTGGTTTGCTTTCTGTAAGGGTCAAGCTCGAGTTTGGCGATGATAGAATATTTTTGAATTGAAATCAACAAGCTTTATCAATCTTTAACAAAAATATTCTCTCATGTTTACAATTGTTATTAATCATCAAAACACATAGAGAACTAACAAGTTTTCTTTTTGAAAGATGATTTAGTTTGTTTACCTCTTTGATAGGAATCACAAATCATGTTGTTTTTAAAATGAAGTTTAGGCAAACCAAGAACTAAATCTTTCCTTAGCAACTTATTCAGTTGGAACATGTTCACATGAGCCAGACGCTTATGCCACATCCAACTTTCTTCTAAGTTGCTAACAAAGCATTTTTCCGAGTCAATTTTAGGTAAATCTAATGTATAACAGTCTCCTTCTCGAGGAGCTTTAAATAATACCTTCAGTTTACCTTTATCAATTAGGAGGTCATCTTTGTTGACAATGAGACATTCTTCTGAGTCAAAGATAATCCAGTTGTTCTTATCAACACTTTGACTCACACTTAGGAGGTTATGGTGTAGACCTTCAACAAGATACACGTCTTTGATCTGAGGTCCATCCTTTGTACCAATCTCTCCAATTCCAGAGATCTTTCCAGATTGGTTTCCTCCAAAGGTAACTTTGCCACCATCTTATGATCTCATTGCAACGAATTTGGTTTGATCCCCCGTCATGTGTCTGGAGCATCCACTGTCAATGTACCACTTGTTGGTTCTTGATGCTCTCAGACAAACCTATAATTCAAATAAGATTAAGCTTTAGGTACCCAATGTTTCTTGGGTCCTTTCGGGTTAGCTCGGGCCTAAGGGAAAGTATAAGTTCCGTTAGGTACACATTGATAATTACCAACAGGTTTATCTCTTCGATTCTTTCTATGAAAGCATGATGAAGTAGAGTGTCCTTTACGATTACAATAGTTACAATGAGCAAACGGATTTGAAATATGAACTGATTTCTGGAAGTGGTTCAAATAAGATTTTCTGCCAGTTTTCTTTTTGCCTTTCCTTTTGTCAAAGATAGGATTATATCCTAGCTCGAGCTTGTGTCTTATAGAGGCAAAACTCAAAGTTTAAATGAAGACCAAACTTGAGCTTGGTATAGTAAACTTGAGCTTGGAACTTCAGAACAGATGAACGCATCTGAGTGTATTTTGTTCAGTTTGATTTATGCTTTAGCTTGTTTCTACGAATTGGTTGCTTATGATTTATATGATTCATATCAATATTTCTAACCAAATTTAACCAATTTGCTTATGAGATTACAGAAGATCTAGGTTTGTTTTAAAGAAGACTTTAAAGCAACAAAATGACAACTTGCAATATTATATTATATCTTCTTCTCCAAAGCAATGGGTTACAACCTGGATAGCAGAACAACCATTCTCCAAGACAGAAAGGTAGCATCCACCATCTAAAACATCTGAACAACTGCCTCCACTAAGCATAACAGTATGGAACATACTATTGAGGAGCCAACATTCAAATATTCAAATTCTGAAAAATGCTCAACAGCTATGTTCAGCAATCAAGGACCCAACAGCTAGAATTTCAAATTAATCCAAGTCTGAACGGATCTACAACGGTCACAAGCTTCAATCCAGTATAAATACATGAAGTTTTGAAGTCTGCAAAAAAGAAGAAGACATACACAGAAAACGCATACAAAGATCTCAGTCTTTTACTGCTTATATTTCTTATTTGTATCTTTGATACAGTCTGCTTCAGTGATTATCTTTATTCACTCTTTGACAGAGTTCATTTATGTAAATCATTCTTTGTATCCTAGAGAGAGGATAACTTTCGAGTACAAAGTGTGTATCTGATTTGAGTGATAGTAGAAAAACCCAGAGAGTCTGGGGACTGGACGTAGGTCAAGAGTTAAGACCGAACCAGTATAAATCTTCTGTGTTAAGCTCTTCTTCCTTATCTCCATCTTATCTTGGTTAAGCATCTGTTGTGTGGGTGATCCGAAAAGATTTTTTTAAAATCCCCAATTCACCCCCCTCTTGGTGATTTCCTTCACTTTCAAATTCAGCTTTCATCTTTGGAACAAAGATTCCTCCTTCAATATTTATAGGTACGTAATCTCCAATTTCTATTACTTCCCAGAGACCATATTCAGTAGCCATTACGAATACTCTGAATGTTCCTTTCTAGAAGGAGTAGTTTTCTCCGTTGAATCCTGGGGGTCGATTAATTGCGGCACCATCAGGTAATATTCCTTCCATGATCTTTCTCGGGATGTTAAGCCCAACTGAGAAACCTACGCTCTGATACCAAATGAAGGTGGAATATCACCTAGAGGGGGGTGAATAGGTGATCTCAAAAAAAAACTTTTTGCTGTATGATAGGTAAAACGATGAAAGCAGTAAAAAAGTAAAGATAATAGACATAGAGAAATTATCCTGGTTCGGTCCAACTCCTTGACCTACGTCCAGTCCCCAGACACTCTGCGATTTCCACTATCTTACAAATACAATTACACACTCTATAAACAAAGGATGATCCTCTCACTCTTGGACTCACTCCCCCTTACAAGTTGTAATCGTACACCTACACTCAAGATACCTCTATCTTGAGATTTTGAACGAATTGTAAAAACAAGTTGTAAAGAACTCTCTCACAGAGTAGATAAGATAATGAACACTGAAGCTCAGTAATATCTGGAGATATAATCAGAATATAATTTGAACTATTTGAAAGCTTTATCAATGTATGCACTGGTTCGTATTGATGAATTCAATTCTTATGGTATTTATAAGTTGAAGCTTGAAGACCGTTGGAAGAATTTGAATCTGCCCGTTTAGAATGTGTTTAGACATCCGCGCCTTCTGCTTATCCATGTCTGAATGTTTGCTTAGTGGAGTCTCTTTACAAACTGTCATCCACGTGGTCTTGGATGAAGATCACCTTAGATTAATGATTCAGAGGCTTTAACTATATGGGCACCATTATCATAAGATTCTTTTTGTCGGCTCTGTTCAACGATATCCTTAGTGCGCCAGCTTGTCATAATTTGAACCTTGAGAAGTAAAACTTTGATCTTCTGAAATCTCATAAGCACACTTGGTTAAATATAGTTAGAATAATAATAATAAGCAACAGGGCATATTTCATGATTTACAGATCAACAGTTGTGTTCTTGGTCCGATCTGTAACTTTGATTATGAATCTGTAAAGCACTTAGAGAGATGATTAATAATATCACAGTTAATATAGAATGATATATTGGAAGCTAAAATCAGTTAACTGGATCATATACAGAAGGTTACAATGAATCAGGTTTGCTATCGAATCATCTGATATGATGCTGTCTAACCATTCTCGAGAACTTCTATACCCATACTCGAGAAATCGTTCATTAAATCAACTACAAATTGCATGACCTTTGATCATTCTCGAGAATTACTTAATGGATTATCGAGAACCATTCTCAAGAATTAGTTTTCCATTCTCGAGAATCACTAGAGCAACAGTAAACACAAAATCGAGTATCAGTTGAAGCATTCGACAATACTCGAGAATCCTTTCTGATTCTCGAGAACCATTCTCGAGAATTAACTCTAATTCTCGAGAATCACTTCAGAAACAGAATATATCAGTATAGGCTATCGATCATTCTCGAGAATCATTTTCTGATTCTCAAGAACCATTCTCAAGAATTGATTCTCAATTCTCGAGAATCACTCGAGAGTCACAGTATAAGTTTCTTCTGATTCTGATTCTGACCGGATCATTCTCGAGAGTGCTGGTGCATTCTCGAGAACCATTCTCTAGAATGCAATACCCATTCTCAAGAATTGCTCTGCTGCGATGGAAATTTAATTGAACTCTTGAACACTGTTTAGCATCATTCTTGAGAGTTCAAGTTCCAGTTCTCAAGAATCATTCCTGAACACATTAAACCATATTCAACATGTTTTCAAAACTTAAACATTTGTTATCATCAAAACATTAGGAGCCAACAGGAATTGGATAAGATGCCTTGCTCGCTTGACTCACCTTTCTCAAAAGTGATTCTTTCCTTGGAGCCAACCTCTCTCAGAAGTGGTTGTTGTTCCACTTGAGGTTGCTCAATTGCTTTGCTATTCTTCTTCTCCAGGATAACCTTCTCTTTGAAGCTTTCATATTCAGGTAGCTTCATTAGGCTCAATGGTGGACTTTCAACCTCTATTTCTTCATCTACATCATTGTCAACCTCTTCAGGAAAACGTACCTTCTCACCACTCCTTAACTCAATAGCATCGAGTGATTAGGATTGATGACAGTATTTGAAGGAATGGAACCACTTGTCTTAGCATGCACATCACTCACAGAATTAGAGAGTTGAGTCAAGTGGGATTGCACATTGTTATACTTCAACTCCAATTCTTCTAACTTCTTGCACGCATGAGCCATTTGATTACTATCACTTGCCATATCACTTTGTAGCTTTTGTAGGGTATTGGAAACAGAAGACAATTGACTCTCATTCACAACTTTATCTTCTATCAT
The DNA here is from genome assembly GCA_019022615.1 of Acacia melanoxylon. Taxonomy (NCBI): domain Eukaryota; kingdom Viridiplantae; phylum Streptophyta; class Magnoliopsida; order Fabales; family Fabaceae; genus Acacia; species Acacia melanoxylon. The sequence goes on from JAFJYJ010000010.1 coordinate 4,781,393, forward strand.
CCGGTTGTTCATACTAGTAAGTTGAGAAACCATACTCTTCAACAATTGATTGTTCTCATCACCCTTAGACTCTTGAATAGGCACCATTTGCCCACGGTTTGACCCATATGGTTGGACTTGATATGATGAACCTTCTTGATTTCTCCAACCAAAATTAGAATTAGGTCTTCTACCTTCATTGTAGGTGGTAGTGTTAGAATCCCATCTTTGTTGTTGTTGATTAGACCTTCCTTGATACATGGCATTAACTTCCTCATGGTGATTAGGGCATAAACTTGTAATGTGCATCATTGAACCACAACCATCACAACTAGGTGCAACAAGAGCTTGTGAAGTAGGAGAATGAAGTGCTCGTTGAATACTCAAATTATGAAGTTCAGATGTGATTAGAGAAAGTTGTGAAGTGACTGTATCCATCTTAGACTCGAGTGAGACCATTCTTTGGTTGGAACCGATATCACAAACTCCTCTTATCTCTCTCACATTATATTGTTGAGTATTTCTAGCTCTCATTCAAATTTGATTCCATGCCTCTTTAGTCGTGCAATCTTCCAAAGAACCTCCAGCTGAAGCATCGAGAATGCCCTTCTCATTAGGCAGAAGACCTTCACGAAAGTATGTAATCAATTGTTCATCAACAATTTCATGGTGTGGACACTTGGCTAAAAGCTTCTGAAAGCGATTCCAATATTCATAGAAAGTCTCCAAGGGGTCTTGTTTGATAGAGTAAATCTCGTTTTTAAGCTCCCCAATCCTTGAATCATGAAAGTACTTTTCCAAGAAGGCTTTCGTCATATTAGCCCATGAATGAAGAGCATCATTAACATGCCTAGGTAGCATCATGTACCATTCTTTAGCTTTCCCCTCCAAAGTAAAATAGAACACCTTTAATTTCACATCATCTAAGCGAGCACCAACAGGCTTCATATTTGAGAAAACCATGTGCAAAGCATTGAGATGGCTATAAGGGTCTTCCTTTTCAAGTCCTTGGAAACGAGGTAATGAATTAAGCAAAGGACCTTTAAGCTCAAAATTGACCTCAAGGTTTTGGCATGCAATGTTGAAAGGATCATGAGTGACATCCGATCTTGTTACATCCCTTATAGTTCTTCTCCTTGGTGGAGCATTGTTTTCACCTTCCATAGTTGTACCTTGTGAAGCACAATCACTTAAGTCAATGAAAAAATCAAGATTAAAAGAATGATCAGATTCCCCCTCAAATAGGTCGGACATATAAAGCTATCAAGAAAGTAGTGAAACAATGGAGTACCAAAGTTGTCTTGCACACAAATTCAAGCAAGAAAATGTGCAAAGTGGACGGAGTAGAAGTGTATGTGAGTATGTATGATGTGTATGGAGTAAAAATGCTAGAATGAAAATGCAAATGTAAAAATAAAGAAAATCAAGATATTTTGTTGTTTTTCTCAAAAATTTTGTTGCAAGAAAACAAACTATGAAATTTTTTGAAAATTATGAAGAATGAAAGAAAACCTAATAGGCTCACAAGGGCAAACCCCGGTCAATTAAAACCAATTGACACTTAGTAAACCAAAGGAGTCAAAATTGACTCCCGACAGAACTGGCGCCATTGGTTTGACAAAAACCTTAGTCGCCTCAGGGTCAAATCACAATTTACCACGAATTAAAATGCAATATAGTGCAAACAACTCGGGATCGTTCTCTTATCAATGAGCCAATTTATTTTGAATTCTTATGTTAAACTAAGTGCTAAAATCATGGTAAAAAATGGGGTTTTGAAATTGGTTTTCTATAAACTAAAATTCATGAAAATATAAAGAAACTATTTCAATTAATTTTGGTTTTTTTTTTTTAATAAAATGGTGAATGAGTAAATGGAATGGATGAAGTGAAAATATGAATTATGATTGCTCTTGGTAATGAAGAAAATAGCTATCCTCGCTCAAAAAGTATGGGAGTCAAAGCTTTATTAAGTCTTAATTAGGAAAACCTCAAGATACCACTTGAGTCCAATATTTCCAATTAATAGTAGCTCCTACTACTGTAGCTAACTACTACCTATTGAGATATTGTTAGAAACCACTTAATGTGCAATTGAAATTGGAATAATGCAATATGAGTCTTCTTAAATTTGAGTGCTAACCAGCCCCTCAAGGGCACAAATCAACTACATGAACTAGACAATACCACGCTAATCAACATAGCTTCATTGCAACCACAAAGAAATTCAAACATATATAATCTTCAAACCACAATATCCAATTTCAACTACAATTGTCAAACTAACAGAGATAATTACCAATAGTCTCAGTTCCATAATCATATATAAAAATTGAGAAATTCAAATACATAATTCTAGACAAATAGTTGGATAGATAAACTCCCCTATGTAGTGCCTTTAGCTCAAGTAAAATTCCTCATCACCAAGAAGCAAAGATTCAGCCACTCATTAATTTGAGCTCAGCCTCAGCTTCTTCCAGACAGTGAAAATCCATGGAAGTTGAGTGTAAAGCAAATCTGGAAGAAGAGGAAAAATGGTTTGTGGGTGTTTGGAGGAAGATGGAGGAATTGATGATGATCGAAGGTCAAGGTGAAGGATCCAGGGTGGGAAGGCGTAGTCTAGGGTGAAGAACCCCTTTCTAGTTTGCGGCACTCTACCTCCATGTATCGTGTTTCCTTTTTCTTCAAATTTTCCCAGCTTCCCCAAATTCGCGTCTCCTCTGATGGTGGGCGACGATGGTTGTAGGTGATGAAGCATGAAAAGTGAGAGGGAAGGTCGGGATGAAGGATACAGCGATGAAGTTTTCCCAAGTCGTCCATGCCTCGCAGTCGTGAATCCTGGATGTGCTCGCGTGGTGAAGGTCCGACATTCTGCGTCTGAAGGTCGAAGCTCCAAGATGATTTTTCGTAGTGCTGGTTCTTTCTTATTTAATATCAATTAATTCCCTTTAGCTCATTCTCGGGTCTTGTTTCGGGTCGCTCTTGCTAGACCTAAGTTCCTGGTCAAAACGCAAGTTTTGACCAGGGACCTAACTGCAAAGATTAAGAGTTCTATGAAGGGACTTAAGTGCAAATATCCAAAATCTTTGTGGGGCAAAACCGAGATTTCCCAAACATCTGGGTAATTGTCTGTAATTGTTTTCCTTGCTCCTTTTCTCCCTTAATTTGCAATTTTCAAGAATTCTTGGGTACTTTTCTGCAATTTTCCCCAATCCTCAAAAATAATAATTCCAACCCCAACAATATCCATTTCCTTCTTAAACACCTACAATGCAAGATTGAACACAATGTAGCATCTAAAGTCCAAGAAATCAATTGCATTAATAATTAACAAATTATGACCATTTTATCCTTAATTTCACTTAATTCAATGGAAATGTCCCTAACTCAAATTAGTGCTTAATCATGCAATCGTGTCCAAGAAATTGCATTAAAAATCCCAAATTAATCATGAAAAGTCATATAAAAATATGGTTCGATCAAGGCCGTCCTATTGGCACAGGTGGATCTAGCTGAGCTAACCTGAAGATATGAGGTAGGACAAGGAATTGAGGGCTAAAGAAATAGGGAATGCCTTATCGTCTTGTGTATTTATATTTTTGGATGATTTTATATTTTACTTTTTGCTCAGAATTTACGTGGATTATTGTACCTAACCCTACAGGGACTATTTACTTTTGATTTCCACACTTTTACCAGTATTACATATTTGTCCAAACCAATCATATGCTCTGCTACGTATGACTATGATGCTTGTTAATATGGGATAATTAACTAAGGAAATGTAATAAGTAAAAGTGATCCCTCTAACCCGTAGCGGCCTCTAAACTGGTCGAGGTGATGGGTTAGTGGATCAGCTCGGAGTCAACCCAGAGCCAGACCGATGGAGAATAAAACAATTTTTTTAAAAAAAAAATTGAATTCACATCATAGTATCATACCATCAAAAATCAATTCAATATAGTGAATCACTAACAAAATAATCATATATTTATCCAACATTATTTACAATTTCTTTGATATATGACATCTAATATAAATCGACCATTAGGTGACACTATAATGAATAATCATAAATTTTGTTCCAAAAAAATATCAAAATAGATAGATGATAACAAAATATTCCCATCTACAATCCTTTAATCATTAAACTCATAGTCCTTGACAGAAAAAATATCATTAACTTTGACTAATTTTGTCATATACTCCATAAAAAATATTAAACTTTTTTAAAAAGGCAATTAGGTCAATGTAACAACCAATGGACCCAGCAGGTCCAGTCTGGGTTTGATAACCTAAACCCAATTTACTTTTTGGATTTAAATTTTAACTAATGCTTATTTATTTATATATTTTTGGTTGCTGGGAATAATGGTTATTTATTTCCTCGTATAACATGAAAGTCATTGGTGTAACACCCCAAATTCCGTAACATAAATCGTGCCGGTGACACGTGGTTTTATAAAAATTTCAGAGTGATGGGGTGTTATCGCTTAGCGTTTTGCGGAAACGAAGAGCATGTACTAAAAATTTGAACAACAAATATAACATTGAGTAACTGATATGAAATACTCAGACATATGATGATGCCTGACGTATACTGATATATATTATAAAATCTCCCAAAGGATTTGTTCATGTGATACAGTAATACAAAACTTTACAATTACAATTTTACATGTAATGATACCCTCTTCAACCAAGCCTTAAGTAGACACGGGGCATAGAACCTAACTCGTTAAATCATCCCATTTGGTCGCCGGGTAGGTCTAGTAGAAGTCTCACCGTGCTAGGTGATCGATTGATCGAACCACATAGACGACCCTTCTAGTTTAAGCACCAAATGATATGAAGTAACCTTATTAGATTCATGCCATAAGGTAGGTTCTGTTGACCTTCTTCCCACATTTTCTTTGACCGGTGCCTTCTCATGGCTTCGTCTACTGGTGTATAACTATAGTTCCGTCCCCTGGTGCCTTCTCTGGTTCATGACCCGAACCTGTCTAATCATGCAAACTGAGGTCCAATGCCCATCGGACCTCAGGTAATGGTTAACCTCATGCTTATGTAAACAGTATATGCATGGCAACATTTCACAACATTTCACAGTATAAAAACACATCTCCGTAATCAGGCAATAACACTACACAGCCCCCTAAAGATGTATGTCATCCCGGTCTCCGCACACTCTCCGGTGCCACGATGTACGATCGTGTCCATAGCGCTAGGAAAACTCTAAACGGTGTTAACAATACCATAACCCGTGTACTCATAACTCCACCATTTTCAAACAAACAGAAACTCCGTATATGAACACTGACAGAGATTTACCGTCATCTCACAAAATAACCAGATTAGAAAAGATTTGCAGTATAATGTAACCTGGGTCGTTTCTCTCAAGGAATTTGCAGTGGGTTTAAATCAAAGCAAACAAAAACAAGAACAACAATAAAATTGGGGTTTTTGATTTGGAACGCATTAAAACGAAATTAAACCGAAAACAGATCTGAAATATGCGAAACAGATAAAAACGAGATTGAAATAGATTAAAACGATCAACCCAACGTTTAGATTCCGAAACTTCCTTCATTGAATGAAATATAAACGAACTCGCATTTGGCTCGGACGAACCGAAATCTCTGCGTTCGTCGAAATCCCTCAACTAGACGATCGTCTAGAATCTGTCCGAACAAGTGGCGTCTCACCGTGCAATCGCACAAACAACACTCTAACCTAGTTCGAACTCGGTCCTTGGGATGAACCAAACCGAATATTAAATCTAATATTCGAACTATTTCCGTAAATCGGATCCGATAAGATGAAAACGAAACGAGTAAAGTTACCGATTAAGTACGAGTTCTCCGGATGAATCATGGAATCCTCAACGTTGGGTTAACCACGAAGGTTTAGCCGAACATGGCTGGGAAAATCGAAGAACAGAGACGAAGAACACGAAGAACACGAAGAACATTTCGAAGAATCGAAAAACTCTATTTTGATCCACTAAACAGAATAAAAACGTGAATGAATGTGTTTGTGGCTGCTGCCTTACTTAACCTAAATTGGAAAACGAAATGGGGCTCCAATCAATAATCCAGGCCCAAACAGAAAATAATACGAGAATGGGCTTTAGTCACAAATTCGAGCCCAAATAAAACATCTGACTTTGGCTTCAAAATCGACCGTCTTCTTGTCCGAATTTGCCCTTCATGTCTTCATAACAATTGTAGATCTCTGAATCATCTGAAATATGAAACAAAAATGAGGCAAATCCGATGTATGGTTCAAGAGTTATGGTAAGATTAGTGAAGCAATGTAAAACTGGAATTTTATTAATAAAAATGGCTAAAATATAATCAAAGGCCCAAAGCCCAAATAAGTATAAAAGCCATTATTTATTAACTAAAAAGTCCTAAATTATTAATCAAGAGATAAAAAGAAGTGTATAAAATATTCAATTATCAAATTCCCCACACTTATCTTTTTGCACTCCCGAGCAAAATTCAAAGACCCAAAATCCCTTCATCTCAAATTACAATTCCCGGTAATCTCAATCAATGATGCTAATCACAAATGATGGTCTCTCAAATGATGCGCTCAATCAATCAATCTCTCAAGTGTTTAAGGTAAATAAGTGTATCGCTCAAATTCTACTCAAGAAAATTGTTCTACCATAAGCTTGCTCAATTTCTACGTCTCCACTACTCATAACACATGCATGCACAAATCAAGAGAGCTTATTATTAAAGGTTGTAATGGGGTTAGGGTGAAGGTAGGTAATAGTATGGAATGAGAGGCTAAGCACCCAAGAAATTAAAAAGAGCATTGATTAAAATCACAATGAAAGACTTTTATTTTACTTTTTTTTTTTTTTTTTTTTTTTTGAAACTATATACAAAATCACAATGACAAAACCAAACATCTCCCCCACACTTAAACCGTTGCACTCCCGAGCAACCCCCACACTTAAACACAAAACCAAGGTGAAACCAATGCTCAATAAATCTCCAAGGTGCGGAATAAAATGGTTTTACGCTTAGGCTTGTAATGTGGCTTAGAAAAGAATGAGTCGAAAAGGCACAAATGGGCTAGCAAAGGAAACATAATGCAAGGGAAAGCTATTTGGCCAAAGTGGGAAAATAAAAGAAAGAAAACAAGCTTCTATCATATTTATGCATGTAAGTGAAAAATGTAGTTTCAACAAGAAAAGGAGCAAGTTCTAGAGAACACCAATCAGGAGCAGATGCACACATGAAAGAGAGAATGGGAAAAGATGAATTCCATTCAAGCAGGCCCAAAACCTCACAAGGTCAATACCAACTTAGGCAATCAACAACATCAAATCAACTACCAAGATATGTAATCGAAGAGTCAAGAATCACTGCACCAAAAGAATGATCCATTAAAACCAAAATGTCCTAGTTCATAATATATAGCAATCATAGAAAGATAGACCGTATTTATTTTTGAAAAGCAAATTGCAAATATGAAAACAAATAAAAGAGGGAGAGGAGAGGAAAGAAGAATACTCCCCAAGGGTTTAAGGAGGATAAGTGGCATCAATGAGGATAATCTCGCTTCCTCAGCATTCTTGGGATCCCTCATGGAATTGCTTGAGGCGATGACCATTGACCTTAAAGGTTCTCCTTTGTGGGTGGATCACATAGCTCAACAAAGACCAAATGGAAATATGTTAGTGATCTCAAAAGGGCCATCCCATTTAGATCGAAGCTTACCGGCATAAACTTCAGACGGAGTTAAACGGAAGAACTTTCGGCCCACGTAAAATTCTTTCCTCGAATATGCTTATCATGGAATGCCTTAGTCTTTTCCTTGTACAAACGCGAACTCTCATAGGCATCCAATCTAAGTTCATCCAACTCTTGCAACCGCAACTTCCGTTCCATGCCGACTTAGCCAAATCCATGTTACACCGCTTAATGGCCCAATAGGCTTGATGTTCCAACTCAACCGGAAGATGACATGCCTTACCAAAGACAATCCGATAAGGAGACATCCCAATCGGAGTCTTGTGGCGGTGCGATATGCCCACAAAGCATCCTCTAATCGCTTACTCCAATCTTTCGGGTAGAGTTAACGGTCTTCGAAGGATTTGCTTAATCTCTCTATTTGAGACTTCGCTTGACCATTGGTCCGAGGATGGTATCTTGTGGAGACCTTGTGAAGCACTCCATACTTGCGTAACAAGGCACCCATGCTTCGGTTGCAAAAATGGGAACCCGGTCACCGATAATAGCTCTAGGAATGCCAAACCCGAGAAAATGTTAGACCTAACAAAATCCACCACCACGGAAGAATCATTAGTCCGAGTGGCTTTCGCCTCAACCCATTTTGAGACATAATCAACGGCTAGCGGGATGTAAGTATAACCATATGAAGGGAAATGGACCCATAAAATCAATACCCCAAACATCAAAGATCTCACAAAACAATATAGGGTTTTGGGGCATCTCATGCCTACGAGAAATACTCCCCCGCTCTCGACGTTATCACATGACTTACAAAACAAATGGGAATCATGAAACAAGGAAGGCCAAAACAATCCACAATCTAACACTTTCCTAGTTCTTTGGGGTCCAAAGTGACCACCACAGCGAGAATCATGAGCAAAATGCAATATAGAGTGAAACTCATGATCGAGCACACATCTCCTAACTACTTGGTCACTACAAAATTTCCACGAGATAAGGGTCATCCCAAACATAGTATTTAGACTCACTCTTTAATTTGAAGGTTTGGGCCCTAGTAGAATCTTCGTGCAAAACACCGCCTACCAAGTAGTTAACCAGATCAAAGATACCATGGAAGCTTCCTTGTAGGCTGTAAGCCGCTCATCGGAAAATCATCCCGAATAGAAGAGGGGTGAGAGGAAGAATGGGTGATACGACTCAAGTGGTCGGCTACCCGGTTTTGTGCTCCGCTTCGTCTCGAATCTCAACATCAAACTCTTGGAGCAATAGCATCCACCGGATGAGTCGTGGCTTAGCATCCGCCTTTTTCAAAAGAAATTTCATAGCGGCATGGTTAGAGAAAACAATTACTCTACTAGCTAGAGATATGACCTAAACTTATCAAAGGCAAATACAATAGCCAACAACTCCTTCTCGTAGTGGTATAATTAGATCGGGCGGGATCCAAAGTCTTGGAGGCATATGCAATCACATGAGATGCCCTATCGACCCGTTGTGCCAAGATAGCACCAACCGCATAGTTGGAAGCATCACACATCACTCAAAGGGAATGCACCAATCGTGGGGCCGGATCATGGGGTTGTAGTCGTGCAACGCTTCAAATGATCGAAGGCCGCCTTGCAAGCATCATCAAATACAAAGTCAATGTCCTTATGCGAAGGTTGGACAAGGGTCGGGCGGTCTTCTTCGAAATCCCGAATGAAACGCCGATAGAAACCCGCATGACCAAGAAAAGAACGAACTTCCCCGACGATGCGGGGTAAGGCAAAGCAAGAATCACATCTATCTTAGCAGGGGTCTACCTCAATCCCTTTCCTAGACACTATGTGTCCCAAGACTATACCGACTCAACCATAAAGTGACACTTGTCATAATTCAAGACAAGATTAGACTCAATGCACCTATGCAAAACTCTAGATAGATTAGCTAAGCATGCATCAAAATTAGACCCATATACAAAGTGAAATCATCCATAAAGACCTCCATGCAGTCCTCTAGAAACTCGAGAAAATACTCACCATACAACGCCGAAAAGTACCGGTGCGTTGCGAGAGGCCAAAAGGCATCCTTCGGTAGGCATATGTTCCAAAGGGGCATGTGAAGGTCGTCTTCTCCCGATCCTCGGGAGCAATATGGATCGGAAGTATCCGGAGTAGCCATCCAGGAAGCAGTAATGAGACTTGCCAGCCAATCGCTCTAACATTTGATCAATGAAAGGTAAAGGGTAATGATCTTTGCGAGTGGCTTGGTTGAGTCTCCTATAGTCAATGCAAACTCTCCAACTATTCTGAACTCGAGTAGGTATGAGCTCATTCTTCGATTGGCCACCACGGTGACACCGACTTCTTGGGAACCACCGGACCAGGGCTAACCCACCGGCTATCGAAATGGGATAGATGATACCAGCTTGCGAAGCTTAGTGACCTCCTTCTTCACCACATCAAGGATAAGGGGATTAAGGCGTCTCGGGGTTGCCTCACCGGCTTAGAGTCCTCTTCCAACGAATTCGATGCATGCACATGGAAGGGCGATGCCAACTATGTCAGCTAATGTCCACCCAATGGCTTTCTTGTTCGCCCTCAATAAGCTTAGCAAAGCTTATCTTCTTGTTCGGGAAGAAGGTTATTTGCCACAATGATCGGCAACCTGTTCATCCACCTCCGTAAATGCATATTTCAAGTGATCTGGAAGTGATTTCAACTCAAGTTTGGGTGGTTGCTCAGTAGATGGGAGAAGCTTGGGTGGTTGTTGCAACAACTCTGATGTCATCACACTGGAAATGCCTGAAACCACATTCAAAGAAGCAGAAGAACTATGGCTACACAGCTCAATGTTAACATCAGAATTCAGCTCATCAAAATCAAAATCAGGATGCACATCAGGATCAGGATGAAGCTCAAACTCAGAATGAATATCAGAATCCACAAGTAATGCAGAATAATCACCCAAACAAGTCGAATCACCAAATAATGCAGCATTAACCAAATGAGTACAAACAGAGCACCATTCATTATCAACACATGCACAAATGGAAGAATCACTCTCGATGAAAAATCGGGATAATCAAGACACCAATCAAGCAAGAACATCATCCACAAGATCATCAATCACATCAATACGGAAAATAGAATGCTCTTCCCTAGGATGTCTCATGGCATCAAAGATATTAAAATTCACGTAAATATCACCAAACTCCATGGAAAGAGTACCGAATACACATCTATCTTCGTCCTAGTTGTTTTCATGAAAGGTCTCCCTAGAATGATTGGTGACCTACTACTAGAAGACTCATCCCGCATATCTAAGATGTAAAAATCAGCGGGAATATCAATTCATTAACTTTGACTAATACATCTTCAACTAAACCGAAGGATGGGCATTACTCCTATTAGCTAATTGAACAATAACACCAGTTGGACGCAAGGGACCAAGACCAAGAGATCTATAAATAGATGCAGGCATGACATTTATAGAAGCACCTAAATCTAGCATGCAATCATCAAATTTATAATTACCAATAAGGCAAGGGATAGAAAACGTCCCCGGATCTTTGCACTTGCGAGGCATGGGTAGGTTTGGATGAGTCCGATACATTCGGTTCAAACTCACTCGTTCATTTCCCTTCAGTCGCCTCTTGTTGGTACATAACTCTTTCAGGAACTTGGCATATTTAGGAATTTGTTTGACTGCATCTAAGAGAGGAATGTTGATCTCTACTCTTCTGAACGTCTCAAGTATATCCTTCTCTTGTGCTTTTTCTGCCAACTTCTTGGGTTTAACTGCTCTCTGAGGGAAAGGAAGAGGAATGGGAATGTCTTCCTCTTCACCTTGCTGGATTGCCTTTTTATTTTTAGAGTCAATCTTCACATTTTCGACTCTCTCTTTGATGTGGAAGTCACATCTACAAATGGGTTTAGGTTCCTCCAATTGCTTGCCGGATCGAAGGGAGATAGCACTCACATTCCCTTTAGGATTAGGAATTGTTTGTGAAGGAAGAGTGTTGGATCCCTGAGGTTGAAGCTGGTTCAATGATGTTGCCAACTGCCCAATTTGTGTTTGCAAAGTCTGAATGGAAGTGTCAGTTTTCTGTTGAAATTGCATATTGGCTGTGACAAATTGCTTCATCATATCCTCTAGTGAAGAACCACCGCATCGGTACTAGCTCTTGTTGCGCCGCCGCTTTGTGGAGGTGCACATATGGCCTGGTCGAGGAGGTGGTGCTGGCAAATGAGGTGCAGAGTGTTGTTGGAAATTTTGTTGCATGTACTGTCTCTGCTGGTAATTCCCGGAATTCTGCTGATATTGGTTATTCTGGTTCTGATTCCAACGGAAATTGGGGTGATTTCTCCAACCAGGATTGTAGGTATTGGAGAAGGCATTATTCTGCTGGTATTGTGGTTTTCCTGGAAAAACACCCACTGCAGCTACCGACTGGTCTTGACAAGCGGGATCATGCAAAGTAGGGCAAGAATCGTAGAATGACAAGGGTCGAACAAAACCCACGGGAGTACCCAATCCGAGGAGGGAAGATTGTCTGTATCGGGTCACGCCAACCGCCTCACAAGGAAGTCGGATCATCAAGTCTATTCTCCAATCTCTCGAGAATCGTCGGACCGGGAGGTGTTTGAATATGGTAAACGGGAGTACCATTGGCCCCCGGTGCCAAATTGCCGAGAATTAGCGACCATAGTAGATATCGGCTCTCGAGGCATCTTCGGGTGTCTTGCTATCTAAGGCCCCACCACCGGACGCATCCACGAAACTTTTATCCATCGGTAACAAACCGAATAGAAATATGTAATCGGGAGTTGGTCCGAAATACGGTGGTGTGGACGGCTTGCACACAATCGCTTGAATCTCTCCCAATACTCATACATTGTCTCCCCATTGATTTGTTTAACACTAGTGATCTCCTTCGAATAGCAATGGCTTTTGAGGAAGGAAAGAACCTCACTAGGAATAACTTCGCATATCATTCCAACTCCCAACAACAGATGTGGGTTGCAAATTGTATAGCCAATCCTTAGCCACGCCATCTAGGGAAAATGGAAAAGCTCTCGGCTTAATGTGGTCCTCATCAATTGCTTGAGGTTTCATTTGTCGCAAACCACATGGAACTCCTTGAGATGCCGTGAGGACATTCACCCGCAAGACCATGAAACTTGGGCAACAAATGGATAAGACCAGATTTTAATTCAAAGTTAGCGGCAAGTTCGGGATATTGAATACACAAATTCGATTGCCCACATCGGGGTAGCTAATTCTTTCAAAGTGGGACGAGCTACTTGCTCTTCGCCATAATGTCCGAGTTAGCAAAATTGCTACTAGAATCGTGAAAACAACAAGACTAGCGAAGTACTATCGAGTCAAGATCACAGAATGGACACAATCGACTCGACTCAAGTTCAATGTCAAATTCAAGTATCAATCCCACGACTAAGCCTAACAATTCCTCTAGCGGTGAGAATTGTTCATTCAATTTCGGGATCAAGTGGCAACAAGTCTTCGGATCAATAGTACTCATAGTACTCATGCAAAGATAAACACAAACACAAGGCAGAATTTGCGAGAAAATCAGAATTACGAAAATGCCACTAAAAGTGGTAAAAATGAGAAAACACTAAGATGACACAAAAACACAAAAACCTATGTTGGAATTTGACCAAAACAAGTCCAAAACAGCATCAAATGATTTTTAAAATTTATGGGACTTGGACAGGGAAACTCCTAGACAATTGGGGAACACAAAAATGAAATAAAAAAACTTCAAAAAATGAAAAAGTGGTCAAAACGATGGAATTTGGGAAATTTGACCATTTTCTATCGCCTGTAAAAATTTCAGCTCATTCGGAGATACTCCAGAAAAAATGACCTAGTAGAAATCACAAAATAGAAACTTAAAAAGTGAAAACGAGGTCCAAACGTTGGAATTTGGGGAAAATAGGGCAGACCTCACTCCCAAGGAGAGTGACTCTTGTTTAAAATGCCCAATTCCTTGTGAATAAGACCTGGTTTGAGTGATCGGGTCAAAAATATTTTTCGTCCAGCCACCCGAACCACCGAAAACTACCGTTGCTTAACGAAACCGATGCAAACTCCCCGGCAGCGGCGCCATATTTTGACAGAGATTTGCCGTCATCTCACAAAATAACCAGATTAGAAAAGATTTGCAGTATAATGTAACCTGGGTCGTTTCTCTCAAGGAATTTGCAGTGGGTTTAAATCAGCAACAGCAAAACAGAACAACAATAAAATTGGGGGTTTTTGATTTGAAACATATTAAAACGAAATTAAACTGAAACAGATCTGAAATATGCAGAAACAGATAAAAACGAGATTGAAATAGATTAAAACGATCAACCCAACGTTTAGATTCCAGAAACTTCCTTCATTGAATGAAATATAAACGAACTCGCATTTGGCTCTGGACGAACCGAAATCTCTGCGTTCGTCCAGAAATCCCTCAACTAGACGATCGTCTAGAATCTGTCCGAACAGTGGCGTCTCACTGTGCAATCGCACAGCAACACTCTAACCTAGTTCGAACTCGGTCCTTGGGATGAACCAAACCGAATATTAAATCTAATATTCGAACTATTTCCGTAAATCGGATCCGATAAGATGAAAACGAAACGAGTAAAGTTACCGATTAAGTACGAGTTCTCCGGATGAATCATGGAATCCTCAACGTTGGGTTAACCACGAAGGTTTAGCCGAACATGGCTGGGAAAATCGAAGAACAGACGAAGAACACGAAGAACACGAAGAACATTTCAGAGAATCTGAAAAACTCTATTTTGATCCACTAAACAGAATAAAAACGTGAATGAATGTGTTTGTGGCTGCTGCCTTACTTAACCTAAATTGGAAAACGAAATGGGGCTCCAATCAATAATCCAGGCCCAAACAGAAAATAATACGAGAATGGGCTTTAGTCACAAATTCGAGCCCAAATAAAACATCTGACTTTGGCTTCAAAATCGACCGTCTTCTTGTCCGAATTTGCCCTTCATGTCTTCATAACAATTGTAGATCTCTGAATCATCTGAAATATGAAACAAAAATGAGGCAAATCCGATGTCTGGTTCAAGAGTTATGGTAAGATTAGTGAAGCAATGTAAAACTGGAATTTTATTAATAAAAATGGCTAAAATATAATCAAAGGCCCAAAGCCCAAATAAGTATAAAAGCCATTATTTATTAACTAAAAAGTCCTAAATTATTAATCAAGAGATAAAAAGAAGTGTATAAAATATTCAATTATCAAACACAGCAATCACATATATGAGTATACAGCAAGCATCAGAGTCGGTGTTACAAGACGCCGCGAAGGTACCTTCGTTGATGGTACTTTCGAGACGTTTTACGAAAAACCGACTTTTTGACAAATAATGATTTGACAGACAACAAGAAGATTTGACGAAAGTGGCTCGACAAATGCGGTACGACGACAAATGTTCGATTATCTCGATATCCTATAAGGATAGTATTTAGCAGTTTTTAGCATCATAACAGGCATTTTAGGTAAAAATTACCATTTTTGCCCCTGACCCACTAATCGGCGGAATTTCGCCAAAGTTTCGCTACTTTTACCCGATTTCCCCAGAATTTTGACATATACCTCTTCCCAATATATACCATATTTACCCTTAAATATGATATCTAAACTATCTAGGAAATTTAAAGATTAATCTAGCATTCCTACTATCTCTACTGAAAGAACCACCGAAACTAAAGACCAGGGACCGAAAAACTTACCCAGGGCTCCGCTAGATTTTCTCCTGGCTCCTCCTTCTCTCTAAAACCTCTCTCTAAACACGGTTTTGGGGTGGGAGAAATGAGAGGAGAAGGCTTGGTATTTATAGAGAAATTTCTGGCACTATTCATGCCTTTATCAGATCACTTTTCGGCCGTTGGATCGCATTTCGCCACGTGGCACATCCTTGGCCCTTGGATGTGTGTGCCAACCTCTTGGCTCCATTCCCAAGAAGAATTGATGTCATGCATGATATCACAAGCTCTTGCTTTTTGGCCGGTACCGATAAAGTTTCCAGTTCGGTGTTCGAATCGCGTAATCTTGACGAAACTTAAAAATCCGAGAGCAAGGCACTGAAGCTCTATTCTTTCTCCTTAAGAATACCTGGGTTAAATAAATTTTTGATCCCACTAAGGGTATTCCGTAGTCTCTTTGAAGATTTTAGGACGTACGTCATTGGTTACGGAAATGACTTCGATAGAACCGAACTTCTTGCGTAAAATCACCGGTTCGTAATATGATCCGATCTAAGTAACTATATCCCTGGTTTGAAAAACACGGTGCGTTTTCTATAAGACACTTTTAGCACTATCTCGCCTTATCTTAATTATCCGGTACTCTAATTACGCTGTTGGTTTCAGAAACGACTTCTGAGACCACTCAATCCGAGATAGAATTTCACTGGTTCATAAAAGGTCCAGTGGTAAAAGACTAAATTTCTATACCTTGGTGTAGGATTTAATTTCTATCCATTCTCAAATGTCCTATTGGCTCTTTACCATATATAATATTATTTTAATCAAAATATCTAGATATTTATTTATTTTTCTTTTATTTTTTATTTATTTTTCTAAGCATAAAATATTTTATTAATATTTTATTTTTATTTAATTATTAATTTCGAATTTCAGCCCTTTTATTATTTTTTTCTAATTTATTTATCTTATATTTTAATCTAAACAATTAGCCAATAATTACCCAATTAGCCACTTACTAATTGTTGATAATTTTCTTATTTAGGAATAATTATTATCTCACAACTATTTGACTTACATTGGTATTTTATATCCCATGTAAAGTATTAAAAATAAAGGGGCATAAAGTGATTTTTAATAATATTTTATTTATGCTCAATTATTTTTAAGGGAAATAATCCCAAAAATTCCTAAAATTAAAGATAACATACTTCCTAAGTTTTTGTCAATATCTCTTTGTCATATTAGATTTATCATAATATTTTCGTGCCATTTTCTACCTTATAAAATACATTTTTCACAGATCTTAGCTCTTTTCCTTTTCTAATTTTCACAAAGAATTTCCCTAAGTAATATGGTAATTATGACCATTTATTAAAACCACCTATTCACCTTGACGTATTTATCCAAATATTTTTCTCACATTAGTTAGGGTTTTCAGAGTATTACAATTGGAATTAATAATAAATGACATTTGAATTCATATTAGATCTTATTGATTAATTATTTTAAATCAAGTGACTGAAAATTTAATTTAAACAAATTAAATTTTTATTACTTGTTTTTTTCCAACAAATTTTAATTACTTTTATAAAAGAGGCTTTATGTATGTATTTAACCATACCATAATATGTGTATGTATAATAGCAGGTATTGTTTCAGTTTTTTACTATTTTTTTCCATATTCATATTTTTTTTCCAGGCACAAGTATTCTCCTATTGGATGCAAATCTTGTTCGAGCCACTTTCATGTACTAAATGTAGGCACATCTCCCAACGGGGATTTGGACCTTGATTTACCACACCTTCGGCTAGACTCAACCCTGATGGTTATTGATATTGATATTAGGTGAAGAAACATTTAACACCTAAGAAATAAATTAAAAATACTTTTCCAGTTACAAATAAAGCCCGACACAACTCTCTTCTTCCTTCTTAAACCCTTTGATTGGCATAAACCTTTCCTCCGAGGAATGTGATCTCCCCAGTTGAGTCCTCTAAGGTAAATGCCAATGGATAGCAACAATCCATATCTTCCTCAAGAAATAATAATAAAAGTTTTCAAACGGCTTCCCATAAATCCCCTAATCCGATTTCAATGTGTCTGCAAAGACGTACTGGAAAAAATCTCAACAAGGCCCCATATTTCATGGCAGACCATCTCAACCACTCCCCTCATCATCAAAACTGTCCTCTCCTTTCCCAATGGTATGGTGTATTTGATCCTTCGAACTGGTGTTTCCTCGATCATGAGATGAAGGTTCTTGAAGTCCAAATTCCTTGTTGGGTGTTCGGATCGTCGGTTCTAGTAATGGCTTTCTTTGTTTCAAACTCAATTGTGCTTCCATTTTATTATGGAATCCAGCTATCTAAAGTTGTTAATGTTTTTTAGCATGAGTTTTTTCAAGTAGGATTTGGGTTCAGTTCAATTGTTAATGATTATGAAATTGAAAGAATCCATGCTTCTCTTCTTATTTTGGAAGAAAGGTTGCTATGGACCAGCCAGTTTAATGAAGTGCAAGTATATTCATTTAGCACAAGATCATGGAAGGATATAGAATTTGGGGACTTACATGGTGCATCTCTAGATAGTCTTTCCATCATTGTAACACCCCAATTTCCGTAGCATAAATCATGCTGGTTGGCACTTGGTTTTAGAAAAATTGTCAGAGTTTGAGGTGCTACGATTCAGCGTGTTGCAGAAACGGAGAGCATGTACTAAAAATTTGAACAATTGAGTGACTAATATAAAATACTCAGGCATATGCTGATGCCCGACATATACTGGTATATTAAAATTTCCCGAAGGAATATTCATGTGATACAAGACTTATATAATTACTGAATTTATATTGTAACTATACTATTTCTGACCAAGCCATTTCTTGACTTGGGGCATAGAACCTAACACAGTTAAATCAAATCCATTTGGCCAGGCTGGGTAAAGTCTAGTGGAAGTCTCCCGAATTCACACGATCGATTGATCGAACCACATAGACGACCCTTTCTAGTTTAAGCACCAAATGGTTTGAAGTAACCCTATTAGTTTCATGCCAGAAGGTAGGCTCTGTTAACCTTCTTCCTGCATTTGCTTTGACTGGCCTTTCTTTTCGGCTTTGTCCTTTGATGTTCCGTTACAGCCCTATCTGCCTGTCTACTTATGCCTTCTCTTGGCTCCATCTACTGGTGCCTTCTCTGATCCATGATCCTTTCCTGACTATTAGTTAAGACCGAGGTCCAATGCCCATTGGACCTCAGGTAACGATTAACCTCATGCTTATGTAAACAATATGTGTATGACAGATATCCATGACATTTCAGCAACAATCAGTACATAAGCACACAACAGATGAATCCCAACAGTACATAAGCACACAACAGATGTATCCCAATAGTACGTAAGCACACAACAAATGTATCCCAATAGTACGTAAGCACACATCAAATGTATCCCAATAGTTTGTAAACATACAGCAGATGTAAGGTTATCGTCTATCACATATAAGCATACAATAAGCATCAGAGTTAGTGTTACAGTACGCGAACATACCTTTCACCGTGTAATTGACAAACGCCCGACCTCTGAACCCGACTCCAGGCTTCCCGGATATCCTATACATTATCATCGGATTATTATATGATATTTGATAAATATCATATTGCTTAGAATAATATCCTAAAATTTTAATTTACCTTTCTACCCTTGGTGAATTTATTATTCCATTTTTGCCCTTACATATCTTTAAAAACGCTATGCTGAATTTCTGGGCAGAATTTTCATCAACATTGGAAAATCATAATTAATTCTAGAAACATTGAAACGAGGATCCGTAAAATTCCTCGGAATCCTTAGGACGGCTACTTTTGAGAAACAATACTGGTTCTTTCCCAGATTTTAAGAATAATTCCCATTTTTCATTTTTCTCAACGTTGTCCAGAATTTCGCCCAGAATTCGTAGCCTATTTTTAACAATTTTAATCTCCTTGCACAAAATTCAAAATGACACATTCTAGGTATATTTGAAAAGCCCTATATGTCTACTATAATTCAGGAAAATATCATGATTTATTGGCTTAATTTTACACATAAAATCATAGCATCCTTTCGCAAACTACCGAAAACTTCCACCCGTAAATTTTGCCAGAGCTTCGCTACTTTGATCCTAATCTTCCAAAAATTTTGCTATATCACTTTCTCCATCATTTTTTATAAATAAAACCATATTTAACCATAAAAACATGATAACAAAAATATATGGAAGATTAAAGATCAAAACAACATTCAACTATGAACTTAAACTAGAACTTCAAGAACTATAAAACTTACGACTAGAAACTAAAAGCTTGCTTACCTCTTGAAGAACCTCCTCCTCCTTTGTAATACCCGGATAAATATTTATTTTAAATATTACATTTAAATAAATAATATGCCTTAATATTATATTTGAGTCAATATTACCTATTTAAAATAGGTGAATATGTGGTCTCAAATTTTCTTAATATTCTTATTTTCTTTCTAAGTGATTTATTCCTAGAAATTAGATAGTTGAAGATTAAATTTTCTAAGTCTTATTAGGAATCATAAAATATCCTAATATTATCATAATTAAGTTTAATCTTAATTATATCTTTTTACCAAATAAAATCATCAAAGGATGACAAAATTAATTAGAAGAATTAGCAACAATTATCAGGCAATTAAATTTGCAATATTTGGAATATTTTTCTAATTTTAGAAATTAATTATTAATTAATTTAAAAAGGTCATAATTAAGGAAAAATCAACTTAACTAATATCCAAAAGATATTTAAAGGCCAAGATTAATATACAAGGAGCTTTTAATCATCAAGATTAATTTAAAAATTTGTCAAATAAGACTAATAAACCCCTAAAATACTATATTAGCTATATTAAACAAAGATTAATTAATTCCCCTTTAAAAATAAAAAATGATGAAAATTGATAATTAAATGGGTTAAGAAATTGTATTAATCTTTAATCCTAAATCACTAACAAATATCACTATTAGTGTTTAGATTTTTCCAACCCAACATCAAAAGCTTGGATTAAAATTAATAAAGCTAATTTAAAGGTTTCCGAATTTATTTCCTAAAGCATAATCTAGGTGAGATTAAAATCAACCAATAGGAGAGTTTTGCCATAGCTTTTGTGAGGCAAATAAAACACAATTCCAAGAGTAAATTGAAGAGTGTGTATACGGTTGGAGCAAGAGGGAAAATAATAAGAATTGATTAAATGTAATTAGCCAATTAAGCATCACAATCAACCATTAATTGAACCAAGACTTTTAAGGCAAATGAGATTAAGACATAAAGCAAATTAACATGAAATAAAAACCAAATTAAAGGCAAATGGGAGGGGGTGACGGTTTGAAGAGAGGGAAGAGATGTGAGCCAAGTAATTTAGATATTAACTCTAAAATGTCATTATCAAATTAATTACAAGAGGACTTTTGGGGTAATGGTGACATAGGCTTATGTAATAAAAGGTAATTAAGTTTAATTAAATAAATGGTAAGATAAGAACCATTAGGATAAATTCTAGACACAAGTAAATGAGAACCGATAGAAAATAAATCATATCTTGAAACCCATGAACTAAGTAACAAATATAAGTAGATATTTTGAATAAGCAAAATTCAAGCTTGAACATAGTGGTTTCCAAAGTGATTTTGGTAAACTTTTGAGATTCATACTATTGTGGAAACAAAGTTTAAAAAATACCATAAATCAAGTCATAAAATTGTGATTCCAAAAGTGGAAATGAATCCTCAAGAAAAACACTAACTTACACCTAACAAAATTAGGATTTGGGAATGGAAGAAAGATGAAGAGTGTTGTGAGAAGGGGAGGTCAGTTTGGAGAGTGAGAGAGAGAGAGTTAAAAACTTGATTCAACTAATGTTTGGAATCCACCAATTAGGTGAACCTTGAAAACCCTATAAATAGGAAGGTAATGCAAGCTTCATTCCTCACCAATTCACAATCCAAGCAAGAAGCTTGTGGTACTGAAAGTGAGAGAGAGAAGCTTTGAGGAAGCAAGAGCAAAGTTTTGGGAAAGTTCTTGAACTCTAGCTTTGTAATTTATAGCCTAACTGTTGTTTTGATTCATAATCTTCCAATTATAGAGTTATTTTCATGTTTTTATGGTTACTATTGTATTTATTTCAAAAAAAATGATGAAGAAGAAGTTATAGCAAAATTTTTGGAAGATTATGATCAAAGTAGCAAAGCTCTGGCGAAAATTTGTTGGTTAGCGACTTCTGAAAGCCTTTTCAAAAATGCTGGTATCTTATATTGAAGATGCTATGCCAAAATTCTGAGAAACTTCATGGTGAGATTAGACATATAGAGCTTTTCAAATATACCTATAGCATGTCATTTTGAGTTTTGTGCTAGGAGATAAAAATGTTTGAAGTTAGGCTTAATTTTCTGGAAAATTCTGGGCAGAGCATGGAAATACGAAAACTTGGAATTGTGTATGAAGTCTGGGCAAGAACCAATAATGTTTACTAAAATTAGACATCTTAAAGATTCCGAGGAATTTTACGGATCCTCGTTTCGAGTTCTTTGGAATTAATTATAATTCTCCAAAGTTAGGTGAAAAATCAGCCTAAATGCTGTTAATAGCGTTTTTACGAAAATTAAATGAAATAATGGGGAAATAATTAATCCAGGGGTAAAATGGTCATATATAGCCAAAATATCTCGGGAGATAATATTTGTGAATTAATAGAGGCGATATTACCCTTATAGGATATCTGTGATCGCCTACCATCAAAACATACCGAAAAACGTCAACGAATGTACGTTCGCGTACTGTAACACTAACTCTAATGCTTATTGTATGCTTATATGTGATAGACAACTATACATGTGAATTGTATAGATAACTTTACATGTGATGTGTATTGTTGATATATTAATCTTACATCTGCTATATACTTATGTGTTGATTAATGATGTGATGTCATACACATATTGTTTACATAAGTATGAGGTTAACCGTTACCTGGGGTCTGATGTGCATTTGGACCTCAGCTTTTAAAATAGCTTCAGGGTCAGGAGGACTAAGCGCCGAGGATAAAGGCAAGCAGCACACTTAGAGTCCCGGCCGGAGAATATCTTTTTGGACTTGTATTACTGTATTATTAAATGTTCGGTTCATTGTACCGCTGTATAAGCAACTAGATACACCAACAATGAATGTTTATCAGATACTCGCTCTTTTAAATTATTCCGATGCTCTACTCTGATTAAAATATCTTGAAAACACATTAGAAAATTGGGGTGTTACATCCGTCATGCTTCCCACTATGATTTTCTCTCTACTCTTGCTTCTCTAAAACTCACCTATTTGGTTGAGTTTGGGTGTGAAAAATTGTGAAGGGAGGAGCTCCCTATTTATAGGTAAACTCCAACTTCTCCATCAAGCTAACCCTGTTGTACCCACACACACAAGGCCAAAACGTGGCCTCTCCTCCTCCCCTCTCCCTTTATTCTATTCCACAAAATATCTTGATATTTATTTGCTAACCTTATCCCATGTGCTTATATAAACTAATATCTAGATTCTATGATTCTTTTTCCTTCTTGATCAAGCCCCAACCGTGGCTCCCTCCTCTTCA
Organism: Acacia melanoxylon; assembly: GCA_019022615.1. Lineage (NCBI taxonomy): Eukaryota > Viridiplantae > Streptophyta > Magnoliopsida > Fabales > Fabaceae > Acacia > Acacia melanoxylon. The sequence goes on from JAFJYJ010000010.1 coordinate 4,804,463, forward strand.
CACTCTTGACCTGTGTTTCATAATATGCCACATGAACAAGCACTCTAGCTTCCCATTGGTTCATACCAACTCACATGGATTAATTGGGGAATTAATTAGAGCCTTTGGATTTGGCTTTTTAGAATTTAATTTTGGCCTTCCATTTGCTTATCTCCCATTGGTCTAATTAATTTCATGAGGATTAAGAACATTTCATTGATTTATCATTGGCTAATTCTATTATACAAGGATTAAGATTTAATTGGATATTTTATTATGGCCATTAGATCCCACTAGATCTTGACCATTTATTTATGTAGAAAAATCTTGTTTACTATTGAAGATCTTTATTTAATTCACATGTGCTCTTAAAATAATATCTTGATTATTGTATGATACATTCTCTCTCTTGCATGTGTATTCATTAATTACACAATTTCCCTTTCTTTCCTTATGTATATTTCGCCTCTTTCTAGTGGTTTTAAGAGATGAGGATTATATCTTAGTTACCATCCCTAAAGGTAGTGTAATACCCAGATATTTAATACCGGATAATTATTTATTTTAAATATTCCCTTTGAGTCAATATTACCTATTTAAATAGGTGAATATGTAGTCTCAAATATTGAGCAAAATTATCTTATTTCTCAGGCAAAAGTCTAGGAATTAGAAGAGATAAAGAACTAAAACTCCAAAAAATGTATTTTTAGGGCATAAAATGGCCTAAAAATATTATGATAAATCTTAAAAGGCAGTGAAATAAATATTAAAAATTAGGGAAAGTATTGTCCTTAATTTTAGCAATTTAATAAATTATTTCCTTGGAAAAAATAATAGAGCATAAATATAATATTATTAAAAGCACTTTTTGGCCCCATGATTTTTAATATTTTACATGGGATATAAAATACCAATGTCAGTCAAATAGTTGTGAAATAATAATTTATCCTAAATAATAAAATTGTCAACAATTAGTAAGGGACTAATTATGTAATTAATGGCTAATTACTTAGATTAAGATATATGGTAAATTAATTAAGAAATTAAATTAAATAATAATAAAATAAGTGGGGCCGAAATTTATATATTAAATAATAAAAAGAATAAAAAAAAATCAAGTGTGAAAAGGGTTATGGATATTTCAAATAATATCTAGATATTTATAATTAAATAATATTATATTCGGTAAAGAGCCAACAGGACATTTGAGAACGGGTAGAAATAAAATCCTACCTTAAAATATAGGAATTAAGTCTTTAACATATGGACCTTTTAAAAACCGGTGAATTTTTTTCCCGGAGTGAGCTGTCTCAGAAGTCATTTCTGAAACCAATCGTGTACTTAGAATACAAGGTTTTAAGGGAGAATGACAGATAGTCAAAATGAGAACCTATAGAAAACGAAATAGTTGTGACAAACCGTGAACTAGTTTCCTTAGTTCATGACATATTGCGAACCAGCGAATTATTATCCAGAAGCTGGCACTTCCGAAATTTATTTCCGTAACCGTTGGCGTCTGTTCAAAAATCTTCAGCAGACTACGGAATACCCTTAATGGGATCAAAAATTTAGTTAACCCAAGTAGTTTTAAATAAAAAGAATATATCTTCAGCGCTGTGCTGTCAGATTTTTAAGATTCTCCAAGAATACGCGATTAGAACACCGAACAGGGAACTTTATCGGTACAGTCAGATAAAGCAAGAGTGTGACATCATGCATAACATAAGGGGGAGACACATGGATGGCAAGGATGAAGCCACGTGTCAAAGTGCGATCCGACGGTCGAAATCCAGTCTGAAAAAGGCATGAATAGTGTCATTTTTCTTCTATAAATAGCCATCACCTCCTCTTCTCATTTCACACCAAAATTTCGAATCCTAGAGAGAGGTTAGAGAGAAGGAGGAGCCCAGAGAAAATATAGCGAAGCCCTCGGTAAGTTTTTTGGTCCCTGGTCTTTAGCTTTGGTAGTTCTTTCGGTAGATATAGTAGAATTGCTAGATATATCTCTAAATTTTCACAATAGTTAGATATCATGTTTTAGGAGTAGATATGATATTTATTTTGAAAATATATGGGGAAGAGAGATATGTCAAAATTCTGGAGAGATAGAGCCAAAGTAGCGAAGCTCTGGCGAAATTTCGCCAATTAGTCCAACTAGGGGCAAAATGGTAATTTGTACCTAAAATGCCTGTTATAGTGCTGAATGTTGATAAATCTTATCCTTATAGGATATCTGTGAAAATCGTATAATTGTCATACCGATGTCGTACCGCTGTTGGGCCACTGTCAGGCCGCTGTCAAAAATACAGTTTTTCGTAAAACGTACCGAAATACCATCAACGAATGTACGTTCGCGACGTACTGTAACACTAACTCTGGTGCTTGTGTTATGTTTATATATGATTGCTATGTTCCTGTACTAAGACTCTGTCTCAATTGTTTTTAATGCAATTATTAATACACGGGTTATGATATTGTTAACACCGTTGAGAGTTTTCCTAGCGCTATGGACACGACTGTACATCGTGGCACCGGAGAGTGTGCAGACTGGGATAACAAACATACTGCAGGGGCTATGTATTGTTATTGCCGTATATACATATTTATGTATTTCTACATATGTTATGGACTGTTGTAGTAGATTTTGTGAAAATGTCATGAATACCTGTCTTGTATATATTGTTTACATAAGCATGAGGTTAACCGTTACCTGAGGTCCGATGGGCATTGGACCTCAGTCTGAATGAATAGACAGGAAAGGGTCATGAATCAGAGGAGGCACCAGGGGGTGGAGCCGTAGATAGATACCAATAGACGGAGCCGTGAGAAGGCACTGGTCAAAGTAAATGCGGGAAGAAAGTCAACAGAACCTACCTTATGGCATAAATCTAATAAGGTTACTTCATATTGTTGGTTATGATTAGTTTTGATGATGTCTTATATAGATGCCATTGTTAAAAGCAAAAAGATTGAGTAGTATATTGAGTAATTTATTTATCTCCTACATTGACTAACTACTATGTTTAATGTAGATTAGTCCAAGTTGTATCATGGAGAATAATCAAAAAGGAGATAAGAGATTGAAGAAAGAAGCTCTTGCAATATAATTGGAATATCAGAATGTCAAGGAAGCAAGAAGTTATCAATGGATTTTAGAGGATAAGCAAGAAGAAGAGAAGAGACTAGAGAAAGATGTTATCCAAAGAACTTGCACAATATAATAGGAATATCAACATTCAAGTTCTTGTGATACTGGAAGTCTCTATGATAGCAGAAGTTGGAATGAAGCTTCATCACCTTATGGATATTGAAGAAGGTAGAAGCTGTAAAGAATGATGAGTCCAAGTTGAATGACGAAGAACGTTCAACAAGAAGAAGTACTGAATCACAGAAAGAAATTGAATCAAGAAGATGTGAAGTTAAATGATGAAGAATGATCAAGTTGGGAGATGGAAAGTGGAAGAACTTGTTGAATGAAATGAAGATATCATTATTCAAGTTCATATATTGATGCTAGAAGCCTCCAAGATCATATGGAAGTTGGAATGACTCAATTCAGAGCTAAAGTCAGCAAAAATCAGCTTATGGATGAGAATACTCGAGTTTGGAATTCAATACTTGAGTATAGGAGTCAATACTCGAGTATGTTCATCAATACTCGAGTATGCAGTGTTTTCAGCATCTCTGGTGCCTCTGGACTGTCAATACTCAAGTATGCAAGTCTATACTCGAGTATGCGGCGGTGATCAGCTCTCGTTTCACGTTCAAGCACGGGCGACATATCCGGTAATTTGATGATATCTCACAAACCAGAAATCGGATTGAGGTGAAATCAGTGGCATATGAAACTAGACTCCCAATGCGTCAAGTTGATATAAAATTCAAAATAAAAGAAGTTCATATGAGAGAGCTATGATATGTGGAAGTTGACAGATAAATCCACGCCACACAGCAAACCAAGCTTCAATGTTTTGAGTGTAACTCACAAACTAAAAATCCGATTGAGCTGAAATTGGTGGCATATGAACGTAGCCTCACAGATATTTCTATGAAGAGTTGAACCAACCAAAACTGAGTTCAGACCAGGGAGATATGGCCCTCGAAAGTTGACGGTGTGTTCAATGAGTTACAATACTCGAGTATGTAAGTTCTATACTCGAGTTTCCATCAGACAGAGAGGAACCATGAGTTACGAAACAACCTCTATACTCGAGTTTCCAACCCTATACTCGAGTATACGTCGCTGGTTCAGAAAACGAAGTTCTAACGGCTAGTTTCCATCAGACATGGAGTAACTCAACAACCTCAATACTCGAGTTTCCAAATCAATACTCGAGTATTCGCCTCTGCTTCAGAAAAATCACCACGACTGAAATTTGTTTCAGATCAAGAACATCCAGATTATTACTCGAATGATTCATACTTCTTCTTAAGATCATTTATATCATTTGTGTATAAGTTTTAGGTGATTAAAGTTTGAGATTACATCATACTTGACAGAAATCAAAATCTGTCAAAAGCATGAAGATGAAGGTTCTTTTGCAGATTTTCGAAATAGGAAAGAAGATCGAATTCAACGAAACTCTTGAAGAAACAAAGTTGAATTCTCATCTCTAATGGATTCGAATATCCAATATCCTTGATTTGCTTTAACTTCAGATTTCAGAAGATTTGAATTTGCTTTAGAGTCAAATAAAGCAACTTCATAAACCACTTGTATTAGTTTAATATATCTTCTGAACAGAAGCAAGTGGATGACAGCCTAGAAAGAAACTCAACCATTCTTCAAGGCAGACAGAAAGGCTCCCACCAACAAAAGCTGAACATCGTGGGAGACATTCTTGAAAGAGTCAATATTCAAATATTCAAGACTGCAAATGTTCCCAACAGCTATATCTCAATGACCATATTCACAACAGCTATAATTTCGAATGGATTCATGCACGAACAGATATGCAACGGTCACAAGCTTCAATTAGTATAAATACCGAAGATTTGAAGACTCCAATACGAAATACGAGTACACGGAGAGCGAAAAACGCAGAGACACAAGCCGACATCTTCAAGATGCTAATACTCGATTCTCATATCATTTACTCTGTTCTTAATGTTTACATAGCTTATCATAGAGAGTAAGATGACTTGTAATTGTACTTCGGTGCTTATTCATCTACTTACGAGAGAGAAGAGAGTTATTGTACACATCCTATCATTCTATTCGTGAGATACTCAAGATTGGGTAATCTTGAGTGGGAAACACATTGTGTTGATTACGGCTTGTAAGGGGAGTGAATCCTAGTGAGAGGATTACTTCGAGTACGAGTGTGTAATCAAACAAGTGTATTGATTACGGTTTAGGGGAGTGAATCCTAGTGAGAGGATTACTTCAAGTACGAACGTGTAATCGTGTTGAAAGAAGATAGTGGATTGAAAATCTCAAGTGGAGCTTGGGGACGGACGTAGGTCAAGGATTGGGCCGAACCAAGTATAAATCACGTTTGCATATTCTCTTGCCTTAACTCTTATATTTCCAAAGACATATATATTTGAATGTCCATACATGTTTGAATGATTGACTGTTGCTTTATCAATTATTATTGTCATTCAAACTGCTTTCAATAAGTTGTGAAAAGAATTTCAAACTTCCAAAAGTTTTAATCAAACACCCAATTCACCCCCCCTCTTGGGTGATAGCCAGGTATTTCACATATCATTTGGAGCTTAAACTAGAAAAGGTCGTCTATGTGGTTCAGTCAATCAGTCACCCTAGCACGGTGAGACTCCCACTAGACCTACCCAGCTTGGCCAAATGGGATTATTTAACTGAGTTAGGTTCGATGCCCCAAGTCTACTCAAGGCTCAGATGAAGAGGGTATAGTTACATAAAAGATTTGTAATTATGAAGTTTTGTATTATTCGTATCACATAAACATTCCTCCGGAAATTTTTAATATATCGATACGTCGGGCATCATCATATGTCCGAGTATTTTTATATCGCTTACTCATTGTTAAACTCATTGTTATACCTGTTGTTCAAATTTTTAGTACATGCTCTCCGTTTCCGCAAAACGCTAAGCTGTAGCACCTCAAAACTCTGATGAATTTTTATAAAACCACGTGTCACCGGCACGATTTATGCTACGAAATTTGGGGTGTTGCAGGTAATGTTTTAGATGCCACCAAGTTTAATTGCCCAAGTGTGATTGATTTCTTTTATGGATTATGAGCATTAATGCTATTTTATGCTAATATTGAACCCTTGTTGGCTCTTGATCCCTTATTAAATTAATACATCCCTAATTGGTGACCTTTAATATGTCTTTTAATTAATTAAGAGAATTATTATTGTAAATTTAATTGCCCCTTGATTGTTGGTAATTTTCTTTAATTGGTTTATGTTGGTTATGATTAGTTTTGATGATGTCTTATATAGATGTCATTATCCAGAGCAAAAAGGTTGCATACTACATTTATCTTATAGTTTGACTAATTCTTATATTGAATGTAGATATGAAAGTTGAACAATGAAGAATGATCAAGAGCAGAAAATAAAGAAAGAAGAAAATCATTATACAAGCTCTCAGATTGATTCTAGAAGTCTCCACGATCATATAGAAGTTGGAACGGCTCAATTCGGAGTTAAAATGAGTGAAAACGAGTTACAAATTCATTCTGAAGCAATTCTCGAGAATGCAATTCATTCCTGAAGCAATTCTTGAGAATGGTATTGATCATGTTAAAATTGCAAGCAATTCTCGAGTATGAAACATCAATTCTCGAGAATGGTTCTCGAGAATGCTATTCTGATTCTCGAGAATGATCGAGCTTCAGCATACTCTGTTCAGCTCTGTTTCAGGCAACCTCTGGTCATTCGGATTGACGTGAAACTAGTGGCATATGAAACTAGACATCCAACACGTACTTTTGACAAAATTTCAAGTCCAAAGGAGTCCAGATGAGAGAGCTATGATTTTGGAAAGTTGGAACACAAATCACCGTCACAGTCTAGACCAACCTTCGGTAATTTGAGTGTATCTCACAAACGAGAAATCCAATTGAGTTGAAAATGGTTCCATTGAAAACTAGACTCAAATACCTTTCCGAAAACATCAAGAACATAGAAAACGAATATCCATTGAAGGAGATATGATGTTTTGAAGTTGATAGTCAGTTATGGATGCTGCAGAAATGCTGGATAAGAACAACCTCCTTTCATCTGATGTTAATGGACAAAATACAACTGGTTTGAAGCTGATTCTTATTGAAATGGAAAGAGGTTTATGAGCATGAGTGCTTGGACACATTTGATATCTCTTTTGATCTGATTCTCGATGTGCAGGAATCAATTCTTGAAAATTGATTAAGGGTTCTCCAGAATGGTTGCTAATCTATATTCAAGAGCTCAAATAATTCATCATCGCAGCAAAGGATTCTCAAGAATGATTATTAGATTCTCGAGAATGGTTCTCGAGAATGATCAAGACAGAATCATAGCTGAAGTTTCTCTGATGTGATTCTCGAGAATTCATAAGCCATTCTCAAGAATGGCTCTCGAGAATCAGGAAGAATTCTCGAGAATGGTCAAATACTTCATCACTGAGATAATGGCTTCTGAAGTGATTCTCGAGAATTGAGAATCAATTCTCGAGAATGCATTTGGTGATTCTCGAGAATGATCAAAACTCGGTCAAGTTGCAGGTTGATATTATGAATGATTCTCGAGTATGATTTCACCAATTCTCGAGAATTCCCAGACAGCTTGAATACAAGATAACTCGACAGGAAACCTTATTCATCTATTCATAATCAAAGTTTCACATTCGGACGAAGAACACCAAGATTGCCTACTGTTGTTGATCTGTAAATCATGGAATATGCCTTGTTGTTTATTATTACTGATTTATACTTCTCCTAACTAAGTTTAATCAGTTTGCTAATGAGTTTCAGATGGTCATATGAAGAATTAACATCAAACTCTGCAGAAGCCAAAATCTATCAGAAACATTCTTGAAATGCAAGAGTTTGATATAGTTTGCTTCAGACTTTCACAAATGGCATAGAAGACGAGGAACTTGAAGAAACAAAGTTATTTACTCAACTTTAATATTGTTCAATAAATTAAAATACACAACTTGTTCATCAGCTTCAAATGGTACAACGATGATCAACCGTTGTTGGAATCTTGATGAGCTGTGAAGTACCAACAGAGCCGACATGATTCAGATGGCTCATAACCGAAAAGCGTCTTTAAAGCTTCTCTTCACCCAAGGTGACAACTGTAAAGATGACCCAATTAAGGAAACATCCGATTGTGGTTGTGCAGAAGGCGCGGGTTCTTAAAAAAAAACTCAACGGGAATATTCAAACGGACATGTTCAAATCCTTCCAACGATCTTCAAGCTTCAACGTATAAATACCTAAAGATTTGAATTCATCAAGGGGCGGAACAGACATATACATAGACAAAGCATTCAAAGCGTTAAAATTCTAGTCTGTATATATCTTCATATATAGTTGAGCTTCATTGTTTATCATTCATCCACTCTGTGAGAGAGTTTTACCTTTTTTTTTACAATTCGTTCAAAATCTCAAGATAGAGGTATCTTGAGTGTGGGTGTATTAATTACAACTTGTAAGGGGGAGTGAGTCCGAGAGTGAAAGGATCATCCTTTGTTTACAGAGTGTGTAATTGTGTCCACGGTTAATTGGTTACAACTTGTAAAGAGGAGTAAGTCCTAGTGAGAGGATTACTCAAGAGTTACAGAGTCTGTAATCAAGTTTGGAGATAGTAAAATGCCAGAGTGTTTCTGGGGACTGGACGTAGGTCAAGAGTTGGACCGAACCAGTATAATCTCGTGTGTTCATTGCTCTTCTCTCTATCTCTGTTTTAAGTGTTCTTGAGCAATTAGCGAAAGAATTTCAAGATCACCTATTCACATGGCTCTCTTTGATTAAATATAAACTATGCTTTAATATGAGAATTATAGGGTATTTTATGATCCCTAAAATAAACTTCGAAATTTAACCTTGATCTATTAAATTTCAAGGTAAACTTTTCCCCTTAAATAACAATAAATAAATCTCTAAATTAGAGACAACATATTCTCTTTTATTTATCATGTATGCTTTATCAAAATATTGTATTTATGATAAATAAAATTTGGGGTATTACAATCATCCTAGTGACGGAGCTGATTTTCCCTTTCTAATGGTGTTTAAGTCCAATGGAGCTATATTGATGGGGAAGGAAAGTGAAAATGATTGAATTTTGATCATTTCATTTAACTTAGGAACAGAAGATTTTACTTTGATACTGTTGCCTACTTTAGCCCCTAAATCATTTTGCAATAAGCTTCCTGTGCACGAGAACAAAATTGATATGCTTTGTCCCTTTAATACTAGTATTGATTTGTGGGTGATGGACGAGGGAACATGTGCATTTGGGAAAACATGGAATTGGTCAAAGGAATGTGGCACAAGCCCATACCCATGCAATTTATATCCAAGAACTATTTGGAGGAACGAAATTGTCTGTAATTTTGTAGGCAAGGGCACAACGAAGAATGTGGAAGGAAAAGTTGTTTTGTTCGATATCAACACTAATGAATTTAAAGTGTTTGATGACATTCCCAGATAAGGCATTGGTCATGGTATTTTTTCAATTATGTGGCAAGTCTTGTCTCAATTGGCAAAAATCACGTACATTAAAGAGTTTTTAATTTAGATTTTAACTATTACATTGCAGATTTACTTTGAGTTATTTTGCTCTAAAAGAACTTCATAAGGTAAATCTATTTTACACTTGTGAGACTTTATGCCCTTTAGAGTTTTTATCTTGAAGGGTAAGCATAGATATTAAATACCATATTTTTGTAGCCTCTTTTTTTTTTCTTTTTCTTTTTATGATCTTCTGTAGCTTTATTTGACCTGCCTATCTATAATATCATGTTGTTGGGTTTTAAAAATTGATATATAATATGATTGATGATGCGTGGATTATTGGGGACTTTTTTGTCCAGATAATATGCCAAAGGAAATTAATATCAAATGAGAAGAAAGAAATGTAAGCGAACCAAATTTCAGTTGCTTGCATTTTCATTTCACTTATGCTGATTGATGATAATTTTTTCCCCACATAGCTAAGCTAGAGGGTGCGTGCTCTTAGGATGATTCGTGGAGGCTTTGTTGTTGGTTTACAATAAAAAGGGTCTGTTGTTAACCAATCCAATGAATACTAAATATAGAATAAAGTTTGTAGTGCAAGATAAGTGTAAAAAAATAAAAATAAAAATAAATTAAAGATTTTCTTTTAAAGTGATTATAGGGTTTGCCAAACACCTTACTCTCAATCTCATTACCTATGAGACAGTTTTTTTTTTGGGGGGGGGGGGTACTTCTTGCTTATATTTTTTTTCTTTCTAATTTTAAAAGACTAACCTAGCTAGTAGGAGGAAAAGCTATATAAACTTATAAACCACACCATGTGTGACTCCCCATCACAACACTTCATTCAGCCCTCGGCCTCTTGTCAGTCAGCTCCCCAAACATCAATCACTCAATAAACGTATGTTTGTTAGGAAAATAAACACAAATAGACTGCTATGTTTGTTTATAAAAGAAAAAACAAAGCTCAATTTCAAAAAATAAACTACCTCTTAAAAAGGAGAGTTTCTTACGAGAAAACCCTTCTACCTTTGAGCACTATGCAATAGATGGCTTTAGGATGGCAAAGATCTTCTATATACCCTACTGTCTTATTCTACGTATTTGCAAAAGTTTTCAATCACCAAGCGAAGAAATCTTTTCAATGCCCCATATTTTATCAATTAATAATTGCTTGTCATCTGAACCCTTAGGATGTCTAGTTTACAGGAAAAATACTTCCAAAGTCCAAACGGGTTCATATTTAATTACAAATCTCAATCTTCACTCTCTGGTCAGAAAAGGTACCTCTGTGTCCTGAGCAATTTTCAACAATTTATTTCTCTTAGTAAGAAACTCAAAAAATCATCACAGTATATATCCAAATGAATCTCATGATGTCTATTTTATGCCTGTAAAATTTCAGAGCAATTAGACTTCATTTAATATTTTCAAAACATCGTTGAAGCTTCGCTGCCCAGAAATTCCAGAAGCTGGCAGGAAGCTATTTCTTCAGTTTTCGGTGTTTTTAGGTTCGTAAAGCTTAACTCTGACCTAACCCCATGCAAAACCACATTTTAATCTCATTGGAACCCTTAAAAACAACAAAATCAGATCACAACTCCAAGCTTTAGCCAAGAGGACGAAAACCCTAACTCCAATCTTCAAAGGTTTAGGTTTTCGATGTTTACCTAAAATCAGTGATCTGGCTTCTTCACTAAGTGTTGAAACTCAGATGGAACATCCTCTTGCGCTCTTCCCTCTCCCTTTGAGCACGAATTGGCAGCCCAAAAATGGGGGTATAAGAGTCCTTAAATAAAGACTTTTCATCCCACAAAATATCTCCCAAAGTTAATTCCTAGCTCATAACTTGACTTGCCCTTTTGACATGTTTTTCTCTCATTTTCTCTAGATCTTTCTTGACTTTTCTGGTCTTCTCTATGGCTGCACGAAATTCTTGCCTGGAGGGCAAGAATATTTGACTTTTTGGTGCCATTAATTCACTTTACTTCTATGGTAAATTTATGATCTACTTGTCACTTTCTTATGGTGCCAAATTTCATGGTTAAAAAGGTGATGACATCGACTCTTTTTCCCTTCTTTCTCTTTTTTTTTCCTTCAAAAATTTCTAGATAATTCTAGGGGTATATGTGGCGCCATCTTATACTCCTAGATAGTCAAATATTTATTCCATTTTAGTTAAAAAAAATTAAGCCCCTAATTGGTCCTCATCGGTCTCCTTTTTCACCGGTTAACTTCCCTTAGGACCTGTACTTTGTGTTTGGGCTTAAATACAGATAAAATCATTTGATTTTCTCTTCTGATCTTATATGGTCGAAAATTCCTCCTTAAGGGGTAAGGAATTAACTTTTCTACCCCTATAATCATTACTTACTTTTTGCTTTTTAATCTCGTAGTGACACGTGTCCTCAAGTAATAATTACAACTGACTTTTCATTCCTATCTTCTGGAAAACGCAGGAAATCTTCATCAGTCCAAGAAATGTCATGTGTACATCTATTTTAGCACATTTTAACTAAGCTAATCGTCACATACCTTAGGGCATAGCAAAATATCATTTTTACCCACCGATTAACATTGTATAAGTGTTTTTATACTCTTCTGCACAATCACTTTCACTTCTGTGGCCCTTGAGCTCTTGGTCAAAATACTTGTGCAAAAGGGTATGTAAAACGTCTTGAAACATGTCAAGAGAGCACTTAAAAATCCCCCAAATCGAATGACCAAAGTACCCTTGCAAAATATCCTCTTAACTTGGCTTATTTTGCAAGTTTTGTTGACTTTTTTCTCTCCTCCTTGTTTTGCACGAATTTGAAGATTATTTAAGAAACTTTTGAGTCATCATTTCATATTTTTTGATATAATCATCATTTCGTATTAATTGCATGCACATGTGTCCCTTATAGTAATTGACCAAAATTCCCTCAAAATATCGCCTTTCACATAGCTTCTTCCACAAGCTTTTTGACTTATGCACCTGTAATTATGAAGGGACACTGATAACCTTTAAATTCATATTGTTTTAAATGCAAAAAGGAGCTAAAATCTCTGTCATTGTCATGCTTTAATGGATCAATTAATTAAATATATGATTTCATCTTGCTAATGAGTTTTTAGATTTTATTTGCATTTATCTTGGTCACATCTTGAGTTTGGATTCAAAATTGAACTTTAGTCACATTCTTACTACAATTGGGTAGTGAACACTGTTCGGTCTTTGGGATATATATTGAGTTCTAGAAGTCCAATGGATCTACCATTTGTATTTTCAGAAATCTAAGAGGAAGCCCTAAAAATACTATGAAGAGCCCAAAAGCTAACTCAGATGTTTAGAGGGCCAAAAAGGGCTTAGACACCGAAACAGGCTGCAATCACTGGACTCCGGAACAACATTCGGTGTTTGATCTATAACTGGAGCTACATACCTCCAAATAAGGTCCAGTTTGCGCGCCTGGAAATCTGACATCCAGGGATACATTTCATAGGAAGACCACGTGGTCCAGATCCGCCGTTTCCGTGGTGTAATCCAGCTTGCAAACAGACGCGTTGTTGGAGGTGTAAAGTGGTTCAATGATTTTTCCATGTTGGCCACTAAGTAAAGTGACGAAATGAGTTGTAAAATGGATGAATGAGCTGCCCAATTTTCCTATAAATAGATGGAGAGGCTGAAGAGAAATACACACATTGAAGAGACCAAGATCTATCCCATTCTAAGTTCCTTCTTTTATTTATTGCCTCCTACTTGGGATGGCTTAGTTTTGCTTTATTAGTTTCATGTATTGTCTTTAATTCTTGTCTTTAATTTCTTGCCTCCTACATGGTATGGCTTAGTTTTAATCTTTCATTTTAATTATTTTATTTTGATTTTATGTTCTTCATCTTTTTTCTTTATTCGTTCATTATGTTTTTGATATTTACTTTTATATTGGAATAGAAGCTTTCATTTTCTTTATTTGTTCTTTGTGTTCTTCATGTTCATGATGAACTGGTTCATGTTCTTCGTGGTCATGATGAACATCTTTATTTCTACATTTTCATTTTACATAGTCATGCTTGGCTAAGTTTCTGTGATCAACCCATTAGTTGAGGATTCCATGGTGTCATCCGGAGGACTTGTGCTTTAATCGGTAACTGACTTGTTTCTATTGATTTTTAATTGGATCCGATTATAATTATGGATTGGGTGTTAGATTTAATACCTAGATTGAAACCCCAAGGACTTAGGTCGGACCAGGATACAGAGAACGTTGTACGATTGCACAGCGAACTCGCCACGTGTTCGATCATATGCTAGGCGATTGTCTAGTCGAGGGAGCTTCCGGACAAATGCAGAGATTTCGGTTTGTCTAGAATCAATCACGAGTTCAGTTATTCTATTTTTTTTTCAATGATGGAAGGTCTTGGAATCCCAATTCTGAGTTGATCGTTTTTAATTTGATTAATCTCGTCTTTTCATTCTGTCTTTAATTTATATTCTAATTCCAACAAAACCCAATCCCCCCTTGTTTTTGTTTCATTTGTATGACATCTAGATTACTTAGGATTCAATAAAAGGCTCCTCGAGAAGAGAGAACGATCCTAGGTTTGCCTATACGCAATCCTTGGTTAATTGCCTATACACATGTAATTATGAAGGGACACATGTCATGCTTTTACTGGTCCAACACAAAAGTAGCTTTTTCCCATGTCATGATGACGGGACACATGTCATTATTTTATTAGACCAACACAAAAGTATGTCATCATTAGTCATCATGACCTTAAAGTTACTTTATCGGTGCCTACTTGGGATCTTGCTCGGGTTTTACTCAAAAATTGGGACACGAATGCCGAGACCCGACATCCGATGCCACATACTGGTATTTTTCTCAAAAACGCTGGGCATACCCAACTGCCCTGAAAATGTTGTATTCTTACTTATATCGGCATATTTTCACTCAACTAATTGTCTTATACCTTAGGACATAGTTTGGTGGCATTTTTTTCAGCCGAATTTATTCTGTATAGGTCTTCTGTGCCCCTTTTCCATTGATATTTTAATTCCACGGCTTATACATACTAGGTCCATTGACCCGTATAGCCGAGTTACTTAATCCTTGAGAGGTTTCTTATCTCTCGACATTCTTGGGACTCTTCTCGCACTGGGCTTAGTCGTCTGCCTACTTTAGGCTTATTCTCAATTCTCAGGGTCTAAAATTAGGATCTTACATTTTTCCTTTTTTTAATTATTATTGATGTTGGAGAAAAGCGCTTTATTGATAAAATTAAAGAATTTTGTTTCTTTTTGCATTGGGAGTAAAAAAATGATGTCTAATAAAATCGGAAAAAAAAGGAATATAGAAGTAAGACCCTCTTGTACATTTCAGCAATCAAATTTGCGACTCTGTCTAAAAAATTCAGTAATTTGTTTTTGTAATAATCTTATCACTGTAAGATTTCAAAAAAAAAATTTGAACCTTGTGTAACAATACGAGAGTCCCCTTGAATTACTTTTTGCTTTTGTCAAAGAGAACCTTGTGTAACACCCCATTTTTCAAAAGCGAAATAAGATAATTTTATCAGAGTAGAGCATTGGAGAAATTTAAAAAAGTGAGTAACTGATAAGTATGTGACAAAATATTATTTGTGGCGTATCCGGTTGATTACAATAGCGGTACATTTATCCGAATATTCAAAATTCTAACTATGTAGAAATATAAATACATCTCCAAAATAAAACTCCAGCTGAGTACTCACGCGTGCTGCTTACCCTTGTCACCGGCTCCCGACCCTCCGGATCCTGAAGCTATGGTAAGTGCTGAGATTCAATGCCCATGGAATCTCAGGTAACGGTTAACCTCATGCTCAAGTAAAACAATATATGTATGACAGATATTCACAACATTACAACATTAACCAATACATAGCACACAGTAGATGTAAGGTAATATCTACACAACAGTACATAGCAAACAGCACATGTAAAGTCTATCCACGTTTGCACTAACCAGTGCCACGACGGCCCCTCGTGCCCTCAGCGCTAGAAAAACAATCTCACGGCATTATCAAGACTATAACCCGTATATAGCTGAATGTATTAACAGTGACCTAAGACAGAGTCCTAGCCACAGTGCATGTCCCAAGATAAAGTCTTGTCCATGACTCTATGAACTAATCTATCACATATAAGCATATAAGAAGCATCAGAGTTACAGTACGCGTCCGTACCTTAGTCCGTAAAGCTAGTGGTACATTTGTCCGTTCGCTACGGTTCCTGATTTTCCCGGATGTCCTATGATAATATCATCGCATTATTTACTTTATAAATAATATCTTAAAAGATATCTTAGACACTATTTACCTTTTTACCCCTGGTGGATTTGTTATTCCAATTTTATCCTTTCATTTTCTTAAAAACCCTGATTCAGCATTTGTGGGCAGATTTTTCGGTAACTTTGAAAATCATAATTAATTCCACAAAATTAGAAACGAGGTTCCGTAAAATTCCTCAGAATCCTCAGGATGTCTACTTTGGAGGAAAAGTAATGGTTTTCTCCCAGAATTAGTGAATCATTCCCAGTTTAACATTCTTCAACATCTGCCTAGAATTTTTTCCAGAAAATGTGACCCAACTTCCATAATTTTTATCTCCTTCTACAAAAATCAACATTACACACTCTAGGTATATTTCGAAAGCCCTAGATGTCTACTTTGTGTTTTGATAATTTATAACGGTAACAATGTGTTTTGATGATTAATAACAATTGTAAACATGAGAGAATGTTTTTGTTAAATATTGGTAAAGCATGTTGATTTCAATTCAAAAACATTCTGTCAGCGCCAAACTCGAGCTTGGGTCTCCAAACGCGAGCTTGCCCCTTACAGAAAGCAAACCAAGCTATTTTGCATTTTCTAAACTTGAGCTTGGTCCATAAACTTGAGCTTGAAGGTTTTCAAAGTTTACTCATATTCTGAGTAAGCTCGAGCTTACACCTGGAAGCTCGAGTTTACGAAGAGTTGAAGATTTTATCAAGTTACTCAAATCTCAAACTCAAGCTTATTATTTTTAAGCTCAAGCTTGATTCTTCCAGAGACTTTTCTCAAAAAGTTTACAAATGTGTAAACTCGAGTTTGCCGTTACAAGCTCGAGCTTACCTCTGGCAGAAACTATTGACAAGTGAAAACCTTTCCCTAAACTTGAGCTTATCATTTTCACTGTAGAGTTTGTCCTTTTATAAAGAGTTTACAAAAGTTGTAAACTCGAGCTTTCCATTCCAAACTCGAGCTTGCATCAGGCCGAAAGTTTTCAAATTTTCTTTCAAAGAGTAAACTTAAGTTTGGAGTTGTAAACTCAAGCTTAGGTCTGACAGAAACTTTTGAAAGCTATTAATATTTTTGACAAACTAGAATTTGCCTTTACAAACTCAAGTTTGGGTCAGACAGAGAGAATTGTCATATTTTGAGCTTAGCAAACTCAAGTTTACACCTCTAAGCTCAAGCTTGCATTTTGTGACCTAAAATTATTTTTGACATGAATAGTGCCAAACTCGAGCTTACTCACTAATAGACTCGAGCTTGCCATTTTCCATTTTGGCTCTCAAAATGATTTCAAACATGTTTCCCCAACAAAAGCCTAAACCCGAGCTTACTCACTTACAAGCTCGAGCTTGTGTCTTACAGAGGTAAAACTCAAAGTTTAAATGAAGACCAAACTCGAGCTTGGAACTTCAGAACAAATGAACGCATCTGAGTGTATTTTGTTCAGTTTGATTTATGCTTTAGCTTGTTTCTACGAATTGGTTGCTTATGATTTATATGATTCATATCAATATTTCCTAACCAGATTTAACCAGTTTGCTTATGAGATTACAGAAGATCTAGGTTTGTTTTAAATAAGACTTTAAAGCAACAACTTGACAACTTGCAATATTATATTATATCTTCTTCTCCAAAGCAATGGGTTACAACCTGGATAGCAACACAATCATTCTCCAAGACAGATAGCTAGCATCAACCATCTAAAACATCTGAACAACTTCCTCCACTAAGCATAACAGTATGGAAGACACTATTGAGGAGCCAACATTCAAATATTCAAAATCTGCAAAGTCCTCAACAGCTATGTTCAGCAATCAAGGACCCAAATGACTAGAATTTCGAATTGATCCAAGTCCGAACGGATCTATAACGGTCACAAGCTTCAATCCAAGTATAAATACATGAAGATTTGAAGTCGCAGCGGAGAAGACACACACGTAAAACGCATACAAAGATCCGAGTCTTTTTATCGCTCATTATATTCATTTGTATCTTTGATACATTGTGCTTGGTGCTTATCTTTATTCACTCTTTGAGAGAGTTCATTTATGTAAATCATTCTTTGTAAGAATCTCAAAGTTGTGGGACTTTGAGGTTGGGTTATCGATTACAACTTGTATGGGGGAGTGTATCCTAGAGAGAGGATAACTTTCGAGTACAGAGTGTGTATCTGATTTGAGTGATAGTAGAAAAACCCAGAGAGTCTGGGGACTGGACGTAGGTTCAAGAGTTAAGACCGAACCAGTATAAATCTTCTGTGTCAAGCTCTTATTCTATATCTCGATTTACCTTGGTTAAGCATATGTTGTGTGGGTGGTCTGAAAAGAATTTTTAAAATCCCCAATTCACCCCCTCTTGGTGATTTCCTTCACTTTCATTTGGTATCAGAGCATAGGTTATCTGTTTGAAGGATTAACATCCTAGTTCAAAGATCCAGTGGAAGCAATTATACCCAATGGAGCTTCAATCAACAGACCTCCAGGTTTCAATGGAGAACATTACTCCTTCTGGAAGGCTAAGTTCAGAGTCTATGTAATGGCAACTGAATATGGCCTATGGAGGGTGTTCGAGAGAGTAAATTATGAACCAGCATCAATTGAAGATGGTGTCAGAACTCCCAAGCTAGAAGAAGAGTATGATGAGAATGACAGAAAGCAAGTCACTCTCAACATGAAAGCAATCCACATGCTGCAAAGTGCTCTAAGCCAAAAAAGGTATTTTCGAATTTGCACTTTGACATCTGCTAAAGCTATGTGGGATGCTCTTGAGATAGCCCATGAAGGGATAGCTGGAATCAAGGAAAATCGAGTAAACACTCTCATGACTGAATATGATTTATTTCGTATGAAGTCTGGAGAATCCATTGGTGAATTCCAGCTCAGATTCACTCATCTGATTAACCAACTTGATGCATTGGGCAAAGTCTATGACCAATTTGTCCAAGTGAGGAAAATACTAAACATCCTCAGCAAGGAATGGGAAGCTAAGGTCACTGCAATCGAAGAAGCTCGTGGTGAATCAATGGCTTCAGTAGCAGCATTATTTGGCAGCTTATCTGAATATGAAGGTAAGATCAAGTTCAGAAAAGGACTTGATGAGATTGATGGCAAGAACAAAGGAATTGCCCTCAAAACTGAAGGTGGAATATCCCTAGAGGGGGGTGAATAGGTGATTACAAAAATTCTTTCGCGGTATGATTGGTAATCGATGAAAGCAGTAAAGAAGTAAATAGAGATGACACAGAGAAATTATACTAATTCGGTCTAATTCCTTGACCTACGTCCTAGTACCCAGACACTCCGGGATTTCCACTATCTCACAAATACAATTACACACTCTGTACCTCAGGATGGTCCTTTCTCCCTAGGACTCACTCCCCCTTACAAGTTGTAATCGTACACCCACACTCAAGATACCGCTACCTTGAGATTTCAACGAATTGTAAAACAAATAATGAAGCTCTCTCTTACAGAGTAAATGATAAACATTGAAGCTCACTAATATCCGAAGATATAATCAGAATACAATATGAACAATTGAAAGCTTTATCTATGTATGTGCTGGTTCTTGTATATAGATGAATTCAATTCTTCTGGTATTTATAAGTTGAAGTTTGAAGACCGTTGGAAGAATTTGAATCTGATTGAGTGTTTGAAATTGTCCGTTGAAAATGTTTAGACATCCGTACCACAACTTTAGCTATGATAGAATGTTTGCTTAATGGAATGTCTTTACAGCTTGTTACTCACGTGTTCTCGGATGGAGGTTGGATTAGAATATTGATACATTTGCTTTTGCTGTATGGGCACTTTAAGATAAGAATATTTTTGTCGGGCTCTGTCTTTCGTCATTCTTGGTGCGCCAAATTTTGTAACATTGAACCTGGCTGTGTATCTTGGAAAACACTTTGAAAGATGATTAGTAATGTGATTGATATAATCCGAATTCGTAGTATACAATATGCAATCATAAACTTTCATTAAAAACAGAGACAACTTTACCTCGAGGTGAAATAATTATAGGTTCGAGTTAATCAATTGATAATATTAAAACAAGAGAATCCAGATGAGAAAATAACTTGAGGTATCGCTTATCCTGACTCGAGGTAGCTAACTCGATGCATCATTCTTGTAACCTCGAGTTCTATCGTGATATTAGAGAAGCACAAGAATGAACTTTCCTAGAGGTAAGTATAAGACTAACTTGAGGTAACCAACTCGAGGCATATTTTATACAGACTTG
This sequence comes from Acacia melanoxylon, assembly GCA_019022615.1. Taxonomy (NCBI): domain Eukaryota; kingdom Viridiplantae; phylum Streptophyta; class Magnoliopsida; order Fabales; family Fabaceae; genus Acacia; species Acacia melanoxylon. The sequence goes on from JAFJYJ010000010.1 coordinate 4,824,646, forward strand.
AGGCTGCGCATCTATATAGCAATTATAAGATTAAGGATCAGGCTCGAGGCAGAGTTTACCTTCACTCGAGGTGACAGACTCGAGGCGACATACCTGTAGACTCGAGGCAATTCACACCTTCATAGATGCAACTTCAATGACCTCAAGATGACTGACTTGAGGTAATAATTCTTGAGACTCGAGGCAAAAACATACTTCAGTAAATACAATTTTGAAGGGCTGCCTCGAGGCTGCAATATTGCCTGGAGGTAATTTGACAGCAAAAACATCAACTGATACAACGTGATTTAGTCAATGATAAAAACATTTTCCTTATCTTTTTCAATGTATATCTTCTTTGTAAATCTTAGTTATCATCAAAACACCAATGGGAGCTAACATTCTCCCCCTTTTTGATGATGACAAGATTTGAGAAAGAAGGAATTCAAAATAGATTTAGGACTTTATAAAATCACAGTTGATACATATTAAGGAGATAAATGCATGAAGAACTCAATTAAGCTAAATGAGATAATCACAGACAATAAAACATATAGCTTAATTAGTTTAAGGAAGCATTAACCAGAGAATGCTTTAGCAAGAGTCATAACAAGAAATAAGCAAGAAATATCCATAAGCCAAGAGAAGAAGCTTGCAACAAATTAACTTAACAAAAATAGCTCTAAGCAGCAAATAGCAAATTGACCAAAATGACATCTTCACTCTTTCTCATAGGTCTTCTCCCCCTTTGGCATCCATCAAAAAAGAAGGGTGTTACAAGGGAGGCTTCTGGTATTGAGAGGAAAAGGGATGAGAGGAGGTAGGAAATGGTAAAGGTGAGTAATGGATGATAGAGAGGATAGGTGATGTGGATAGGATAGAAGTGGTGGAAAGGATTGGAGATGTGGATATAAGAGTGTCCAAATCATCTTCTCCAAACAACTCTGCTGTGGAGGTTCCAGAATAGGTAATTTTCATATTGGCAGAGGTAGTAGGAGGAATGGGGATAGAGACTGGAGCAGAAGCAGGAGTGGGTGATTGGATAGGGATGGAGTGAAAGTCAAATGATGGTGAAGGAGATTGAGGTGAAGGTGGTTTGGTGTTTGGAATTTTAGAGGCAGAGCCACTACCCATAGAGAGAAGTTTATCAACCTTGTGAGAGAGAGTCCAGAGTGTATTGTGCATGTTGGTGATTGAGGCGCTATGATCATCCAAGTGTCCTTGAAGGTTGCTAACTTCATCCTTGAAAGTTCCAACTTCTTCCAGAAGATCCTCTTGGTTGTCTTCAAGCTTAGTAACCTTTTGCATCAATGTACCAATTTCAAACTCCAACTTGACAGAGAGAGAGTTTTGAGCTGCCATAGATATATACAAAGGATCTAAGCTGTCCGCGATTGCTTTTTCCATAATGACCTTTATTTGAGCTCCCAAAGAGAATGGAGCAGGCTGAGATGTTAATTCTGGACCAGGCTCAGGATGCTCTTGTTGACCAGAAGCAGTAGCTTTTGGTTTGGATGTTTTGGACCTAGAAGGCGCAGGAGCTCTAGATTGCCCAGAACCCTCTTGGAAATTTATCTTCATCAAGTTGAGGATGTGCTGACCAAACACTTCAGGTGTCTTTGCTTCCTCATCTTTCTCTAAGTACCAAATACGCTCATGGAACAAAATGACAGACACAAGGCTTGGGAAAGGAATTGGAGAAGTTTTCTTGGAATGCATGACATATTTTTTTAATTCCCTAAAAATCCAGTGACCAAGATTATGTGGAATCTGGTCAACAATGGAAGAAAACATGGTAAGATCTCGTTGAGTGAAATGGGTAAAATTTTTGCCTTTCTAAACAAAGTTCCTTGAGTATATATACCACAAGGCCCGATGTTTGGGTGGCATGTCAACGGGATTAAACGAAAGAGACCCTATAGGTTCACTCAATGGCTCATCTGGTCGAAGAATTTGAAAAATATGTTCATTATCATAATGAACCTGAGGGACAGGAGGTGGATTTGAAATTTGCAACAAATCATTTAAATAATAAGGGGTAATTTCAATCATCTTCCCTCTCACAGAAGTAAAAATTCTTTCTTCAGCAATGTGATTGTGCTTATCCAAAAGAGTATGCACATACATATTGAAATAGAAGACTCTGACCAAAGTTGGACTGAATGAAGCATGGATTCCTAGAAAAGATGCATAATTTTCATACCAAGGGAAAAGGTCCAGATTACACTCAGTTTTCAGTTTTTATAAATTCACAGAGACTACAGGACAGAAGCTCCTAACAGCAAAGTCTTTATTGAACTTCTTTCCATCCTCAGAGGAGAATAGAATAGGATTACTAGCAAAGCCTATTGGCGGATGAGCAGAGGGGATGTCATAAATAGAAATGATAGAGGGAGTTTCGAATACCTTCGACCCTGATTGTTGAACAGAGTCTTTGGAGGCAGAGGCTGATGCTCTGGAAGGAGTAGCATAAAACTTTGAAGCTTTTGAAGCGGAGACAGAGCCTGATTGACTCTTGGAAGTTCCTCGAAAATCAGAAGAAGCAATGGCCATCTTCTTCTTTGAAGAAGTGGGTGTGGCAGCAGCTGCTTCCTTTTGTTTTTGTACCAGGGCTTTCTTGTCCACAGGTTTCTTCAGTGGAATTTCTGAGGGTTCTTCAATTCGCAAATTCTTGGGCTTTTTTGGATTTTCCTCTTCGAACGAAACCTTAGGAAGAAAGCGTTTGGGTGCCATTTTCATTCGTTGAGGGCGCTCTGACTGAGGAAGTGAGGTTGATTCAGAAGCTACGAAATCTAGGTCTTTGGGTTTTGATTTGGATTTCTTTGGAATTGAAGGATTCTTTGTTTTGGGAGGCATTAGGGTTTAGTGACAGATGATAGAGATGAAACAAAGAAGAGAGATGAGAAGTGCGGAGAGACGCGGGAGAAAAAAAATGAAGAGCCAAGCGACACAGGCAAACATATAATTAGAAATTTAAAATTTAACTCGAGATATGCATGTTAGCCTCTGTTAGTTCTCATTGTGTTTTGATGATTAATAACAATTGTAAACATGAGAGAATGTTTTTGTCAAAGATTGGTAAAGCATGTTGATTTCAATTCAAAAACATTCTGTCAGCGCCAAACTCGAGCTTGGCTACACAAACTCGAGCTTGCCCTTCTACAGAAAGCAAACCAGGCTATTTTGTATTTTTCTAAACTTGAGCTTGGTTCATAAACTTGAGCTTGAAGGTTTTCAAAGTTTACTCATATTCTGAGTAAGCTCGAGCTTACACCTGGAAGCTCGAGTTTACGAAGGTTTGAGGATTTTATCAAGTTACTCAAATTGCAAACTCAAGCTTATTAGTTTTAAGCTCAAGCTTGCTTCTTCCAGAGACTTTTCTCAATGAGTTTACAAATGTGTAAACTTGAGCTTGCAGTTACAAGCTCGAGGTTACCTCTGGCAGAAACTATTGACAAGTGAAAACCTTTCCCTAAACTTGAGCTTATCATTTTTACTGTAGAGTTTGTCCTCTTACAAATGGTTTACAAAAGTTGTAAACGCGAGCTTGGCATCCCAAACTCGAGCTTGCATCAGACAAAAAGTTTTCACTTATTCCTTTAAAGAGTAAACTCAAGTTTAAAGTTGTAAACTCGAGCTTGCGTCTGACAAAAATCTTTCAAAGTTTTTTAAACCTTTGGCAAACTCGAGCTTGCCCTTGCAAGCTCAAGTTTGGGTCAGACAGAGAGCATTGTCATATTTTGAGCTTAGCAAACTCAAGTTTACATCTCTAAGCTCAAGCTTTCATTTTGTGAACTAAAACTATTTTTGACATGAATAGTGCCAAACTCGAGCTTACACACTAATAGACTCGAGCTTGCCTTTTTCCATTTTGGCTCTCAAAATGATTTCAAATATATTTCCCCGACAATTGCTAAACTCTAGTTTATTCACTTACAAGCTCGAGCTTGAGACTTCCAGAGGCAAAACTCAGTTTAAATGAAGACCAAACTCGAGCTTGGTATAGTAAACTCGAGCTTGGAACTTCAGAACAGATGAACGCATCTGAGTGAATTTTGTTCAGTTTGATTTATACTTTAGCTTGTTTCTGCGAATTGGTTACTTATGATTTATATGATTCATATCAATATTTCCTAACCAGATTTAACCAGTTTGCTTATGAGATTACAGAAGATCTAGGTTTGTTTAAAAGAAGACTTTAAGACAAACAACTTGACAAATTGCAATATTATATTGTATCTCTCATCCAAAGCAATGGTTACAACCTGGAAGGCAGCACCACCATTCTCCAAGACAGAAAGCTAGCATCCACCGTTCTTAAGCAGCTGGACAACATTATACAATTGCCTCCACTAAGCATAACAGTATGGAACATACTATTCTGGAGCCAAATTTCAAATATTCAAATCTGCAACAGCCATATTCAAACAGATTTGTTCACAACAGCTAGATTCATGGAGACACACTCACAACAGCTATATTTTCGAATCAGATCAAGTCTCAACGGATCTACAACGTTCACAAGCTTCAAACCAGTATAAATACATGAAGCTTTGAAGTCTGCAAGCAGAGAAGACACACACAGAAAACACATACAAAGTTCTGAGTCTTTTACTGCTTATATTTCTCATTTGTATCTTTGATACATTTTGCTTCAGTGCTTATCTTTATTCACTCTTTAAGAGAATTTATTTCTGTAAATCATTCTTTGTAAGAATCTCAAAGTTGTGGGACTTTGAGGTTGGGTTATCAGATTACAACTTGTAAAGGGGAGTGTATCCTAGAGAGACTTTGGTGATTTCCTTCACTTTCATTTGGTATCAGAGCATAGGTTATCTGTTTAAAGGATTAACATCCTAGATCAAAGATCCAATGGAAGGAATTCTACCCAATGGAGCTTCAATCAACAGACCTCCAGGTTTCAATGGAGAACATTACTCCTTCTGGAAGACTAAGTTCAGAGTTTATGTAATGTCAACTGAATATGGCCTATGGAGGGTGTTCGAGAGAGGAAATTATGAACCAGCATCAATTGAAGATTGTGTCAGAACTCCCAAGCTAGAAGAAGAGTATGATGAGAATGACAGAAAGCAAGTCACTCTCAACATGAAAGCAATTCACATGCTGCAAAGTGCTTTAAGCCAAAAAGGGTATTTTCGAATTTGCACTTTGACATCTGCTAAAGCTATGTGGGATGCTCTTGAGATAGCCCATGAAGGGACAGCTGGAATCAAGGAAAATCGAGTAAATACTCTCATGACTGAATATGATTTATTTCGTATGAAGTCTGGAGAATCCATTGGTGAATTCCAGCTTAGATTCACTCATCTGATCAACCAACTTGCTGCATTAGGAAAAGTGTATGATCAACCTGTCCAAGTGAGGAATATACTAAATATCCTCAGCAAGGAATGGGAAGCTAAGGTCACTACAATCGAAGAAGCTCGTGGTGAATCAATGGCTTCAGTGGCAGCTCTATTTGGCAGTCTATTTGAATATGAAGGAAGGATCAAATTCAGAAAAGGACTTGATGAGATTGATGGCAAGAACAAAGGAATTTCCCTCAAAACTGTCAAAGAGGTAAAATCAGATGATGAGGAAGATGAAGATGCTGAGCTAGGCATGATGGTGCAAAGGTTCAAGAAATTCTACAAAAAGGACCAAGCCTACAGAAAGTTTCACAAGAGTAGCTCTAGCACAGAAACAAAGAAACCTATCATATGCTATGAATGTGAAAAGCCTGGCCACATACAGTCTGAATGTCCACAGCTGAAGAACAAAGAAAAGAAATTCAGTAAGTTCAAAAGAAGAGCTTATGTTTCAGCTATTTGGGGCGACAGCTCATCCGATGAAGATGAAGCTGAAGAAGAAGAAGATAGAGCTAATATCTGTCTTGTGGCTCAAGAGGAGGATTCAGAAAACGAAGAGGTTTGTCTTAGAGCATCAAAATCCAACAAATGGTTCATTGACAGTGGATGCTCAAGATATATGACGGGAGACGAATCTAAATTTACTACTATTAAACCTAAGGATGGTGGCAAGGTAACATTTGGTGGAAATCAATCCGGAAGGATTGCTGGAATTGGAGAAGTTGGAAACAACGAAGGACCACAAATTAAAGATGTCTACCTTATGGAAGGATTATGTCACAACCTCCTTAGTGTGAGTCAAAGCACAGATAAAGGTAACTTAGTTATCTTTAATTCTGAAAATGTTTAATTGTGAGCAAAGATGTTCTCTCCTTAGATAACATTAGAACTAAAGCTTTATTTAGAGCTCCTAGAGAAGGTAATTGTTATACTCTCAATCTCTCTAGTAATTACATTTTACGAAAATTGCTTTGTTGGTAACTTGGATGAAAGTTGGCTTTGGCATAAACGATTAGCTCATGTTAATATGTTTCAACTTGACAAGTTACAGAAAAATGATTTGGTTATTGGTTTACCAAAATTACAGTTTTAAAACGACATGATTTGTGATGCATGTCAAAAGGGTAAACAAACCAAGTCTTCCTTCAAATCTAAAAATGAAATGTCAACTAATAGACCAGCTATAGTAAAGAGCCTTGGTGGCAATCTTTATACTTTGGTCATAGTTGATGATTTCTCTAGATTTGCATGGACCATATTTTTATCTTCAAAAGATGAAACATTTGATCAATTTGTTGTATTTGCCAAGAAGGTCCAAAACGAGAAAGGATTATCTATTGCAGGAATTCGTACAGATCATGGTAGAGAATTTGAAAATCATGCCTCTGGAGAATTCTGTGATAATATGGGCATTCATCACAATTTCTCAGCAACAAGAACTCCTCAACAAAATGGAGTTGTTGAAAGAAAGAATAGAGTCCTCACTGAGATGGCAAGGGCCATGCTGAATGAAAATCAGACTTCTCAGGTGTTATGGGCTGATGCTATGAGCACTGCGTGCTACATTTCAAATCGAGCTTATCTCCGGAAGAAGTTGAACAAAACTCCCTATGAACTGTACAAAGGAAGAAAACCCAATATAGCTCATTTGCACATCTTTGGATGCAAATGTTTCATCCACAACAATCGTAAGGACAACTTGGGAAAATTTGATTCTAAGTTGGATGAAGGTATATTTTTGGGTTATTCAAATATAAGTAAAGCCTATAGAGTCTTTAACACTAGAACACGTATTGTTGAAGAATCTATGCATGTTGTATTCTGTTAAACCAAACTAGACAAATCCTTGGATGATGATGATGATGTTTCTCCTATTTCAAATCAATCTGGTTCTGAAACATTTCCTACTTTAACAAATTCTGAAAAACCTTTGGAAAAGGAATCTGAATTTGAAAATCATTGTGAAAATGTTTGTGAAAACACTGATCAACACCAACCTAAATCATGGAGATACAGTAGGAGTCATCCTCTGGATCAAGTGATAGGTGATGTTAATCAAGGAGTAAGAACCAGAAAAAGCACTTTGAATGAAGTCACGTTTTCTGCATTCATTTCTAAAATTGAACCCTCTAAAATTGATGAAGCCCTTTCAGACAATGATTGGGTGATAGCAATGCAAGAGGAGTTACATCAATTTGAAAGAAATCAAGTTTGGGATCTGGTACCTAGGCCTAAAGACGATCCGGTTATTGGCACCAAATGGGTATTCAAAAACAAACGTGATGAATCTGCCATAATTGTTCGAAACAAGGCAAGGCTAGCTGCAAAAGGCTATAATCAAGAAGAAGGAATTGATTATGAAGAAACTTATGCTCCAGTGGCTAGATTGGAAGCTATAAGAGTTCTTCTAGCTTTTGCTTGTATTAAAGGATTCAAACTTTATCAAATGGATGTCAAATCTGCATTTTTAAATGGTTTTATTCAATAGGAAGTTTATGTTGAACAACCTCCTAGTTTTCAAAATGATCATCATCCAGATCATGTTTATCGCCTCAAGGAAGCATTATATGGTCTTAAGCAAGCTCCTAGAGGTTGGTATGAGCGATTAAGCAAATTCCTTCTTGATCAAGGATTTGTTAGAGGTAAAACATATAAAACTCTCTTCATAAAGAACAATAAACTTAATGAAATTTTAATTGTTCAAATATATGTTGATGATATAATATTTGGTGCTTCTAACAATGCTTTGTGTGAAGAGTTTGCTAAGAACATGCAGGGAGAATTTGAGACGTCCATGATGGGAGAACTCGACTATTTCCTTGGTCTGCAAATTAAGCAAAGAAAAGAATGAATCTTCATTTCTCAGCCCAAGTATCTCAATGACCTGTTGAAGAAGTTTGGGATGGATGAATGCAATGGAGCTGATACTCCAATGAGCCCAACCACTGCCTTGGATGCTGATGAAGAAGGGAAGGACTTCAACATTACAAAGTATAGAGGAACGATTGGATCATTACTCTATCTCACGATGGCCGAATCCCGACATCCAATTCAATGTGGGGATGTGTGCAAGATTTCAATCTGCTCCCAAGGAGTCACATCCGAGAATGTGAAAAGAATTTTCAAATATCTTGCGACACAAAGACTCTTGGCCTATGGTTTCCCAAAGGTCAACTCCGAACATTTGGTGGCATATTGATTCAGATCATGTTGGATATAAGACGGATAGAAAGAGCACAAGTGGCCAATGTGAATTTCTTGGTGGTTCCCTTGTTTCATGGTTTAGCAAGAAGCAAACAAGTGTTCTTTGTATCCTCTACTGAAGCTGAATATGTGGCTGCATCTAGTTGTTGTGCTCAAGTTCTTTGGCTCAAGCAACAAATATCTGACTTGGGAATCAACTTGAAGGAGATCCCAATATTGTGTGACAACACAAGCACAATAAGCTTGGCTAAGAATCCAGTACAACATACTCGAACCAAGCATATTGATGTGAGACATCATTTCATAAGGCATCATGTTCAGAAGAAAGATGTCAAAGTCATGTTCATCCCAACACATCTCCAACTTGCTGACGTCTTCACAAAGTCATTAGCAAAAGAACAATTTGTGTTCATATGAAGAGAATTGGGAATGGTAAATCCCAATGAGTTGTAAGTAGCTCTTACTTTAATGTTAGTTATGTGTTTTTATGATTACAATTTACTAACTTAAGCATCAGAGTATCTAGATGTGTTTTATGCAGAGCATTTATAATGATAAACAACTCTGACATCTTGCTAAAGTTTGCTGTCAAGAGAGGCAAACTCGAGCTTAGCAGTGTAAGCTCGAGCTCGAGAGAGTCAGAGAGAAAATGAAATTGTGGAGAAATCCAAACTCGAGCTTATAAGTGAGTGAATTCGAGCTTGTAGAGGAATTTCAAGAGTTCACACATACACTCTTGAAGTCCAGGTTAGTACAAGTTTATGCAAACTCAAGCTTAGCTTCCTAAACTCGAGCTTGCCGTGCTTTTTATATATGTAAAACCTGACTGTTCCTCTTCACTTTACACAACTCTCGAGCTTGTTCCTATTCCCTCTCAAAAACCTCTCATCTTCTTCGATAAAGCCCAGCGAAAATGGCCCCAGAACACTCTACTTCTGACAATGTCGCTAATTCAGAAACCCAATCCACTCAAACTCCTAACCCTGAATGCCCTACACGGACGAAAATGATCCCAAAACGTTTCAATACTGGGATAGACACCCAAATCCATGGAGTTACAGCAACTCATTCGACTCGTACCTCCAGAACAAAAGGAATCAAAATTAGAGACAAGCCAGAGGCTCCCAAGAAACGGGCAAATCCAGAACAAGCATCCAGCAAAGGGAAAGACAAAATTCCAGAGGTCACTGCAACTTACTAGTCCAAACGATCCAAGAAGACAGCCTCTAGGACTGGTCAAGCAAGTTCACAAGTTCCTTCAGCTTCTCAGCAACAAGAGGAACCTACTCCTCAGGTATTCAAAGAAAATCCTGCTCTGTATGAAATTAATAATCATACCACTATACCAGTAGGATTTTCATTAGAACCTATTCGACTAGAAGGAGAAGATGCCATTAAGTTTAAGGAACGTTTTGGTTCAAAAGTCTTCTGTCCAATTGTTTCTGTTAATCTTGCCCAGCTTAAACGTGAATGCAATTTGGATCTTTTTCCATGGCTGAAACAATTTGAAAATCTGATTTCTATAAGTGCCTCTTACAGCCCCACTCTTGTCAAGGTATTCTATCATGGCATGTCTTACAATAACTTGCTGGACAATGATGGCAATTTAGTTGAGGAAAGGGTCACTATATTTATTAGAGGAAAACATATCACTATTTCTCCTTCCTATTTAAACTCTATTCTTCAAATTTCAAATCCTCCACCTGTAGCCTCATTGAACTATACTGATAGGCAAATCTATGAACTGTTAAGACCCAATGAGCCTATTCCAGAGGGATTATAAATTCTCAATTTTGAACCTGGATCAATGAAGCCCACATTCAGGGCTATCTGGTACATTTACACCAGAAATCTCATACAGAAACGAGGTAGCTTCACCCATTTCGTGAAGAAGGATTATCCTATCTTTGCTTCCATTATTGCCAAGGTACCTCACAATATTGGGTACTAGATTTTTCAAGAAATGGTTAAATTTCGTTTCGCATCCAGAAAAACCTCCCGAATTCCTTTTGCTAGCCTTATTTCTGTGATTCTATTCCATGAGAAAATTTGGTACTTGCCTGCCAAAGAGAAACAAGAAAAACCTCAAGTTTTTGGGAGACACATTTTAAACCTTATGAGAATAAATGTCGAAGAAGATTATGGCCATTCAAGAGCTCCACCTCTGTCAAGGCCAACCAAATCAAGAGCCACTCAGTCTAGAGTCCAGGAAGCTCAGAGTGCTCCTCCTCCTCCTCCATCTCAGCCTATGCCTTCTGATTTGAATGCAAGGATCAAAGAGATAGTTGACAAAGCTATTTCTGATCTCACTGATAGGGTAGAGACAGAAGTTGGAAAATTGGTGTTTGAAGTGATTCAAGGGCACAATAATTTGGTGGATACTTAGGAAGGTTTCAATATAGGCCAGGAAGAGCTGAAAGAAGGTCAGGCAGCACTGAAAAAGGAAGTTAAAGACATTAGTGGTCAGCTTGGAGATCATTCAGCAAACATATCCACTCTTTTGGTCACTATGATGAGTCTTAGCGACAAAATGGACAAAATCCTGAAGAATCAGTCAATGTCTGCTTCTGGTTCTGGTTTTGATGCCTCTACCTCAGCAGGACCTAGTTCTAAACCAGACCCCGCACCCTCAATTGAACCTCAATCCTCTCCATCCTTTACCTTTGCCACTCAACCTGAGCACATCACTCCACCTACCACCACTGAACCTCCCTCTCACACCTCCCCTGCCATAGACTCTCCTCCAACCACACCCTTGTTTGCTGATGACAAAGGGGGAGAAAAGCAAGAGTGAAAAGTGGAGAGAAACAGTCTTTGCATTGTAGTTTGTTTATTTCTTTTGTATATTTGCTTTTGAAACTCTATTGTTTAGTTATGATCATTTCTTTTTGGTTAGTCAAAACTCTAATGGTATCTTACAATGTATTCTGATGAATGATCATGATTTGCAGTATGTTATGATTTTGATGAATGATTAAGTTCTGCATTTTGAAGATAGCTGCTAAACTCTGATGTATGATTCTGATATATTGTATGATGGCAATAGAAAGCTCATTATTCTCTGTTAGCTGATTAAAATGAATGGTTCATGTTTGCTTATCTGTTTCTATGCTAAAACTGAGTTAATCAATTCGTGCCTCGAAATTTCAAATTTGCAAATGCTTTTATCAAAAACCGCTTTCTCTATGCTCAAATGATCAAATCTATTTTTGAAAAGAAACAAATGTTTACAAGTGTTTGTCATCATCAAAAAGGGGGAGAATGTTAGTTCTCATTGTGTTTTGATGATTAATAACAATTGTAAACATAAGAGAATGTTTTTGTCAAAGATTGGCAAAGCATGTTGATTTCAATTCAAAAACATTTTGTCAGTGCCAAACTCGAGCTTGGCTACGCAAACTCGAGCTTGCCCCTCTACAGAAAGCAAACCAGGCTATTTTGTATTTTTCTAAACTTGAGCTTGGTTCATAAACTTGAGCTTGAAGGTTTTCAAAGTTTACTCATATTCCCGAGTAAGCTCGAGCTTACACTGGAAGCTCGAGTTTACGAAGGTTTGAGGATTTTATCAAGTTACTCAAATTGCAAACTCAAGCTTATTAGTTTTAAGCTCAAGCTTGCTTCTTCCAGAGACTTTTCTCAATGAGTTTACAAATGTGTAAACCCGAGCTTGCAGTTACAAGCTCGAGCTTACCTCTGGCAGAAACTATTGACAAGTGAAAACCTTTCCCTAAACTTGAGCTTATCATTTTTACTGTAGAGTTTGTCCTCTTACAAAGGGTTTACAAAAGTTGTAAACTCGAGCTTGCATCAGACAAAAAGTTTTCACGTATTCCTTCAAAGAGTAAACTCAAGTTTAAAGTTGTAAACTCAAGCTTGCGTCTGACAAAAATCTTTCAAACTTTTTAAAACCTTTGGCAAACTCGAGCTTGCCCTTGCAAACTCAAGTTTGGGTCAGACAGAGAGCATTGTCATATTTTGAGCTTAGCAAACTCAAGTTTACATCTCTAAGCTCAAGCTTGCATTTTGTGAACTAAAACTATTTTTGACATGAATAGTGCCAAACTCGAGCTTACTCACTAATAGACTCGAGCTTACCTTTTCCATTTTGGCTCTCAAAATGATTTCAAATATGTTTCCCCGACAATTGCTAAACTCGAGCTTACTCACTTACAAGCTCGAGCTTGAGACTTCCAAAGGCAAAACTCAAAGTTTAAATGAAGACCAAACTCGAGCTTGGTATAGTAAACTTGAGCTTGGAACTTCAGAACAGATGAACGAATCTGAGTGTATTTTGTTCAGTTTGATTTATACTTTAGCTTGTTTCTGCGAATTGGTTGCTTATGATTTATATGATTCATATCAATATTTCCTAACCAGATTTAACCAGTTTGCTTATGAGATTACAGAAGATCTAGGTTTGTTTTAAAGAAGACTTTAAGACAAACAACTTGACAACTTGCAATATTATATTGTATCTCTCTTCCAAAGCAATGGTTACAACCTGGAAGGCAGCACCACTATTCTCCAAGACAGAAAGCTAGCATCCACCGTTCTTAAGCAGCTGGACAACATTATAAAATTGCCTCCACTAAGCATAACAGTATGGAACATACTATTCTGGAGCCAAATTTCAAATATTCAAATCTGCAACAGCCATATTCAAACAGATTTGTTAACAACAGCTAGATTCATGGAGACACACTCACAACAACTATATTTTCAAATTAGATCAAGTCTCAACGGATCTACAACGTTCACAAGCTTCAAACCAGTATAAATACATGAAGCTTTAAAGTCTGCAAGCAGAGAAGACACACACAGAAAACGCATACAAAGTTCTGAGTCTTTTACTGCTTATATTTCTCATTTGTATATTTGATACATTGTTCTTCAGTGCTTATCTTTATTCACTCTTTGAGAGAGTTCATTTCTGTAAATCATTCTTTGTAAGAATCTCAAAGTTGTGGGACTTTGAGGTTGGGTTATCATATTACAACTTGTAAGGGGGAGTTTATCCTAGAGAGAGGATAACTTTCGAGTACAGAGTGTGTATCTGATTTGAGTGATAGTAGAAAAACCCATAGAGTTTGGGGACTAGACGTAGGTCAAGAGTTAAGACCGAACCAGTATAAATCTTCTGTGTCAAGCTCTTCTTCTCTATCTCTATTTACCTTGGTTAAACATCTGTTTTGTGGGTGATCAGAAAAGAATTTTTAAAATCCCTAATTCACCCCCTCTTGGTGATTTCCTTCACTTTCAGCCTCGAGGTTGCTAACTCGAGATTACACTTACTAACTCGCGGTAATGAAGAAAAGTATATCAAACCTGGATGCGACGTTACCTCGAGGTACCACTTACTAACTCGAGGGAAAAAGTACTCTCCATTCTTCTAACTTTTTGTCTGGGTTTGACTCAAGGTGGGTTCCTTGCCTCGGGGTAAAAATTGCTCTCTATCGTTTTAACTTTCTGTCTTCATTCACCTCAAGGTGGTTGCTTTGCCTCGGGGTAAATACTACTCTCCATCGTTCTAACTTTCTATCTGCATTTGCCTCGAGGTTGCCTCGTTGACTCGAGGTAATTTTCTTCCTCTTGAATTCTTTTGAGATTTCTGTTGACTAGACTCGAGGTGCATATCTAATTGCCTTGAGGTACATTTTACTCCTTCGTGTAACATGATCCTACAAAAACATTGGCTAGATACTCTGATGCTAAAGTTAGTTTCCAATCATCATCAAAACATAATTAACAAGTTTGAGCTAATATTTTACTTACAGTTCATTGGGATTTACCATTCCCAATTCCCTTCTAATATATGTGAATTGTTCTTTTGCCAATGGTTTGGTGAAAATGTCAGCAAGTTGCAAGTGGGTAGGTATGAACAACACATTAACATCTTTCTTTTGAACATGATCTCTGATAAAATGATGTCTAACATCAATATGTTTGGTTCGGGTATGATGAACTGGGTTCTTTGCCAAGCTTATTGTGCTGGTATCGTCACACAGAATTGGAATCTCTTTGAAATGGAGTCCCAAATCTTGAAGTTGTTGCTTGAGCCACAGAACTTGAGCACAGCAACTTGATGCAGCAATAGATTCAGCTTCAGTTGTTGACACAGCACACGACGTTTGTTTCTTACTGAACCATGAGATAAGTGATCCACCAAGGAATTGACATTGTCCACTTGTACTCTTTCTATCTGTCTTGTATCCAGCATGATCTGAATCTGAATATGCTACAAGATGTTCTAGTTGACCTTTGGGAAACCATAATCCAAGGCTCTTTGTATCAACAAGATATCTAAAAATTCTCTTTACATTTTCAGCATGAGATTCCTTTGGCACAGGCTGAAACCTTGCACACATTCCAACACTGAATTGAATGTCAGGGCGGCTTGTAGTGAGGTAGAGTAATGATCCAATCATTCATCTATAATTTGTAATATTGAAGTCCTTCCCTTCTTCATCAGCATCCAGTGAGGTAGTTGAACTCATTGGAGTATCAGCTCCATTACATTGATCCATTCCAAACTTCTTGAGTAGGTCATTGAGATACTTGGTCTGGGATATGAAGATTTCATCCTTCTTTTGTTTAATTTGCAGACCAAGGAAATAGTTGAGTTCTCCCATCATGGACATCTCAAATTCACCCTGCATCATCTCAGAGAATTCCTTGCACAGGGTATCATTAGTAGCACCGAAGATTATGTCATCCACATAAATTTGCACAACTAAAATTTCATTAAGTGTATTATTCTTAATAAACAATGTAGTGTCTGCTTTTCCTTTGACAAATCCTCGATCAAGAAGAAATTTGCTTAATCTCTCATACCAAGCTCTAGGAGCTTGTTTGAGACCATACAAGGCCTTTTTCAAACGAAAAACATGATCAGGATGGGATTCATTTTCAAAACCGGGAGGTTATTCAACATATACTTCTTCTTGAATAAAACCATTAAGAAAAGCACTTTTAACATCCATTTGATAGAGTTTGAATCTTTTGATACATGCAAAGGCTAATAGTACTCGTATAGCTTCCAATCTAGCCACTGGAGCATATGTTTCCTCATAATGAATACATTCTTCTTGATTATAGCCTTTGGCAACCAATCTAGCCTTGTTTCTGACTATGATTGTAGATTCATCTCGTTTGTTCTTGAATACCCATTTGGTGCCAATGACCGGGGGGTCTTTAGGCCTAGGTACCAAATCTCAAACTTGATTTCTTTAAAATTGATGCAATTCCTCTTGCATTGCTATAACCCAATCATTGTCTGATAGGGCTTCATCAATCTTAGAGGGTTCAATTTCAAATATAAAAGCTGCAAAGGTAACTTCATTTAAAATGCTCTTTCTAGTTCTCACACCTTTATTGACATCACCTATTACTTGATCTAATGGGTGACTTCTACTATATTTCCAAGCATGAGGTTGAGATGGTGGGTGTTCTTCACAAGCATTTTCAGGTTCAACTTCTAAAATATTTTCTGAAGTTTCAGGAGTAGAGGAAGTTTTTGAAAATGTTTGAGTTGGACAAATAGGTTCATCTTCATCAAGAGATTTGTCAGATATAGATTCAAAGAACACAACATGAATTGATTCTTCTGCAATACGTGTTCGTAGATTAAAAACTCTGTAAGCTCTACTTCTATTTGAATAACCAAGAAAGATACCTTCATCGGACTTAGGACCGAACTTTCCTAAGTTATCATTACCATTGTTATGAATGAAACACTTACATCCAAATATGCGTAGATGTGCTAAGTTTGGCTTTCTTCCTTTGTAAAGCTCATACGGAGTCTTGTTGAGCTTCTTTCGAAGATATGCTCGGTTTGACACATAACATGCAGTACTCATTGCATCGCCCAAAAGACTTGAGAGGTCTTGTTCTCATTCAAAGACGCCATTAGGGCCATTTGAGTAAGAACACGATTCTTTCTTTCAACCACACCATTCTGTTGTGGTGTTCTTGGAGCAGAAAAATTGTGGTCAATACCATGAGCATCACAAAACTCCGTGAAAGCATGGTTTTCGAACTCTTCTCCATGATCCGTCCGTATACCTGAAATGCATATACCTTTCTCGTTCTGTATTTTCTTGGCAAATATAAAGAATAGATCAAATGTTTCATCTTTAGAAGATAAAAATATAGTCCAAGTGAATCGAGAGAAATCATCAACTATAACTAGAGTGTATAAATTACCACCAAGACTCTTAACTCTAGCTGGTCCTACTAAATCCATGTGAAGTAATTGAAGGGGTCTGTTAGTTGAGATTTCAGGTTTGTTTTTGAAAGAAGATTTAGTCTGTTTACCTCTCTGACAAGAGTCACAGATCATATCATTTTTAAAATGAATTTTAGGTAATCCAAGAACTAAATCTTTTCTTAACAACTTGTCCAGTTGGAACATATTTACATGAGCCAAATGTTTATGCCATAACCAACTCTCATTCAAGTTGCTAACAAAACAATTTTCAGAATTCACATTAGGAAGATTCAAAGTATAACAGTTACCTTCTCTTGATGTTTTGAACAAGGTTTTAAGATTACCTTTGTCGATTGGAAGATCATCCTTATCCACGATTGTTAGTTCTCAATGTGTTTTGATGATTAATAACAATTGTAAACATGAAAGAATGATTTTTGTTAGAAATTGGTAAAACATGTTGTTTGTAATGCAAAAACATTTCTGTCAGCTCCAAACTCGAGCTTGGGTCTCCAAACTCAAGCTTGCCCCTTACAGAAAGAAAACCAAGCTATTTTGCATTTTCTAAACTTGAGCTTGGTCCATAAACTTGAGCTTGAAGGTTTTCAAAGTTTACTCATATACTTCGAGTAAGCTCGAGCTTGCACTGTAAGCTTGAGCTTACGAAGGTTTGAGGATTTTATCAAGTTACTCAAATTGCAAACTCAAGCTTATTAGTTTTAAGCTCAAGCTTGCCTCTTCCGAGACTTTTCTCAATGAGTTTACAAATATGTAAACTCGAGCTTGCATGATCACAAGCTCGAGCTTACCTCGCGTAATCCTCTAAACTTGAGCTTATCATTTTTTGTAGAGTTTGTGAGTTTACAAAAGTTGTAAACTCGAGCTTGGCATACCAAGCTCGAGCTTGCACGCATTAAAGTTTTCAAGTTTTTCCTTCAAAGAGTAAACTCAAGTTTAAGACTGTAAACTCAAGCTTGCGTCGACAAAAATCTTTCAAAGTTTTTTAAAACCATTGCCAAACTCGAGCTTGCCCTTGCAAGCTCAAGCTTGGGTCGACGCAGAGCATTGTCATATTTTGAGCTTTAGCAAACTCAAGCTTACTCCTCTAAGCTCAAGCTTGCATTTTGTGAACTAAAATTATTTTTGACATCAATAGTGCCAAACTCGAGCTTACTCACTAATAAGCTCAAGCTTGCATTTTTCCACTTTGGCTCTCAAAATGAATTAAAACATGTTTCCCCGACAAATGCTAAACTCGAGCTTACTCATTTACAAGCTCGAGCTTGAGACTTCCAGAGGCAAAACTCAAGTTTTAAATGAAGACCAAACTCGAGCTTGGTATAGTAAACTCGAGCTTGGAACTTCAGAACAGATGAACGCATTCGGGTGTATTTTGTTCAGTTTGATTTATGCTTTAACTTGATTTCGCGAATTGGTTGTATATGATTTATATGATTCATATCAATATTTCCTAACCAGATTTAACCGGTTTGCTTATGAGATTACGGAAGATCTAGGTTTGTTTTAAAGAAGACTTTAAGACAAACAACTTGACAACTTGCAATATTATATTATATCTTCTTCTCCAAAAGCAATGGGTTACAACCTGGATAGCAACACAACCATTCTCCAAGAAAGAAAGCTAGCCTCCAAACAGCCTGGACAACATTATACAACTACCTCCACTAAACATAACATGCATGGGAACACATTCTTGAGGAGCCAAATTTCAAATATTCAAATCTGCAACAACCATATTCAAACAGATTTGTTCACAACAACTAGATTCATGGAGACACACTCACAAAGCTATATTTTCGAATTAGATCAAGTCTCAACGGATCTACAACGTTCACAAGCTTCAAACCCGTATAAATACATGAGGATTTGAAGTCCGAAAGAAGAGAAGACATATACGTAAAACGCATACAAGAACATCGTCTTTCTTTTCGCTTATATTTCTCATTTGTATCTTTGATACATTGTGCTTCAAGTGCTTATATTTATTCACTCTTTGAGAGAGTTCATTTCGTAAATCATTCTTTGTAAGAATCTCAAAGTTGTGGGACTTTGAGGTTGGGTTATCGATTACAACTTGTAAGGGGGAGTGTATCCTAAGAGAGGATAACTTTCGAGTACGAGTGTGTATCGATTTGAGTGATAGTAGAAAAACCCTGAGAGTCCGGGGATTTGGACGTAGGTCAAGAGTTAAGACCGAACCAGTATAAATCTTCTGTGTCAAGCTCTTCCTCTCTAACTCCATTTACCTTAGTTAAGCATCTGTTGTGTGGGTGATCTGAAAAGAATTTTTAAAATCCCCAATTCACCCCCCCTCTTGGTGATTTCCTTCACTTTCAACGATGAGGCATTCTTCTGAGTCAAAAATGATCCAATTGTTCTTGTCTGCACTTTGGCTCACACTCAGAAGATTATGGCAGAGTCCTTCCACATGGTATACGTCTTTGATCAGGGGTTTTCCTTTTTCACCAATTTCGCCAATTCCAGCGATTTTTCCAGATTGGTTCCCCACAAAGGTTACTTTGCCACCATCCTTTGCATTCATCGTTATGAACTTGGATTGATCTCCCGTCATGTGTCTGGAGCATCCGCTATCAATAAACCACTTACTAGTTTTTTATGCTCTCAGACATACATGTGATTCATATTAGGTCAAGCCTTAGGTACCCATATTTTCTTGGGTCCTTTCAGGTTAGTACGTGCTTTAGATAATGCATAACTTCCTTTTGGTACCCATTGATAATGATGTCTTCATTCCATTCAGCAAGTTCTTCCTTCTTTCATCTCCCAACTTGATGATTCTTCATCATTTAACTTAGGCTCATCATTCTCTGCAACTTCTACCTTCTTCAATATCCAGAAGGCTGATCCTATTCTGAAATTCTTCCAGAATATCTTGTTTTGGCTTTCTGTATCAGCACTTATTCATGTGTAGTCCTTTGTAGCTCAAATATGATGAAGCTTCATTCCAACTTCTGTTTAACTACACTTATTCATGTGTAGCTTCTTTATTAAACTTTGCATCTACATTAAATATAAGAATTAGTCAAAGTAGAAGATAAATGTAGTATGCAACCTTTTTGCTCTTAAGAATGGCATCTATATAAGACATCATCAAAACTAATCATAACCAACAGAAGTCTCCCCCGTCTTTCACAGCGACTTATTACTGAACCACATAGGTCAACCCTTTCTTAGTTTAAGCACCAAATGGTTTGAAACAACTCTATCGGATTTATGCCAGAAACTAGTCCTCTCAGACTTCTTCAGACTCTCGTCTCGACCGGTGCCTCTTCACTGCTCCGTCCACCGGTGCCTCTTCTCAGCTCTGTCCACGTCGCCTTCTGAGATCCAGGTTCCTTTCCTGAACTTTTAGTCAAGGCTGAGATTCAATACCCATTAAATCTCAGGTAACAGTTAACCTCATGTTCAAGTAATAACAGTATATATGACGGATATTCATTACATTTCAGCATCAACCATAAATAGCACACATCAGATGTAAGGTTACAACAATACATAGCACACAAAAAATGTAATGTTAACAGCACAACAATATATAGCACACATCAAATGTAATGTTTGCAACGTTTGCACACTCACCCTGTGCCACGAATCCACGTATCCTCAGCGCTAGGAAAATAACCGTACGGCATTATCATGACTATAACCCGCACAAACTGAATGTCCTAAGCCCCATAAACTTAATCACGGTGTATGACCTAAGATCTGGTCTTGTCCACGACTTCATGAATCATTCAATCATATACATGCATACAAGACATATCAGAGCTAAAGTTACAGTACGCATCCGTGAAAGTGAAGGAAATCACCAAGAGGGGGTGAATTGGGGATTTTTAAAAATTCTTTTTAAAAACACCCACACAACAGATGCTTAACCAAGATAAGATGGAGATAGAGAAGAAGAGCTTAACACAAAAGATTTATACTGGTTAGGTCTTAACTCTTGACCTACGTCCAGTACCCAGACTCTCTGGGTTTTTCTACTATCACTCAAATCAGATACACACTTTGTATTCGAAAGTTATCCTCTCTCTAGGATACACTCCCCCTTACAAGTTGTAATCTGATAACCCAACCTCAAAGTCCCACAACTTTGAGATTCTTACAAAGAATGATTTACATAAATGAACTCTCTCAAAGAGTGAATAAAGATAAGCACTGAAGCACAATGTATCAAAGATACAAATGAATATAATGAGCAGTAAAAGACTCAGATCTTTGTATACGTTTTCTGTGTATGTCTTCTCTGCTTGCAGACTTCAAACCTTCATGTATTTATACTGGATTGAAGCTTGTGATCGTTATGGATCCGTTCAGACTTGGATCAATTTGAAGTTCTAGCTGTTGGGTCCTTGATTGCTGAATATAGATGTTGAGGACTTTGCAGATTTTGAATATTTGAATGTTGGCTCCTCAATAGTGTCTTCCATACTGTTATGCTTAGTGTAGGCAGTTGTTCAGATGTTTCAGATGGTGGATGCTAGCTTTCTGTCTTGGAGAATGGTTGTGCTGCTATCCAGGTTGTAACTCATTGCTTTGGAGGAGAAGATATAATATAATATTGCAAGTCGTCAAGTTGTCGCTTTAAAGTCTTCTTTAAAACAAACCTAGATCTTCTGTAATCTCATAAGCAAACTGGTTAAATCTGGTAAGAAATATTGATATGAATCATATAAATCATAAGCAACCATTTCGCATAATCAAGCTAAAGCATAAATCAAACTAAACAAAATTCACTCAGATGCGTTCATCTGTTCTGAAGTTCCAAGCTCGAGTTTACTAAGGTAAGCTCGAGTTTGCTCTTCATTTAAACTTGGAGTTTTGCCTCTGTAAGACACAAGCTCGAGCTTGTAAGTGAGTAAGCTTGAGTTTAGACCATTGTCGGGGAAACATATTTGAAATCATTTTGAGAGCCAAAATGGAATATGACAAGCTCGAGTCTATTAGTGAGTAAGCTCGAGTTTGGCACTATTCATGTCAAAAATAATTTTAGTTCACAAAATGCAAGCTTGAGCTTAGAGGTGTAAACTTGAGTTTGCTAAGCTCAAAATATGGCAATGCTCTCTGTCTGACCCAAACTTGAGTTTGCAAAGGCAAACTCGAGTTTGTCAAAAATAATAAAAGCTTTGAAAAGTTTCTGTTAGACCTAAGCTTGAGTTTACAACTCCAAACTTGAGTTTACTCTTTGAAGGAAAATTTGAAAACTTTCTACCTGATGCAAGCTCGAGTTTGGAATGCCAAGCTCGAGTTTACAACTTTTGTAAACTCTTTGTAAAAGGTCAAACTCTACAGTGAAAATGATAAGCTCAAGTTTAGTGAAAGGTTTTCACTTGTCAATAGTTTCTGCCAGAGGGAAACTCGAGTTTGCAATGGGGCAAGCTCGAGTTTACTCATTTGTAAACTCTTTGAGAAAAGTCTCTGGAAGAAGCAAGCTTGAGTTTAAAAATAATAAGCTTGAGTTTGAGATTTGCGTAACTTGATAAAATCCTCAACTCTTCGTAAACTCGAGCTTCCAGGTGTAAGCTCAAGCTTACTCTGAATATGAGTAAACTTTGAAAACCATTCAAGCTCAAGTTTATGGACCAAGCTCAAGTTTAGAAAATGCAAAATAGCTTGGTTTGCTTTCTGTAAGGGGCAAGCTCGAGTTTGGAGAGCCAAGCTTGAGTTTGGTGCTGACAGAATGTTTTTGAATTGAAATCAACAAGTTTTATCAATCTTAACAAAAAAAATCTTTCATGTTTACAATTGTCAGTAATCATCAAAACACATAGAGAACTAACATTCTCCCCCCTTTTGATGATGACAACACTTGTAAACATTTATTTCTTTTCAAAAACAGATTTAATCATTTCAAAATCAATGAAAGCATTTTTGACCAAGAGTTTTGCAATCTGATTTAGTTCATTCATTTTTCACAGATAAGCACAAGCAAATCATGACAATTCATTCCAGCATTTGAGATAGAAAGAATCATGAGAGTTCAATTTTAACTGAATGAATCAATATTAGTGTTAATGACAGAAGAGTTAATATTGATAAACCCATCAGATCACATAATTGCAATCTTGAATCAGAATTGAAATTGCAAACTCTTGCCATTACACAATATATCAGAGTCATACCATAGCAGCTGAATTCAAGAATCAGAACTCAATCATTCATCAGAATTTTATCATACTGCATAACATGATCATTCAACAGAATTTATTACAGGATACCATTAGACTTTGACTAACCAAAAAGAAATGATCATAACAAAACAATAGAGTTTCAAAAGCAAATATAAGCAAGATAACATAAGTTTATCAGATGAGCATAAAAGCTTTACAAAGCTTTACAAGACTGATAAGACAGTGAAATGATCAGAAAATAGTAGAGTTTCAAAAGCAAATATACAATAAGTAAATTAAATGATTAAATGACTGTTTCTCCACTTTTCACTATTGATTTTCTCCCCCTTTGTCATCAGCAAACAAGGGTGGAACAACTGGGATAGAAGGATGGTCTAGTTGAAATGGAGGCTAATGCTGATTGGTGAGAATGGTTGCCTCAGGTTCAATGGAGATGGCTAGTTCAGTGGTTTTGACAGGTTCAGAGTCTGTGTTGGGCATAGTAGAACTGGGTTCAGCTGAAGTAGATGTACCCAAACCAGAACTTGAAGCAGCTATGGACTGATTTTTCAGAATTTGGTCCATTTTGTCACCAAGACTCATCATAGTGACCAGAAGAGTGGATATGCTCACTGAATGATCTCCAAGCAGACCACTAATGTCTTTAACTTCCTTTTTTCAGTGCTTCCTGACCTTCTTTCAGCTATTCCTGGCCTATATTGAAACCTTCCTGAGTATCCACCAAATTATTGTGCCCTTGAGTCACTTCAGACACCAATTTTCCAACTTTTGCCTCTACCCTATCAGTTAGATCAGAAATAGCCTTATCAACAATTTCTTTGATCTTTCCATCCAAATCAGTAGGCATAGTAGGCTGAGGAGGAAGAGGAGGAGCACTCTGAGCTTCGTGAACTCTAGACTGAGTGGCTCTTGATCTTGTAGGTCGTGACTGAGGTGGAGCTCTTGATTGACCAAAACCTTCATCCACATTTATTCTCATGAGGTTTAAAATGTGTCTGCCAAAGACTTGAGGTTTTTCTGGTTTTTTGTGGGCAGGAAGATACCACATTTTCTCATGGAATAGAATCACAGAAATGAGGCTTGCAAAGGGAATTTGGGAGGTTTTTCTAGAAGTGAAACGAAATTTGACCATTTCTTGAAAAATCCAGTATCCAACATTGTGAGGTACCTTGTCAATAATAGAAGCAAAGATAGGGTCATCCTTCTTTGCAAAATGGGTGAAACTTCCTCCTTTTTGCATGAGGTTCCTTGTGTAAATGTACCAAATAGCTCTAAATTTAGGAGACATTGAACCAGGAGAAAAATTCAGAATATCTAATCCCTCTGGTATAGGCTCATTGGGTCTTAGTAATTCATAGATTCGCCTATTAGTATATTTCAATGAAGCTACAAGTGGGGGATTGGAAATTTGCATAATGGAATTCAAGTAAGAAGGGGAAATGGTGATTTGTTTGCCTCTAATGGATGTGGTGACCCTTTCCTCAATCAAATTTCCATCTCTGTCCAGTAAGTTATTGTAAGACATGCCATAATAGAATATCTTGACTAGAGTGGGGCTAAAATGGGCTCTAATAGAAATCAGATTTTCAAATTGTTTGAGCCAAGGAAAAAGATCCAAATTGCACTCATTTTTAAGCTCAACAAAGTCCACTGAAACAATAGGACAGAAAACTTTGGGACCAAATTGTTTTTTGAACTTAACAGCATCTTCTCCTTCTATTCGAACATGTTCACATGAAAATCCCGAAAGTGAAGGAAATCACCAAGAGGGGGGTGAATTGGGGATTTTAAAAATTCTTTCGATCACCCACACAAGATGCTTAACCAAGGTAAATGGAGTTAAAGAGGAAGAGCTTGACAAGAAGATTTATGCGGGTTCGGTCTTAACTCTTGACCTACATCCAAGTCCCCGGACTCTGCGGGTTTTTCTACTATCACTCAAATCGATACACACTCGTACTCGAAAGTTATCCTCTCTCTAGGATACACTCCCTTACAAGTTGTAATCCGATAACCCAACCTCAAAGTCCCACAACTTTGAGATTCTTACAAAGAATGATTTACGAAATGAACTCTCTCAAAGAGTGAATAAAGATAAGCATCAAGCACAATGTATCAAAGATACAAATGAGAAATATAAGCGTAAAAGGCGAGATCTTTGTATGTGTTTTACGTGTATGTCTTGTCTACTTTCGTAATTCAAATCCTCATGTATTTATACGGGTTTGAAGCTTGTGAACGTTGTAGATCCGTTGAGACTTGATCTAATTCGAAAATATAGTTTGTTGTGAGTGTGTCTCCATGAATCTAGCCGTTGTGAACAAATCTATTTGAATATGGTTGTTGCAGATTTGAATATTTGAAATTTGGCTCCTCATGAATGTGTTCCCATCTTTGTTATGTTTAGTGGAGGCGGTTGTATAATGTTGTCCAGTTGTTTGGAGGCTAGCTTTCTTTCTTGGAGAATGGTTGTGTTGCTATCCAGGTTGTAACCCATTGCTTTTGGAGAATAATATAATATTGCAAGTTGTCAAGTTGTTTGTCTTAAAGTCTTCTTTAAAACAAACCTAGATCTTCCGTAATCTCATAAGCAAACGGGTTAAATCGGTTAGGAAATATTGATATGAATCATATAAATCATATACAACCAATTCGCAGAATCAAGTTAAAGCATAAATCAAACTGAACAAAATACACCCGCATGCATTCATACGTTTCCGAAGTTCCAAGCTCGAGTTTACCTATGTAAGCTCGAGTTTGCTCTTCATTTAAAACTTGAGTTTTGCCTCTGGAAGTCTCAAGCTCGAGCTTGTAAATGAGTAAGCTCGAGTTTAGCATTTGTCGGGAAATATGTTTGAATTCATTTTGAGAGCCAAAGTGGAAAAACGCAAGCTTGAGCTTATTAGTGACTAAGCTCGAGTTTGGCACTATTCATGTCAAAAATAATTTTAGTTCACAAAATGCAAGCTTGAGCTTAGAGGAGTAAGCTTGAGTTTGCTAAGCTCAAAATATGACATTGCTCTGTCGACCCAAGCTTGAGCTTGCAAGGGCAAGCTCGAGTTTGGCAATGGTTTTAAAAACTTTGAAAGATTTTTGTCGACGCAAGCTTGAGTTTACAACCTTAAACTTGAGTTTACTCTTTGAAGGAAAAACTTGAAAACTTTCGCTTGGTGCAAGCTCGAGCTTGGTATGCCAAGCTCGAGTTTACAACTTTTGTAAACTCACAAACTCTACAAGTAAAATGATAAGCTCAAGTTTAAAGGATTTTGCGGAGGTAAGCTCGAGCTTGTAACGCAAGCTCGAGTTTACATATTTGTAAACTTAGTGAGAAAAGACTGCGGAAGAGGCAAGCTTGAGCTTAAAACTAATAAGCTTGAGTTTGCAATTTGAGTAACTTGATAAAATCCTCAAACTTTCGTAAGCTCAAGCTTACGGTGCAAGCTCGAGCTTACTCGGAATATGAGTAAACTTTTGAAAACCTTCAAGCTCAAGTTTATGGACCAAGCTCAAGTTTAGAAAATGCAAAATAGCTTGGTTTGCTTTACGCCAAAGGGGCAAGCTCGAGTTTGGAGACCCAAGCTCGAGTTTGGAGCGACAGAAATGTTTTTGCATTGCAAACAACATGTTTTACCAATTTCTAACAAAATCATTCTTTCAAGTTTACAATTGTTATTAATCATCAAAACACATTGAGAACTAACATTCTCCCCTTTTGATGATGACAACACTTGTAAACATTTGTTTCTTTTCAAAAACAGATTTGATCTTTGAGCATTGAGAAAGAGATTTTGGTAAAATATTTTCAAACTTGAGGTTTTGAAATTTCAATTTGATAAACTCAGATTTAACAAAGTTAAACAATTCAGATCAAGTAGATATCGAGTTTAGCAAATTTGAAATTACAATTTAATTCTTAAACATATAAACATCAGATCAGTTTCAGCAAAGAAATAGCAAACAATGATATAACTGAAATGATCAATCCATTAAAGTAGAGTTTCAAAAGCAAATATACAAAATCAAAGTTAAAACTACAATGAAATGATCAAAAACAAAAAGAAACATGAGCAAAACAAAAAGAAACATGAAAGTGTGAAAGTGCTATGCTGCTCTCTTCACTTCTTTTCTTCTCCCCCTTTGTCATCAAAAACAAGGGTGGAGCTACGGGGTAGAAGGGTTGTCGATTGAGAGGAGGCTCGGGCTGATTGGTGAGAGTGTTTGCCTCGGGTTCAATGGAGGTTCTTTGGTTCGGTGGGTGAGCGGCAGTTCGAGGTCTGTTTTTGGGCAAAGTAGAACTTGGGCCTCGCCGAGGAAGATGCACCAAGACCATGCACATGGACCGATTCTTCGTATTTTGTCCATTTTGTCACCGAGACTCATCATAGTCACCAAAAGAGTGGAAATACTTGGCCGAGTGATCTCCAAGCTGACCACTAAGGTCTTTAACTTCCTTCTTCAATTTCCGTCTCGACCTTCTTTCCCCCTCTTCCCGGCCTATATTGAAATCTTCCCGAGTATCCACTAAATTACTATGACCCTGATTTACTTCAGAAACCAATTTTCCCATTTCTGCTTCGATTCCTTCTGATAGATCAGAAATAGCTTTGTCAACTATCTCTTTGATCCTTGCATCCAAATTAGAAGGCATGGTAGGCTGAGGAGGAGGTGGAGGAGCACTCTGTGCTTCTTGCACTCTGGAGTGAGTGGCCCTTGATCTTGTAGGCCTTGATTGAGGAGGGGCCCTTGATTGGCCGAGCCTTCATCCATATTAATTCTCATCGATTTAGGATGTGTCTACCAAAAACTTGAGGTTTTTCTAATTTTTCTTTAGCGGGAACATACCAAATTTTCTCATGGAAAAGGATGACGAGAGATAAGGTTTGCAAAAGGAATTCGGGAGGTTTTTCTCGGAGGCAAAACGAAATCTTACCATTTCTTGAAAAATCCAAGACCCAACATTATGAGGTACCTTGGCAATAATGGAAGCAAAGATAGGATAATCCTTCTTTGCAAAATGGGTGAAACTTCCTCCTTTTTGCACAAGATTTTGGTGTAGATGTACCGAGATGGCTCGAATGTAGGATTCATTGATCCAGGTTCAAAATTGAGAATGTTTAACCCCTCGGAATAGGCTCATTGGGTCTTAGCAGTTCATAGATTTGCCTATCAAGTATAGTTCAATGAAGCTACGAGATGGAGGATTGGAGATTTGCGAATTGAATTTAGATAGGAAGGGGTAATGGTTATTTGTTTGTTTCTAATGGTTGTGGTAACCCTTTCCTCAACTAAATTTCCATCACCGTCTAGCAGGTTATTGTAGGACATGCCATGGTAGAATACCTTGACAAGAGGGGTAAGAAACACTTATAGAAATCAGATTTTCAAATTGTTTCACCATGGAAAGAGATCCAAATTGCATTCTCTTAAGTGCAGCAAGGTCCACAGAGACGATGGGACGTAAAAACTTTGGAACCAAATTTTTCTTTAAAATTAATAGCATTATCTCCTTCCAAACGAATAGGATCACTAGAGAATCCTTCGGGTATAGTAGAGTGATTGTAAATATCATATAGTGCGGAGTTTCCTTGGATACCCGAGGAGTAGGATCCTCTTGTTGCCGAGACTCGAGGAACTTGTGTGCTTGCTTGACCAGTCCCGAGGTTGCCTTCTTGCTTCGTTTGGACTTGTAGGTTGCGATCACCTCGGAATTTTGCCTTTCCTTTCTTTGGTTGCTTCTTCGGATTTGGTCGTTTCTTGGGAGCCTCGGTTTGTCTCTAATTTCGATTCCTTTTGGTCTTGATGGAGGAGTCGAATGGGTTGTCTTGTTACTCCGTGAATGTGGGTATCTATCCCAACATTAAATCTTTTAGGCAGCATTTTTGATCTACTAGGGCGTTCGGGGTTTTGAGTGGATTGAGAATCCGAGACATTGACGGAAGCGAGTGTTACGGGGCCATTTTTTGGGTTTTGTCGAAGAAGATGAGAGAATTTTGAGAGGGAATAGGAGCAAGCTCGAGAGTTGAGTGAAGTGAAGAGGAACAGTCGGGTTTTACATATATAAAATGCGCGGCAAGCTCGAGTTTAGGAAGCTAAGCTCGAGTTTGCATAATCTTGTACTAACCCGGACTTCAAGAGTGTATGTGAAAGCTCTTGAAATTCCTCGCAAGCTCGAGTTTACTCACTTATAAGCTCGAGTTTGGGTTTCTCCAAAATTTCATTTTCTCGACTCCTCGAGCTCGAGCTTACACTTTCGCTAAGCTCGAGTTTGCCTCTCTTGACAAAGAAACTTCAGCAACATGTGAGAGTTGTTTAACATTATAAATGCCCCGCATAAAACACATCTAGATACTCCGATGCTTAAGTTAGTAAATTGTAATCATAAAACACATAACTAACATTTAAGTAGGAGCTACTTACAACTCATTGGGATTTACCATTCCCAATTCTCTTCTTATGAACACAAATTGTTCCTTTGCTAATGGCTTTGTGAAGATGTCAGCAAGTTGGAGATGTGTTGGGATGAATATGACCTTAACATCTTTCTTTTGAACATGATCTCTTATGAAATGATGTCTCACATCAATATGCTTGGTTCGAGTATGTTGAACTGGATTCTTGGCCAAGCTTATTGTGCTTGTGTTGTCACATAGAATTGGGATCTCCTTTAAATTGATTCCCAAGTCGAAACTTGTTGCTTAAGCCAAAGGACTTGAGCAAGCAACTAGATGCAGCCCACATATTCAGCTTGAGAGGATACAAAGAACACTTGTTTTTCTTTGCCTGAACCATGAAACAAGTGAACCACCAAGAAATTCACATTGGCCACTTGTGCTTTTTCTATCGGTCTTATATCCAAGATGATCGAATCTGAATATGCCACCAATTGTTCGGGTTGACCTTTGGGAAACCATAGACCAAGAGTCTTTGTGTCGCAAGATATCCGAATATTCTTTTCACATTCTCAAAGCATGTGACTTGGGAGCAGATTGAAATCTTGCACACATCCCCACACCTGAATTGGATGTCGGGACGGCTTCTTTGTGAGATAGAGTAATGATCCAATCATTCCTCTATACTTTGTGATGTTGAAGTCCTTGCCTTCTTCATCAAGATCCAAGGCGATGGTTGAACTCATTGGAGTATCACTCCATTGCATTCATTCATCCCAAACTTCTTTAAGAGATCATTGAGATACTTGGTGCGGGAAATGAAAATTCCATCTTTCCTTTGTTTAATTTGCGAGACCAAGGAAATAGTTGAGTTCTCCCATCATGGACATCTCAAATTCTCCCTGCATGTTCTTAGCAAACTCTTCACATAAAGCATTGTTAGAAGCACCAAATATTATATCATCAACATATATTTGAACAATTAAAATTTCATTAAGTTTATTGTTCTTTATGAAGAGAGTTGTATCTCGCTTTACCTCTAACAAATCCTTGATCAAGAAGGAATTTGCTTAATCGCTCATACCAAGCTCTAGGAGCTTGCTTAAGACCATATAATGCTTTCTTGAGGCGATAAACATGATCTGGATGATGATCATTTTGAAAACCAGGAGGTTGTTCAACATAAACTTCCTCTTGAATAAAACCATTTAAAAATGCAGATTTTACATCCATTTGATAAAGTTTGAATCCTTTAATACAAGCAAAAGCTAGAAGAACTCTTATAGCTTCCAATCTTGCTACTTTGGAGCATAAGTTTCTTCATAATCAATTCCTTCTTCTTGATTATATCCTTTTGCAACTAGCCTTGCTTTGTTTCGAACAATTATTGCTTGATTCATCACGTTTGTTCTTGAATACCCATTTAGTGCCAATGACTGGATGGTCTTTAGGCCTAGGCACCAAATCCCAAACTTGATTTCTTTCAAACTGATGTAACTCCTCTTGCATTGCTATAACCCAATCATTGTCTGAAAGGGCTTCATCAATCTTAGAGGGTTCAATTTTCGAAATGAATGCGAGAAAATGTGACTTCATTCAAGGTGCTTTTTCTGGTTCTAACTCCTTGATTAACATCACCTATCACTTGATCCAGAGGATGACTCCTACTGTATCTCCATGATTTAGGTTGGTGTTGATCAGTGTTTTCACAAACATTTTCACAATGATTTTCAAATTCAGGTTCCTTTTCCAAAGATTTTTCAGAATTTGTTAAAGTACGAAGTGTTTCAGAACCAGATTGATTTGAAATAGGAGAAACATCATCATCATCATCCAAGGATTTGTCTAGATTGGTTTCACATAATACAACATGCATAGATTCTTCAACAATACGTGTTCTAGTGTTAAAGACTCTATAAGCTTTACTTTTATTTGAATAACCCAAAAATATACCTTCATCCGACTTGGAATCAAACTTACCCAAGTTGTCCTTACCATTGTTGTGGATGAAACATTTGCATCCAAAGATGTGCAAATGAGCTATATTGGGTTTTCTTCCTTTGTACAGCTCATATGGAGTTTTGTTCAGCTTCTTGGGAGATATGCTCGATTTGAAATATAGCATGCAAAGTGCTCATAGCATCACCCGTAACACTTGAGAAGTCGATTTTCATTTAACATGGCCCTTGCCATCTCAAAGTGAGGACTCTATTCTTTCTTTCAACAACTCCATTTTGTTGAGGAGTTCTTGGGGCCGAGAAATTGTGATCAATGCCCATATTATCATGAATTCTCCAAAAGCATGATTTTCAAATTCTCCACCATGATCCGTACGAATTCGCAATAGAGAATCCTTTCTCGTTTTGGACCTTCTTGGCAAATACAAAGCAAATTGATCAAATGTTTCATCTTTTGAAGATAAAAATATGGTCCATGCAAATCTAGAGAAATCATCAACTATGACCAAAGTATAAAGATTGCCACCAAGGCTCTTTACTCTAGCTGGTCCAACTAAATCCATATGAAGTAGTTGAAGAGGTCTATTAGTTGAAATTTCATTTTTAGATTTGAAGGATGTCTTGGTTTGTTTACCCTTTTGACATGCATCACAGATCATGTCGTTTTTAAACTGTAATTTTGGTAAACCAATAACCAGATCCTTTTTACGTAACTTGTCAAGTTGAAACATATTAACATGAGCTAATCGTTTATGCCAAAGCCAACTTTCATCCAAGTTACCAACAAAAAGTTTTAAATAGAGTTACTAGAGAGATTGAGAGTATAACAGTTACCTTCTCTAGGAGCTCTAAATAAAGCTTTAGCTCTAATGTTGTCTAAAGAGAGAACATCTTTGTTCACAATTAAACATTCTTCAGAATCAAAGATAACTAAGTTACCTTTATCTGTACTTTGACTCACACTAAGGAGGTTGTGACATAAGCCTTCTACAAGGTAAACATCCTTGATTTGTGGTCCTTCGTTGTTTCCAACTTCTCCAATTCCAGAATCCTTCCGGATTGATTTCCACCAAATGTTACCTTGCCACCATCCTTAGGTTTAATTGTAGCAAATTTAGATTCGTCTCCGTCATATGTCTTGAGCATGTTTTGTCAATGAACCACTTGTTGGATTTTGATGCTCTAAGACAAACCCGCATGATATAGAATATCAAGTCTTAGGTACCCATTTTTTCTTGGGTCCTTTTGGGTTAGTTTGTGTCTTAGGAATCTTATAGGATCCCTTAGGCACCCATTGATAATTACCTATAGGCTTGTTTCTTCTTTCCTTTTTATGAAAACAAGAAGAAGTTGCATGACCTTTACGATTGCAATAGTTGCAATGAGCAAAAGGATTAGAGGAGTGATTTGTTTTTCGAAAATAGTTCGGATAAGATCTTTGTCCAACCTTCTTCTTCCCTTTTCGTTTATCGAATCAGGTCTATAACCAATTCGACTTATCATTTGTGAACCTTTCTTGTTTTAAAATAACATTGAGCATTTCACTACCTCTAGTGAATTTCTCAAGAGTTTTTGTAAGATGCAAATTTCTTTTCTCTAAAATACAGCAATTGTCACAAACTTTTTCGAAATCTTTTCGCAATTCTTTTCGAAATGTTTTCACAAGGAGAAACAGAAGAAAAACAGTTTGAGCTTGTTCTTCCAACAATTTAATTTTCTTCTTTGAAGACAAAAGCTCTTTTGCAATTTTTCGAAATTCAATGAAAAGAGAATTATATTCACCGAAAGTTCATCATAGGGTGAGTCGAATTGTTTACCTCTTCACTATCCGAATCCTCTTCTTGAGCTACAAGACAAATATTGGCTCTGTCTTCTTCTTGACTTCATCTTCATCGGATGAGCTATCGCCCCATATAGCTGAAACATAAGCTCTTCTTTTGAACTTATTGAATTTCTTATCTTTGTTCTTTTGTGGACATTCGGACTTGATGTGACCAGGCTTCTCACATTCATAGCATATGATGGGTTTCTTTGTTTCGTGCTAGAGCTACTCTTGTGAAACTTTCGTAGGCTTGGTCCTTTTTGTAGAATTTCTTGAACTTTCGGACCATCATGCCTAGCTCAAAGATCTTCATCTTTATCTTCATCATCTCGATTTTACCTCTTTGACAGTCTTGAGAGCAATTCCTTTATTCTTGCCATCAATCTCATCAAGTCCTTTTCTCGAATTTGATTTTTCCTTCATATTCGTAAAGATCGCAAATAGTCTTGCTCATCGAAGCCATTGATTCACCGCGAGCTTCTTCGATTGCGGTGACCTTAGCTTCCCATTCCTTCGAGGATATTTAGTATTTTCCTCACTTGACAAAGTTGGTCATAGACTTTTCCCAATGCAGCAAGTTGATTGATCAGATGAGTGAATCTGAGCTGGAATTCACTAATGGATTCTCCAGACTTCATACGAAATAAATCATATTCAGTCATGAGAGTGTTTACTCGATTTTCCTTGATTCCAGTTGTCCCTTCATGGGCTATCTCAAGAGCATCCCACATAGCTTTAGAGATGACAAAGTGCAAATTCGAAAATATTCTTTTTGGCTTAGAGCACTTTGCGCATGTGAATTGCTTTCATGTTGAGAGTGACTTGCTTTCGTCATTCTCATCATACTCTTCTTCTAGCTTAGGAGTTCGACACCATCTTCTCGTTGTTCTTTGGTTCATAATTTCCTCTCTCGAATACCCTCCATAGGCCATACTCGTTGCCATTACATAGACTCGAACTTGGCCTTCCGGAAGGAGTAATGTTCTCCATTGAAACTGGAGGTACGTTGATTGAAGCTCCATCGGGTAGAATTCCTTCCATTGGATCTTTGATCTAGGATGTTAATCCTTAATGTAGATAACAGTGCTCGATACCAAATGAAAGTGAAGGAAATCACCAAGAGGGGGTGAATTGGGGATTTTAAAAATTCTTTTCGGATCACCCACACAACATGAGATGCTTAACCAAGGTAAATGGAGTTAAAGAGGAAGAGCTTGACAAGAAGATTTATCTTGGTTCGGTCTTAACTCTTGACCTACATCCGGTCCCCCGGACTCTCCGGGTTTTTCTACTATCACTCAAATCGATACACACTCGTACTCGAAAGTTATCCCTCTCTAGGATACACTCCCCCTTACAAGTTGTAATGTCGATAACCCAACCTCAAAGTCCCACAACTTTGAGATTCTTACAAAGAATGATTTACGAAATGAACTCTCTCAAAGAGTGAATAAAGATAAGCATTTGAAGCACAATGTATCAAAGATACAAATGAGAAATATAAGCGAGAAAAGACCGAGATCTTTGTATGCGTTTTCTGTGTATGTCTTGTCTACTTTCAGAATTCAAATCCTCATGTATTTATACAGGTTTGAAGCTTGTGAACGTTGTAGATCCGTTGAGACTTGATCTAATTCGAAAATATAGCTGTTGTGAGTGTGTCTCCATGAATCTAGCTGTTGTGAACAAATCTATTTGAATATGGTTGTTGCAGATTTGAATATTTGAAATTTGGCTCCTCATGAATGTGTTCCCATGTGTTATGTTTAGTGGAGGCGGTTGTATAATGTTGTCCATTTGTTTGGAGGCTAGCTTTCTTTCTTGGAGAATGGTTGTGTTGCTATCCAGGTTGTAACCCATTGCTTTTGGAGAATAATATAATATTGCAAGTTGTCAAGTTGTTTGTCTTAAAGTCTTCTTTAAAACAAACCTAGATCTTCGTAATCTCATAAGCAAACCGGTTAAATCTGGTTAGGAAATATTGATATGAATCATATAAATCATATACAACCAATTCGCGGTAATCAAGTTAAAGCATAAATCAAACTGAACAAAATACACCGATGATGCATTCATCGTTCTGAAGTTCCAAGCTCGAGTTTACCTATGTAAGCTCGAGTTTGCTCTTCATTTAAAACTTGAGTTTTGCCTCGGAAGTCTCAAGCTCGAGCTTGTAAATGAGTAAGCTCGAGTTTAGCATTTGTCGGGGAAATATGTTTGAATTCATTTTGAGAGCCAAAGTGGAAAAACGCAAGCTTGAGCTTATTAGTGACTAAGCTCGAGTTTGGCACTATTCATGTCAAAAATAATTTTAGTTCACAAAATGCAAGCTTGAGCTTAGAGGAGTAAGCTTGAGTTTGCTAAGCTCAAAATATGACATTGCTCTCTCGTCTCGACCCAAGCTTGAGCTTGCAAGGGCAAGCTCGAGTTTGGCAATGGTTTTAAAAACTTTGAAAGATTTTTGTCGACGCAAGCTTGAGTTTACAACCTTAAACTTGAGTTTACTCTTTGAAGGAAAAACTTGAAAACTTTCTCGCTTTGGTGCAAGCTCGAGCTTGGTATGCCAAGCTCGAGTTTACAACTTTTGTAAACTCACAAACTCTACAAGAAATGATAAGCTCAAGTTTAAAGGATTTTGCCAGAGGTAAGCTCGAGCTTGTAACGCAAGCTCGAGTTTACATATTTGTAAACTTAGTGAGAAAAGACTCTGGAAGAGGCAAGCTTGAGCTTAAAACTAATAAGCTTGAGTTTGCAATTTGAGTAACTTGATAAAATCCTCAAACTTTCGTAAGCTCAAGCTTACACGGGTGCAAGCTCGAGCTTACTCGAATATGAGTAAACTTTTGAAAACCTTCAAGCTCAAGTTTATGGACCAAGCTCAAGTTTAGAAAATGCAAAATAGCTTGGTTTGCTTTTCGTAAGGGGCAAGCTCGAGTTTGGAGACCCAAGCTCGAGTTTGGAGCCGACGTAAATGTTTTTGCATTGCAAACAACATGTTTTACCAATTTCTAACAAAATCATTCTTTCAAGTTTACAATTGTTATTAATCATCAAAACACATTGAGAACTAACAAATCCTTCTGAATCAGAGACATTTGCAGAAGCAGAGCGTTCTGGGGCCATTTTTGCTGGGCTTTGTCGAAGAAGATGAGGGGTTTTTGAGAGAGAATAGGAACAAGCTCGAGAGTGGAGTCGAGTGTAGAGGAATAGTCAAGTTTAACATATATAAAGGGCACGACAAGCTTGAGTTTAGGAAGCTAAGCTCGAGTTTGTATAAACTTGTACCAACCTGGTCTTCAAGAGTGTATGTGTGAACTCTTGAAATTCCTCTGCAAGCTCGAGTTCAATCACTTATAGGCTCGAGTTTGACTTTCTTCAAAATTTCATTTTCTCTCTGACTCTCTTGAGCTCGAGCTTACAATGCTAAGCTCGAGTTTGCTACTCTTAACAGCAAACTTCAGCAAGATGACAGAGTTGAGTATCATCATAAATACCCTGCATAAAACACATCTAGATACTCCGATGCTTAAGTTAGTATATAGTAATCATAAAACACATAACTAACATTGAGTAGGAACTACTTACAACTCATTGGGATTTACCATTCCCAATTCTCTTCTTATGAACACAAATTGTTCTTTTGCTAATGGTTTTGAGAAGATGTCAGCAAGTTGAAGATGAGTTGGGATGAACATGACTTTGACATCGTTCTTCTAAACATGATCCCTTATGAAATGATGTCTTACATCAATATGCTTGGTTCGAGTATGTTGAACTAGATTCTTAGCCAAGCTTATTGTGCTTGTGTTGTCACACAATATTGGGATCTCCTTCAGGTTGATTCCCAATCAGATATTTGTTGCTTGAGCCAGAGAACTTGAGCACAACAACTAGAAGCAGCCACATATTCAGCTTCAGTAGAGGACACATCAACACTTGTTAGCTTCTTGCTAAACCATGAGACAAGTGAACCACCAAGAAATTCACATTGGCCACTTGTACTCTTTATATCCGTCTTATATCCAGTATGATCTGAATCTGAATATGCCACCAAATGTTCAGGTTGACCTTTGGGAAACCATAGACCAAGAGTCTTTGTGTCAGCAAGATATCTAAAAATTCTTTTCACATTCTCAGCATGTGACTCCTTGAGAGCATATTGAAGTCTTGCACACATCCCCACATTGAATTGGATGTCAGGACGACTTGCTGTGAGATAGAGTAATGATCCAATCATTCCTCTATACTTTGTAATGTTGAAGTCCTTGCCTTCTTCATCAGCATCCAAGGCAGTGGTTGGGCTCATTGGAGTATCAGCTCCATTGCATTCAACCATCCCAAACTTCTTCAACAGGTCATTGAGATACTTGGTCTGAGAAATGAAGATTCCTTCTTTTCTTTACTTAATTAGCATACCAAGGAAATAGTTGAGTTCTCCCATCATGGACATCTCAAATTCTCCCTGCATGTTCTTAGCAAACTCTTCACACAAAGCATTGTTAGATGCAAAAAAAATTATATCATCAACATATATTTGAACAATTAAAATTTCATTAAGTTTATTGTTCTTTATGAAGAGAGTTGTATCTGCTTTACCTCTAACAAATCCTTGATCAAGAAGGAATTTGCTTAATCGCTCATACCAACCTCTAGGAGCTTGCTTAAGACCATATAATGCCTTCTTGAGGCGATAAACATGATCTGGATGATGATCATTTTGAAAACCAGGAGGTTGTTCAACATAAACTTCCTCTTGAATAAAACCATTTAAAAATGCAGATTTCACATCCATTTGATAAAGTTTGAATCCTTTAATACAAGCAAAAGTTAGAAGAACTCTTATAGCTTCCAATCTAGCCACTGGAGCATAAGTTTCTTCATAATCAATTCCTTCTTCTTGATTATAGCCTTTTGCAACTAGCCTTGCTTTGTTTCGAACAATTATAGCATATTCATCACATTTGTTCTTGAATACCCATTTGGTGTTAATAACTGGATGGTCTTTAGGCCTAGGTACCAAATCTCAAACTTGATTTCTTTCAAACTGATGTAACTCCTCTTGCATTGCTATCACCCAATCATTGTCTGAAAGGGCTTCATCAATTTTAGAGGGTTCAATTTTAGAAATGAATGCAGAAAACGTGACTTCATTCAAAGTGCTTTTTCTGGTTCTTACTCCTTGATTAACATCACCTATCACTTGATCTAGAGGATGACTCTTATTGTATCTCCAAGATTTAGGTTGATGTTGATCAGTGTTTTCACAATGATTTTCAAATTCAGGTTCCTTTTCCAAAGGCTTTTTAGAATTTGTTGAAGTAGGAAATGTTTCAGAACCAGATTGATTTGAAATAGGAAAATCATCATCAACATCCAACGATTTGTCTAACTTAGTTTCGCAGAATACAACATGCAAAGATTTTTCAATAATACTTGTTCTAGAGTTAAAGACTCTATAAGCTTTACTTCTATTTGAATAACCCAAAAATATACCTTCATCCGACTTGGAATCGAACTTACCCAGGTTGTCCTTACAATTGTTGTGGATGAAACATTTGCATCCAAAGATGTGCAAATAAGCTATATTGGGTTTTCTTCCTATGTACAGCTCATAGGGAGTTTTGTTCAGCTTCTTCCGGAGATATACTCGATTTGAAATATAGCATGCAGTGCTCATAGCATCAGCCCAGAATACCTGAGAGGTTTGATTTTCATTCAATATAGCCCTGGCCATCTCAGTGAGGACTCTATTCTTTCTTTCAACAACTCCATTTTGTTGAGGAGTCCTTGGGGCTGAGAAATTGTGATCAATGCCCATATTATCACAGAATTATCCAAAGGCATGATTTTCAAATTCTCCACCATGATCTGTATGAATTCCTGCAATAGAGAATCCTTTCTCGTTTTGGACCTTCTTGGCAAATACAACAAATTGATCAAATGTTTCATCTTTTGAAGATAAAAATATGGTCCATGCAAATCTAGAGAAATCATCAACTATGATCAAAGTATAAAGATTGCCACCAAGGCACTTTACTCTAGCTGGTCCAACTAGATCCATATGAAGTAGTTGAAGAGGTCTATTAGTTGAAATTTCAATTTTAGATTTGAAGGAAGAATTGGTTTGTTTACCCTTTTGACATGCATCACATATCATGTCGTTTTTAAATTGTAATTTTGGTAAACCAATAACCAGATCCTTTTTCTGTAACTTGTCAAGTTGAAATATATTAACATGAGCTAATTGTTTATGCCAAAGCCAACTTTCATCCAAGTTACCAACAAAGCAATTTTCAGAAACAGAATTATTAGAGAGATTGAGAGTATAACAATTACCTTCTCTAGGAGCTCTGAATAAAGCTTTAGTTGTAATGTTATCTAAGGAGAGAACATCTTTGCTCACAATTAAACATTCTTCAGAATTAAAGATAACTAAGTTACCTTTATCTGTGCTTTGACTCACACTAAGGAGGTTGTGACATAAGTCTTCCACAAGGTAGACATCTTTGATTTGTGGTCCTTCGTTGTTTCCAACTTCTCCAATTCCAGCAATCCTTCCGAATTGATTTCCACCAAATGTTACCTTGCCACCATCCTTAGGTTTAATTGTAGCAAATTTAGATTCGTCTGCCGTCATATGTCTTGAGTATCCACTGTCAATGAACCATTTGTTGGACTTTCACGCTCTAAGACAAACCTGCATAATATAGAATATCAAGTCTTAGGTACCCATTTTTTCTTGGGTCCTTTAGGAATCTTATAGGATCCCTTAGGCACCCATTGATAATTACCTATAGGCTTGTTTCTTCTTTCCTTTTTATGAAAACAAGAAGAAGTTGCATGACCTTTACGATTGCAATAGTTGCAATGAGCAAAAGGATTAGAGGAGTGGATTGCTTTTCGAAAATAGTTCAAATAATATCTTTGTCCAACCTTCTTCTTCCCTTTTCGTTTATCAGAATCAGGTCTATAACCTATTCCTGACTTGTCATTTGTGAACCTTTGCTTTTTTAAAATAACATTAAGCATTTCACTACCTTTAGTGAATCTCTCAAGTGTTTTTGTAAGATGCAAATTTCTTTTCTCTAAAATGCAGCAATTGTCACAAACCTTTTCTGAAATCTTTTTCGCAATTCTTTTCAGAAATATTTTCATACAGGGAAACAAGATAAGAAATAGTTTGAGCTTGTTCTTCCAACAATTTAATTCTCCTTTTTGAAGATAAAAGCTCTTTTGCAATTTTTTGAAATTCAGTGAAAAGAGAGTTATATTCAGCTGACAGTTCATCATAAGATGAGTTAGAATTATTTACCTCTTCATTTTCAGAATCCTCTTCTTGAGCCACAAGACAGATGTTAGCTCTATCTTCTTCTTCTTCAGCTTCATCTTCATCGGATGAGCTGTCGCCCCATTAGCTGAAACATAAGCTCTTCTTTTGAACTTACTAAATTTCTTTTCTTTGTTCTTCAGCTGTGGGCATTCAGATTTGATGTGGCCAGGCTTTTCACATTCATAGCATATGATAGGTTTCTTTGTTTCTGTACTAGAGCTACTCTTGTGAAACTTTATGTAGGCTTGGTCCTTTTTGTGGAATTTCTTGAACCTTTGCACCATCATGCCTAGCTCAGCATCTTCAT
Organism: Acacia melanoxylon; assembly: GCA_019022615.1. Classification (NCBI taxonomy): domain Eukaryota; kingdom Viridiplantae; phylum Streptophyta; class Magnoliopsida; order Fabales; family Fabaceae; genus Acacia; species Acacia melanoxylon. Next base: position 4,865,383 of record JAFJYJ010000010.1, read on the forward strand.
CTTCCTCATCATCTGATTTTACCTCTTTGACAGTTTTGAGGGTAATTCCTTTGTTCTTGCCATCAATCTCATCAAGTCCTTTTCTAAACTTGATCTTACCTTCATATTCAGATAAGCTGCCAAATAGTGCTGCCACTGAAGCCATTGATTCACCACGAGCTTCTTCGATTGCAGTGACCTTAGCTTCCCATTCCTTGCTGAGGATATTTAGTATTTTCCTCACTTGGACAGGTTTATCATACACTTTTCCCAATACAGCAAGTTGGTTAATCAGATGAGTGAATCTGAGCTGGAATTCACCAATGGATTCTCCAGACTTCATACGAAATAAATCATATTCAGTCATGAGAGTGTTTACTCGATTCTCCTTGATTCCATCTGCCCCTTCATGGGCTATCTCAAGAGCATCCCACATAGCTTTAGCAGATGTCAAAGTGCAAATTCGAAAATACTCTTTTTGGCTTAGAGCACTTTGCAGCATGTGGATAGCTTTCATGTTGAGAGTGACTTGCTTTCTGTCATTTTCATCGTACTCTTCTTCCAGCTTAGGAATTCTGACACCATCTTCTGTTGTTGCTGGAGTATAATCTCCTCTTTCGAACACCTTCCATAGGCCATACTCAGTAGCCATTACATAGACTCTGAACTTAGCCTTCCAGAAGGAGTAATGTTCTCCATTGAAACACGGAGGTCCGTTGATTCAAGCTCCATCGGGTAGAATTCCTTCCATTGGATCTTTGATCTAGGATGTTAATCCTTCAAATAGATAACCTATGCTCTGATACCAAATGAAAGTGAAGGAAATAACCAAGAGGGGGGTGAATTGGGGATTTTAAAAATTCTTTTAAATCACCCACACAACAGATGCTTAATCAAGATAACATGGAGATAAGGAAGAAGAGCTTGACACAGAAGATTTATACTGGTTCGGTCTTAACTCTTGACCTACATCCAGTCCCCAGACTCTCTTATTAGGAAATTGGAGGTATAAACAGATGAAGAACAACAATTTTATTATAAGAGAAAACTCAAATAAAAATACACAACTGTATTTCTCACACACTAATTTTTTCTGTCTCACACAAACTATCTTATATTTTCTCACAAAAATAACTCTCTCATTTTTTTTTCTCTAACATAGTGCTATGGCACTATTTCTCTCTATCTTTCTATCTCTCTTTTTATCATTTTATTCTCTGATGGATCTCACAATATAATTTTCTCTAAGACACTCTCTCTTTTAGTGCTCTGTCTTCCTTCTAACAACACTCTCTCTCTTATAGATGCTATGACACTTTCTCATATCTCGGTCAGATACTTCTTATCTTCCTCTGCTACACCTTTCTCTCATTCATCAGATACTCTTGATCTGCCACATCTTTTCTCTTATGAACTACTACATCTTTCTTTTCTTGATCATCAGATACTACTGATCTGCCACATCTTTTCTCTGATGATCTGATCCATCTTTCTCTCAGAGAGCCACAACGTTCTCTCTTCTCTTATTGTAGACATACATCTAATATCTCTACATCTTTTTATCTTCTTGATCAGATACTTCTTTCTGATCCGTCACCTCTGATCCTTTCTTCTTTAGGATCCTGATCCTCTTCCGGGATTCAGGATAATTACTTCTCGTTGCATTACTTCATATATATAGACGAGTTCTGTCGACAATATATATTATTTTATTATTTATTAACACCAACTTGTAGCTTCTTCGTTGCATCTTCAACCTTCGTGTAGCTCCTGTTGCTTCCATATTTTAATAATTAATAGCCACCCTTTCTTGACTCTTCCACATATTGCTTGCCAACATTGTCATCCGTAGCTTCATTCATTTAGTTGCCATATTTGACTTTTAATCATTTTTATTTTAATATTCATTTGTCATCTGTAGGCCGTAGAACTTTTCCTTAGTTGCTAAGTTTACAATATGTATATTATTTTATTCATATTGCTTCACAACTCGTTAGCAACTTCTGTAACTCTCTTGCGTCTTCTATTTTCACGTGATTGAAAAACTTCAACTAGACACTTCTACCCTTTTCAAGTTTGACGGTGGAAGAATCAGAACAAATCGAGTTTGAATTTCTAACACTCCCCTTCAAACTCAATTTCTCATACCAATCATATATTTTGAACTTCTTGAATCTAACTCCCTTCAATGGCTTCTCCGTCTTACAGCTACTTCTCCTTAACTGCTACTACTGCTTCTGCTTCCTACGGTATAGATTTCAAATCTTCTATTTAATCGACCATATCCACTACGTCTATTACGACCACCTCGAGCATTGAAACCACCTCGGGTGTTATATCCTCCTCGATTTCCTCTACCACGACTATAGCTGCTACTGCTGGCTTGGTTTTTGTTTAAAGACAATTTGCTTTGGAAGGCTTGCTCCAAATTGCTAAAGCCTTCATTTAGATTTATTCTTTGCTCGTGAGCTTGAAGAGAACCCACAAGCGCATCAACGGACAAAGCTGACAAATCTTTAGCTTCTTCAATGGCAGTAACGATGTAATCGAATTTTCTTGTTAATGACCGTAGAACCTTCTCCATTATTCTGACATCATCTAAAGTCTCTCCATTTCTTTTCATCTCTTTGGCCACCTTTTGCACTCGTGAGACATAATCTGTAACTGGCTCCGCATTCTGCATTTTCAAATTCTCAAATTCTGCTCTAAGTGATTGTAGTCGTTCCTTTTTGGCTTTGTCTACTCCTTCACAAGACTTTTGCAAAATATCCCATGCATTTTTGGATGATTTTGCATCTGATATTTTCTCAAAGGTTGATTCATCAACACATTGAAAAATCAAGAATAGAGCCTTCTTGTCTTTTTTTCGTGAATCTTTTAAGTGTCTTCCTCTGAGCATCTGATAAAGCTGCTTCAGCGGCTGCATTAGCGGGCTCCGTGTATCCATCTTCAACAAGGTCCTAAATATCTTGAGAACCTAATAAAGCCTTCATCTGAATGCTCCAGTTTCCATAATTATCTTTTGACAATTTTGGAATTTGCGGTTGCACCATCTCCACCATCTTTAATCAACCTAGCTCTGATACCACTTGTTGGGAAAATTGCTTTGATCCCACTTATTAGGAAATTGGAGGTATCAATAGATGAAGAACAACAATTTTATTATAAGAGAAAACTCAAATAAAAATACACAACTATATTTCTCACACACTAATTTTTTCTGTCTCACACAAACTATCTTATATTTTCTCACAAAAATAACTCTCTCATTTTTTCTCTAACATAGTGCTATGGCACTATTTCTCTCTATCTTTCTATCTCTCTTTTTATCATTTTATTCTCTGATGGATCTCACAATATAATTTTCTCTAAGACACTCTCTCTTTTAGTGCTTTGTCTTCCTTCTAACAGCACTCTCTCTCTTATAGATGCTATGACACTTTCTCATATCTCGGTCAGATACTTCTTATCTTCCTCTGCTACACCTTTCTCTCATTTATCAGATACTCTTGATCTACCACATCTTTTCTCTTATGAACTACTACATCTTTCTCTTCTTGATCATCAGATACTACTGATCTGCCACATCTTTTCTCTGATGATCTGATCCATCTTTCTCTCAGAGAGCCACGGCGTTCTCTCTTCTCTTATTGTAGACATACATCTAATCTCTCTACATCTTTTTATCTTCTTGATCAGATACTTCTTTCTGATCCGTCACCTCTGATCCTTTCTTCTTTAGGATCCTGATCCTCTTCCGGGATTCAGGATAATTACTTCTCGTTGCATTGCTTCATATATATAGACGAGTTCTACCGACTATATATATTATTTTATTATTTATTAACACCAACTTGCATCTTCTTCTTTGCATCTTCAATCTTCGTGTAGCTTCCTGTTGCTTCCATATTTTAATAATTAATAACCATCCTTTCTTGACTCTTCCATATATTTCTTGCCAACATTGTCATTCGTAGCTTCATTCATTTAGTTGCCATATTTGACTTTTAATCATTTTTATTTTAATATTCATTTTTCATCTGTAGGCCGTAGCACTTTTCCTTAGTTGCTAAGTTTACAATATGTATATTATTTTATTCATATTGCTTCACAACTCGTTAGAAACTTCTGTAACTCTCCTGCGTCTTCTATTTTCACGTGATTGAAAAACTTCAACTAGACACTTCTACCTTTTTCTAGTTTGACGGTGGAAGAACCAGAACAAATTGAGTTTGAATTTCTAACAAACTCTCTCTTGCTCTCCATCTCTGATTTCTTGATGTTCCGTGAAGGCCGAACAGATGGAGGATGAAGATGAAGGATATGTAGGAGGTGAAGATGGTGTCTAACCTCCGGCTATCTTCTCAGACAATACACCTCTTGGTCTTGCTCTCATTCTCTTGGTATTTCACTCTCTGCAAGCTCTCACCTCTCAACCACAGCTTCCATGCTCACCTTCAGCGTTTCTGTCTCGTCCCTTCTCTTGCTCTCACACCATCGGTCTGAGCTTTCTTTCTTGATCTCATTCAGCGCCTTTGGTTCTAGCCGAATAATGAGAGTGGTGGATTCTGTCACGCTGAGTTTCAAGAGAGGCAATGAAGTATGGAAGCTGCATGAATGGCGAGGTGTCTCCAAAAGCATGCAACAGCGCTGTGATCTCCCTTTGGTGATGTACCGAAAGAATTAACATATGAGCTGTGATTTTTCTGAGTTCAAGAAACAAAGTGGAGTTGCTGGCATGCCGGAGATAAAGAGAAACAGTGAAGCATGGGTTCTGCGGGCTTACCGAAACGCAAAGAAGTAGTGGGGCGTAGATTCTATCACACCAAATTCCGATAGAGACAGAGGATCGTGGATGCTGAATTCCAAGGGAGATAGTGGAGTATGACACTGACAAGCTGCATTCCAAGAGAAGCAGTGGGACGTGGAGGTTACATGAGCTTGATGATCTGGTTGAACGGATATAAATAATGAGAATGAAGAAGGGAAATGGGAGAGCACGAGTGGCTGAGTTCAAAGAGGAGTAGTGGAGTATGGAAGTTATCATTCAAAATTTCCAAGGGAGAATATGTCTGCCTTTAGTGTCTTGAAATGCAGACGCACATGCTCTGATTTTCTTGTCCTCAGTTCATTCTCTACTTTCGGTATTGGGTTGAAAATACGATGGACATTGAGGGAGTATGTGGAGAGAATTGGCTGAGTGTTATGCCAAGAGTATGGGCCGAATGAGATAAGAAAGAACGAAGGAGTATATCTCGTGTCTTTGCGTGTTGGGTTGTCCAATTAGCAAATGAATATTAAATGATAGTGTTGTGCATAATGGACCATGACTTTTTATGCACTTCTATTCCATCTGTACGTGTTGGGTTTTGTCTCCAATCTTTGCATCATTTTGAATATTTTGTAACATTCTCTTTTCTGCCACAATGATTTTTAATTGAATTTCCAAAGGCTACGTGACTTTTCAAGAGAAATAAGGTGCTGCTTTTGCCCCTGGGTCCTACAAGCAAGTTTCCAATTTAGCTTGGTCATGCATATACTATTCATTTTCTTTGGACCCAACTTAATAACTATTCATCCCTTCAATAAACGACTTGGTGGAGCACGAAACCACTTTTGGTGCCTATCTCAAGGATAGGCACCATCTACCCATCAAATCTGGATCGTTCAGATTTGATTTTTTTTAACTGCCTCTTTTTAAATAAAAAATTATTTTTGAAAAAATGTTAGTTGAGAGATTATCTTTATTTTAGATTCTCTACCCATTAAAATATTTTTTTTTGAAAAAATATAAAGTAAAAAAAATAAGATCGGACCAAGATCGATCGATCGGATGGTCTAAGAGAGAAGAGCTTAAAGTGATTCCGGTGGAGCACGTAGCTCACCCAATTGAACTTACATTGGCCCAAATTCATTTTTGAATTTACCCTTCTTTATTAAATAAATTCTCAAAGCACATCCTTTACAAATATTCCTTAAATATATTCTTTTCCCAAAAATTCAAGGAAAATAGGCCTCCAATTTCAAACATTCATTTTATTAATTATTCAGACCAAAATTAAAATAATGAGTTCTCATTCAATTTTTCTAATTTCCCAATTCCAAAATTTGGCATGTTACATATTCACCTTTGTATTTTGCTAATTTATTTACCAAAATACAATGTTTATATGAATTATGAAAATTATGGTATTACATGTGAAGTGGATGTCTCTGTTCTATCTGACTACCATCAAACTTGAGATATTTGCTTTTGGCAGATGATGATAGTCTTATACCAATTATCAACATATATCTGAAGAGTTTTGATCCTTAATTTGCATTACCACATTGTATCTCATATTTATTTTGTTTAAACACTTATGGTAGAAATGAGCCTTTCAGTTGAGATGATTATGCTCCTATAATCCTTGATGCCTTTTAGAGAAGTTATCTAGCTAATGGATGTTTTAAGCTGTATTTGACCTATCTATATTATTGAATTTTTTGTTTTCTATCAAATGCGGATATAATGTTGTTCCTGCTGTGTGCATAATTTGAGATTTATGTTTGCATAGTAGTGTTTCTATTATTTTCTTCATATCATGAAAGCGAAGAAAAGTAGAGGATAAATGAATTAAATACATTGGTTTGCACCAGTAGTTTTTGTTAGTACATGTTAAGTTTTGAGGAATAGGACGTTTGCATGATAATAATTCTTATATATAAGTTTTGAGGTATATATATATATATGTGTGTTATTAATATTTATCTCATGTTTGAATTAATAACTTGGATGTAGTATTGAATTTTGTTTATATAAATTTATTCGTGTTAAAGAGAAGGTTGTATGGAAAAGAGAAGAAAGGAGAAAGAGGAGGAATATGGGAAGAAATCCTTGATTTAAGGTTGAAAGAAAAATAAGTTTAAGAAAAAAGCTCAAAGAACGGTCAATATGTTGGATTTAAATTTTTAGATCGCTTGTAAAAGAGTAACATGGGAATCTGTTAGGTTGTAAATTATTCCCATAATTTGATTATTTTTTTATGATTAAAGTTTGAGCCCTTATTTATCAACAGGGGTTGGTCTTAAAGACAGGAGTTTCAGTGGCTTAAGCATGAGGTTTCAAGTTTGAGTTCATGAGAACGTAGAAAACATATTTGAGAGAGGAATTCCAGTTAAACCTAACAATTAATATTCGAATCTGATCCAACTAAATTGCTGTATTGAAAAAAAAAGGTTTGAGCCCTAATTTTATTATTTTAGAAGCACTTGAAGAAGATGAGTGCATGAATTTTTATTTTTATTTTTTTGGACAAGTGAATGATTGAATGAATACTTATATTAAATTGTCTTCTGGTGTGGTGTTGTTGAACAGAAGACATCTTAAAGTTTTTAATTAATTTTAAACATGGGTTTTGGTTAATGAATTACTCCTCCGCTCCTTAATATAAAACATATTTATCAAATTTAATTAGATTAAGGAAGTTGGTTAGGTTAATTAATTTGACATTTATTTTCCAAAATACTCTAGTCATCTTTCTTAATTCCTTATAATATTCATAGTTGACGCTATTTCTTCTCTTATCTGATTCTGTCACTCAAAATCCTTAGTTCCCCTTATCATTTTAGCTGTTTTTTCGGATGATTTATGATATGATGGGAGTGACATTATGGTCTTTTAACAATATCTCCGAATAAGGCCTCTTAGCCCAGGGATTTTTATTTTATTTTTTATTTTTTTCACTAAAAGAAAGTTTTGGAGGGGTTTGACATCAGTCCCCCACCAAGGCCAGGGCACGGCCCCGGGCTCTATAAGCACTTACTGGGGACTTATGAGATCGCCTACCAAAAGAGTCACAGCGATAGCAAAGGGGATCGAACCCACAACCCAAGGGCCTAGTCCTGGATCAGCCCAGCGATTTGTTAAAAGTGTAGGCCTGAATTTAATTATTTCAAATAGATTTGAATGGGATTCTCCCCAATAAAATTAAAAAAACGCTATTAACACAAATAAATAATATATAAATATTTTTAAAATGTTCAATCTCTTCCGACCAAAAAAAAATGTTCAATCTCTCTCGAAGATTCTTAATCATCCATTGATTCGAAGGATTTTTCCAGAGAGATCCCTTCGTTTTTAACAATCGAGCACGATGACGCCGACTGTAACGGCCGGCGACATGACGTTTCTTCCCGAAGAAATGATCACAAACATTCTCATGCGACTCCCGGTGAAGTCCCTACTCCGATTTCGATGTGTGTGCAAAAATTGGAGAAATCTCATCAAGACTCCATATTTCATCTCTGAGCACCTTCACCACTCCACCCATCAAAACCCTTCTCTTCTTTTCGAACGGGATGACCTACAGTTGCTTGATTGCAAGATGCAATTCCCTTTGATCGATTCCTCAAATACCATTCCATTAATCGCAGGTTCTAGCAACGGCTTGCTCTGTTTTGATGTCCATAGGCATGGTGGATTTTCTCCCATCATTTTATTGTGGAATCCAGCTACTAGAGAATTCAGACAAGTGCCCCCAATTAGAAAAGGTGTAGATCTCGGTTTACGAATAGGATTTGGCTTCAGTCAAATTGTTAATGATTACAAGATAGTGTTAGCTTTTCAGTCTAATGATTGTGAGGTTGCGTATGTAGAAGTGTATTCGTTAAGATCAGGATCATGGAAGGAAGTAGAATTTGGGATAGAAAGCCTAGGTCTTTTTTCTCACCAAATCACTGTCAATGGAGCTATTTTTTTGTTTGGGTTTGGGCGGGAGCCAGATACAAGTACTTACTATGTTATAGTTTCATTTGATATAGCAAATGAAGTGTTTTCTTTGATACCTACCCCAGATCGGTTTGCTCCAAGATCAATATATAGTTTTGTTGTACTTCATTTCTCTTTGGACCCATGTTGTGATTAATTGGATGCTTGCTTTTAAACTCCTCAAATTTACTTAAAAGAGTCGAAACATTTAATAATTGAAGGTAGATTTTAGTCACTGTAATATTTCTGTTCTGCTGTTCAGTTTTCCTTCAAAGATGGATATATATAATTTAGCTTATGGTTTGTGGATTTCTGGTGAGATATTGTGTAGGTAAATAGTTTTCCACCTTAAAAGGTTGTGTGCCTTTTAGATATATCATTAATAGATTAGAAGATTATTTGCTGAGTTTTGTCGGGAAGTTCAAAGTCCCTGTAAAAATTTCCCCACAAATCCACTCAATCTCATTTATCATAGAATTTTTTTCTTCTTCTTCTTCCTAAACATGAATTTTTTGTCTTCTCTCTTTCGATCAACTTTTCTTCTTCCGCTCATGACTTCATGTATTCCACTATACTATTATGAGAAGGATCTTGTATTCCACTATACTATTATGTTAGATGTTACACCCCTACCGGCCTCGCCTTCACAGATGGTGAGTTTTTTCTTATTATCAGTTATATTCATGCATCAGAGTGATTACGCAGCAGAGCATGAAATAAATTAGACAACATCATACTGGTAAAGTAAATAAATATCCCAAAAGAATAAGTTTCCCCGAAGGGTTAATATACAGTCATCCCAAGTAAAGTGCCAAAGTAACTAAAAATGTATACAGTCATCTGAGTATAAAATGTAATAACAAAAAGTCAGCTCCAGCAATCCACCATCTTACCTCTTGTCTCCTGCTCCGTCCTAGATGCACTACCTGTACTCTTATAATAGACTGGGATTCATAGATGAATCTCAGAATAACCGTTAATCTCATATCTAAAGTTTATAGAGAGTATGTAAGAAAACCAAAAACACAAACATAAGCATTTAGTAGGTCTCACACAGCGAGGCATAAAGCCTAAACCGGAACAAGCAGTCTTTAGAACACATAACACAGACTGCTCAGTAAGGCACACATTAATGCTAAGAGTCGCACACAGCGGGTTCTGGTACTAAAGCGCTTGGAAAACAATAACACGAATGCATACACACTCATGGTAAAATATACATACAAAGTCATACAAAGCATATGAGATTAAGGTTACTTACCTAAAAACTCGATCAAGAACTATCAAGTTCCCCGATGCTCGAATAGTAATGATAGACCTTATCTTGACTCCTTAATCGGTTCGGAGATTCGGAAGCACCTCCATCATATAGACATTACCAAACACCTCATATCAAGAATCTGAAACTGTAGAAATGTTGCTCTCGCCAAGAGGAACAACATTGGAGAAGGCCCCAGGAGCTAAAAACGCCAAATCGGAGGTGAAATCGGCCCGAGACTTTTTCTCTTTCCTTTAGCTCTTCTCTTTTCTTCTCCCTCACTCTCCATTTCGTTTTCCCCTCCCTTTCTCCTCTCTTTTCCATGTTGGCCAAGAATGACATCAAGACAAATAAGGAGAAAAGGGGTATATATAGAACACAGGTGCGGTCCAGAACAAGGGTGCGGTTCAGAACGCGCCACTTGTCGCACCACGTGTCCTCTTTCCATTGGACCAACATAAAATTAGCTTTATGCCTTGTCATGATGACGGAACACATGTCATGATCTCATTGCAATGACTCAAAAGCTATGTCATAGGGGACATGTGTCACATTTCCATTTGACAAACAAAAGTAGCTTACTTGTCATGATAGTGGACTGATGAGGGCCTTTTTGTCTGGAAGGGATTATCTCCTAGGGAAGCAACCTGTGAAACAGAAGAAGACATGAAGGAACAATATCCAGCTTTTATGTCAAAGTATGTACCAAATTTCAAGGATGAAATTTCTTTTACGGGGGGAGAAATGTAGCATCCATCATTCTTGATTTGTGATACACATTAAGTTTCCATTTCAATGTAATGGAACCTTGTGTATTCCATTATAAGCCTAATATCAATATTGGTTCAACAACTTCATTTGTTCTTTATATATTCAGTCACATGCGTAAGGCACCATTGTCTACTTTAATTAATCATCCACTTTTTGATTTGTCTCCCACTTATAATTATTATAACCATCCCACTACCAAACCTTTCTTATCTTCATTCACGTATACTCATTTGAGACCAAAAGTTGCACATTGTGTTTCTCTTTCATTTAAATAATGGACAACACTATCTTCCAAATATCAATTAGCAACCTATTCTTTTTGACTTCGGTGCATGGGTATATCACTTTCTTTCAACGTATGGACAAGCATAGTTCTCAATTATTCTTCTTTTGTGAGTAAGTTAGTAATCAAATACCCACCCACTCCTTATAATGCTCTTAATTATCATAGACGACAGATGACACAATATTTCCAATGACTAAAGATGAAAGAGTGAGTCATATATGAGGAAACCTTGTGTTCCACTAACGATTCACGGATGTGCAAGAAAGGAAAGACGATAATGGATCCAACACTACCTTTCAATTATATCATCTTCTGTGAACGAAATATGAGCAAGGCGACAACACAAATGCAACGAGACATACACCTACTCCAGTTCTTTTCCCAATGTGTAATATTGCATGACACGCTTATTGGCCGACAATATTTCCTTTCATTTTCAAATTATCAATTATCCCCCTATTCATTCACGGGAGCATGCTCGTCATCTTCATTCTTTATTATGCTCTCACAGGTGAAACATTACACACTTCAAATATATTAAGATATACACCTTATTCCCGCCCAGTCCTCGTTTCGCATCCTCGTGCATTCCTTAGTCATATATTTTGGCTAAGTATAGAAAGAACGCAGAGAGAGAATTGATATAAGAAAGAGTGAAAGGGGGAGGGCTTTAAGGATAAGAAAGAAGAAAACTGCTAAAGTCCAAAGGATCAAGACAAGTAAGTAAAGGCTTTAACTTGTCTTGTGTTATTTTATATTAGGGATAATTTGGAATATGGTTTATCCATTATTTCTTTAGTTTTTTATGGCATGAATTCCTAAGGGGATATATTGCTCAAATTTTTAAAATGGAGTGAGAATAAGGTTGGAAATGATTTTTAGAGCCAAAGAGAGTAAATTGTATAAGTTGCCAAAACTCTCAGTTTTAACGGATGTTACATTTCTCCCCCTGTAAAAGAAATTCCGTCCTCGAAATTTGGTACATACTTTGACATAAAATCTGGATATTGCTCCTTCATGTCTTCTTCTGTTTCCCAGGTTGCTTCCCTAGGAGATAATCCCTTCCAGACCACCTTCACCATTCTACGTCTGAGCCGCTTCTCTTGACGATCAATGATTCATTATGGCTCAGCTGCATATGTATAGTCATCTTGTACATCAATATCTTCGTACTCGATAACATGATTAGGGTCTGGTATGTACTTCTTTAACTGTGACACATGGAAGACATTATGAAGCCTACTCAGATTTGGGGGTAAAGCTATTTGATATGCCACTGATCCAAATCTTGCCAAGATTTCAAATGGACCAATGTAACGAGGACTTAGCTTCTTTCTTTTAATCGCCTTTCTGATTCCAGTAACTAGGGATACCTTTAGGAATACATGATTCCCAACTTCAAACTCTAGAGGTCTTCTCCTTTTGTCAGCGTAGCTTCTCTGTCTACTCTATGCTGCTAGGAGCCTCTTTTTAATAACTTGTATTTTCTCTGAAGTTTCATCAACATATTTTGTCCCATACAATCTTCTTTCAGGCAATTCTGTCCAACACAAGGGTGATTGACACTTCCTTCCATATAGTGCTTCATACGGAGCCATTTGAATGCTCGCATGATAACTATTGTTATAAGCAAATTCAGCAAGTGGAAGGTTACGATCCCAACTTCCCTTAAAATATAATACACATGCCCTTAACATGTCTTCTAGCGTCTGTATAGTTTTTTTCGATTGTCCATCTGTCTGAGGATGATAGGCCGTACTAAATTTCAATTTTGTACCCAAAGATGTATGTAAACCTTTCCAGAATCGAGAAGTAAAGCGAGGATCTCTGTCAGAGATAATAATCTTTGGTGTACCATGAAGTCTTACTATCTCCTTTACATAGATTTCTATCAATTTCTCAGGTGACACTGACGGGAAGAAAGTGTGCTGACTTGGTAAGACGATGGATAATTACCCAAATCGCATCATAGTTCCTAATCTTGGGCAATCCCACCACTAGATCCATCGTAACGCTTTCCCACTTCCATTCAAGAATTTCCAGACTTTGAAGAAGTCCTTGTGGTCGTTTGTGTTCAATTTTAACTTTCTAACAAGTAAGACATCAAGCTACGTATTTGGTCACGTCGCTCTTCAATCCCGGCCACCAAAATTCAGACTTCAAATTTGGGTACATCTTGACCACACCTGGATGAAGAGTATACTTGCTCTTGTGCGCCTCATCCAGAATCTTTAGTCTAAAATCCTGTTCTGGTGGTACATACATACGCTTTCTGAATATGGCTAGTCCACTTGGTGAAAGATCATAATCCTGAGTTTCATCGCGTGAAATCTTTTCTCGAATGGAATTTGCTAGTTCGTCTTGCCTTTGAGTTTCTTCAATTTCTGCTCTTAAATCACTCTCTCCTTGACTAACGCTAAGGTGAGCAAGAGTTACTTCATTGTGCCTTTTCGAGTTTAAAGTTACCCGATTTAGCAAATTCAAATCCCGAAATTCTTCTAGTAGATTTTGTTCTTGTATCATGACATATGCTACCTGTACCGCCTTTCTACTCAGAGTATCTGCAATGACATTAGCTTTTCCTGGATGATATTTAATTTCCAAGTTGAAATCTTTCCGCAACTCCATCCATCTACTCTGTCTCATATTCAACTCTTTCTGATCGAAGAGATACTTGAGGCTTTTGTGGTCACAGTACAATTCAACAATAGTACCGTACAAATAATGCCGCCATATCTTCAATGCAAACACGATTGCTGCAAGCTCCAGGTCATGAGTGGGGTAATTCATTTCATGATGTTTCAGCTGTCGAGAGGCATACACCACCACTCTGCCCTGCTGCATCAGAACACATCCCAATCCTTGCGTACTAGTATCACTGTACACCACATAGGTTTTGCCGGGATCTGGGATAGTCAAAACTGGTGCAGACGTCAATCTCTCCTTCAGCTGTTTTAAACTTTCTTCACAACGTTCATCCCACACAAATGACTGGTTTTTTCTTGTAAGCTTCGTCAATGGCAAGGCAATTCGAGAAAAATTCAGTATAAATCGTCGGTAATATCCAGCAAGTTCCAGAAAATTGCGTATTTCAGTCACAGTCTCTGGCCTCTTCCAATTTAGTACTGCTTCCACTTTACTGGGATCTACGGAAACCCCTTCTTGTGAGATAACATGGCCAAGAAATTTAACTTCTTGAAACCAAAACTCACACTTGCTCAACTTGGCGTAGAGTTGCTTGTTTTTCAAGATATTCAGCACGATTCTCACGTGATTTTCATGCTCTTCACTACTCCTTGAGTAGATCAGGATGTCGTCAATGAAAATTATCACGAACTGATCCAGATACTGACGAAAGATTCGGTTCATGTAGTCCATAAACACGGCAGGTGCATTGGTTAAACCAAACGGCATTACTAAAAATTCATAATGCATGTATCTGGTCCTGAAAGCTGTCTTTGGACATCCTCAGCTTTTACTCGTAGCTGATGATAGCCCGATAGTGTTAGACCTGGCTATCACCCAAGAGGGGGGTGAATTGGGTATCTGATAAAAATTTAGGGACTTATAAATCTTTTCGTAACTTACTGAAAGCAATTCGAATGACAATAATAATTTATAAAGCGATAATCAGTCATTCAAATATATATGCTGGAAATATAAGAGTTTAGGGAAGAGAATATGCAAACTGTGATTTATCCTGGTTCGGTCCAATCCATGATGACCTACGTCCAGTCCCCAGGCTCCTCCCGAGATTTCAATCCACTATCTCGCTTTCAACTTGATTACACGTTCGTACTCAAGTAATCCTCTCACTAGGATTCACTCCCCCTTACAAACCGTAATCAATACACCCGCTTGATTACACACTCTGTACTCAAGTAATCTTCTCACCAAGATTCACTTCCCTTACAAGCTGTAATCAACACAGTGTGTTTCCCGCTCAAGATCACCCAATCTTGAGTAACTCTCAGATAGAATGTTTACAGATAAATTCTTCTCTCTCAGAAGTGAATGAATAAACATTGAAGTACAATTCAAATCATTTCACTCTCTACGATAAACTATGTAAGCATTAAGAACAGAGAGTAAGTGAATATCAGAGTATTGGCATATTGAAGATGTAAGCTCGTGTCTTTGTATTCTGCACTTCTTCCTTCGCTCTTTATCTATTTATAGACAATTGTTGGAAGCATTCGTCCTTTGCGTTTCGGCCGTTGTGAATAGTAACAATTTTGAATTTCGGTCCGTTGAGAATGGTCGGGCTGGGGGCGTCGTGCTTCCTCTCTCTTTTGTCCGCCATTTAACTTCATTAAATGCTCGTTGTGGTGTTCATCTGTATAAAGAGAGATAGTCGTTGGCGAATTTAAATGTTTTGTCGGTTTGCTTGTTTCGTCAAATGCTTCGCTGCAGTTTCGGTTCCTACTCAGCTTCGTTGAATCTTCGTATATATCTGTTGAGATCATTTAAACATCCGTACCTTCATTAAATGCGTTCACCTACTTGTGTAGAAGATCAGTCAGAATAATAGCTGTAATGTCTTGAACTGCTACACGCTTCAATCCCATTTGCGTGTTCTGCTTTTTCAGCGCAATAAATGCTTCTGACACAAATCTTGCTTTTTGGATGAGTAATATCTTATTTCTTTAAGAAATAGAACCCTCCAAAGGCTTTTCCAGAATTACTTGCGGAGCCAGAAAATATTACTTGAGTAAGGTCCGAAAGTAATATCGAATAGCTTCAAATAAAATCCCACTGGAAAGATATTACTTGAGTAACAACATTTGTTACTTGAGTAATATCGAAAATAACCAAGAAGTAGAAGTCTCGGTGGTGTAAAACGAAATTACTTGCGAAGCATATATTTGTTACTTGAGTAAGCTTCAAAAGTAATATTGAAATGGTTCTTTGAGAAAGCTCTTTAATTCATCTTTCCAATGCAAAAAGAATCAGCTCCAAACTAGTTGTATTTCGTTCATTAACATCAGATGAATGTAGGTTGTTCTTATCCAGCGTTGTTTCAATATCCAGAACAGACTGTCAACTTCAAAACATCATATCTCCTTCAATGGATCTTCGTTTTCTGTGTTCTTGATGTTTTTGAAAGGGTATTTGAGTCTAGTTTCCAATGGCACTGGTTTCAGCTCATTTGGATTTGTCGTTTGTGAGATACACTCAAATTACCAAAGCTTGGTCTCCTGTGTGACGTTAATTTCACTGTCATCTTCAAAAATTCATAGCTCCTTCATATGAACTCCTTTAGACTTTAATTTTATGTCAGAATGACGCATTAGGAGTCTAGTTTCATATGCCACTGGTTTCACCTCAATCCGATCTCTGGTTTGAAATATATCATCAAAACACTGAACTTCGCCCATGAAAAACGTAGAACAGAGGCAAACAGAGCATGATGAACAATAGCTTACTCGCGTTGCATATATTTTCTTACTCGAGTAATGTCGAGAGTAATGCGTGGAGACTGACTGGAGGCAAAATAAGAAGTTCATTGAAATTACGACTTTGCCATTAAAACTGAACTTCAGCATAATTACGATTTTGCCATTCTGAGTGAATTTGGAGAAATGAACGGGAATGACTTGAGGCAATTAGTGGAGTACCTCGAGGCAACTCATTCCAAAAGCAAAATCACCGTAGCAAACAAATACTGATCCGTATGGCACTATTCATGTATACGGTGCACTATTCACGTATACGATACTATTCATGCTGATGCTTCACATAGCTTAATTTAATTCTGGATTAATCTATTCCAACTTCCGCTTGATCAAAGAGACTTCCAGTATCACAAGAACTTGAATGTTGATATTTCCATTATATTGTGTAAGTTCTTCATTCGGATTATTCTTCATGATTCAACTTGGACTAATCTATATTAAACAAGGTAGTTAGTCAATGTATATGATACAAACTTTTTGCTCTGGATAATGGCATCTATATAAGACATCATCAAAACTAATCATAACTAATAGATATCAAATCGATCTTCGAAAACATGCTAGAACCAGATAACTGATCAAGCAAATCGTCAATTCTGGGGAGAGGATACTTATTCTTGACAGTCACCCTGTTTAATTCCGGTAGTCGATACACAGTCTCAGACTTCCGTCCTTCTTCTTTACAAATAATACTGGAGCTCCCCATTGTGAAACACTGGGTCATATAAATCCTTTCTCCAGTAATTCTTCAATTTGCTTCTTCAACTCCGTCATTTCATTAGGTGCCATTCGGTATGGTTCTTTAAATATTGGTCCAACTCCAGGCATAATTTCAATGCCAAATTCTACTTCTCTTTCTGGAGGCAATCCACTAATGTCTTCTGGAAACATCTCAGGAAATTCATTCACTACTGGAATGTTCTCAAGTGCAGTCTCAATTTCTGTCTGTACTGAGAAAAACACTACATACCCCTGGCAACCCTTTTCCAAACACTTCTCAGCTTCAGCTACTGAGAGAAAATTCAGGTTTATATTTACATCATCATCCCTTTGCGGATTCGGATATGTAATCCTTTTACTACCACAGTCTAACATCACATTGTTTGCTGTTAACCAACTTAAACCCAGTATGACATTTTGTCTATGAAGTGGTACACATATCAAATCTACCACAGATTCATGGCCCTCAACATTCACAATACAATTCAAACAGACATCAACAGTCATAGATTTTACACCAAGCGGTGTTGACACAACTAGGTCATATGGCAGTTTATGGGTAGTTAATCTTAGTCGTTCAGAACAATAATATGCAATATAAGAATGACTAGCACCCGAATCAAATAATGCTTGTAATACATTTCCATAAAGAAGGATGCTACCTTGAATCAACTCTGGAGACTTTCTAGCCTCCTCATGCATCATGGAAAATATTCTTCCTTGATTCTGTGGCCTCTTCTCTGGGGCACGCTTTGGACAATCTTGGCTGAAGTGACCTGGTTTACGAATTATAGCACATGATTTGCCCACTGTAATTCCTACCTTGATGAAATTTACCACATTGTGGACATGGTCGAGGTTCAGATGATTTTTTATTGGCACGATCTCCAGACTGAGAGGGTCTTTTATTACTTCCTTGAGATTTAAATCCTGACCCTTTTCTTTTCTGGAAAGAATTTCTTTGATTGGACTCGCCTTGATTTATGGTACCCCTGGTCAACTGCAGATCCTTCAAATTTCGCTCAACCATCCTGCTTTCCTCAATTGCATGGCTGAATTTTTGAAATTGACGGGAGACCAAATTTTCTTTCATTTCATATCTTAGTCCCCTAATTAACCTCCATGACTTCCACTTCTCATCATTATCAAGTCTCAAAGTTGTGGAGTAATGAGATAGGCGGTTAAAGCGAGTTAGGTAGTCATTAAATGTCTCAACATTACCCTGTTATATGGTTAAGAATTCGGACTCCTTGGCATCCCTGGTAGATTAGGGAAAATACTCTTCGTTGAATTTATCTTTGAAAATCTCCCAGGTGATAGGGACATTCCAGGCCTGCAAAATCAATTCTGTATTCTTCCACCATCTATCAGCATCCCCTTCTAGCTTGTAAATTTCCATTTCATCCTTCCTTTCCGTGGGGCACTCCATTACACGAAATATCTTCTCCATCCTCCAGTTCCTCAACATTTCTTCTACTGGTCCAACTTCGAGCAACTATCCCTTTGGTATCTGGTTTAGCACTCCTTTATCGTGCAAACCTGTCTAATGGTTGGTTGTGGGGGGTGAGATTCTGGGGAATCTCAGTAGCAAACAATACCAAACAATGCATGCAAGATAAATACTGGTGCATGATATACTTGCCTTACATAAGCTCATGTTAACATAATGACATTTCTGCATGCTCAATGCTTCATACAACATACTCATGATCATAGTATAGTTCAAAACAGAGCTTCATTCATTCAAATATGTTAAACATAGCAAATATACAAAGCAATCATGCATATCAATACACAAGCTAACATATCAATACACGCAAGTAGGGTAAGTCCACTACCTGTCGGTCTTTCCATTTCTTGATCTGGTTTTCAATCCTTTGGTCATCCAGGATAAATATCGATTCCTATATTTAAATATTCATGGACGGCAAGTTATTACTTATCTAAAATCTCTATTTTTCTTACTCCCTCTGGTCCTTATTATAAGACATCAACTAACTTTTCTCACAAACCAATAAAAGTAGTTAAAGTCAATAAAATTGCCCTAGAATCTAAATAATTTCCAATATTACCCCTACTAATTGCACTAAACTCTAATATTATATTAATTATTACTCTCATCCACTACCTTTATTAATTAGGGGCAGACATGGAAAAAATAATCATTGCTCATTGAGAACAAGCAAGTGCCTTATAAAAAGGACCAAATAAACTTGCTAGTTTGTGCCTTATAATAAGGACCAGAGGGAGTATTTCCGAACAAATTCTATAAACTGGCAGAATTTTCAATTAACTTTGAAAATTCATATTTAATTGCACAAAACTCCAAATTTTCTATTTTTTCACAAAACCAATTTTCGTACACCGTATATGTGAATAGTAATTCTACTACAGTACAACGTATACACAAATAGTATCATTGTATAGTTACAATTACATCACATCTGATTTCTCTTTTCCAACAAAAACGTTCGGATGCTACAGTATCGTATACATGAATAGTGCAGTATACATGAATAGTAATTTACTATTGATTTACTGCCCTGGGAAATAATTTTTACCGCACCGGTAAATAATATTTACTGCGACGATAAATAAATATTTACTGCATTAGTAAATAAATCCATTGTAGCAAATTACCATTATTTCCAAACGCTTAAATCACTGTAGCAACAGTTTTTTGATGAATCATAACTTGCATTTTTATGTCCAATTTCCATCATATATGCATTCTAATCCTGATAAAAATGCATAAAACTAAGATAGAAAGAGGATTATAACTTTACCTTAACTCTTATTCAATAAATCCTGTAGATTTTCCTCTTCCTTCTCTTCTTAAATCTTCGGCCAGAGCTCTCAAAAATACTAAACATAAGAGCTATTCACAATTAGTCCGAGTGGCTTTCGCCTCAACCCATTTCGAGACATAATCAACAGCTAGCAGGATGTAAGTATAACCATATGAAGCAGGAAATGGACCCATAAAATCAATACCCCAAACATCAAAGATCTCACAAAACAATATAGGGTTTTGGGGCATCTCATGCCTACGGAAATACTACCGCTTCTCTCGACGGTTATCACATGACTTACAAAACATATGGGAATCATGAAACAAGGAAGGCCAAAACAATCCACTATCTAACACTTTCCTAGCAGTTCTTTGGGGTCCAAAGTGACCTCCACAGGCAGAAGCATGAGCAAAATGCAATATAGAGTGAAACTCATGATCGTGCACACATCTCCTAACTACTTGGTCACTACAAAATTTCCACGAGATAAGGGTCATCCCAAACATAGTATTTAGACTCACTCTTTAATTTAAAGGTTTGGGCCCTAGTAGAATCTTCGTGCAAAACACCGGCTACCAAGTAGTTAACCAGATCGCATACCATGGAAGCTTACCTTGTAGCAGTAGAAGCCGCTCATCATCGGGAAAATCATCCCGAATAGAAGAGAGGTGAGAAGAAGAATGGGTGATACGACTCAAGTGGTCACTACCCAGTTTATGCTCCACTTCGTCTCGAATCTCAACATCAAACTCTTGGAGCAATAGCATCCACCGGATGAGTCATGGCTTAGCATCCGCCTTTTTCAAAAGAAATTTCGAGCAAAGATGGTCGAGAAAACAATTACTCTACTAGCTAGAGATATGACCTAAACTTATCAAAAGCAAATACAATAGCCAACAACTCCTTCTCGGCGGTGGTGTAATTAGATCGGGCGGGATCCAAAGTCTTGGAGGCATATGCAATCACATGAGATGCCCTATCGACCCGTTGTGCCAAGATAGCACCAACCGCATAGTTGGAAGCATCACACATCAACTCAAAGGGGATGTACCAATCGGGGCCGGATCATGGGGTTGTAGTCGTGCAACGCTTCAAATGATCGAAGGCGCCTTGCAAGCATCATCAAATACAAAGTCGGTGTCCTTATGCGAAGGTTGGACAAGGGTCGGCGCAGTCTTATCGAAATCCCTAATGAAACGCCGATAGAAACTCGCATGACCAAGAAAAGAACGAACTTCCCGCACGATGCGGGGTAAGGCAAAGCAAGAATCACATCTATCTTAGCGGGGTCTACCTCAATCCCTTTCCTAGACACTATGTGTCCCAAGACTATACCCGACTCAACCATAAAGTGACACTTTTCATAATTCAGCACAAGATTAGACTCAATGCACCTATACAAAACTCTAGATAGATTAGCTAAGCATGCATCAAAATCAGACCCATATACAGTGAAATCATCCATAAATACCTCCATACAGTCCTCTAAAAAGTCAGAGAAAATACTCACCATACAACGCTAAAAGGTGCCAGGTACGTTGCAGAGGCCGAAAGGAATCCTTCGGTAGGCATATGTTCCAAAGGGGCATGTGAAGGTCGTCTTCTCCTGATCCTCAGGAGCAATATGGATCTGGAAGTATCCGGAGTAGCCATCCAGAAGCGAAGAATGAGACTTGCCACCAATCGCTCTAACATCTTATCAATGAAAGGTAAAGGGTAATGATCCTTGCGAGTGGCTTGGTTGAGTCTCCTATAGTCAATGCAAACTCTCCAACTATTCTGAACTCGAGTAGGAATGAGCTCATTCTTCTGATTGGCTACCACGGTGACTCGGATTTCTTAGGAACCACCGGACCAGCCGACCCACCGGCTATCGAAATGGGATAGATGATACCAGCTTGTAGAAGCTTAGTGACCTCCTTCTTCACCACATCAAGGATAAGGGGATTAAGGCGTCTCGAGGTTGCCTCACCGGCTTAGAGTCCTCTTCCAACGAAATTCGATGCATGCACATGGAAGGGCCGATGCCAACTATGTCGCCTAATGTCCACCCAATGGCTTTCTTGTTCGCCCTCAATAAGCTTAGCAGCTTCTCTTCTTGATCGGGCATAAAGTTATTTGCCACAATGATCGGCAGTAACCGTTCATCCACCTCCGTAAATGCATATTTCAAGTGATCCGGAAGTGATTTCAACTCAAGTTTGGGTGGTTGCTCGGTAGATGGGAGAAGCTTGGGTGGTTGTTGCAACAACTCTGATGTCATCACACTGGAAATGCCTGAAACCACATTCAAAGAAGCAGAAGAACTATGTCTACACGGCTCAATGTTAACATCGAATTCAGCTCATCAAAATCGAGTTAAGTTCATCAAAATCAAAATCGGGATGCACATCGGGATCGGGATGAAGCTCAAACTCGAATCAATATCGAATCCACAAGTAATGCGTAATAATCACCCAAAGAAGTCGAATCACCAAATAATGCAGCATTAACCAAATGAGTACAAACAGAGCACCATTCATTATCAAAGCACATGCACAAATGGCGTAATCACTCTCACAGAAAAATCGGGATAATCAAGATACCATTCAAAGAAGAACATCATCCACAAGATCATCAATCACATCAATACAGAAAACAGAATGTTCTTCCCTAGGATGTTTCAGGGCATCAAAGATATTAAAATTCACAGAAATATCACCAAATTCCATGGAAAGAGTACCAGAATACACATCTATCTTCGTCCTAGCTGTTTTCATGAAAGGCCTCCCTAGAATGATTGGTGACCTACTACTAGAAGACTCATCCTGCATATCTAAGATGTAAAAATCAGCAGGGAATATCAATTCATTAACTGTGACTAGTACATCTTCAACTAAGCCAGAAGGATGGGCATTACTCCTATTAGCTAATTGAACAATAACACCAGTTGGACGCAAGGGACCAAGACCAAGAGATCTATAAATAGATGCAGGCATGACATTTATAGAAGCACCTAAATCTAGCATGCAATCATCAAATTTATAATTACCAATAAGGCAAGTGATAGAAAACGTCCCCGGATCTTTGCACTTGCGAGGCATGGTAGGTCGGATGAGTCCGATACATTCTAGTTCAAACTCACTCGTTCATTTCCTTCGCCGCCTCTTGTTGGTACACAACTCTTTTAGAAACTTGGCATATTTTGGAATTTGTTTGATTGCATCTAAGAGAGGAATGTTGATCTCTACTCTTCTGAATGTCTCAAGTATATCCTTCTCTTGTGCTTTTTCTGCCAACTTCTTGGATTTAACTGCTCTTTGAGGGAAAGGAAGTGGAATGGGAATGTCTTCCTCTTAACCTTTCTGGATTTCCTTTTTATTTTTAGAGTCAATCTTCACATTTTCTGACTCTCTCTCTGATGTGGAAGTGATATCTGCAGCTGGTTGAGGTTCCTCCAATTGCTTTCCAGATCGAAGGGAGATAGCACTCACATTACCCTTGGGATTAGGAATTGTTTGTGAAGGAAGAGTGTTGGATCCCTGAGGTTGAAGCTGGTTCAATGATGTTGCCAACTGTCCAATTTGTGTTTGCAAAGTCTGAATGGAGGTGTCAGTTTTCTGTTGAAACTACATATTGGCTGTGACAAATTGCTTCATCATATCCTCTAGTGAAGAACCACTACTACTGGTACTAGCCTGCTGTTGTGCCGCCTGTGGAGGTGCACATATGGCTGGTCGAGGAGGTGGTGCTGGCAAAGGAGGTGCGAGTGTTCTTTGGAAATTTTGTGGCATGTACTTGTCTATCTACGCCGGTAATTCCTGCAGTCGCGATATTGGTTACTCGGTTTCGATTCTAGTTCCAACGGAAATTGGGGTGATTTCTCCAACCAGGATTGTAGGTATTGGAGAAGGCATTATTCTGCTGGTATTGTGGCTTTCCTGGACAAACACCCACTGAAGCTACGGACTGGTCTTGAGAAGTAGGATCATGCAAGGTAGGACAAGAGTCAGTAGAATGATAAGGGTCAGAACAAAACCCACATGAGTACCCAATCTGAGGAGGGAAAGATTGTATTGTCTGAGTCACTGCCAACTGCCTCACAAGGGAAGTCAGATCATCAAGTCTATTCTCCAATCTCTGAGAATCATACTGGACCGGAGGTGTTTGAATATGGTAAACAGGAGTACCATTGGCCCTAGTGCCAAATTGCTGAGAATTAGCAGCCATAGTAGATATCAGCTCTCGGGTATCTTCAGGTGTCTTGCTATCTAAGGCCCCACCACTGGACGCATCCACGAAACTTTTATCCATCGGTAACAAACTCGGAATAGAAATATGTAATCGGGAGTTGGTCTAAAATCGGTGGTGTGGACGGCTTTGCACACAATCGCTTGAACCTCTCCCAATACTCTACTTGGTCTCCCCATTGATTTGTTTAATACTAGTGATCTCCTTCTGAATAGCAATGGCTTTTGAGGAAGGAAAGAACCTCACTAGGAATAACTTCTGCATATCATTCCAACTCCCAACAGATGTCAGTTGCAAATTGTATAGTCAATCCTTAGCCACGCCATCTAGGGAAAATGGAAAAGCTCTCAGCTTAATGTGGTCCTCATCAATTGCTTGAGGTTTCATTGTGCTGCATACAACATGGAACTCCTTGAGATGCCTGTGAGGACATTCACCTGCAAGACCATGAAACTTGGGCAACAAATGGATAAGACCAGATTTTAATTCAAAGTTAGCAGCAAGTTCAGGATATTGAATACACAAATTCTGATTGCCCAAAGTGGGACGAGCTACTTGCTCTTCTGCCATAATTTCTGAGTTAGCAAAATTGCTACTAGAATCAGTGAAAACAACAAGACTAGAAGAAGTACTATCAAAGTCAAGATCAACAGAATGGACACAATCAGACTCAGACTCAAGTTCAATGTCAAATTCAGTATCAATCCCACGATTAAGCCTAACAATTCTTCTAGCAGTGAGAATTGTTCTTTCAATTTCAGGATCAAGTGGCAACAAGTCTTCTGGATCAATAGTACTCCTAGTACTCATGCAGCATAAACACAAACACAAGGCAGAAACACAAGAAAATCAGAATTACGAAAATGCCACTAAAAGTGGTAGAAAGTAGAAAACACTAAGATGACACTAAAACACAAAAACCTATGTTGGAATGTGACCAAAACAAGTCCAAAACAGCATCAAATGATTTTTAAAATTTATGGGACTTGGACAGGGCAACTCCTAGACCATTGGGGAACCCAAAAATGAAATAAAAAAACTTCAAAAAAATGAAAAAGTGGTCTAAACGATGGAATTTGGCAAATCGGAGCATACCACACGAGTTTCTGGTGTGCCCAGCGAGTTTGGCCATTTTCTATCGCCTGTAAAAATTTCAGCTCATTCGAAAATACTCCAGAAAAATTGACCAAGTAGAAATCACAAAATAGAAACTTAAAACAGTGAAAACGTGGTCTAAACGTTGGAATTTGGGGAAAATAGGGCAGACCTCACTCAGAAGGAGAGTGACTCTTGTTCAAAATGCCCAATTCCTTGTGAATAAGACTGGTTTGAGTGATCCGGGTCGAAAAATTTTCTCGTCCAGCCCACCGAACCACCGAAAACTACGATGCTTAACGAAACCGATGCAAATTCCCCCAAGATCGACGCCATATTTTGACAGAGATTTTGTCATCTCCCAAAATAACCCAGATTAGAAAAGATTTGCGGTATAATGTAACCTGGGTCGTTTCTCTCAAGGAATTTGCAGTGGGTTTAAATCAAACAACAAAACAGAACAACAACAAAATTGGGGGTTTTTGATTTGAAACAGATTAAAACGAAATTAAACTGAAACTAATCTGAAATATGCGTAAATGATTAAAACGAGATTGAAATAGATTAAAACGATCAACCCAACGTTTAGATTCCGAAACTTCCTTCATTGAACGAAATATAAACGAACTCGCGTTTGGCTCGACGAACCGAAATCTCTGCGTTCGTCGAAATCCTCGACTAGACGATCGTCTAGAATCTGTCCGAAAAGCAGTGGCGTCTCACCGTGCAATCGCATTTAAACACTCTAACCTAGTTCGAACTCGTCCTTGGGATGAACCAAACGGAATATTAAATCTAATATTCGAACTATTTTAAATCGGATCCGATAAGATGAAAACAGAAACGAGTAAAGTTACCGATTAAGTACGAGTTCTCTGGACGAATCATGGAATCCTCAATGTTGGGTTAATCACAGAAGTTTAGCCAAACATGGCTGGGAAAAACGAAGAACAGATGAAGAACACGAAGAACACGAAGAACATGAAGAACACTTGAGAGAATCTGAAAATTCCTATTTTTGATCCACCCAAATCTAAAAACGTGAATGATCCATTGTTTGTGGCTGCTGCCTTACTTAACCTAAGATGAAAAATGAAATGGGGCTCCAATCAATAATCCAGGCCCAAAACAGAAAATAATAAAGAATGGGCTTTAATCACAAATTCGAGCCCAAATAAAACATCTGACTTTGGCTTCAAAATCGACCGCCTTCTTGTCCGAATTTATCCTTCATGTCTTCATAACAATTGTAGCTCTCTGAATCATCTGAAATATGAAACAAAAATGAGGCAAATCCGATGTATGGTTCAAGAGTTATGGTAAGATTAGTGAAGCAATGTAAAACTGGAATTTTATTAATAAAAATGGCTAAGATATAATCAAAGGCCCAAAGCCCAAATAAGTATAAAAGCCATTATTTATTAACTAAAAAGTCCTAAATTATTAATCAAGAGATAAAAAGAAGTGTATAAAATATTCAATTATCAAAATGCCCATTTGAATATCCAGCGCTGTGCGAATGAACCAGTAGGTTCTTGAATATTGTTGAACTGCAGTTTGAATTTAAATTTGAATTTATTTGAATATAAATATATTGCAATTGGTTGACTACCATGTACTGTCATGCATCTTATGTGATTGATTAACGTTACTACTGGGATTCGTTTGAATCCCAGATATTCCACAAAGTTCAGGACGGTAACATATTAGTGGACGTGGCTTACGGGGTAAGGCAGTGGAAATTGGTAATTGATGGTGCGGGGCTGAGCCAAGATTTGCTGTTTAATTTATATGTTGTGTATTAGACTGTTATGGAAGTTTGTAATACTTGTAATGGGATGTGCTGAACATTGTCTTCAGAGCATCACTATGCTAATCCTTGCTTACTAGCATCACTGTACACCACATGAATCATTCTCCTTTCGATTTATCACTCTTTCTTTTCCATTTCAATATAGTGGGACCCCAAGTTTTCTCTCTTGTCTATCTATTATCACTTTATCTCAATTTATAATCAAACACTTACGGCAAGGAGAATTCACATGCACCCATACTATTCTTCTAAATATTAAACAATTCATCCACTCATTCACTTTCAATATTTATATAGGGCTTAACATTTTTGCAGCTGCAGCAGATAAATATATCTGCAGCGACCCAAAACACCATCGTTTTACTCATTTTTTATTATTAAACAATGTGAAAACCGAGAGGGAAGGATGACTTGACAAAGAAAAAGAATAGAGGACCCCACCATGAAATAATTGTGTCTTTGACACAATTTCAACGCTTCAATCCGGCCACCACGCTCTCATCTTCTCCAACACCTCATCTGGCAATATCTATGCCACCCTGAGACATGAACGGTGTTCTCTCTTTGCCTTCGCCTTTGCCTTCACTCTAACACCACTACACCATGATGATTCGGTTTTGCTTTCTATGGATGCTTTTGCTTCTTCCTCCGGGTTGCCGCCAAGGACCCTTACCAGCCCCTTTAGATGCAAGCAGCTTCAATGAGAGTGATCTCGCGTCGTCCGTGAACATCGAAGCCCACACATTCCTCACCGATATCACAAACGCCAATGCCCCCACTGGCTTCTCCAATAATTTCTCCTTTGTCCCGTTACCTTATCCGAGCCCCTCATTTCTTCCATTTTATTCCTACTTTCTTAACACCATGCTGAATGACCCCACTCTTCTCGCCCACTTTTCCTACCATTCTTTGAATACCCTTCCGAAAATCACGAAGGATCATCTCGTGGCCCAAAATGTTCACTTCCACCGTAAACTCCATGGGTGGTGACCGAAACCAGTTCGCCTTCTTGTGAAGTGAACCAATTCATCTCTCGCTTTGGTTAAATCCTTTCCTTGAATTTTCCGAAGAGAGAGAGTGGTTTTGTCATCTTGCTTTCCTTCATAGCCCTTTTTTTGTCAATCCTTCGTAGCCTGATTCTAGCATATTTAGTGCAGCCTCTATTGTTGACTTTTCTTTTATCCATTTGCTTCAAGCTCATAACTAGTAACTCTTGTTTTGCTTCTTCCTTCATAGCCGTCATTATTGACTTTGGCTTTCAAAGTTGTTTTTGCTTCATGTGATTGTCAGGAGACTTTTGCAAATATTTAGTCAGGTAGTGGAAGAGAGAAAGAACAAAACAAATTGCGTTACTTCTTATCCGTATGCCACCCCATGCTTCCATATACACTCTTCTCCATTTCGAGCCGAGGTTGATTGATCCAACATACATGGATTCCGAGCCGCACATGAAATAATTTGGATTCTGAGAAAGAACATGACATGCCTTCTTTGGTTCCTTCAGTTGTTGCAGCTTGCCCTCCATGTCTATAAGGTTCACGCTTGATTTCCCACTCAAGTTTCCTCATTTTCTTGTGTATTGAGGAGATGCACAATTACCCATATGGAATCACTCACTAATTTTTTTCTTGAATCAAATATGTTTTCTCTAGAAACGGAGCAAGAGAAGCAGAGGAATAATATGATGTTAAGCTCTTAACTAGGACCTACATGAGGTACCCTGATTCACAATTTGAATTCGATAGGGGATTTTCTCAAAAAAAAAATAGGGGATTTTCTCAAGTATTGCCGCCCCTACCTCTCGCATTGACAAATTTCTAGCTCATGATGGGCAAAGGAAGATGTTGCGTTCCCAGCAAGAAGAATGCGCACAACACTGCCTGAGGATCCACCAGTAATGCGTCGATCTCTATTTGTTGTAATGGGTGGAAGGAGTTGAAGGTGTTTTGTACAGGGTGGCAGAGATATTGCCAGATGAGGTGTTGGAGAAGATGAGAGCGTGGTGGCCGGATTGAAGCGTTGAAACTGTGTCAAAGAAACAATTATTTCATGGTGGGGTCCTCTATTCTTTTTCTTTGTCAAGTCATCCTTCCCTCTTGGTTTTCACATTGTTTAATAATAATAAAAGAGTAAAACGATGGCGTTTTGGGTCGCCGAGATATATTTTTGCACGCAGCTTTCTTAGTAAATGTTAAGCCCATTTATATATCCATATGTCCCACCCATATTCATTTTCTCTCTATCCGGATAGCATTATAAACGCACACACCACCCATTCTCCACCTACTTTCCTTTTCTTACACTATTATCCAAATAACTTTATCTACTCAATTAACTTCCTTGCCCAAATCGTTGTATTATCTGTCTAACAATTCTCCAAGATTTATCTTTTCTTTTAATATTCGTTCACATGCCTACATACTATTCTTCTTGTGATTACAAGGCGACAGACATCGTGATACACATTTGCACCAAAGTCTCTTTCACTCTCTTAATTAATGATGTATTCTATAGGCATGTGATAGTCCAACCATCCGACATATTTCTTTAATCATTCACGAGTGCACACATGTGGAGCCTAATTCTGTTTATTTCTTCCCGGGAGGAAATAATTATTGTTGAAACACACTCACGCCAGATTAAATATACGCTCTACATGTCTTCCTTTGTTTTTCATTTCGGTTTATACAAAATAGAGAGAGAGCAAGAGCTACGAGTGTGAAGCACTTTCTTATGGTATTTTGAAAGTGAAGGCTAAAAGTCTTAGGAGGCAAAAGCAAGAAGAAGACTGCTAAGTCCAAAGGATCAAGACAAGTAAGTAAAGGCTTTAACTTGTCTTGTGCTATTTTATATTGCGGATAATTTGAAAAATGGTTTATCCATTATTTCTTTAGTTTTTGAAGGCATGAAATCCTAAAGGGACATACTGCTTAAAATTTCAAAAATGGATTAGAATATGAGCTAAAAGACAATTTGGTTCCTAAAGTCATAGAATTTGTAAAGTTGCATTAAAATGTTGCTTTACGTTTTCTAAGTAATATTTTGGTATGAATAAGTAATGGGGAAACCAAAAGGATTTTGATGATTTTAAGGTTACCAAAGTGTTTTGACATGAAAGAAGAGTGAGAATAAGGTTAGGATTATTTTTCCATAAATGGACATATCAATTAATATTTATGTTTTGGAAGCACATCATTTGGATTTTGTACAATTAAATATGAATTTTCAAAGTTAATGAAAATTCTGTCAAAATATATGTAGTATGCTAAAGTAAGGAAGAAATGGTATTTAATCCAATACCTTGTAAAACAAAAGGAAATTAATATTTATAATGATCTTACTTTAGGATATTGAAGGAAGACCGAGTTTCTACGCTGGGAATTTTATAAGTATTTGCAAAGTTGAGGTTGGTAACTTAATCTCCGATTCCTTGTGTTTTTATATATGCCTTATGTGTTCATGTTTTGTGGATTCGTGGCCGGGTTTGTATGTCCAAGTCATGTGTTTTATTTAATTGGCTGTGGATTATTGTTTTTATATAATAATGTTGCATGCCTGATTACCCAGTACTTGTATGTTCTTTCGACGTTTGCTGTGTGCTATGTATACTGATTACGGTGCATTTTTGCTAATTGTTTATTGTTTTCTGCAATATATGAAATATTTGTCATGTATAATTTACACTTTGAAAATGAGATTAACTGTTACCCTGGGATTCATCGATCACCGAATCCCGAGATACCTAAAGATTCGTGAAGGTGTTCGGATCGGGAAGTAAGGCGATACAATTGCGAGGAAGACGAAGAAGACCCTAGAGATGAGGATTTAATTGAGTAAACTATATATATATATAAAATTATTTCCTAATTGTACAGAGCTATTAAAATTAGATATTATATATCAAAAGAAAGCTTAAGATGTCTACTTCAAATCTGGAAAATTTCATAATTTTTAGACATCATTAACTTGATCGAAAATGGTGTACAAGTCGAATGCCTTCCAAACCAATAAAACTAGCAGTTTTAACAACTTGTACAATTTATTCTCTTAGGTTCTAAAAATCATTTCCAACCTTATTCTCACTCAATTTTTTGTGTTAAACACCTTGGTAATCTCAAAATCATCAAAATCATTTTGGTTCCACCATTGCTTAATCATACCAAAATATTACATAGAACACGTAAAGCAACATTTTAATGCAACTTTACATATTCTAAAACTTAATGAACCAAATTGTCTTTTAACTCATTCTAATCCATTTTAGAAATTTGAGCAATATATCCCCTTAGGATTCTATTCCTTGGAAAACTACAGAAATATTGTACAAATCATATTTCTAACCATAACAAAACAATATAAGACAAATTAAAACATTTACTTACTTGTCTTGATCCTTTGGACTTAAGCAATTTCTTCTTCCTTATTGCCTCTTAAACTTCCGAACTTCACTCCCAAAATAATATAAGGAAATGTCTCACACTCGTAACTCTCCTTCTCTCTCTTATTGACGGAAGTGTATAAACGAGAGGTGCACACTTGCATATGTTTATCATGAAGAGAGGAGGTTACACTCGTAACTGAATAAATAAATCCATCGTGCACGCGTCCGTGAATCAACAATTGTATAAATTATAAATTATTATCCGTGACTACCGTCCCTTATGTGTATAATTGAAAAGAAAAAACGTGTGTCGTTTTGACCAAAAAAACGTGTGTCGTATGTATATAATTGAAGCGAATGAGGAGGTCTTATGTGTGCATGTGAGTTTTTGTTGCCCAATAAACAATTAAAAGAATGAGAAGTGTTGTCGGCATGGAATAACCAAATGAAATGGAAGAGGTAGTATTATTTCCAAGAATAATTAAATAAAGTGGGAGACAATCCGATAAGAAGTGGATGATTAATTGAAATGGAATGTGAGTTGGCATTTCATTTGGACTAAAGAAATTAAAATGAGATATTGCATTTGTGTTGTCCGTGAAGTGCATGTTGATAAGAAAAATGCATAGGATACCAAAATATTAGTTAATAACATGAGTGGGAGACAAATTAAAGTAAGTGGATTTAGGGATATATTATAATAATAAAGAGTGGATGAACGGATGATTGAAGTAAGTGGAAGATATTTCCGAGGAAAGAAAAAAGAAGTGGAAGATATTAGGCTAATAATGGAAGACACAAGGTTCCAATACATTGAAATGGAAACTTAATGTGTATCACAAATCAAGAATGACGGATGTTACACAGGCTACTAAATCAGCCGGGTACTGGATTAAGGGTTAGATCAGAGTTATACCAGAGCAAACTTGAGGCTAAATTGGTGAGAAATTGAAGATTTCGGAGTAACTAATATGAAAGTCTAAAGAAAATTAAAAAAAAAAAAAAGAGAGGGAAAATTCCAATTAAATACCATTTGAATTTCTAAAACCCCCAGAAGTCTCCCGAATTTGTAAAAAGACTGAAAGATAATAAGGACCTATGAGGGATACAAAAATTCAGGTAAAATTACCTTTTTGCCCTTAGTTTTAAATAAATCAAAAAAAAAAAATACCCTCGCCGAAGGGCCGTCATCGGCCGGCCACCGGCGAGGGGGTGGGGTTTTTTTTGGGTTTAGGATTTTTTTTATAAAAAAAAAAATTGTTTTCATTGAAAGTGTCGAGTGCCAAAAATGGTGAGTATTTGGTAAAACTAGGATACCACGCAAGGAAGGAGAATGGCTTAGTGGGCTGCAATAAAGCTGGGCCATCAACTATCATCCCTAAGCAAAGTTGGAAGTCGATTTGGTCTATCAAGACTATCCCGCACGTGCAGCAATTTATTTGGAGAATTCTTAGTAATGCTGTGGCAACCAACGCTGCCCTTTACCATCGTAAACGTGCCAAGATGCAGATGTGTCCTATTTGTTATGTGAAGGAGGAAACTAAAGAACATCTCTTTTTCCATTGCCCATGGACCAGATGTGTTTGGTTTGGATGTAGCCTTGGTGCTAAATTCGATGTTGCTAGTGAGCAGAATTTTAATGTATGGTGGTTACATGTCGCAGGTATGAAACTACTAAATCCTCAAGATATTTCCTTGATCTGTTGGACTCTTTGGCTCATTTGGAAGCAACGGAACGCTAAGGTTTTTGA
Organism: Acacia melanoxylon; assembly: GCA_019022615.1. Taxonomy (NCBI): domain Eukaryota; kingdom Viridiplantae; phylum Streptophyta; class Magnoliopsida; order Fabales; family Fabaceae; genus Acacia; species Acacia melanoxylon. The sequence continues at coordinate 4,898,664 of JAFJYJ010000010.1, forward strand.
TGATTTACAGCCAAACCCCCTACCGGTAATTGTCTTAGCTCTAAAAAATAATCTGGAATTATGGGAATCAGGGAAAGAAAGGATCACTGCTGTCGATGCAGTACGAAATTCCAATCCCCCTAATTCCATTTGGCACCTTCCTCCTCCCGAGTACTTAAAGGTCAACTGTGATGGTTCTTTTACTGCTGGAAAAGGTGCTGCCATAGGTGTGGTTTGCAGGGATTTTTTGGAACAATTTAGATGGGGTTTTGTGGATAAAATCAAATCAATTTCTGCTTTCATGACTGAGGCGTTGGCTCTTAAAAGGGCATTACTTCTTGCAGTTGATTTGAGTCATGATAAAGTCATTTTTGAATCTGATTGTCTATCTCTGATTGAATGTGTTAATGCCAAAGCACCTGATATGATAGAGTGGAGGTGTAGAATTGTAATTCAGGATATTATTTGTCTTCTTGATTCCAGGGTTGGGTTCTCTGTGTCCTTTACTCCTAGAAGGGGTAATCAAGTAACTGACTTTCTTGCAGCTAGTGCTTATAAAGGGGTGTATGTAATACCCTAAAAATCGTATTTATGATAAGTATCATATTTCGGTAAATAATACCTATTGAAAATAGGTGAATATGTGGTTTCAAATAATAAGTAATAATTATCTTATTTTCTAAGGTAATTACTATGGGAATTAGGAGAGATAAAGAGCTAAAATCCTTGAAAAATGTATTTTATAGGCGAGAAAATGGCTCGAAAATATTATGATAAATCCCATATGACGCAAATATTGACAAAAACTTGAGAAGTGTGTTATCTCTAAATTTAGGAATTTTTGGGATTATTTCCTTGGAAAATAATAGAGCATAAATATAATATTCTTAAAAACACTTTTTGGCCCCATGATTTTTAATATTTTACATGGGACATAAAATATCAATGTCAGTGCAAAAGTTGTGAGATAATAATTAATCCTAATTATGAAAATTATCAACAATTAGTAAGTGGCTAATTAAGTAATTAGTGGCTAATTGTTTAGATTAAGACATAAGTAAATTAATTAGTAAATAATTAATTTAAGGGAGAAATTCAAAATTAATAATTAAATAATAAATAAATAAATAATAAAATATTTTATGCTTAGAAAAATAAATAAAAAATAAAAGAAAAAAAATAAATATCTAGATATTTTGAATAAAATAATAATATATATGGTAAAGAGCCAACAGGACATTTGAGAATGGATAGCAATAAAATCCTATACCAAAATATAGGGATATAGTCTAAGTCATCTGGACTTTTTATAAACCAGTGAAATTCTACCTCGGAGTGGACTATCTCCAAATTCATTTCTGAAACCAACTGGGTCATTAAGATACAGGATAAATGAGAAATAGGGCAGATAGCATAAATAAGACCTATAGAAAATGAAATAGTTGTGACAAACCAGGGATAAGGTTTCTTAGGTCAGATCATATTACGAACCAGTGATTTTCTGCCAAGAAGCTGGTTCTATCGGAAGTGATTTCCGTAAACGTTGGTGTCTGTCCTAAAATGTTCAGAAGGCAACGGAATGCCCTTAATGGGATCATAAATTTCATTAACCCAGATATTCATACAGAGGAAGAATGGAACTTCAAAACGTTGCTTTCAGATTTTTGAGTTTCGTCAAGATTACGCGATTAGGACACCGATCGGGGAAATGCTATCGGTAAGTCAGCACATGACATCATGCATGATATCATCTTCTTCTAGAAGGATGATGTGGGCCAAGTAGGTGTAAGGCCAAGATGAAGCCACGTGGTGAAGTGCGATCCGACGGTTGAAATCTGATCTAAAGACATTTGATGAAATTCCCACATTGTCCCTCCTCTCTTCTATAAATAGCAAGCCTTCCTCTTCATTCTTCTTCACCCCAAATTCGAAAACTAGACAGAAGGAAGAGCCCGGAGAAAGTCTGGCGGAGCCCTGGGTAAGTTTTTCGGTCCTTAGTCTTAAGTTTCAATAGTTCTTTCAGTAGAGATAGTAGGAATGCTAGAATTGTCTTTAAATTTCCCAGATAGTCTAGATATCATATTTATGGGTAAATATGATATATATTTCGAAAATATGATGAGGGAAAAGATCGTCGAAATTCGGAGACATAGAGCAAAAAACAATAAGCTCGCGAAATTCCGCCGATTAGGGGTTCGGGGCAAAATGATAATTTGTACCTAAAATGTCCGTTATCTTGCTAGAAGTTGATAAATGTTATCCTTATAGGATATCTGAGATAATCAAACCGCTGTTGTACCGCCGTCGTACCGCTGTTTCACCCGCTGTCAAAAATTACCGTTTTCCGTAAAACTACCGTAGTCGACAACGAAGGTACGTTCGCGTACTGTAACACTAACTCTGATGATTATTGTATGGATATATATGATTGTTGTATTCACACTATGGTGGTAGCATACGTGGATATGTTACACCCGTTGCTATGTCACATACATGGTTATGTTACATACGTTATTATTATTGTTGTATCATACGTGGTTATTATCTTACATACGTGGTTATGTATTTCTAATCATACATCTGTTGTGGACTGTTGTATTGATTGCTGTTGTCGTGTATATATATTGTCATATTTAAGCATGAGGTTAACCGTTACCTGAGGTTCAATGTGCATTGAACCTCAGCTCTTATCATAGCGTCAGGTTCAGGAGAACCGAGAACCAAGGAGAAAGGCGAGCAGGCCGCACAGAGACCCGGTTGAAGACTTTCTTTTGTTGTTATTCATTTTGAAAACTCTCGGTCACTGTACCGCTTCTGTAAATCAGCCAGACTTACGACAATTTGAATAAATGTATCAGTTACTCAATCGCTCCGATGCTCTACTCTGATGATATATGAAAAAAACAATTATACTGCTTTTGAAAATGGGATGTTACAGTGTACCCAGTGGGGTGGGTTCCACAACCAACACCCTCTTTGATCTCTTTGCTAACCGTGGATATTTTGGAGGCAGATATGGCTATTGACGATGATGCTCCAACTTCTCTCTGATGGATGGTGCTCTTTTGTTCTCTGCCTTTGATTATGTTTACTGCTTTTGTCCTTCTGTTATGTCTTTATGTTGTATTTCGGCTATTGTAATAGCCCTGGTGTTGTTTAGCTTTCTATGGTTTGTTTATTGTCTCAGTGTGAGACCTGCTTGAGTGGTTTTATAGGATTACGTTTGGGCTGTTGATACCATGCTATGTAATTGTTATTCCTTCCGTTTAATATATGCAGCATTTCTGTAAACAAAAAATATATGCAGCATTTCAGAGCCAAAAAAAAAGAATGAGAATTGTTGTCGGCATGGAATAACCAAATGAAATGGAAGGTAGTATTATATCCAAGAATAATTAAATAAAGTGGGAGACAATCCGATAAGAAGTGGATGATTAATTGAAATGGAATGCGAGTTGGCATTTCATTTGGACTAAAGAAACTAAAATGAGATATTGCATTTGTGTTGTCCGTGAAGTGCATGTTGATAAGAAAAATGCATAGGATACCAAAATATTAGTTAATAACCATGAGTGGGAGACAAATTAAAGTAAGTGGATTTAGGGATATATTATAATAATAAAGAGTGGATGAACGGATGATTGAAGTAAGTGGAAGATATTTCCGAGCAAAAAAAAAAAGTAAGTGGAAGATATTAGGCTAATAATGGAAGACACAAGGTTCCAATACATTGAAATGGAAATGGAAACTTAATGTGTATCACAAATCAAGAATGATGGATGTTACACAAGCTACTAAATCAGCTGAGGTACTGGATTAAGGGTTAGATCAGAGTTATACCAAAGTAAACTTGAGGCTAAATTGGTGAGAAATTGAAGATTTCAGAGTAATTAATATGAAAGTCTAAAGAAGTTTTTTTTTTAAAAAAACGAAAAATTCCAATTAAATACCATTTGAATTTCTAAAACCCCCAGAAGTCTCCCGAATTTGTAAAAAGACTGAAAGATATTAAGGACCTATGAGGGATACAAAAATTCAGGTAAAATTACATTTTTGCCCTTAATTTTAAATAGAACAAAAAAATAAAAATACCCTCGCCGGAGGGGGCCGTCATCGGCCGGCCCCGGTGAGGGGGTGGGTTTTTTTTTGGGTTTAGGATTTTTTTTTATTAAAAAAAAAATTGTTTTCATTGAAATTGTGGGGGTGGGGTTCGAACCCCAACCCTCACATATCCTTGGGGCCAAGTGGCTCACCAGGTGGGCTACTTGGTTCCTTTGTTAAATAAATACATTATCAAATATATATATTCTTCTTAACATTTTTTCAACGGTATTTACAAATCTCATAACGCAAATTACAAATCTCATAACGCAAATTACAACTTTTTTTGGAGGCTTACACTTTTCAACTCTTTGATGCCCCCGATTGAAATTTAAAAAAAAAAAAATTTGCACTTTTACAGATCTCATAACGCAATTTACAAATCTCATAACGCAAATTACAACGTTTTTTTTGGAGGTTTACACTTTTCAACTCTTTGATGCCCTTGATTGAAATTTTAAAAAAAAAATGCACTTTTACAAATCTCATAACGCAATTTACAAATCTCATAACGCAAATTACAACGGTTTTTTGGAGGTTTACACGTTTCAACTCTTTGATGCCCCTGATTGAAATTTAAAAAAAAATGCAGTTTTACAAATCTCATAATGCAAATTACAAATCTCATAACGCAATTTACAAATCTCATAATGCAAATTACAACGTTTTTTTGAGCTTTACACTCTCACATCTTTTATGCCTCTGATTGAAAATTAACAAAAAAAATTCACTATCACAAATCCCATAACGCGATTTAAAAATTCCACAACGCCAATTACAAATCTCATAACGTCATTTACAACTTTTTTTCAACTTTACATTTTTGTTTTTCAATCAGAGGCATGAAAGAGGTGAAAAGTGTAAGCCTCCAAAAAACGTTGTCATTTGCATTATGAGATTTGTAAATTGCGTTATAAGATTTGTAATTTGCATTATGAGATTTGTAAAAGTGTATTGTTTTTAAATTTCAATCGGGGCATCAAAGAGTTGAAAAGTGTAAACCTTCAAAAAAAAAGTTTAATTTACGTTATGAGATTTGTAAAAGTGCATTTTTAAAAAACAAAATCAATCAGGGGCATCAAAGAGTTAAAAAGTGTAAACCTCCAAAAAAACGTTGTAATTTGCATTATGAGATTTGTAAATACCGTTGAAAAATGTTAAGAAGAATATATATATTAATGTATTTATTTAACAAATGAACCAAGTGGCCCATTTGGCCCCCAAGGATGTATGGGAGGTTGGGGGTTCAAACCCCACCCCCCACACTTTCAATGAAAACATTTTTTTTAAAAAAAAAAAAAAAAAAACAACCCCACCCCCTCGTTGGTGGTGCCGGCGGCGCCGGCCGGATTGGTTAGGTATAAGAAGAGAATTTATATGCCAAAAGACGAGTTGAGGCAGAAAATACTGGATGGAGCTAACAAGAGTAAATACACTTTACATCCAGGCATGGTCAAAATGTACCATAATCTGAAATCTGAGGTCTAGTGGTCAGGGTTGAAGAAAGATGTAACCCAGTATGTGGCCAAATGTTTAACTTGTCAGAAAGTGAAACTTGAACATCAACGGCCGCCAGGACCATTGCTGAAAATTGAAATTCTAGAATGGAAGTGGGAAGATGTTACCATGGACCTAGTAGTGGGATTGCCCAAGATCAGGCATTTTGATGCAATCTGGGTAATTGTTGATCGTTTTACTAAGACGGCACACTTTATTCCTGTCAGTGCTAGTTATTCTCCTGAGAGATTGGCTTAGGTCTACATAAAAGAGATAGTGAGACTTCATGGTATACTAAAGAGTATCATTTCCGACAGAGATCCTCGATTTACATCCCGATTCTGGCAAGCTTTACATGAAGTTCTGGGGTCAAAGTTAAAATTCAGTACGGCTTATCACCCCCAAACTGACGGTCAATCTGAAAGGACCATACAGACGCTAGAAGACATGTAGAGAGCGTGTGTACTAGACTTCAAAGGAAATTGGGATCAATATCTCCCATTGGCCGAGTTTACATATAACAACAGCTATTATTCGAGCATCCAGATGGCTTCGTTTGAAGCATTATATGGTAGAAAGTGTCAATCACCCATTTGTTGGACAGAGTTATCCGAGAGGAGGCTAATTGGGCCAGATGTGGTGGACAAAACCTCTGAAGGTATTGAGCTAATCAAGAATAGGCTCTTAGCAGCGCAAAGCAGGTAGAAAAGCTATGCGGATAAAAGGAGGAGACCTCTGGAATTTGATGTAGGAGATCATGTTTTTTTGAAGATATCTTCAGTTACAGGGGTTGGTAGAACAATAAAGAGGAAAAAGTTAAGTCCTCGATATGTTGGTCCATTTGAAGTATTGGCGAAACGTGGACCAATAGCCTACCAACTAGCTCTACCCCCAAACATGGGTAAACTTCATGATGTATTCCATATTTCTCAACTGAAAAAGGATCAATCGGACCCTAGGCATGTCATAGAATATGAGGATGTCGAACTACGACATGATAATACCTTCGTGGTTGAGCCGATATGAATCATTGATCATCAGGAAAAGCAACTCAGGCGCAAGATGATCCCATTTGTGAAAGTGGTCTGTGTTAGTTCTCATTGTGTTTTGATGATTAATAACAATTGTAAACATGAGAGAATGTTTTTGTCAAAGATTTGTAAAGCATGTTGATTTCAATTCAAAAACATTCTGTTAGCGCCAAACTCGAGCTTGCCCCTCTACAGAAAGCAAACCAAGCTATTTTGTATTTTTCTAAACTTGAGCTTGGTTCATAAACTTGAGCTTGAAGGTTTTCAAAGTTTACTCATATTCTGAGTAAGCTCGAGCTTACACCTGGAATCTCGAGTTTACAAAGGTTTGAGGATTTTATCAAGTTACTCAAATTGCAAACTCAAGCTTATTAGTTTTAAGCTCAAGCTTGCTTCTTCCAGAGACTTTTCTCAATGAGTTTACAAATGTGTAAACTCGAGCTTGCAGTTACAAGCTCGAGCTTACCTCTGGCAGAAACTATTGACAAGTGAAAACCTTTCCCTAAACTTGAGCTTATCATTTTTACTGTAGACTTTTTCCTTTTACAAAGGGTTTACAAAAGTTGTAAACTCGAGCTTGGCATTCCAAACTCGAGCTTGCATCAAACAGAAAGTTTTCACGTATTCCTTCAAAGAGTAAACTCAAGTTTAAAGTTGTAAACTCAAGCTTGCGTCTGACAAAAATCTTTCAAAGTTTTTAAAACCTTTGGCAAACTCAAGCTTGCCCTTGCAAGCTCAAGTTTGGGTCAGACAGAAAGCATTGTCATATTTTGAGCTTAGCAAACTCAAGTTTATACCTCTAATCTCAAGCTTGCATTTTGTGAACTAAAATTATTTTTGACATGAATAGTGCCAAACTCGAGCTTACTCACTAATAGACTCGAGCTTGCCTTTTTCCATTTTGGCTCTCAAAATGATTTCAAATATGTTTCCCCGACAATTGCTAAACTTGAGCTTACTCACTTACAAGCTCGAGCTTGAGACTTCCAGAGGCAAAACTCAAAGTTTAAATGAAGACCAAACTCGAGCTTGGTATAGTAAACTCGAGCTTGGAACTTCAAAACAGATGAACGCATCTGAGTATATTTTGTTCAGTTTGATTTATGCTTTAGCTTGATTCTGCGAATTGGTTGCTTATGATTTATATGATTCATATCAATATTTCCTAACCAGATTTAACCAGTTTGCTTATGAAATTACAGAAGATCTAGGTTTGTTTTAAAGAAGACTTTAAAGCAACAAATTAACAACTTGCAATATTATATTATATCTTCTTCTCCAAAGCAATGGGTTACAACACGGATAGCAGCACAACCATTCTCCAAGACAGAAAGCTAGCATCTACCGTTCTAAAGCAGCTGGACAACATTATACAATTGCCTCCACTAAGCATAACAAAGTATGGAACATACTATTCGGAGCCAAATTTCAAATATTCAAATCAATGTGACCATATTCAAACAAAGATTTGTTCACAACAGCTAGATTCATGGAGACACACTCAAATAAGGAATAATATAGACCTAAAAATTATAGAAGTTATATTTTGTGGCCTAGAGGAATTAATTGGGAGAAAGAAAATCCTTATATGAAATTAAGGATTAATTTTTCAATAATTTTAATCCTATAAGTAATAAGCCTAATTGTAAATAAGAGTTTTTTTTGTTAGGATCAAAGGGGAGAAATATTGTTTCTCACATCCTCATGCAAATGACATAAGAACCTATCTAATACCTTAACAATTGGTATCTCACGTATCCCTACTCCTTCAGTTCCTTATATTTTTTTCCCGAACCGTAGGCCATTATGTAATCAATTATTGTAAAGCCCATTATTCATCCATTCATTTAACATGACCAGCGTCCATATACCCTTAGTAATTATTTCCATCGGCCCAACCATAACAAAACTCATCCCAATCCATTTAAAAGACCACCCCAACAAGCATAAAAAAATAAAATAAAAAGAGAAGCAGTGAAACGGATCCTCTCATTTTCCCCCCTCTCCTAATCTTTCTTACAGGCCCTTCATGCCTAAAAAAAAATTAATAAATAAATAAAAATTTAATTTTTTTAATTTTTTTTTTTTTTTAAAAAAAAAACGCTGTTGATCCAACGGCCACGAAGGGCCTGTGAGAAAGATGAGGAGAGGGGGGAAAATGAGAGGAACAGTACCGAACAGACACACGTAACCGCTAAGAAAAAAAAAGAAGAAGAAAAGGAATCACAGTAAAAGATTTACGCCAGCGGTTTAAGCGGCGCAACAGAGTCAGACGACCATACCCCTCGAGCCCAACGCTGTGTAATACTTCTCTGGTTCGCCATTCTTTTCTCAGACTGGTCCGAGGGTCCTCACATAAATATAAGTAACCATAGCTTCATGCCTTCATTACTCACTTTACTTCAAACCGAGAAGGAGAACGGACAGCAATAGCGAGGGAAAGAACGAGAGATTGAGAAGGAGAAAAAAAAAAAAAAAAACGTGAGAGGGGAGCCGGTCATCTAGCTCGCTTTGTTTTGGACCCTGAAAAACAGAGGTATATGCTTTCTCTTTCTTCTGGTTTACATAATACGTTGCTGCCTTGGGGAAAAGTCTGAAAATATGGTTCTAGGTATATATAGGTATATCGCTGCTATTGGGGAGGAAATATATATATAAGGTTCCCCTTCTTTTGTTATCTCCCTGTCATAAAACAACTACTTTTGCTGGTTTACTCGTGATACTTTGGGCCTATTTGGGATAGTGGAGGAAGAAGTGGCTTTTGCATCTGATTGACTTATTTTCTGATGGACTTTTTTTAATGTGATTTGTGTTTGAGATATCAGTAGCAGAAGTGACTTTTGTTTGTGATAGGAACTTGTTTGGCATAGCTTTTAAAAAGATAGATGAGATGGAAAATGACTGAAAAGGGCATGAATCAAATTCACACATACATATGTGTTGTATAAAATGTGATAATTTGGGATAAAAATTTAAATTTAAATTTAAATTTGCTAAATAAAATAGTAAAATTCCATTAAATAAATTACAACACAATGAAGTGCTTAAATAAACCTAGTCCCTACAAGTTCATTTCTGATTTGATCACGAAGATTATAGGGAAAATTAAAATAAAAGACCTATAAAAAATTATATTTATTATAAAGGACTATAAAAATTATAATTACTTAAAAGTATCAAATATCATAATAGGAATTTTAAATTATTAAATTGCCCATAACTAAACTTCTTCAATTATCTCGGGCATGTCATAAAAAAATGAGTACGATTTGTTATCATTTTATCCAATTGAGCTCAATTATTTTATTAATGTGGGGATATTAAGTTTAGGTTTGGAGTCTCTGGTTAAAATTTGTACCATCTAAAGTTGTTCTAAAAGATGGAAAATAAAAGTTAAAATTATGGGGAGGGGTAGGATGGTCATTATATAAATGGGGCCCACTTGTGTTTTTGATGCAGAAGAAGCTGATGGACTTATAAGTTGAGGTTCCAGCTTCAACAAAATAAGTCCATCAAACCAATAAGTCCATCAAAAATGAAACTTTCCCAAACACTGGTTTTCTTCTTGATGAACTTATTATCTCATTTGATGGTGGTGATCCAAACAGGCCCTTTGTGTATAAATGATGCGTTTCCACCAGTATATGTAACTGTTACATAAAAGACAAATAGATCCCTTCAAAAAAGGAAAAAAAAAAAAAAACGCCAAGCCTAAATGCATCACTGTGCAATAAAATGTAGGAGCTCAACTAATAACCATCATCACGTGGTTTTTTTAGTTTTGCCAAACCAATCCTAAAGTCAGTTTTAGGTTCAAAAGGCTGTAGTTTTTTTTACTGAGGATTTCTTACTGATAAGTACAAAGAGAAACATAGATATATGTATTGCTGCTAAACGTGTGTTGCTGGTTTTTGTTGTGAGAGTAAATTATATGTATATATATATAAAAGTTAAAACCTTACTGTCATGTACTGGGTATGTGGATGTGTCGCTGCATTTGAGAATGGATATATAGATAGAAGGAAACCTTGTGTTGGAGATATATATATATATATATATATATATATAGGCATCTTGAAATAAAAATATTTAAAAAAAAAAAAAAAAAAAAAAACCTTACTACTTAAACGTATAGGCATCTTGGGGAAAAAAAAAAATCTTACTACTTAAACGTATATATATGGCACGTGCATGGCTATGTGAATTTAGGAAACACACCATTAAATATATATATATATATATATTAATATATATATATATATATATATATATAGTTAATGCTTTGAGAAGGAAGATGTTAGAAAACTTTCACTGTCATGAAAACTTGCTGCCTTATGGTTTTCGCTACACACCTTCATTGATTCTACTATGTGTGTGTGTGTGTATGAGTAATACATATAATTTTTCTTATTGCCATATTCCTAGCAAACATGCATGCTTTACGGTGGTGATGTGTGGATGGGAAATTGAAGATTTGCTTAATTTTTGGCGTAGAAAAGTTTACAACATAATTTATGTTTTAGTAATATTTTAAAATGATATTTTTATAAATATGTAGAATAATAATAATAATGATAATAAAATAAACAAATAATATTATTATTATTAAATGAGGAATAAATAGTAAATTAAAAAAGGAATTATTAATAAATAATAAAGGGAATATATAATAAAGGGAGTTATTAATTAATAATAAATAAAAGAGTGTTATTATTAATTAATAATAATTAAAGAGGGTATAACTGGAATAACAAATTCACCAAGGGTAGAAAGGTCAATAGTGGCAATGACACCCCTTAGGATATTATTTATAAGGGAAATAATGTGGTGATACTATTATAGGATATCTGGGAAAGTCAGGAATCAGTACCAAAAGGTGAAAGTACCACTAGCTACGCAGACTAAGGTACGAACGCGTACTGTAACTCTAACTCTTATGTTGTCTTCTATGCTTATATGTGACTAGATGATTCATAGAGTCATGGACAAGACTAGGTCTTGGGTCATGCACTATGGCTAAGACTCGGTCTTAGGTCACCAGTTTACATACATTCAGCTTTGTACAGGTTATAGTTATGATAATGCCGTATGTATGTTTTCCTAGTGCTGAGGACACGTGGAGGCGTGGCACTGGTGAGTGCAAAGGTTGTGAACATTACATTTGTCGTGTGCTATGTATTGTTGGGTTGTGAACTTTACATTGGTTGTGTGCTATGATGGTTAATGCTGAAATGTAATGAATATCTGTCATACATATATTGTTTATACTTGAGCATGAGGTTAACTGTTACCTGAGATTCAATGGGTATTGAATCTCAGAATTTACCCTAACTTCAGGATCGGGAGCCGGAGACAAGGGTAAGCAACACGCATAAGGACTCAGCCGGAGTTTTATTTTGGGATAGTATTATGTGTAATTTTTTGAATGGTCGGATAATTGTACCACTCAACTGGAGTTTTATTTTGGGATAGTAGTACAGGTGTCCACTGCTTCCTATGATTTGACTTTGTAATTCTAGCAATGGGAGCTCCGAGAGTTCTCCTATTTGATATAGGCACTATGCTCCTTTTCATTGGTGCATGAGAAACTCTTGGCTTCTTCATCATACCCTTATGTCCATTGATTTTCAAATCATCCTGCACAAATGAAGCACTAGATGGACATTTTGGTACCCACTTATACTTGGGTCCTTGATCGTTAGCATCGGACCTTACTTGTCCTTTCGGAACCCAAACAAATTTATTCCTCACATTAGAATTTTTCTTAATATAGCATGTATGAGAAATATGGCCAGACTTTCTACAATAATTGCAAACAATAGAATGATGCTTATTATGAACATTTTTGCAAATATTGTGCTGGTCGTGTGGATGAAATATCAAATGATCCATATTTATATATTCTTTCTTCCCATATGATTTTCTAGCATGATTCAAAACATTTTTGCTTTTCAAAATAGAATCAGTAATAGGTTGAAAAACAATTTTATGCAGTTGTTCAAAATCATTTTTCTTAACTACACAAGAAGAATTGGAATTGTTTACCAGATGTGCATCTTGAGCTTCAGATAATGATTTACCATAATCATGCATGATGAGCTCTTCCTGGGAATTGTCTTCCTCTTGTTCAGTACTGACTGGATCGTGAAGATAATCTATGATTTCTCCTTCTTCAATCTCCAGTTGTTCATCAGTCGTAGAAATATAACTCATAGTCTCAGATGAACTGTCAACACTTTCAACTTTAACACAATTGTTAGAAGAATATATAAAATCAAGAGTATCCCAGATTTTTGTAGCACTAGAGCAAAACTTGATTTTCTGAAAATCATTTTCGGTTAAAGCACAACGAAGGATTTTCATTGCTCTAATGTTCAATGAAAACATTTTCTTTTCTTTTTCTCTCCAATCCTTTCTCGGTTTGAAATCAAAGACATTTATAAAAACTTTCCACATATCAAAATCCGTTGCTTTGATAAAACTAGTCATTCTAGCTTTCCAAAACAAAAAATCAATATCTTTGAAAAATGGTGGAACAGTATAATCAAAACCTTCTGAAACCAAGAAACACCCAAAATCAGCCATTTATAACTCTTGAGACGATTAAGTCCTTTAAACAAGAGACATGCTCTGATACCAAATGAAGAACCGGCTGAACCCAAGAGGGGGGTGAATTGGGTGAAGATTAAAAACTTGACACTTTGAAAATCTTTTCGTGTTTTCTAAATCAACAGTTTGATATTCAAATAAACATATACTGGAAATATAAGAGATAAGGGAAGAGAATATGCAAACCGTGATTTATCCGTTCGGCCCTTCCTTGACCTACATCCAAGGTCCCCAAGCTCCACTTGAGATTTTCAATCCACTATCTCCTTGTTTAACCGGGCACAAGAGAAAAGCCTTTACAACCTCACAAGTTTAGTCAGGCACTTGTGCAGCCTTTACAATCTCTTGCTGAGATACTCCTGAAGGTGGAATATCACCTAGAGGGGGGTGAATAGGTGATCTCAAATTCTTTTTGCGAATCACACGAGCACAAATAAAACAGAGACAGTAAAAGTAAATAGACACAGAGCAATTTATACTGGTTCGGTCTAATACTTCGACCTACGTCCAGTCCCCAGAACACCTGGGATTTTCACTATCTTTCAAGGACAATTACACTGTACTCGAATGATCCTCTCACTAGGACTCACTCCCCCTTACAAGTTGTAATTGTATACCCACTTAAGGTTCCACAACCTTAAGATTTTACAACCCAATAATCAAATAAGTGTTTTTGAAACTCCTCACGAGTAGATAAAGATAAACACTGAGGTATACGATATCCGAACAGACAAAACAATAGTATACAATAAGAATAGAGTGCACAACGTTTTTCGGTGATTTGGTGAATTCAGAACTTCAACTATATATAGTTGATCTCATGACCGTTGAGAAGCTTGAAGAAATTTCCGTTGAGAAACTTGAAAAATGACCGTTAGAGATGAAGCAGAAGGATCGGAAGAATCGCCGTCATTATTCCCGTAATTGTGATTATGACCGTTGAGACCCAGCAAAGGAAATGAAATATTCTTGCCGTCAATATCTCGCATTAAATGCTTCGACTTTATTGCAATTTATTGTTAATCCGCATAATAATCTTTCGAAACTCATTAGCAAACTCATCAAACGCAATTAGAAATAATAATGAGAGAAGATACAAAGTATACAAACCATACTCAAAGATTTGACAGGGTTTAGAGCTAAGGTTTTTCAAACTGATACATTTTGGCTAGAGTCAGATTCGTTTGGCTAGAGTCAGATTCGTTTGATTGAACACACTAGGCTAGAGTCACAAGATTCTGGCTCAAGTTTAGATCAAGACTCAAGGTATATTGTATAGGCTAGAGTCAAATTGTTCGAATGTAATGCACTAGGCTTGAGTCATAAGATTCTGGCTAGAGTCTGAAAGTAATGGTCAAGAACTTGGCTAGAGCCAATGCTCTTTGGCTAGAGTTCAGGCCTTGGCTAGAGGCAACGTAAATTGGCTAGAGCCAAAATTTGCATTCGACAAATATAGATAGGATATTGGCTCGAGTCGATGAACTTGGCCGAGTTCGGGCTTGGCTCGAGTCGAGTAAATTGGCTAGAGCCAAAGTTTGTATTCTGACAACTTTAGATAGGAGCTTGGCTCAAGTCAGATGGGGTTGGCTGGAGTTCATGGCTTGGCTCGAGTCAGAGTAAATTGGCTAGAGCCAAAGCTTGCATTCTGACAAATTTACACAGGATATTGGCTAGAGCCAAATGGGGTTGGCTAGAGCCAATCTGACAGATTAAAAGCAGACTCAATTTTCACAAGGTAAAAATACTTTGCTTTAAATTATAAACAAAGATCCTTTTATAAGGGTTAGTTATCATCAAAACAAACATTGGGAGCTAACAACTCCCCCTTACACACTGTAAGGATACAATTACACACTCTGTACTCAGGATGATCCTTTCACACTAGAACTCACTCTCCCTTACAAGTTGTAACTGTACACTCATACTCAAAGGTTCCACAACCTTGAGATCTAATCACTAAACATATAATGAAATAAGCGTTTAGACTTTCTCACAGAGTAGATGGATAATAATCACTGAAGTACATAATCGATCATCACACTCTCTACTGAAAACTATATAGCCATTGTGAAACAGAGAGTATATGAGTTGAGCGTTGGATTCATAATGTTGGCATTTCGACAATGCAAGCTCTTGTCTCCATTTTGAATGGTTCTCCTTTTATATTCAATGAAGAACATTGAGCAATTCTTCCAGGTTTGAATATGACCGTTGGAGAAATATTACCGTTGAAGCTTCTGACGTAATCATCTGCTTTTTGATAATCTAATGTTAATCCTTCATTTGATCATCTGAAACTTGCTAACAAACATGATTAATAGCATTGAGAAGTATATCAAGTAGAAATCAATTGATAAGAATCATTTCGGAATTCTCGAAGACGTTGGAAATTCTGCTGTCTGATAAACTGTGTGCATGAGTCCTTCATATAATCATCTGAACTCATTATCAAATTGATTAAACATGGTTAAAAATAATAATGATAGATTATATGAAGGTAAATAAACCATACTTATAGATTTAAAAAAATTAGAGTCGATGGTTTACTATCAGAGAAGAATTGGCTCGAGTCACACTTCGTTGGCTCGAGTCACTACCTTATACAGAAGCTTTTGCAGTTTGAAGAAAACACAAAAGGCTTGAGTCAAATGGAGCTGGCTCGAGTTTAGCCTTAGACTCGAGTTGGAATTTGAAGACTCGAGTTAGCACGTCAGATTTGCTCTTCATCGGGTTGCTCTGGCTTGACTTGACTTGAGTTCAAGACTCTTGGCTTGAGTCAAAAACTCTTCTCAAAATGTCTAACTCTCTGCCTTGCTTTGACTCGAGGTTGACAAAGCCTTGGCTCGAGGTAAGATCCCATCTAACTTGGTTGCTTCCAAAATTTGTGAAACACTTGTTGAGTCTACATTCATATGGAATTGGTTTCACTTCATTTGGTTGTGTATAGTGTGAGCTATATCAAGAAAACCTGAGCCTATGCTGATATGGTTCTAGAATTTTGAGTGTCAACTTTTGAAGGTCATATCCCCCTGTTCTGAACTCCATTTTGGTTGGTTCAAATCTTTATGGAACGCATTTTGAGTCTACTTTCATATGCCACTACTTTCAGCTCAATTGGATTTGTATTTTGTGAGATACACTCAAAACATCGAAGCTTGCTCTGCTGTGTGGCGTTAATTGATGGTCTAACTTGTACAATTCATAGCTCCTTGATCTGAACTCCTTTGGGCTTTAATTTTATATCAAAATGACGCATTGGGAGTCTATTTTCATATGCCACTGGTTTTGGAGATATCATCGAATTACCAGACCTCGCCCAAGCAGAACATGAAACAGAGCAGAACAGAGGTGCTGAAAAGCACTATTGGCTCGAGCCAATAGTGTCTGGCTCGAGTTTTGGGCCAGACTCGAGTCTATGAACTCCTGGCTCGAGTCAACTACCATCAGATGCGCAAAATACTATAGAAAAACGTTCTAACTCGAGTTAAGACCCCTTGGCTCAAGTTAGTTCATCCCAAAGCTTTATTTTGCTTATTTTAACTCCGATTTGAGTCATTCCAACTTCCATATCATCGTATAAACTTCTAGAATCAATCTAAAAACTTGCACAATGATTTTCTCATTCCATTAAGCAAGTTCTTCTTTATTTCTTCTTCTCTTGATCATTCTCCATAACTTAACTCTTTCTTTCTTCTCTTCTCTTGATCATTCTTCATAAACCAACTCTTTCTTTCTTCTCTTCTCTTCTTCCTTGATCATTTTTCACAATTCAATTCTTTCTTTCTTCTCTTCTCTTGATCATTCCCAAAATCCTTTCTTTGGTATTTGTTGGTTATGATTAGTTTTGATGATGTCTTATATAGATGTCATTCTTAAGAGCAAAAAGGTTGCATACTACATTTATCTTCTACTTTGACTAATTCTTATATTTAATGTAGATGCAAAGTTTAATAATGAAGAATGATCAAGAAAGAAGAACTTGCACTATATGTGATACTGGAAGTCTCCATGATCAAACAGAAATTGGAATGAAGCTTCATCATATTTGAGCTACAATAGACTACACATGAATAAGTGTTGATACAGAAAGTCGACACAAGATATTCGGAAGAAGTTCGAGAATAGGATCAGCTTTCTCGGATATTGAAGAAGGTAGAAGAAGCTGCAGAGAATAATGAGCCCAAGTTGAATGATAAAGAACGATCAAGTTGGGAGATGGAAAAAGGAAGAACTTGTTGAATGGAATGAAGATATCATTATTCAAGTTCTTATATTGATGCTAGAAGCCTCCAAGATCATATGGAAGTTGAATTGGCTCAATTCAGAGTTAAAGTCAGCAAATATGAGGTTCTGGATGAGCAAACTCGAGCCTCCAAGTATTAAACTCAAGTTTACTATCTTACTGAAGTAATTTGCCTATCTGATATGAGCAAACTCGAGCTTAGCACTTCAAACTCAAGTCTATAAGTGTCTTCAGCAGCTTTGGTGTTTCTGGACTAGGCAAACTCGAGCTCATCAGTACAAACTCGAGTTTACAGCGGTGATAAACTCTGTTTCACGTTTAGCACAGGCAACGTCTAGTAATTTGATGATATCTTCCAAACCAGAGCTCCGATTGAGGTGAAACCAGTGGCATATGAAACTAGACTCCTAATACGTCATTTTTATATAAAATTCAAGCCCAAAGGAGTTTAGATCACGGAGCTATAAATTGTGGAAGTTGACAGAGAAATCCATGCCACACAGAAAACCAAGCCTCCATGTTTTGCATGTAACTCACAATATACAAATCCAATTGAGCTGAAATCAGTGGAATTTGAAAGTAGACTTAAAGAGCTTTCCATAAAGAGTTGAACCAACCAAAACGAATTTCAGACCATGGAGATATGGCCCTCGAAAGTGGATGAAGTTGCAAGCTCGCTGAACAAAGTCCAAAATCAGCCAGGCCAAGTTTACAAGTAGCAAACTCGAGTTTACGGGTTACAGAGAGGAAATGCTGATTTTGAAGAAGTCCAAACTCAAGCCTAAAGTTACAAACTCGAGCTCGAGAGTTCCAGAGAAGAAATGAACTTTTGAAAAAAGCCAAACTCGAGCCTATAAGTGAACAAACTCGAGTTTAGCTCAGACAGAGAGCAAGTAGGTCCCCAAGAACACCCAAACTCGAGTCTATAAGTTATAAGCTCGAGCTTGAGACTTCCGAAGGAAAAATTCCAAGTTCAAAAGAAGACCAAACTTGAGCTTACCTATATAAACTCGAGCTTGGAACTCGCAACGCATTTACGCATCCGATTCGGAAAAACACCAGATCTGAAACATCATCAAGAACATCCAGATGATTACTCAAATGATTTATACAACCTCTTAACATCATTTATATCATTTGTGTATAAGTTTCAGGTGATTAAAGTTTGAGATTACATCAAACTTAACAGAAATCAAAATCTCTCATAAGCATGAAGATAAAGGTTGCTGCTGATTTTCAGAAACAACAAAGAAGGCAGAATTGAACAAGAAACTTGAAGAAACAAAGTTGAATGCTGAATGGTAATGTTCTTCAATGGATTCGGATGTTCAATGTCCTTGATATGCTTTAACTTCAGATTGCAGAAGATACAGATTTGCTTTGAAAGACATTAAAGCAACAACTTGAACAACTTGCATTATTTTAATGTATCTTCTTATCTAAAGCAAATGGGTGACAGCCTGGAAAGATGGACAGCCATTTCTCAATGCAGACAACAATGCCTCCACCAACTAAAGCTGAACATCATCATTCTTCAGACAAGACCACATGGGACACATTCTTGAAGAGCCAAAAAATCAAATATTCAAATCTGCAAAAGTTCCCAACATATATATTCAAACAGCAGTGGTCATAATAGCTAGATCCATGGAGAAACACTCACAACAGCTATATTTTCAAATTGGCTAGAGTCACAACGGATCTATAACGTTCATCTACTTCAAATCAGTATAAATAGCTGAAGATTTGAAGTTTGACAGCAGAGAAGACAGATATAAAACGCACATACACAAGCTTAGTCTTTTTATTGCTTTATTCTATTTCTTGTGTATCTTTGATACATTGAGCTTCAGTGTTTATCAATATCTACTCTTGGAGAGAGTTCATTTTCGTGTATATCATTCATTGTAAGAATCTCAAGTCGTGGGACTTGGAGATTGGGATAATCAGAGTACAACTTGTAAAGGGGAGTGTATCCTAGGGAGAGGATAGCTTTCAAGTACAGAGTGTGTATCTAATTATTGTTATACAATTACAACTTGTAAGGGGGAGTGAGTCCTAGGGAGAAAGGATCATCCTGAGTTATAGAGTGTGTAATTGTTCTTGAGTGATAGTAGAAAATCCCAGAGAGTCTGGGTACTGGACGTAGGTCAAGGAGTTGGACCGAACCAGTATAAATCCTCTGTGTCAAGCTCTTCTTCTCTATCTCCACTTTACCTTGGTTAATATCTGTTGTGTTGGTGAATCAAAAAGAATTTTTGAAATCCCCAATTCACCCCCCTCTTGGTGATTTCCTTCACTTTCAATATTCTCTACAAGTTCTTCTTTTTCTTTCTGTAACCTCTTATCTCCTTCTTGATTAATCTTTATAATTCAACTTGGACTAATCTACATTAATATACAGTAGTTAGTCAATGTAGGAGATAAATATATTATACAAGCTTTTTGCTCTTAATAATGGCATCTATATAAGACATCATCAAAACTAATAATAACCAACAGAAAGAAGATAGTGGATTGAAAATCTCAAGTGGAACTTGGGGATTGGACGTAGGTCAAGAATTGGTCGAACCAGTATAAATCTCAGCTTGCATATTATCTTCCTTTATCTCTTATATTTCTAGTATATGCTTTGAATATCTAACTGTTGTTTTAGAAGACGCGAAAAGATTTTTAAAATTCCAAGTTTTTAATCTTCACCCAATTCACCCCCCTCTTGGGTTCATCAGGTTCTTACAGCTTCAGCCCAGAAGTGGCTTCAGCCCTTGAAGCCCATCACATGATGAAGCTTTCTCAAACACCTAAAAAACAAGTTTTCACTTCTGATGAGCTTCTGATGGGCTTTTTTTGACTTATGATACTTTCCTAAATAGGCTCAATATATACCTACCCACACCGTAAAACTTAAATCAGATGAAAGAGGTGCCTCAAGGTAATCATTGATTGAATTTTGTACGGAAAATCCATCTCAGGACCCATATTAGCAAAAAATAAAAGTCAAAAAAGGCCCAAAAGGGTCACATGTCAAAAAAGACCCCAAGGCCTTTTTTGGTATTATTTCATAAAATGTTAGTTGTTAATGGGACTGATAGGGCATTTTCTGGTATTATTTCATAAAACATTAATTGTTAATGAGACTAATATAGTTGTTAACTAGTACTGATTTAGTTGTTAATGGGACTGATTTAGTTGTTAGGATATTGTTGTTACTGCGCTGATGTAGTTGTTAACGAGTATTTATTTAGTTGTTAATGTGACTGATTTAGTTCTTAACATTTTATGAAATAATACCAGAAAAAGTTCATGGGGCTTTTTTTGACATGTGACTTTTTCTTATGCTTTTTTGACATTTTTTTGCTAATATGGGCCCTAAGATGGATTTTCCCAATTTTTTTATTTATTTACACATACTTTGAAAAGACGCATGGAGTCAAAAAGAATGGGTCAAGAAAGGAAGATTTAAATATAGGGCAAATTTCCCTCAGGGCCTAAGTAATCAAGATATATATTGTTAAAAAAGGTTTAAAGAAAAGTCACATATCAGAAAAGGTCCTAGTTGTTAACTTGTATTGATTTAGTTGTAAATGTTATACTGATATAGTTGTTAACGTGTACTGATTTAGTTATTAGAATATAGTTATTAATGTGTACTGAACAATACACCTTACACCTTGCAGCTGGGATGAAGATGATGCGTGTGAGAGTATGAGGAGAGGTAGGAGCATTTATATAGTAGGGGGTCTAGGATTTAGCTCCTCATATTAAAATAATATGTTTTTTTAAAAAAAAAAAGAGGATAAAATCATAAATAAAGAATAGTTGTAATATTCAGTTATTTTTGTTTTATAATATTTATTCCAATAATAAGATATATTTATACATACATACCTATATATTTAAAATAATTATTTTAAAGTTGTATTTCATTCTTTATATTTTTTTATAGAATAAATATTTATAACTTGATACTTCTTCTAAATTATTAATTACATCAATTTATTATATAATTTTTTATTAAATAAAACTTAAACTACAACTAACTCTAAACCCAAAAATTTAAGAATGTTATATGTTGCATCAGCAACTATTTGGAAGAAAGAAATTGTCTGCCAATGCGCCTGCATATCCTGGTGCACTTGAACCTAAGAGGATTATGCATGTTTGGGAAACTTCCAAACCGCAGTTTCAAAAGCTCATTTTAGCAAGCCAAGATAAAACTCATCTCACATATTTATCTCATTAATTGTAAAATTTATTCTCCAAAAGCTAATCTAAACATACACAGGTGTTTTGAAGTAAATATTGTTCTGGCCAATCGGATGAATAATAAAAAAGGTAATATAGGAGGTTTGTTGTCAATGAGTATGGCTCTGGTTTTGATATTTTTAATTATGTACAAAGCCTTGTACCAGTTCTCAATAAAATCAATGGCTCCACGAAACAATATAAAATAAGATTCACATAAGATTTTTAATCATTTCCTAAGACCTATAGCAAAAAATCTGGGAAGGGAAATGATTTAGGGAAGGCTGATAACCGCGTTGAAGAGGCTCATCCCAAAGAATAAATAGCTTTTTGGGATATAGATCCTCCTTTTCAGCTAGATTTAGGGCTATTGTTCTGTTAATTATTATCTGCTTTCTATCAAGTGTATTTGTTGGGGTGATGTAATTTCTGTTAATTACACCTTTTATGTTGCTGTTGTAATGTTAAGTGATATAAAAAACCCAAGGGTATCCCATTTGCTCATTGTTTGTATTACTTCCTTTGATCTTAAATATAAGATAGAGTTAACTTTTTTTAAGAGATCAAGGAAACTAAATAAGTTACTTAATCATATCATATGTTGTGTATCCTTAGATTATATATCAATTTATTAATCAAACTAATTAGATTAGATAACAAAATATAATGATAAATACTCTAAAACAATTTAATTAGCTTCCTTAATTTCTCTAAAAAAGCCAACTTTGTCTTATATTTAAAACCAAAGGGAGTATTTAATTTGTTGTTATTCTGTTGATAAAGAATTGCAGGGTCCTAGCATTGTAATTGCTTGACTTTCATTGAAACTTTTAGGGCCCGTTTGGTACAAAGAATTGGTGGGAAGGGAAAGGAACTTTGGCAAGTTCCTCCGTATGGTACACATTTTACACAAATCTTCCCGGGAACCCAAGTTCCCGGGTCCACCAATCTTCCCTCATATGTGGGAAGATCAGATCCCACCAAAATTGGTGGGATCTCAAATTTTCACGTCACTGTTCACCCCCTGAAATTCAAACTTGGCAGGAAAGTTTGAATTTGGCAAAAAAAAAAAAAAAAACATTACATGAGTTCGAACTTAACAAGAGCATATTTTTAAAAAATATATTTTAGCAAAAAAAATATTTCTCTTTTTATTTTGAATTAATTTCTTTTGAGGGTAAAATAGACATTTCCTAATTCTTTACCAACTACCACCCTTCATTTACAACTCATCTTTTCTCAAGTCATCTTCCCTCATCTTTCAAATCTTCCTTTCCTTTCCTTTCTCTCCTCAAATTTTCCTTGTACCAAACGGGCCCTTAGATTCTTAGTTCAATTGTAATACCCTAATTTTCATAATTCATGTAAACATTGTATTTTGGCAAATAATTAATAAAATAAAAAGGTGAATATGTGTCTCAAAGAATTAGAATCTATTGATTATGTTCTTATCATTTTGGAATCAATTAACCAATGGTTAATTATGAGACTACAATTAGGGAAAATAAAATGTGACATAATTAACACATAAAATAATGGTTATTTTATGACCAATAGAGGCAAGGAAATATTGTGAAAACATTTAAGTAAATTAAACTGAATTAGCAAATTCTAATTGACAAATTAGCTTGTCCTAATTAAGGTTATTTGCAAATGCCTTCAATTTGATAAAAGACAAATGGAAATAAGTAAAGATTAAGGTGCATAAAGCTTGACTGATTAAGCACTAATTCTCATTGCTAGTTAACAAATCAATTAACCAATGACACATGCAATTAAGAGGCATATAAGCATTGAATTAAGAGTTAATTAAACTTTGTTAATTAATGTTGAAAAGTCAACAATGGCAACTAGCCAATGAACTTAAGAAAATGATCTAAATCCTTAGATAATTAATTAGACCAATTAAAGCATTAAGCCATGGATTAAGGGTGAGGATTGAAATTAAACAAACACAAATTAAATCCAATGGCCCTAGTTAATCACCAAATTAAGCTAAATCCTCATGAAAATAAATGAAGTCATTAAATCATAAACTTTTACAGGAATAAAGTAGACATGTAGGGCTTTCTAAATATATAAATTATGTAGCGTTTTGAGTTCTACACAAGGAGTAACATATTTTTGAAGTTAAGTTATTTTTCTGGGATTAAAACTGGACAGCGTTGAGAAAAAATTAAACTGAGAATGATTCTTGATGTTCTAGATTCTGGGAATATTTTTCCTTGAAAATAGACATGTCAAGGGTCATGAGGAATTTTGCAGCACCTCAAAATGAGTTTTGTAGAATTAATTATGATTTTTCAAAGTTTCTGCAAAATTTGCCCAGAAAATCCATGCATTGCGTTTTTAATGAAATGTAAGGGTAAAAGTGGAATAATAAATCCACCTAGGGTAGAAATGTCAAAATAGGTGAAAATATCCTTTTTAATATTATTCTAGGAAATATGATATTAATTATAATATCATGGAAAAGGAAAATAATCTGACGGTAACATTATAGGATATCCGGGAAGTCCGGAGTCGGATTTAAAAGGGTCAGGCGTTTTGGTGTTACACGGTGAAAGGTACGTTCACGTACTAGTAAATTTAATCGCCTATATATTTAATTTTTCGGGCAGGGCCAAATGGGCAGGGCAGGACCTCCTGCCCGATGGCCGGCCCTGCCCAAAATTGCCCAATTGTTTTTGGGCCACTTTTTTAACGCTGAGCTGGGCAATTTGTTTACGGGGCTTGGGCGGGCGTATTAGGCATCTAGGCACCATGCTCACCCCTAGATGAGGGTATTTTCGATATAGTTTGTTTAGCACTCTCATCATGGTTTTCTACTTATATAAAAAAAAATTGGCTTTTAAAAGCTAGTACCTCGGCTTCTTAATATAAGACATAGTTAGGGACTTGATTGTGGTTTTAAATATAAGATAAATTTTTCATGTTTATCAATATTTTTTAATTTACTTCTATTGATGTTCCTTCGGTAATAATCAAGGAAGAGAGGGAATGACGAGATTAAAAAAGATGATTAGGGCGTTTTAGAAAATATATGTCATATTAATCAACTTAACTAACTTCCTTAATCTAATCAAATTTGGTAAATATGTCTTATATTAAGAACCGGAGGGAGTATGTTTTTCCACTTACAAAACATGACATTAAATATGTGAAAATAGAATATCACCTAGAGAGGGGTGAATAGGGGACTTTGAAATTCTCTTTTGGATTGAATGACAAACAAAAGTAATAGAGATAGAGACAGAGAAAATGGACACAGAGAATTTATACCGGTTCGATCTAACTCCATGATCTACGTCCAGTCCCCGATACTCTGAGTATTTTACTAATCTTACAACCACGGTTACAATTACACACTCTATACTCGAGATGATCCTTTCACACAAGGACTCGCTCCCCCTTATAAGTCGTAATTGTACACTCACACTCAAGGTTCCACAACCTTGAGATTTGACAAATAATCAAGAAATCAAATAAGTGTTTAACTCCTCACCGAGTAGATAAGTGATAATCACTGAAGTATAGGAATATTTGAAGATATTAAATGAAGTGAATGAAACAGTTAATCACAATAATACAAAATTGAATGCGCAGAGTTTCGGTAGATGGCGGAATTGAATGTGATGAGCTTTTATAGACAACTCCATTAATGTCGTTGTGAAGAGCTTTGAATATAGCCGTTGAGACACTTTGAACTTCCGTTAGGCACAGATGGTTTCTATTGAGTACAGTTGAATGTTGCTTCATTAATGCATTCGTCATCGACTTACTTGTGCATAGAAGTTTACTCAGAGCGTTTGCCAGAATGAGCATGCCTCGAAGGAACATATTCATCTTCACAGAGTTTTTATTCGGTTTGTAGCCTCTGTTATCTGAAGGCATTAAATGCTTCTGACACAACGCGTGGACTTATAGCTAATCACAATTAAAAGTTGTTAATCATCTGAAATCCACTTAAAGCATAGTTAGTAAAAGCATAATTTCGTTTGAGTGTTGTTTAAACAGAAGTAGAGGATAACCCAAGGTATTTAAACTTGTGATTACTGATACAGCGAAAAGGTTCTAATAGCTCAAGGTTCATACTCAAGTAGCAAAGTCTTGTTACTTGAGTATCATAGCGTTATTTCAAAATAATTGCTTCAACAACGCATCTACTCGAGTAGCGATGTAAGTCTACTCAAGTAGCCTACTTGAGTAGACCAATTCTCATGCTCGAATAACATTGGTTCTGCTAAAATAGCACATTGAGTGAACCCATTAGTAATAGTTACTTGAGTACTATTATGGTCATACTCAAGTATTTTACTCGAGTAACATAAGAATATTGCTCGGGTAACCTTTAGACAAAGAGCAAATATACAATTTAAATATATCTAATTGAGTAGTAATGACACATTACTCAGGGTAATCTACTTGAGTAACTCATTGTCAGTACTCGGGTATATTTCAAACAGAGAGCAGATATGACATATAACAATGATACTTCAAGTAATCACATACATTTACTCGAGTAGCACTTACTTCTTACTCAAGTGACAATTTGGCATAGATGAAACATATGTCAGATGAATTTCCTACTCGGGTAGCTTGATGCCCTTACTCGAGTAACCTACTTGAGTAAGACATCAATGATACTTGAGTACTGTCATAGGTGACTCTGAACTTTGCTCTAGTTTTACATTACTCGAGTAATTTGATATGTTTACTCGAGTAACTTACAGCTGATATAGATACAGAGAACTTTATCTGATATACTATTCGAGTAATACTGAGCCCTTTGAACACTTAAGCAAACTTTATCAGTTTGAGGTAACTCGAGTAGACATAAGGGCTAACTTGAGTAACACTTGTAACAAAGGTAATATATATATTGATTCAAAACCTTAATCATTTTCATCATAAACTCTTGATTAATTTTAAGTTTTGTTATCATCAAAACTCCAAGAACTAACAATATGGACGTGATCACTTAGATCTAATCAAATTTTTTCACCCTTCAACCCCTTGTTGTACATCTTCTAATAATTTTAAATAGGCTAAATCATATTTTTAGTCCTTTAAGTTTTACATGAAGTATACTTTTAA
The DNA here is from genome assembly GCA_019022615.1 of Acacia melanoxylon. Taxonomy (NCBI): domain Eukaryota; kingdom Viridiplantae; phylum Streptophyta; class Magnoliopsida; order Fabales; family Fabaceae; genus Acacia; species Acacia melanoxylon. Next base: position 4,925,466 of record JAFJYJ010000010.1, read on the forward strand.
TCTATTAACTTTATAAAGTATACTTTTCGTTCTATATTTCTAACACTGTTAATGTTACTACTTGAAAATGTTAACGCAGAAAAATCAAGTGAAATGACTGCGTAGTTGACAAAGCATATTGAAGTCTTAATTTTTTTAATATAACATATTTGATTATTAAACTAAAATAAATTGACAAATCATTGTAAATGAAATCGATGGTTTAATATTTAGATTATTAAATTAATTTTTATATATTATTAAATTAATTTTTTATATATTTATATTATTAAACTACAGTTTTTTAAAAAACAATAGAGGTTTTGATATTAACTTCTTCATTATAATTTTAGATATTTTTCAATTTCCACATATTTTAAATTTAAGATTAATAGCATTTAATTACAAAGTTATCACTTGAGTTTATTTTTGTCAAGGTATTTGAGTTAGCAACATTAAGCGTGTTAAAATTATAGGACAAAAAGTATATTTTATAGAATTAAGAAACTAAAATTTACTTTAACCTTCTTAATATTACTCCTTTTAATCAACCAAATGCTTTCATTTATTGAATGTATATACATATTTAGATTAAAAGCTTGACTCCAGGTAAATCAAACGCTAGTCCAGGTGATAAAAAGAAATACTAAGAATTAAATATATAAATGATATATATGGGATTCAAACAATTTTTAATATATTAAAAAACTAGAGCCATTTCGCTGGATTAAAAAAAAAAAAAGACGGCAAAGATGAAAACTAATGTAGGTTGGGTTTCCTATTTTCCTTTTTTTCATTTTTTTCTTATATATTTTTTTAAAAAAATAAATGGCTTAGATTCAATATTTTATCAATTTATTATTATAAACGTAAATAAATAAATTTAAACCTTTAAAATCAAGTCTATATCATTTGTAACTGTAATACAAAAAAAAAAATCTTATAAAAAATTATAATAATAATTTTATAAAATATTAAATCTAAACTATCTATTTTATGATATAAAGGTGGAGATAAGATCATGAGAATAAAATGAGAGTATCATCTTCCTGTTAGTGTTGTGTGTACTTGTGTCTTAAATATATATATATATAGAGAACAAAATATTTCTTTCAATTTTTTTTGGCCCATCTGAAATATTATTAGTTTTTTAAAAAAAAAAATTAGTCCTATCAATATATTTTTTGGATTGAATAGTCCTATCAAAATTTAGGAACTTATAATAAGAACTAGGGCAAAGGTGCTTAATGAGTAACCTTCAATTTTTTGAAAAATGCAACAGTAACCATACAACTATTTTTAGAACAAAAGTAATTATAAACATGATAGAAGAAAACAAAAGTGACTATGACGTTAATAATTCCAAACGTCCGTTATTGTAAGTTTTTTAATGAAAAGTTAAGGTGTTAAAATAGCCATTATTAACTTAACCAAAAGTATAAAGTAGCCAATTATTCAAACCTCCTCCCTTATAATCTTCTCATGGTTATGAGATTGTTTCAACATTTGCAGTTATGGTAAGGCCAATTATTCATGTTGAGGATTTTAACTTTTAGAATTGGGTGACAAGTTTCTTTTGTTTCAACATTTTCGCCATAATTTAAAAAGATGACACATTAAACATTAATTCATAAATTTTTCTTTGAATTTTGTCATTTCAATTTCCAAATTGATAAAACACTCATAATACAAAAGTCAAAGAAAAACTTATGAATTAATGTTTAAGAAATCACATTTTAGTTACTTTTGCTTTTTAAAAAGTTTTATGGTTAATTTTACACTTTGGTATAAGTCAATGATTATTCAAGCACCTTAATTTTTCATTAAAAACCTCAAAATTATGGACATTTGGGATTATTAATATTATGGTAGTTACTTTCTCATTCTTCTATAATATTTATGTTTACTTTTGCTCTAAAAAAGTAATTTATGGTTACTCTTACACTTTTCTAAAATGTTAGAGGTTATTTAAGCAACTTAATCCTAAGAATTATATTATTTAATTCAAGCCTAACTAAAGAGAAAACATGTAGACTTTAAATTCAAAAATAGGAAAAATTAGTTTTATATGAAAACGAAAATCTTTCCAACTAAAAAATATACCAAAATTTTAAATTATGTGACATCCCCTACTTTTTTATAAGAAGAATGACAGGAAAATACTATTTGAATTTTAAAATTCTATTAAGAAAAACAATAATGGGATTAGTAAAAATAGTAATGATATTAACAACTAATTTTGTTGTAAAATCGCCTATTTGTTATTTTGAATTTCAAATGGTATTTTTATGATATTTTTCCGGTTTTTAATTGTGAAATTTAATTATTAACTAAGGTATAATAAACATCCACGATTCCGAATTATCGTTATGGCACAATAAATTTCCAGACCTCTCGCCATCATAGCTGGAACACATCATTGCCATGATAAGGCCAAAAAATCAAAAAAAAAAAAAAAAAAAAATCATTTGCCATGATAATTTTTTTTTTTGGTCAGGATTTACCATGATAATTAAAAAATAGCTAAAGACTGAAAAAAAAATTATTATTTTTAACTAAAAAGCTCAAGGGAGTTGGGTTCCAACTGCTTACTGGTTTCCTCACATCAACAATGGAATTTAAACTCAACCTTCACAACTACAGAAATGGGCTACAACGTCCATTTTTAAGCCCATTTAATGTCCTTTTCTCGAGGAACGTTTATCTGGGGAGCGTAAAAAGTGGACACCTACGGCGCCCTAAATTATTTAGGACACCGTAAGTATTTTTAAAAAAAAAGAAATACAAAAGAGATGGAGAATTCCGAACGGATTCCGACTTGCATGCCGGAGGAAAAAAAGGCAAAAACAGATCTAACAAAGGCAAAAATAAAACAGATCTAACTAACACAAAAACGCAAATGCACCAACGCAAACAAAACAAATATACAAAACACAAAATCGCAAAAACGTAGATCAACACAAATGCAAAATAGCAGATGATCTCACCAACACAAACAAAACATATCTAAAAAACACAAAATCGCAAAAACAGATCTAACAAATGCAAAGTCGTAGAAGATCTACCATCTAACGTACGGAGGAAGCACGAGCTTCGATCTTGGAATGACGAAGGGAGGAAGCACTAAGCACCGACCTTCCAGTGGCAGATCTGCACGAGACTGACAAAGACGTGACGAGGAACTTTGATCTTCGAGCTTGGATGACACGCTTCGAGCTTCGGCATCCACCACACGAGAACTGCGGCGCTTAGAGGAGAGGGAAGAGACGCCATCGTGGGGAAAGGGAACAAACGCCACCGTGGGGCGACAGAAGAGAACCGGATCTGAAACAAAAAATTGCCTAGGGCGAGGCGAGAGAGACGCAAGAGAGAAGAGTGAAAGCGTGAGAGAGGAGTGCAAGGGAAACTGGATCAGCTGATCTGATATAGCTGGGGTGCATTTGTGTGGGGGCCTACAAGAGAGTGTGTGTGTGAAATGTCACCTTTTTTGTGTCTAAATTCAAAATTAGGACTCCAAAAATCAACTTTTGACGTTTAACTTCAAAATTAGGACACTAAAAACACCACTTATGACTTCCAAATTTTTAATTAGGATGCCAATAGTTGATTTTTGGCATCCTAGTTCTTAGTTAGGACGCTAAAGGTGGTGCTTTTTGGCGTCCTAATTTTTAATTTAGACACAAAAAGTTAACTTTTCTCACATATAATTACAAAAATGCCGCTCCCTTTATTTTTTACTTCTTTTTTTTAAAAAAAAAACGCCTTTTAAGGAAGTAAAAACCCTTTTTTATAGTAGTGCTTGTGAATTATGAGTCATCTCTTCACCATTTGAACCCGTATTTGTTGACAATAGTGAAAGATAATACTATCTCATGTTCTTAAGGTGGTGAGGTAGTCTTTTTGTTAATAAAAGCTCGAATTCATTACTTCAAAAGAGGGAACGATATCTATACTAAATGAATAAAAAATAGGAAAAATCTAATTAAAAAAAACACCTCTTGAATTTTAAAATCTCAAATAGGTGATTTTCTAACAAAATGAGTTGTCAATTATTTTACTTTTTTGTTACAAAATTTTAAAATTCAAGTGGTATTTTTCTATCATTTTGTCTACAAAATATATAGCCTTTATCACCCCTACCCCCTCAAGAAAAGGAGGAAGTTGATCAAGGAGATAAAAAGTCTCATACATTCTATGAATAATCAATCTAACCTCATCTAATGTATCCGTAAAGTGATAGTCTCTATCAAAACCTTTAAGAGTGCAATTAATTGGTTCCATACAATTAGTAAGAAAAACAATTTTCCCAAACCCCTTTAACCAACATGAATTATGGCCATGTATATAAAACCAATAATCTCATAATTCACTGGAGCAACGCTTGTTAGCTTGCAACTGAAGCCACCTATCAGTACGATCACTAATGACCCCCCGAAACTGCTTCGACTATCTATCTATCTATCAATGCAAAGCCGGTCTATTGCCAATTTAACACAGTCCACTTCCTGAGAACAAGTAGTCCTAACAGTGAAATAATCCCTGAAGAGTCGCAATGATTAAGGATATCCTAATCCGAGTGGCCACTGGTACTAGCCAATTTGGAGAGCGCTTTTGGAGAAAAAAAGTCCAATGGCGGTAACCGTAGGAAAAAGGCTCACACGGAGTTTGGGTTAGTTTAGTTTTTACTGGGCTTATACCCAAAAGCACCTTAAACTTGAACGCTGGTGGGTTGAGCGGTAAGAGCGCATTGGCTGTGAGATAAAGCATGAGAGAGAAGGAAATGTTACAATGACATAGAATAGTGTGTGGGGATGGATCACATATAGGCCCGTTTTTATTGTTTTCACAAACGATTTTATAATTTCTTGTAATTAGACTTAGATTTTTGTAGTATTATTTTTTTCTATTTTCTTGTAATTCACTTACGTTTGGAAGGATCCAAAACCTAAGTTTTGCAAACAAAATTTAGGTTTTAACAAAAGTTAATCCAAAATTTTCTAGAAACCAATATGCATCAAAATCCAAATTTGACAAAACTTTGCCAAATACTCCAAAAATTGTTTCCCCCTTTGGTCTTGGGTTCGAACCCCCCTCCCTTATCGCCTATATATATATATAAAAAAAAACTCCAAAAATTGTGCATAAGTTATTCTGCATCAAAACCTAAGTTTTGGAAAAAAGCTGTTTTTTTTATATTTTTCGCTCTCATTTGCCATTATCAGTATTTTTCAGTACCAGTCAGTATTTTTAAGTATTTTTTTTTAGTACATTTCAGTATCTTGAAATATTTTTTTAATATTAGTCGTTACCCTGAAATATTGTTTCAATATCCTAAAATATTTTCAAGTTCATGAAGTATTTTTTTCAATTCCTTAAGTATCTTTTTAGTACCCGTTAGTACCTGAATTTTTTTCAAGATGAGTAAGTACCCTGAAATATTTTTTAAATATCATAAAATAAATTTTTAAGATCATGAAGTATTTTTGTCAATACCCTGAAATGTTTCATGATCTTAAACATTTATTTTAGGATATTTAAAACATATTTCAAGGTAATGACTAATCTTGAAAAAATATTTTAGGGTACTGACGGGAACTAAAAAGATACTTAATACTGACTAGTACTAAAAAAAAATACTTCTCATGGTCTTAAAAATTTATTTTAGGATCTTGAAAAAATATTTTAGGTACTAACTAATCTTGAAAAACAATTTCGAATACTAACTGGTACTAAAAAGATATTAAAAGAAATACTTCATGAGCTTGAATTTTTTTTTTTTTAGGATATTGAAAAATATTTCATAATAATGACTAAGCTTGAAAAAAAATTAAAAAATACTGTGTAACACCCACTGATACATGCACCTATGTCATTATTATTTTTATTTTTATTTTTTTTGGTATTCAAACGGGGCAGAAGCCCAAGAAAAACTCGGTTCAGAGCTACATTACGTGGGTACGAAACCCCCACTTCATCCTTATGCAGCAAATTAAACACAGTAGAAGGAGGAGAGCTAAAAATTACATGATTCTCCTCCAAATCAAAGCTAAGATTTGCTAAAGAATCTGCACACATGTTCTCTTCTCTATATACATGAGTTACTCTGACCTCATTAAATTTCTCTAAGGTCAAAAAGATGTCTGCCAATAGCCTGGACCCACCGTGCTCCTCCTCTTGTATTTTATTCAGTAGTGCAACAACTGTGGATGAGTCACACCCCACTACTAGCTGCTGAAAATTAAATTGTAAAGCCAATTCCAGACCACATAAAACGCCCCATAATTCAGCCTTAATTGCGGAGCAGTACCCTAGCCGTCTAGCAAATCCACATTGCCATTTACCATTGTAATCTCTGATTAGGCCCCCACACACTGCAAGATGTTTATCCCCTCTGGAGGCCCCATCTATGTTAAGTTTCAACCACCCCATACACGGTTTGGACCAGCTGATATGCTTCAATACTTTTGAGCCACTGAGCCTGCCAAAATCCACTTTAGCTGAATTTATATCTCTTACGTAATTCCTCACAACTGCACCCAGATTCTCAGGCAGCAAAAACCCTTCCTCAAACAAGCTGCTATTCCTCCACCGCCATAGGAACCAGCAAGCAACACCAAATAACAGGTCCCACCCTTTATCTGGTGACCTCAAATTCCAGTCAAACCATGGACTCTCCATTAGTATTAAAAACTCTGGATCTGACCTCCCACTTCTCAGTTCTCGCCACATCTTCTTAGCAACCCAACAATCACGCATCACATGCATGATTGCCTCACTTTTTCCACTACACCTGCAGCAAATCAGGGTTACCACCCATCATCCTATGCCTCCTCTCCCCTGTCAAAAGTCTATTGTGTAGGGCCAACCATAAGAACACATGTATTCTTCTTGGCCCCCCACTTCCACACCCTACTCCACTTCACTTCTCCCTTCCCATTCTCACCCTTCATAATTGTATACATATCAGCAGTGACGTAATTGCTACTCAAACCGGTTCCCCACTTGATAGCATCCTTTCCCATGGGCCCATTTGGAGGAGGCACAGCCATTATATACCTACTCCCCTCCTCGGTTACTAAACCCTTTATTTTCTCCATGTCCCACTCCTCATTTCCAGCAACTATATCACTCACCAGAAGCTTTTTGTCAGCTTCAGATAGCTGGCTGCCACATAATTCAGTCAGATTCTTACTGTGATCCAACCACCTGTCATACCAGAAATTTATCCCTTCGCCATTTCCCACTTCCCAACACACGTTTTTTACCATGTTAGGCCAAATCCTAGCTAGATTTTTCCACAACTCTGAATCAGCTTTTTTCCATATAACCTCCTTCTTTAGCTCCTTACCTCTACTATACTTCCCTGTTAGCACCAATGAACACAAACTGCTTGGCTTGGCAACCATATTCCACGCCACACGGCCTAAGAGAGCGTCGTTCATAACATCTAGGTCCCTAAAACCAAAACATCCATTTTTTTTCTCCGTACACAGAAGATCCCAGCTGACTGGGTGTAATTTCCTTACCCCTTCGCCATCCTGCCAAATAAACTCCCTCTGAATTTTTTCCATCTGCTTTCTAACACCACACGGGATACATGAATGTTGCATAAAATAAACAGACATCTGGTTAGTGACAGATTGAGATAAAGTCAGTCTCCCAGCCAATGATAATGTTTGTTTCTTCCAGCTACTCAGTTTGCCTTGCATTTTATCTAATATATGCTGGAATTTCCTGTTAGTTCCCTTCCCCGACAACATAAAAGCACCTAGATATCTTCTCAAGTCATCCATACGATTAAAACCAGACACTGCACAAATAGCAGACTGTACACATCTATCTACATTTCTTGAGAAAAATAAACTAGACTTCTGTTTGTTGACCTTCTGCCCTGAAAGCCTACCAAAATCCTCCAGAATAATCCTCATCACTAGGCTGATTTGCTCCACCTCAGCTTCACAGACTAGAAGTAAATCGTCTGCAAACATGAGATGAGATACCGGTGTACCACCTCTCCCCATTTTCAGTGGCTTCCACATCTTCTTATTCACACAATCCACAATTAGATGAGTTAATTTCTCCATTCCTAAACCAAAAAGATATGGAGAAATTGGGTCCCCTTGCCTTAACCCTCTTGAGGGAACGAAAGATGGTTTCTTTCCACCATTCCACATTAGGGACAACGATGAAGACTTGACACACTCCAACGTAACCCTTCTTAACTTTTCTTCTAGGCCAATTTCATCTAGCACTTCTTCAAGAAAACTCCATTCCATCCTATCATAGGCCTTTTCGAGGTCTATTTTCACAATCACAAATCCTTTTTTACCTTGCATCCTATTCATAGAATGAACCATCTCCTTTGCCACTATTATGTTATCATGGATGCAACGCTTAGGTACAAAACTGGTTTGAAATGGGGACACTAGATCATTCATCAAAGGCTTAAGTCTGTTCACTACTACTTTAGACAAGCCTTTATACAATACATTACATAGAGATATGGGCCTGAAATGACTTACCAGCTCCGGTTGTTCTATCTTTGGAATCAAGACTACTAGAGTGTCATTAATCTCCTTGATTCTCTTCGGATTACTCCATAATTCGTTAATCAGACTACACACTGAGGCTCCCACCACACCCCAATTCCTTTGGTAAAATATTGCTGGATACCCATCGCTACCTGGAGCTTTGAATCCTCCCATTTGGAAGAAAGCACGTCTGATTTCTTTGTTAGTAATACCCCTCCCAGCCACTCTCTGTTTTGCATCGCTCACAGCCCCCCAACTTTGCACTGTGGTCAACCAGCTCCTTCCTCCCTTTTCACTTCTAAACAGGTTCTCAAAGTAAACTTGGAACAAGTTCCCTATCGCTATCTCATCCTCAATCCATTGGCCTTCATTATTTCTCAACATCTTTATTCTATTGCGTCTTCTCCTTATAAGTATCTTCGTATGGTAGTACCTCGTATTCCAATCTCCTTCCATCAACCACCTACCCCTAGATTTCTGAAACCATAATACTTCTTCTTGTCTTAGAGTCTTCATCAACTCCTCTTCAAGATCCCTTTCCAACCACTCCAAATATGGATTACTCCTCCTATCCATGCTTCTTTGTACCCCATTCAGTCTGTTCAATAGTCTTCTTTTCCGGTTCTCAATATTGCCAAAAACTTCCCTGTTCCATTTAATTAATTCCTGCTGCAAACACAACAACTCCCTGTGTGCTTCATCAAACCCACTCCAGTTCATGTTCAAAAACTCTTCAAACTGTTCATGCAGTAACCAAGTAGCCTGAAATCTAAAAGGCCTTACCTGGCTCCCATTAACTTCCTCCTCAAGCCTCACAACCATAGGATGATGGTCTGATCCCAAACGCGGAATAATTCTCACATCAGCCTTGCTATACTTCTCTTGCCACTAAACATTACACAAACAATGATCTAATCTCTTGTACACTCTCTCTCGAGACCATCCCATTTAGGTCTTCTCCATGTAAAAAATTGTCCACAAGCCTCAATATCCAGAAGATTGCAATTTTGGATCCATTCATTGAAATTTCTGCAGCGCGACTCATTGACTCTTCCACCCCCTTTTTGCTCCAAAGGAGATTTAATTTCATTAAAGTCCCCAGCAATGAGCCACGGTACAGTTACACCCCCTGAAATTCTTTGCAGATCCTCCCACAAGACATGCCGCCTTTGCACATTTGGATTAGCATATATGGCTGTGAATAACAAACTAGCCACTCCCAACCGCACATTGCAATGGAGAAATTGGTCACCTGAAGCAATAACATCCACAAACAGGTCCTCCCTTTCCCAAAGTATCCAAATACCCCCCGAGTACCCCTCCGCTTCTACTTTCCTTGACTTTTTAAACCCCCATCCTTTAATGGTCTTATCTGCATTAGAACCACTAATTCTGGGCTCAAGAATAACTACTATATCTAACTTGTATCTCTTACGCATATCCCTAATGACAGCCGCCACTCCTCTACTGGCCGCTCCCCTACTATTCCATATCAATATGTTCAACATCATAACTAACAATGTACAGAGTGACAGCGAAGACTTACCGATCATCAGCAAGCTCCAACGTGGCATATTCCTTCCCATATGCCATACCACCACATTCGCTTATATCCTCAAGCTCTTCGTCATTTTTTGATGTTACCATCTCCATATCAGCATCACACTTCACCCCTACCAACAATTCCCCAGGATGAAGATTTTCTTTCTCATAACTACCCACTTCTCTACTACGATACACCTCTAAATTAGATTCAGGTACACATTCAGAACTCAACGGCACCTGTTGGACTTCCTTTAGAGGAATACGCACTTCTGTTTGTTTTCCTTGGAATGGCGCTGACTTTGCTTTCCCCTCCGTCATCATTTTCCACCTTTGTTCTCCAACAGTTTCATTCCTCACCTTATTTCCTTTAGAGCTCATTTTGCCATCACTCAAGTTGGTCTTGCCATCACTCAAGATGGTCTTCTTGCCTTGTTTCTTTGACTCCTTAGCTAAGCCCTCCTCTTGTACATTCGCAAGATTCCCATTCCCTACAGTCTCCTTCTGCAATCCTTCACTGTTCGCTTCCTCCTCTAGTACTGCAAATCGTGAACCACTTTGAGCTGCCTTCTGCATACTATCAAAATTTCTCTGTCGTCTAGGTCTCTGTTCTGTCTGCCAACGATCTCTTCTCACCTCAGCTCCCTCATCACCTTTCTTTTTATCCCCCAGATTCTCAACATCCATCCGCATCTCGCACTTCTTACGCTGAAAATCCTCACAGCCATCCTTAACATGGCCAAACATACCACACTTTGTGCATAACAACCCCAAACTTTCATATACAATACTGAACGTCTGCCCTTCTACCTCAAACTTCGGCACAAGAGGTTTGGTTAAGTTTAACTCAACACACATTCGGGCAAATTTACCCTGCGCCCTTTGAGCTGTTTGAATATCTAATTGGATGGCCTTGCCAATGACATTACCTAGGTTCAGCAGGAACTTCTTATCAAACAGAGGAGCTAGCAAGTCGGGAAAGCGAACCCAAGCAACCACCGTCTCAATACGCTCATTCTTCGGGCTAAAATCGGGCTTCCACCTAGCAACATTCAAGTAGGCATCATTAATCATCCACGGTCCACCTGTTAGAGCCTCCATATAATCCTCTGCATGCTGAAAGTTCACCAGGTAGAAGCCATTTTGAAGATCAAAAATGTCTATGCTACCCTTACGCTCCCACAGTTGCCGTAGCTTCTTGACCATAAAACCATAAGAAGGCTGTCTACCTAACAATTTTACAACTAGAGTTCTCCCAAACGGTTTCCATAACCGTTCCTTCTCCTTCTCCTCGAAGCAAAATTTTGCACATAGCGGATTAGTGGCATCAATAGCTATACCATCTGACGGATTCAGAACCTTCGCAAAATCAGTTTCAACTCCATAATCTTCAGTCTGGTCTTCATCCTCACCTTTCGACCATTCCCACCAGCTCACCCTCGAATTGACATTCTGCAATAGTGATTCTCTATATGACTTTGGCGAAGCCACCTTTTCATCCGTTTGCATCCACGGTTCTTCTCTCACAGGTCGCGAGACTCCTGCAGAGAAATTGCTTGAATCAAATTGCACCTTCTTCTTCCTTCGAATCCATTCCTCTCGTTCATCCTCCAGTTTACCCTCACTTACCCCTCCCCACAGTACACGGCCGGAGGGGCCACTCATTTTCGCCGTCGCAGTGGGCAACGGCGCACTCGAATTGGTCGTATCGGAAACCCTAGCAGAGCTTTAGTAGGCTCGTCTCCCTTGATTTTTTTTATGTCATTATTATTTTTATTAACAATGGAATCATAGCACGCACCTTTTTTTTGGTCGGATAGCACGCACCTTTGAATTCTTCATTCTTGCTGATTGTTCACACCTCAATTAACAATCAGAGAGCTAGTGCATATTCCACTACTTCCACTCATAAACTGAAAATATGCTTTGGGATGCTTAACTGATTGATAATAAAGAAATGAGTGGCGAAACAAATGACACGGGTGCTATCCATATAGTATACATAATAGATAAATAAAAGATGTAGTGGAGAATACCTGGAAAGAATGGATAAAAGAGGTTGTCCACTATTATTATTAAAATGATATATGAGTGTTTTCACCCAACAAAACAAAAAAAAAAAAAAAAATGATATATGAGTGGAAGTAGTTTAATATGCACTAGCTGTGTGATTGTTAATTGAGGTGTGAACAATCAGCAAGAATGAAGAATTCGTGCGAGCTATGATTCAATTGTTAATAAAAATAATAATGACATAGGTGCATGTATCAGGGTGACTGGTACCCAAAAAAGATTGATGATGGTAGAGGAGAGAGAAAAGGTAGAAAAAATAGATTTTTACAAAACTTAGGTTTTAGATCCAAAATCTATGTTCTTTGCAGAATAACTTCTAGATAATTTGTTCACAAAAAAAAAAACTTCTAGATAATTTTTGGAGTATTTAGCAAATTTTTGCCAAAACTTAGGTTTTGATACATAATAGCTTCTGAACAATTTTGGAGTGTTTGACAAACTTTTGTCAAAACCTAGGTTTTAATGCAGAATACCTTCTGGACAATTTTGGAGCGTTTGACAAACTTTTGTCAAATTTTTATCCAAAAGCTATTCTCTAAAAATCTTTTTTACCTCGTAAATACCAAAAACTATTCTCCAAAAGCCATTTTTACCTCGTAAATCCCAAAATTGATGATGTGTCTTCCTCTGGACATTTGGATCAAAATTGGAGGGTCAGGATTTGAAGATAATGAGGGATAAGGAGAAAGTCGTTGGTGTAACACCCGCCTTAAATACTCTATTTCATTGCGTACACGGAAGCGTTCTTCAAAATATGTGATATTACTATTCACTTATACAGTATACGAAAAATACTATTCACATACAAATAATTTATACTTCAATAGTATAGATCTGACGGAAGTAAAATCTTTTTCCACTTTCATCTTCTACGTTCTTCTTTCTTCTTACACCAGCTGCAAATTAGCTAATTCAAAAATATATGTTGGGATTCAAATGAATCCCTCAATAATCATTCACATAAAATGCATACACAGAACATACAAGACAACCATCATTTATACATACAATACATTCAACATTCATACATTATATATGAATATACAATGGTAGATACATGCATATATAAGATACACATAGTATGTAAGAAAAGTTAGTACCTTGTGGTCTTTTAAGTTCTTTAACCGTCTCTTACTTCTTAAAATTCTCTCACTCAAATCCTTCTTTCTTTCCTTTTCTTTTCTTTCTCTTTCTCTTTCCTTTCTCCTCCTCACTGCGCCCCTCTGCGCTGCGTTGAATCAGATGTGTGTGGGTCCTTAAGTGTAATATGTTTTTTTACCTCTAGGTACTTTCTTATAATTTTTACTTCTGGGTATATTCATGTAATTATCTCCCACAAACTTTTCTACAACCCACTTTGGAATACACACGCCGCTGCCTCCCACTTCGATTATAATATAATATAATATTGTAGCAAAAAAAATATATATATATATATATATAATATAATATATTAAAATCAAATAATATAAAGTAATATATAATAATATATTATAATAATTATATCATAATATAATAATATATCACCCAACATTCCACTATGTGTCCCACCACAATCTGCTTCTACTTTTAAATAAGATATATTAAAATATAATAAATATAATAATATATTATTATATAATATATACCAATACCCATCCATCCCCTTTCTAATAACGTGGGCGGCTTGTCCACCCAATTATATATATATATATATATATATATATATATATATATAGTAAAATATATATAAATTCCTTCCTACACTTATTTTCTATTAATAAATGACAACCCATATTCATTCTTCTTTGAAATTTCATACGAACCATTTTCACTTTTTTTTGGTCAAGATACGACCCATTTTCACAAGATGGCACATATGCTTTATGTCCCAATTTCTGAATGAAAATACAAACACGTGGGGCCAAATTACTTAATTCCACTCACTTTAATTAAATGGACACTTACCTCTTATCTTCAATTCGGATGCTTATAACCACGACGGGTGGGCGTGATGGTTCAGCATCTCGTCCCTTAAGCAAGTGGTTGGGGGTTCGATCCCCAACTCTTGTGAATGGAAAGTATCCCGTGGCTAGCCCCTTACCGCTTTGTGCACTGACCCAGGTGGCGAAAGATTAGTCTCATGGCTTTCGACTGTGGGGATACCTTTGCAGTAGCAAAAAAAAAAATTCGGGAAGCTTATGCTCCATTATCATACAATACGCCATTGTTATTCAACAACCTAGATCCACATGCATGACTTTTTTTTTTTTTTGATAATAACATGCATGACTTTTATCTCTTCATGATGGTCAAACACACTTCATTATCTCCAATGTAAAGGACGCCTGATTATTGCATTGTGGGATAGTTTATTATTCCACTCTACTACCTCTTTCATTTATTCTTTATGCAGACAAAGCAAACAAAACCCATGCACCACTTCACTTTATTTTTAATAAATATTCCACTACTCCCTTTTATTTTCGGCGCACTATCAGTATAAAGGAGGAGACATCTTACAAACTCTCCACTTCATCTTTTATTCAATTAACATACAGCCTATTCGGACAACTCCTATGCTATTCTTTTATGTATTCCTTTTTTCCAAAAATTCTAAGGAAAATGGGTTTTAACTCTAATAATTAAATTACTATGTGTAAATAGTAATTATTATTCATGGATCCCATATTATACTGATTCCAAATTTGTCACTTTAAAAAATAGAGCCTAGTAATCTCCCAAAAATAGGCTAATTCTCAAGTCTTTAAACCTAAAATTCGGGATATTACAGCAGGTGAGAGAAACTGGACGCGGCAAGAGGGAGGGAGGAGAGAGAGGATGGAAGATGTCGATGGCTACACTCTCCCTTATCAAGGAGAATAGGCTGATGTTGTTGTGGGAAAGAGGGAGACACGAGTATACGACAAGAAAAGAAAAGGGAAGGGGAAAATAACTTGGAGAAAAGAAGAGGGAGGAGAGGATAGTAAAATCATTTCAACAACATTTTGAAATCTGAAATGGAGTTTATGATCTAATTAAGAATTTGTTAAATTTATTGATCTAATTCAGGATATCATATATATCTATGGGTGTTGTTATATGTCAATTAACCCCACATTCTGGCTTTTGAGGTTGGGTTTTTCTTATGATTCTTTTTCTCTCTTATCATAATTTCATATTTGTTATTTTAATAATAAATAATTCAGATTTAATCTTTTATATAAATAATTCAAAAGGAGATATTAATTGAACAAAAAGAGGAGACAATACAATTTTTAATCTATACAAAATTTTAATCCTAAACATAACCACAAGCCGTTGATCGTATGATGAAAGAATAAACAAGCATTGATAGGCTATAATGTAATAGATGAGTTAGCTCTGCCATAAATAAGGTTTAATTTTTTAATGACTTTTCTTCTTTCTATAGTAAACGTTTTGGAGATGTATGAACATTTCTTTTCCTTTTTTTTAACTCAAAATTATTACATGTCTCTATTTTTTTTTTAATATTCTCTCTCATCGCTTCATCACACATGGAGGATACTGACTTGTGCAAGCATATTAATATTATATATAAACTAAATTTAAAAGATGCCGGAAAAAAAAAAAACTTAAAAGAAATTAAAGTTGTAAATGCAGTTAAATAGAATGGAATCGAATCAAATCAAATAGTAATAGAATACAGTTCAAATGAATATAAATTTTTTCCTAATTCTAAAAAGTATATTTTTTTCTAAAATAAAATGGGGTGGCTAAGATAAATGGCAGATGGATCAATAATTCACTCTTATAATAAAGGGTAAAGAGACAATTTTATCCTGGAAGTTGTCGTCGATAAGCAATTTTGCCTCAAAAGTTTTTCAGGGTCCGAAGTATAAAAAATGGATCAATTTTACCATGATCGTTATCCCAATTAATTTTATTTATAAGTTGACTAAATATATTGAGTTGGCAGTCAATATATCATCTAAGTCATTTTTTATAAGTTAGATTTAAGAGAAATACTTACATATTCTAGAGGCCCTCATTATCTGTGCTTGGACTAATTTAAATACAACAACCCATATTATTTTAACCCTATATGGCATATGAGTCATATAGAGAAAATCAAATTTTATAATTTAAGAAAACACAAACTTCTTAATTTAGAAAAACAAAAAATGCAATTCCCTCCCATCATTCCTAAAATTATAAAATTTGATTTTCTCCGGATGACTCAATTTCCATGTAAGATTAAGATAAGATAGCTCTTATAGTGTGTAAGTATTTCTCTAGATTTAAAACTTTCGTGTAAAATGGTCCTGGGTGACAACTTACAAAGTAGAATTGTCCCTTAGCCCTATAATAAATAATAATTTAAAAAAAATGAGATTGATTGAAATTTGAAATTGAAATATGAATATGAATTTGAAATATTTCAGATTCAAATTTTATATAGTAAATTGAACATCTATCGGTCCATTTAATACATGAAATTAACGACGGAGATGTTACAACCCAATTTTTTTTTTTTTTGCTCGTGTTACAACCCAGTTCAAAACAATCCAATACTTAACCAACTTATTTTAAAAGTCGCCAATAAGGATGCTTAATATCCAAATAGTCATTATACATAAGTTGGTTTACCAAAAATCCATATAATAGTCAAAATAAGTCTCCAAAATTCATCAAAGAAATAAAATAAAATTTAAAATACGAAAATCTTAGAGTAATGGCAAATAAAAATAACATAGCATGAGCTTTAGGAGTATAAAAATCCTTTAGGGCTCACTCCATAGGTGCCTTCCTTTACTTCCTATTAGAACTTTCACCTGAAAATTTTTAATATATGATGAGATTTCACATCTTATGTAACTACTGAAAGTTTTTATCGTATACAAACAAATCACATACATATAAAATCAATTATTAGAGCTCTTTTTCCCAGTTATAAAAGTGATCGAATTGATTCGCTTACAGATGGACTTTTATGTCTCCCGCTAAGCGTTTATATACATATACATACATATACATAGACATGTGTACATATATATATATACACACACACATATATATTTGTATGTTCCATGCATAATCCACATACAAAATTATTTTAAATTTAATATAATCATCATTGTAAATTTGTACTTTCATCATATAATGTACTAAACAATTAAACAATATACAGTATGTAACCTCCTTGGGATCACCGTCTATCCTTATTTTGTTGACTGGAGTCATAGGCTAACACATAGTCCAACAGAAACTCATTCATTTGACTAGATTGTCTCAATCTCACTAGTTCTTAAAATACAACGGGCTAAAGATATAGAGCTTAAGGTTGGACAATGGCTCCGCTCCTTAAAAGAATACAACTAAGGAGGTGTCACATGTCCCACAACTCCAATGTAATCCTAGCCAAATAAAAATATGAAAGAAGGGGTCTGACAAGTATTATTCATTGTACACCGAGTGATGACATAAAGAGATCTCATCATACAATTTTTTTTGTACACCAACCCATCACAAGTGCACCCGTCATGATAATTATATTCAATCAAATAAAGTATAATAGATCATGCTTCCATAAATAGCGTTGCATATTTAAACATGAAAAAAAAAAAGAACAATGAACCAACATCTCATAAAGGTTGTGCATGACAACCATTCTATTCTTGTAACACCCCAAATTCCATACTTCATATTGTGTCAGTGGACGCATAGTTTTAGAAAAACAATAGAGTTTGAGGTGCTATAACTCAGAGTAATGCGGAACGGAGAGCATGCACTAACGTTTGGACAATGAGTAACTGATATAAAATGCCTAGGCATAAGCTGGTATATTAAAAATTTCCCGAAGGAATATTCATATGATATAAATATCTGAAATGTGTATAATTACAACTCTTAAAAAGTAACTATATTCATACCCCAAATCTGTCCACACGAGGGACAAAGTGACAATGGTAGCGAGACTGATGATGATAGTGAGGGCGACAAGCATCCAACTTCTTTTAGCTTTTCCATTCCCCTTTTCTTTTATTTTTTGTTAATAATAAGGACTGATCAAGTAGGATCAGGGAGTATTACAAACGAGACGAGCTCGTGCGACACTTCAGCATACTCACGAAGGGATTCATAGATCCCATCTGGTGATTCCTATAAAAGATTCATAGATCCCATCCGGTGATTCATGGATTACAAAGTGGATCCTCCTTCGACTTGCTGGATGCCCCAAGTTCTTCCCGGAGCACCACTATTGCATCCTTAGATATATGCATACCTAAGGGTTTCCTACGGACTTTCATACTCTTACTGGTAGAATTTTGGAGTCTGATGCCATGTGGAGGTTTCTGCGACCCCACCCGATGAGGTGCTTGATTCTCCTTTCCCTTTTGTCGACCTTCAAACCCCGGCGGTACAGATAGTACTTGATTGGGACTATTCAGCTCGCTAGGTTCACCCACGTCCATCAAGGAATCCTGCCGCTGTAACTTAACCACCGTATGCTTAGAGCTATCCAAAGTCGATTTTACCACAATGGGTATAAGGGCCGAGCTTTTAGCCAGCAAACCCATGGGACGAACACCTTCCGCTGTAACTTCATGCACTAAAACGGGCCCCACTGGCTTGTCCGATGCAGGAATCACGTTGAGGGGTGTCACGGGTAGGTTGGGTTTGGTTAGTGATGTGAGGGGTGGGGCCTCTTTTGTCTCTTTCCTCCCATATTCCTTACCTTTTTGACTTTGTATATTGCTCTCACGTGCTTTACACTATTCTAGTCCATTCTCTTTGGTCTGTACCACATTCTAAGTGCTTCGCACTTGATGGCTCTTTGTTTTTGGCTCTTTAAATTCCTCCACCAATTGCGCCTCAGAATCCGCCAGATCATCACATTCAAATAATACATTATAACGGGACCCACCATTAATTCCAGATCCCGCTATTTTTGCTGATTGCCACGGAGTCTTTTTTTTTTCCTTTTCTGGGGTACTGCACCTGCATCCAAGCGCCGTACCGGGAGGATGAAGTTTCCGCCGTCGGTGGCCGTTTGGCTATCTGGGCCGACGTGGGCAAGATTATGATCCATATCCTTCCGTTCCTGATTGTCTGACCTCTTACTCAACCAATTCACCTCCTTACACTTCTCCTGTGTGTGTCCAAATTTGCCACAGCCAAAGCAGATGCTCGGAAGTCCTTCATACGCGATGTGATATGCCTTACCATCAACCTTAATACTCGGTATCAACGATTGCAGTAAGTCGATGAGTACCGCGATTTGAGCATACTTCCCCCTCTCCCTCGATTCCGTCATGTAGTCGATCTTCACCACCTCCCCCAAAAGAGCACCAATCGCTCTGAGAGTACTCTTATGATAATACCTGAAAGAGAGACCTGGGATTCTAATCCAAGCTACCACCTTAGACACAATAGCAGATGTAGGATCAAAATCCAGGGTCCAAGGCTGCACCGTAAGATAAGCACCATAAATCATCCAGGGCCCCCCTATCAATGCTCTTGTATAGTCCTCTTCTCGATTAAAGGTCGCAAAAAAGAAACTCCCTTCCATGGCAATTAACTGGTAAGAACCTTTTGGCTACCACAAAGCTCGGGTTCTTGTCAATAGTTCCTGGTATGTAATGCCACGCCCAAGCAGCTTTATAATTAGCGTGCGTTTCATACCTTGCACCAGGATGTCCCGGACGTTGCTTGAGAAATCTATGGAGGGGATGCTTCCCTCCCTATTAATGCGATAATCCTCCTTCATTATCACCACCTCATTCAGAGTCCGATTAGTGTTCCCATTGCCATCCAGATTCAACAGTTTGTTTCGATAGGAAATACCACTCCCCACTTCCTTCTCAGCCATCTCTACGTCCCTCTCCACAACGCTACTCTCACCACCGCCGACATCCGCTCCCAGGCGTATGCGAACCTTTTTCGTCGACCGGAGGCTTTCCTCCGACAGTGGGTGAGGAACTTCTTTCTCAGTCCCCCCTTCTCTCTCCACTTCATTCTCTTTCATAAGTTCCTTTTGTTTGACCATGGATTAAATGTATTATTGAAAAACAATCAACATTTAAATATTATAGATTGAATTATTAACCTAATTATTTGTTGAGTTTACCAAACTTTATATAGGATTTTCTCTAAATTTATTATCGTAAATTAATATTTTTGAAAATTTTAGTTCAAAAAATAAATTAAAAATTTAGAATGTTACATGAACATGGATCCCATTAGACGCCCATCCCCCTCGAGAATATCGGTACTTTTTTTTTTTTGGTATAAAATAAGTTTAGGAGGGGTTCGACATCGATCCCCCACTAAGCGCGGCAGACGACCGGCTTTATGAAGACTTATCGGGACTTACGAGAATCGCTTTACCAAAGGAGTTCCAATGACGGAGAGGATCGAACCCATGACCCAATGGCTAATCCTGGATCCCTTACTTTTATTTATAAGAAATAATATCAGTACTTAACTATTCATTTCAATAGGGACACATTTTCCTAGTTTACGCTACAATTTCATTAAATATTCTAGATTGATGATTCAAAATTAACAGAAGATTACGTTTTCAATGATTTTTATAATAATACCATCACAACTAAAATTAAAATATTTAATCAAATTATCGAGAGAATGTAAAAAAAAACCGGATTTATCGATAAAATACTTCCCCCGCAAGCCCAAAGACACATTAATCCCGAATTCAAAAATAGTCATCGTTCCTGACGCTGGGTTCTTCTTCCAAGTCGAACACTATGGCGGAGGCGGTGGTGTTTGGCAATCCAAAACTTCTTCCTCAGGCAATCATCAGAAACATTCTCAAACGACTTCCGGTGAAATCCCTACTGCGATTTCAATGTGTGTGCAAACAATGGGAAACTCTCATCAAAACCCCCTCCTTCATCGCTGACCATCTCCACCACTCCACTCATCACAACTCTTCTCTTCTCTTCCAACGGAGTGGCAGCGACAAGGATCTTGCTGTGGATTTATACTTGCTCGACTGCGAGAAGAAATTCCATGAAGTTCAGAACATTCCCCTCGATTCCTCGGTTCGTGTTAGGGTCGTCGGTTCCAGCAATGGCTTGCTCTGTGTGGAACGTTCTAATGATCGGGTTCATTCGCTTTTCTTGTGGAATCCGGCGATTAGAAACATCAGTCAGGTGCACAGCAATGTTTATGATTTTGAGGGTAGTATCTATGTAGGATATGGGTACAGTCCAATAGTTGATGATTACAAGATATTGAGATGTTATGTTCCTGAAGATGAGTATGGAGATGAGGATGAGGTTAATCGAGTGGAGGTTTATTCATTGAGCAAACATAGATGGAAGAAAGTCAAATTTGGGAACTTAAAGGGTGTAAATTTTCAATCTGATACTGTTTCTGCTAATGGAGCTATATTTTGGCTTGGGTCAAAGCCAGATAAGGAGGAGGAATTGGTAATTTCATTTGACATAGCTGAGGAAGCCTTTACATTAGTACCAATGCCTCCTTTAGACGAAAGTCACAAGTACTCCGGCCATAAGCTTACTGTACATGAGAACAAACTTGCTGTGATTTCTCACTTTATAGAGGGTGTATCTGTTACAACTGATTCTTGGTATATTGATTTGTGGGTGGGGGAGGAAGGTATTGGTGCACCTAAGGAGAGATGGAGATGGACTAAGAAGTATTCTTTAGTCACTTTTACGGACTCAGAGCATCCATCAGGTATTTTTAGGATGATTCCCTTATGCATTTGGAGGGATGAACTTGTCTGCAATGGTATTGAAATGTCTGGAATTGTTAATAAAACTGAATGTGAAAAGAACATCGAATTGAATGAAATGTTTGGAAGGTTTGGTGAAACTGAATCTGAAAAGAACACTGAAGTGATAAGTGTTCTATGTCTGTCAAATCTTAGAACTAACAAATTGAGGAAGATAGCTACTGGCAGATGTGGTAATGAATTTTCAGTTATTTTCAGTCACGCAGAAAGCCTTGTACCAATTGATGGCATCGGCATTCGACAGGTTTGATCCTAAATCTTAAGAGAGGATTGATATAATGGGTTTGAGTTTTCTATATTTTTTTGTCTGTGTGGTAGGTGCTATAATGTGTTTGAGTTTCCATTTCCCCCTTGCAATTTCTGTTTTCATTATCCTTCCGATCTCTTTTTCATATTGTTCTTTTTATTTTTGATTTTACCGTATAGTTTTTCTCATACATTTAACCATGAGATGTCAAATGATGTAATTTAAAGTGCATACCTATAGATATAAAGTATAAACATTTTTATAAAATAGAAGCTCTGATTAACACCTTCAATGGCAAGTTGGCTATAAGTCAAGTAGAATGTTTTTCTACAGGATAATTGATATCTTGCGTGTCACAGTTTCAAAGATATGCTTTTCAATTTTCATTACTTTACAAGTTATACTCTATAGTCTGTCATGTTTCATTGTGGCATTATTTGAGGTAGCTTTTTAAGTTACCTTTATGCTTCCCCTAGGTATATCCAATGAAAAATGATTCTTTTTCATGACGCTCGGATTAAAATAGAATATATTATTAGATTTCTCACATATTTACTCACCAATAAAGGTCTTTTTTAATCATTTTTTAGAAGACATTTTGCATCCAAAAGGTTATTTTTTATTCTATTCTCTTTTCTACTTCATTTCATTGTTTGAATTCCAGTGGAAGCAACTCACCACTCCAATAATCAAAATCCTTCTCTTCTTTCCAAATGAGTGGCAGAGGGAATTCTTTGCATTTATCTTTGCTTGATTGTGAGATGTAAGTCCTTGAAACTCAGAACCGACCTTTGATTGATTTTCTGTTGCGTGTTGGGATGGTCAATTTGAGGTTTAGGGTTTAGGATTATGCAAGTTGTTTTCCACCTTAAAAGAGGGTATTTGCTTTTTGGATCTTTGTTAGTTCAGAAGAGTATTTGTGAAGAATTTTTTTGTGACGTGCACAATATAAGATCTGTTTCTTTGTTCCACCAACCCATTCTTTCTCATTGTTCATAGCATTTTGTTCTTCCCAGGTGAACACTATTGGGCAGAAGATAGTTGATGGGAACACGCGATTTCTTCCTCAAGAAATCATTCCAAACATTCTCAAACGACTTCCGGTAAAATCCCTATTGCGATTTCAATGTGTATGCAAACAATGGAAAAATCTCATCATCGCCCCATCTTTCATTGCTGACCACCTCCACCACTCCACTCATCACAACCCTTCTCTTCTTTTCCAATGGAGTGGCAGTGATAAACGTCTTCCTGTGGATTTACACTTGGTTGACTGCAAGAAGCAACTCCATGAAGTTCAGAACATTCCTTTTGATTCCTCAGTTCATGTTAGGATCATTGGTTCATGCAATGGCTTGCTTTGTGTCAAATGTACTAGTAATCGAGTTCATTCTCTTTTCTTATGGAATCCAGCAACTAGAAAGATCAGACAAGTGCACAGCAATGTTCATGATTTTGAGGGTAGAATCTATGTAGGATATGGGTTTAGTCCAATTGTTAATGACTACAAGATATTGAGAGCTTATGTTCCTGAAGATGAGGATGAGGTTAATCGAGTGGAAGTCTATTCTTTGAGCACACAGAGATGGAAGAAAATAAAATTTGGGAACTTAGAGGGTGTAAATCTTAATTATGAAACTTTCAATGCTAATGGAGCTATGTTTTGGCACGATATGGAGGAGGATTTGGTAGTCTCATTTGACATAGCAAGGGAAGCCTTTACATTGATACCAATGCCTCCTTTAGACAAATATGAAAAGTGTTTTGGCTGTAAGCTTATTGTATATGAGAACAAACTTGCCGTGATTTCTCACTTTCTAGAGGGTGTATCTTTTACAACTGATTCTTGGTATATTGATTTGTGGGTGGTGGAGGAAGGTGTTGGTGTTCCTCAAGAGAGATCGAGTTGGACTAAGAAGTATTCTTTAATCACCTATACAGATGCGGGGCATCCATCAGGTGTTTTTAGGATAGATCCATTATGCATTTGGAGGGATGAACTTGTCTGCAACGGTCTGGAAATTGATGGTAAAAGTAAACATAAAGAGAACATTAAAGAGGATGATGTATTAAGTGTTCTATGCCTGTCAAATCTTAGAACTAATGAATTGAGGAAGATAGCTACCGACAGATGTAGTGTGAACTTTTCGGTTATTTTCAATCATGTAGAAAGCCTTGTACCAATTGACAGCATCCGCATTCAAGAGGTTTGATCTTAAATCTTAATTATTAACTTGTAGGTTTATTTTGTCTAAGCACTTTTAGTTGAAATGAACCCTTTAGTTTAAATCATTTTGTACTTATGATTCTCATTGATTTGTGTAAATATCATCTAGTGTGATGAATGCTTATATTTAGTTCTAAATGTTTTTAGCTTTTTTGAAGGCATATCTATGATACTAAGTTGTTCATTTTTCTTTCAAATATGGATATATAATACATTAGTTGCTGGTGCATGGATTATGTGGGACTTATTGTGCATGTAACATACCAATGTTTTTATTTCATCGTTTGATAGGAAAGAAAAGTAAGTTTATGGCCTTTTCATTTCATTTCTAGTGGAAAATGAATCAAATAAACTGGTTTTTGTACAAGTAGTTTTCCACTTTACATGAGAGCCTTTGTTATGGTTATTACCATGGAATTAAGAAATAGAGATAGAAGAGAGACACCATAGACATAATAGGAGAAGATGAAAAGAGAGCTCTTGTAGACTCTCACATAGTTTCTGTATTATTCACTTAACCAATCTAACTGATACAAATTGGAGGAATAGGCTATTTATAATACTATAGCCTCCCCAAGTAACTAACTAACAGCTAGTAAAGGGTTAATGACTAATTTCCATACTAACTATCTAGTTTACAATTATGTCCCTAGGTTTATCTTACAATTAGGTCCCTAAATGCAGATTATTATCTTTACATATCAATATTCTTCCCCAAAACATCTTTGCCCTTAAGGATGATTGACAACAAAACATACAAACTGAAATCGACAAAATAGAGACTTCAAAACTATGAAAAAATTTCTTGACAGTGCAGAGTTCTCAGTCTTGAATGCTGCTACACACCAAGTACAATTCACTTGTTTGATGCTGGAACAAATAGAAGCAATAAATCCAATCCAAACCCAAATAGCATTTTAATCAGCTCTCTCCTGAACCAAGTTCGCAGTAGACTTTGTGTAGGAGAGAACTGACAAAATGAGACTCCTTGTAACAGCCTATTATTGAGAAAACCCATAGAAAATATGCAATCCAAATGCCAAGTTATTTGGCTCTTTTGTTTGCTGTTATCTTCCAAGCCCAAAAACGTATCAGAAATTATTAAATCCATTGTCCCATTAAGATGCTTTTGCTGTTGAAAGAGTATGCGATCCAGCTGTAACCCATCAACATTCTTCTGCCACAGCGAGAAATTGCAAGAAAGCTGGAAGGTTGGAAAGGAGGAAACTAGTTGTGCTTTTGACTTTTCCAACTGATCTTTGCTCAGCCACGGGACAAGAGATTTTTTGTTCAAAATAGTTCTTAGTTTGCCACGTTACTCTTTTGATTTGTATAGACTCACGAACTGAAGAGTGAACAACAATTAGAGACAGCGACGAATTACAAGAGCCCTATGGCAGCAAAGGGATAGAGACTGCCAGCGACAAACACGAAGCAAGTGGCGACGTCAACTTCGTACATTCGGACTCTCCAATGCTCGACCAACAAAACTAGAGGAGTCGATTGTATCGAGAATATCAAAATTCGATAATGACGTAGACACAGAAGCGAGCGATAACATCGACCCTTGTCCCATTGTTCTTCTCGTCGCACACGAAGCCTTCTGAATGGAGCTGGAATTGTTGGCAACCAGAGTGAGGGTAGTGAGGGTTTTGAATATCTTGCACCCTTGCCATATGCATAGCTTCAAGTAGAGTGAGGGTTTTGAATATCTTAACAGATTCTGCAACCTCTTCTTTCAAGCCAAAAACATAGGCCTCAACCAGATAATCCTCTGATACATCTAGGTTGGCTGAAAGGGAATTAAACAAATGATTAAATTCAGCCACTGACCCCAGCTGTTGAAGATGCCAGAGCTGGAGTTGCCTCTTCTTTTGTTCGAGACGTTCTTCGAAGTTTCTTGGAAGAAATTGAGAAGAGAATGTAGAAGCCATGCTAGGAAATTCTTTTCTTTTTCTTTTTGCTTTTGAAATCGACAGAAACAAAACCAGAAAACAGAAGATGACAGCACCAGAATCCAAGAAACAGAAGGGAGCAGAACCAGAAGTGAATTACGGCAGAATTAGCACCAAGAAACAGGACCAAAAATGAATATGGCAGAACCAGAAGTGAAGAACCAGCTGAGGAAGGTCTGCTCTGATACAACTGTTATGGTTATTACCTTAGAATTAAGAAATAGAGATTGAAGAGAGATACCGTAGACAGAATTGGAGTAGAAGATGAATAGGAGAGCTCTTGTAGACTCTCTCACATAGTTTCTGTATTATTCAATCTAACTGATAATACTATGGAGGAGTAGGCTATTTATAATATTATAGCCTCCCCAAGTAACTAACTAACGGCTAGTAAAGGGTTAATGACTAATTACCATACTAACTATCTAGTTTACAATTAGGTCTCTAGGTTTATCTTACAATTAGGTCCCTGAATGCAGATTATTATCTTTTCATATTAGCCTTTTGAAGGCATATCTATTAAGTTGTTCATTTTCCTTTCAAATATGGATATATAATACATTAGTTGCTGGTGCACGGATTATGTGGGATTTATTGTGCATGTAACATACCAATGTTTTTATTTCATCGTGACAGGAAAGCAAAGTAAGTTTATGGCTTTTCATTTCTAGTGGAAAAAATGAATCAAATAAACTGGTTTTTGTACAAGTAGTTTTCCACTTTACATGAGAGTTTTATGCTCTGTGGATTATTGGAGGATGGGAGTGCTAATTGCTAAGAACTTGCTGTGAGGTTCCCAATATGAAATCTCTGTAATCTTATGCTAATCCTTTCATTCTCATAAGTAGCCTAATGCATGACTGGACGAAAGATGACATTAAAATATATTTACTTATGTGCTTGCCCATAAAAAGATAATTGGAAAATCATATGTTGAAGGTGGATACTATGCTGAAATTTTCTACAGAAACACAATAGAATCAATTTCCCACTGAAAAGTGTGACTATCACATGAAGCTTTTGCATGTACTCTTGTTTGTTGTTTCATTTTGCTAGAAAAACTCTGATATATTCTGGAATCTGGAGCAATCATAATCTAACATGTAGAACAACTTTGATGAAACTAGTCATTTGATGAGGTAATATTGCTAAGTTATTGAACTTTAAAAAAAAGAAAGAAAGAAAAATTGAGAATACTCTTAACAAACAAAACCATGAACTTTTTATTGTGAATATTATTTTTTAGTAGATTCTAGGAGTTCCGTGGTGAACATTGAAATCGTTTAGTTCTAACGTGGTTATATTCCTTGCTAATTATATGGGGGAGACAGAAGGGGTTGTAATTTGCTATGTATTCCAACAATGATATCAACCAAACATAAAGATAACTATTATTGTCATAAGAAGTATCAGACATTTTGGTATTTGAACTCCAGTTTTTTTCAATTGTTTCTCTCATCATTTCAGGTACACCGGGCCTAACTTTTTCACATCCCTAGGAGAAGTCTCACTGAAGACTTCAATGGATGACCAAGACCTTTTGCCCCACAATACTATTTCAGATATTTTGAAAAGACTTGTAAGATCCCTCACAGATTTCAGCTGCTGTGCAAAGCTTGTATACGATTTTATCAATATGCCATCTTTCATCAAGTATTGACTGCTTTTCTTCCTTTCAAACTTGACTCTTGGTTTAATTACTGGAATACTTTCTTCAGATATTGTGTGTTTTGATTGGATGGAGATCCTATTATTTTTTAGAATACCACTTGCAACAATTTTTTTTTTTTTTTTGGTATCTCACTGCTTATTTTCAAATGAATAAATAGTAACAGCTAGGGTCATGACAGTACTGCTAAAAAGGCCGGAGTAGGGGTCATTTTAAAAAATTCTCAGGGTTAGGTTATGTATTTGTATAGTTTCTCCTCTTATGCAACTTCTATCTTCATGTGTGAGGCTTTGACTCTCCAGAAGCTAATAGAGATGACTCTGAATTTGGGATTTGATCAGGTTGTGTTTTGAGTCTGATTATCAGCTTCTGAAGTCTAATTAAACATGGTTGTTGGATTAGTTTGCCCTTAATTTCATAGTAGTTTTGTCTAGGTGCATATTATACTCTACAGGAATGGCCTTAGCCTTAGGAACTGTTATTTTGAGTCCCCAGATTGTTGAACCAAACAGTGGGATTTAGCTTGTGTTGAGTCTTCCATGGCATTCCAATTCCTCACTTTCATTGGCTGTTGTCCATAGTGTTAAAGTTGAGAGGCCCTATTTTAGCGTTGCTTAGTTTGGTGTAAATACCGTTCTGTATGGTATTTACCGCTCTGTTTGGATGAGAAGAAAATGAGGGAGGAAAGAATATTAAGACGGAAAACTTTAAAAATTATTAAATTTAAACTTTTTTATTAGTTTTGAAAGTTTTTCTTCCTAATATTCTTTTCCCCCTATTTTCCTTCCACCTTTCTCTTCATCCAAATATAATGTTAATGTGATGATAATTCCGATTCCCTACTTTAAAATGATTGGATCGTTTAGCAGCATACCTGGTGAAAATGTTTCAGTATAATTGACTTGCTATCTCAAAAGAGAAGAAAAAGAATAACTCAAAAAAAAAAAAAAAAGATACTTGTTTACTGAAATTCAAAAATAAAAAAACACAGAAAGAAATTGACTAATGAAATTTCAATTTCATTGGCATTCTAGCTTGAAAGACCATAATAGACTTATTCGATGTAAGTGAGATTTGAAGAACAAGACAACAAAAAGAGAGGGATAGATCAACAATATTTTTTTTTTGGATACATAGATCAACAATTTTTTAATACCACTTCTACTTATTATCCACAACTTTTATTTCCGAAAATTGACACTGATAAGCTTCATTTCAGAGGGAAAAATCAAGGAACAAGTCTCACCATTCTCCATTTTCACGGGTACTGTTCCTCTCAGCGTCCCCCTCTCTCAGCGTCCCTCACGGTCTCATCGGACCGTCAGGATGGTGATCCAACAGCCCATATTTTTTTTTTAAAAAAAAATATTTTTTTATTAAAATATATTTTTTTTTTTTTTTTAAAAAATATGGACCGTTGGATCACCATCCTGGACAAATTCAGATGGGTTTGTGAAGAGGATCCTCTTCCCATTCTCATTTCCGTAACCTTGAATTTATATTTAACAAATTTTTAGACGGTGTCCTCTAACCTTTAATACTCAATTTTTTTTAAATAATAAGATGTTCTTAACTAATTTTTAAATACCAATTAAAATAGTTGAAAATGATTTAATTTTCAAAAAAAAAAATTACAATAATAACTCTAATTTATAACTAAACTTTTTTTTTTTTTTGGTATACAAAATTTTAGGTGGGGGTAGACATTGGTACACCACTGGCTGCGCATGTCTCAGGCCAAAGCGGCTTTGGAGTGCTTTACGGATCGCCCACCAATATAGCCCTCACATCGACCCGGCGGGTATCAAACCTCCTCTCTTTTGGAGTGAAGGCCGACGTCTTAGCCTAACCGCATGTAATCCTCATTGGCAATTTATAACTAAACTTTATTTCTTAAATTGAAATTATGCAGAATATTTCTGGGAAATAATTATAAATATTTTATGATTTTTTGTAAAATGCCCTATATACGTACTTATCTAAAATATTTCTCATGTAACAAAAAAGTTGGAAAAAAAGGCCATCCACATGGATATAGAAAGAAAAAGAATGAACTAATATCCAAAAAAAAGAAAGAAAAAAAAGATGAAAATGAACCAAATTGAAAATAAAATTAAAAACTAAAAACAACATAAAAGTATTTGGAGCGCTCCATTGCCATGATGATGCCAAAACGTTAAAAAAAAAAAAAAAAAATCGGTTGCCATGAGAATTAAAAAATAGCTAAAGACTGGAAAATAATATTAAGCCAATACAACAAATTGAAAAATGGAACAATAATACAAATACTATGCTAATAACCTTTGAGGCGAAGCTTGTGCTCAAGCCTAAAGGTGGCTTGAACTACCACTAAAGGCCTTGTAGCCTAGTGGTATTGATATTCTCCTACTAGTGGGAGGTCACGGATTCGATCATGCTCGTTATAATTCAGGCCATTAGTACCTGCCATAAAAAGTATTTTCTAAAAGATGAGTTGTGAATTTCTTATCAAGTTTTGTCATTCCTTTATAAACTTTCAATAATGAACTTGATTTGAAATTTTGCAATTTCAAAATTATTTTTCTATCTTTTTTCAAAAAGGAAACTGATATTTTGTTAATTATTATTAAAGGGTTAAGTAGCAAATCTGCCATGGAAGTACATGCCCAGGAGCAATTTTGCCTTAATGTTTTTTTTTTGGTAGCCCCAGAAGTTTAAAAACGTAGCAATGTTGCCCTTTTCCGTTAAAAAGTTAACGGTTAATGTTACTTTTTTAACTGTCAACGTTAGTTTTTTTAACGGAAAAAGGCAAGATTGCTACGTTTTTAGATTTCTAGGGCTAT
The DNA here is from genome assembly GCA_019022615.1 of Acacia melanoxylon. Lineage (NCBI taxonomy): Eukaryota > Viridiplantae > Streptophyta > Magnoliopsida > Fabales > Fabaceae > Acacia > Acacia melanoxylon. The sequence continues at coordinate 4,956,259 of JAFJYJ010000010.1, forward strand.
ATTGAGCCAAAAAAAACTTTCAGGTCAAAATTACTCCTGGGTGTGTACTTCTGAGACATGTTTACTTCTTTAACTCATTATTAAACTGATGATTCAAAACTGGCAAAATAAAAGTACCTTTTCATTGATTTTTATAATAATCCCATTGAAATTAAAATATTTAATCAAATTAGGTGATTTTCCTAATATTGAAATATTTAGAGAAATTGGCGAAAAAGAACGATTTATTTTTTGATTAAAAAAATACTTCTCCCGCGCAAAATCCCTATTTTTAGGTTGGTCTTGTTCGGAGCAGAGCAACTACTTCTCCCGTTCATTTCTTCCAAGTCGAACACTATGGGCCATAGTCTATGGCGCATGGCAACTCAAAACTTCTTCGTCAAGCAATCATCAGTCTGGGAATTTAAATGGCGTGAATCTTAAATCTGAAACTGTCACTAGTGTTGGAGCTATGTTTTGGCTTGGGTCAAAGCTGGATGGGGAGGAGGATTTGGTTTTTTCATTTGATTAGTGATGGAAGCCTTTACATTGATACCAATGCCTCCTTTAGACGAAAGTCATAAGTATTATTTCAGGCCATAAGCTCTCTGTATATGAGAACAAACTTGCTGTGATTTCTCAATTTATAGAGTCTGTATCTCTTACAACTGATTCTTGGTTGATTGATTTGTGGCTGTTGGAGGAAGGTATTGGTGCACCTCAGGAGAGATGGAGTTGGACTAAGAAGTATTCTTTAATCACCTTTACAGGCTCGGAGCATCCATTCATTCCATTGGGTATTTTTTGGATAGATCCATATATGTATTTGGAGGGATGAACTTGTCTGCAACGGTATGAACTGTCTGGAATTGTCAGAAAAACTGAATCTAAAAGGAACATTGAAGTAAATGAAATGTATATGGAATCTGTAATGAGTCCCACATTGGGGAGCCAAACTCTTGGAGTGAGGTTTATCAGTCTATTGGGTTCTCTCTCCTCATAGGTTAGCTTTTGGGGATTGAGCTCTTACTTTGAGCTTGTGCTCATCACATTGGTGCTTTCATTGAGAGTCCGATGTTCACGGAAATGGTTATCTATGGAGGGTTCTGATCGGATAGGCCGAGTGAAGTGCCGTGGAGTGGAGCCGCCGGGGACATCGGCTCTTAAGGGGGTGACTATGTAATGAGTCCCACATCGGGGAGCCAAACTCTTGGAGTGAGGTTTATAAATTCATTGGGTTCTCTCTCCTCACAGGCTAGCTTTTAAGGATTGAGCTCTCCCTTTAGGATTCCTTGGTGAAACTGAAAGAGAAGAGAACATTAATGAAATTTTTGGTTTCTTCAATGAAATTGAACCTGAAGAGAACATTGAAGAATTAAGTGTTATGTCTGGGAAATCTTAGAACTAATGAATTGAAGAGGATTGCTACCGGCAGATCTGACAATGAATTCTCTGTTATCTTCAATCATTTTGAAAGCCTTATACCAATTGATAGTGTCTGCGTTCGAGAGGTCTGTTCCTAAATCTTAATTATCACCTTGTAGATTTATTTTGCTTAAGAATTTTGGTTGAAACGAACCCTTTGAAGTTTAAATCATTGTAGTTTCAATTCTCAGATTCCTTCATAGATATCAATTTCCTACTGAAAATTGTGACCTTCACATAAAGCTTTTGCGTGTAATCTTGTTTGTGGCTCCATTTTGCTAGAGAGAATCTATGCTTATTGCCACATTCTTTGTTTTAGACTCTAGAACAATCATAATCTAACATTTGGAATAGACTAAGCATTTCATGAGGTAACGATAATTGAATTTAAAAGAAAAAAGAAAAAGTGAGAATATTTGAAAAAACAAATTAATGCATGAGCTTTCTAGTTGAGAATATTAATAATTTTTAGCAGATTTTAAGAGTCCCTTAGTGAACATTGAAAGCTTATAGTCCTACCAAGGTCATGTTCCTTGCTATATATTTTATATATTTGGGGAGAGAGGGGGTTGTAATCAATATCAATAATAACAAATTAAAAAGTAATAGCTTTTTAAGCCGTTCACTGTTTTCTCTTACACAAAATACTGTTGTTAACAATAGTAACAACTCAATAGTTTGGCTCAAGGTTGGGCTTCGTGCAGATAAATTTTTTTTTTTTTGCTCAAATCGTGCAGAGATGAAGTATGCCGTGGAGTATGTTGGTTTTGAATTTCAAAATTTGAAATTCCTCGTGCAGAGATGAAGTTGTGTGCCTTCGAGTATGTTGGTTTTGTAATTAAAACATACTCGAAACAATCAAAACCAACATACTCCTCGTAGAAACACATTGTAATACCGGATAATTATTTATCTAGAATATTATATTTCGATAGAGGGGACCTATTGAAAATAGGTGAACATGTGGTTTCAAATAATAAGTAATAATTATCTTATTTTCTAAGGTAATTACTATGGAAATTAGGAGAGATAAAGTGTAAAATATTCCACAATGAATGAATCTAAAAACGATAATCTTAAAAAATAATGAGGCAAAATTTAAGTCATCGGACTTTTTATGAACCAGTGAAATTCTATCTCGGATTGAGCGGTCTCAGAAGTCGGTTGGAACCAACGGGGTATTTAAGACATCGGATAGGAGAGAAAATGCGAGATAGAGGATTTAGAGTCAATCTTGAAACAAGTAGTTGCCGTGAATTAGGAATCTAGTGACTTAGGTCAGATCATATTACAAACCGGTGGATTTTTGCCTAGACGTCGACGCTTAGGAATTCAATTAAGTAAGCTTAGAAGACGTATGTCCTAAAATCTTCGACAGATAACGAAATACCCTTAATGGGATCATAAATTTCATTAAACTAGATATTCCTAATGAGAAAGAAAGAAACTTCGAAACTCGTGTCGCATTTCGCGATTCGTCAAGATTACGCGTTTCGGACGTGATTTGAAACTTTATCGTGCGGCTCGGATGTCACCATCAAGATGACATCATTTTGTTGACTATTGGGGAGGGGAGGTCGGCACAAGCAAATGGAGGGCCAAGAGTGTTTTGTCCTAAAAATGCGATCCTACGGTCCATATTTGTCGATGAAGTTCGAATTATTTACCGTTCGCCATCCGTCTCTTTCTATAAATACCAAGCTCCTCTTCTTCATTTTTCACACAAAAAATCTGCCCCTTAGAGAGAAGGGAGAGCTCTTGAAGTTCTAAGCCAAAGCCGGGGTAAGTTCTTCGGTCCTTAGTCTTTAGTTTCGGTAGTTCTTTCGGTAGATATAGTAGGAATGCTAGATTTATCTTTAATTTTTCAAGATAGTCTAGATATCATATTTAGGGGTAAATATGATATATATTTCGAAAATATGATGAGGGAAAAGATCTGTCAAAATTGGAGAGATAGAGCGAAACAAATGGCTCGCGAAATTCCGCCGATTAGGGGTTCGGGGCAAAATGGTAATTTGTACCTAAAATGCCTGTTATGCTGCTAGATATTGATAAATATTATCCTTATAGGATATCGAGATAAACGTACTGTCGTATAAATCTTGCCGTCGTACATTGTTCATTTCACCCATTGTCAAAAAGTATCGTTTTAAAGTAAAAGTGCCGTTTTAGTCAACGAAGGTACGTTCGCGTCTTGTAACACTAACTCGATATTTATTGTATTCGTATATGTGATATGTGTGTTGTATATGTGTTGGTGGTATGTTATTTGAATGCATGGTGATGTTAGAGGATAAGCGAACATTTGCATGCGCTGGGAGCGATATGTCCGTATCGCCCGGGAGCGATATATCCGTATTCGCCGGGGAGCGGTGTGTCTTCACCGGAGCGGTATGTCGCATTCGCTGGGAGCGATACATGTAGGAATGGTTCATTTGTTATCTTTGATATCCGTATATGTAAATATGAGGTTAATTACTCCGGGGTCCGTATGCATTGGACCTCGGCTCTTAACATAGCGTCGAGTTCGGGAGGACCGAGGACCGAGGAGAAAGACAAGCAAGCCGCATAGAGACCGGCTGAAGACTTTCCTCCGTTGTTATAAATGAGATGTTACACACATCATCCAATACTTATCACATCTGGCTATGCAAGGTAAATTTTATGGCCCTCTGCGCCCTATTTTTGTATACGTACACTAATTACTTACTATGCCCCTTCACTTCTTTCCAAATGAAAACACTGGCGTCCAAACTCAATGATGTTATTATACTACTATTTAGAGAAAAAAAAAACCTTTTTATTTGGTCAAAAGAAAAAAAAAACCCCCTTTAAAATTGCATTGAAAATTAGAAACAAATAAACTTAAGTGTTCATAATCAATACATATATCTTATTACAATTTATCAATTATTATTATAACACATATCAGTTCATAAAAGTAAGAAGAGAAGCCCCATTCACATTTTGAAATACTGATATGATCATATTTATAGGTAACTTTTAACATGTTTTATCAAAATTAATAAAAACCTCAAACCTAATCGATTTTACCTTAAAATTTAACAACTTCCAACTTAGATCCCTACTGAATATACATTATACCTTATAAGAATAAGGTTTTCACAATAATAAATAAAAGGTAAAATTGCATATTTTGTGAACAATTTAATAATGTGACTTAGAAATATGATCAAAATAAATATTATCTATTTACCTTATAAATATGATTAGTATGTATTGTGCAAATATTAATTAGTGCATGTGAAGACTAAAGCTATTTAATTTCCACCACAAGTTTGATTAAATCTCCTTTATTTGGATATAGGGACGGTTTGAACTTAGATTAATCAAATTAAATATATTTATTAATTGGTAAATTATCAACGGAGAGCATTTAAAGTTAAATCTACGAATAAGACCTCGCTAAAAAAAAAAAAAAAAACCAACATTGAAACCGTGCGACTTGTGGAGGTTCGATCGATCTGATCTTAGTGTTCCACATTTCGACTCAAACAATTTTCTTATTATAACGTAACATAAAGGGTTCTTAGACTTTCTGAGCAAAAAAAGGGTTCTTAGACTCAAATTATTGATCACTTTTATATTATTATTCTACTTTAACTATAATTGTAAAATTATTGTAATAATTAATTTGAATCTATGATCGATTTCTAGCAGGTGGCCACTTATTTGCATGTTGTCCAAAAAATTGAGAAGGTGATATGTATGTGCATGTGTGACTCCTTCGTGCTTCTATCCGAAAATAAGCATATATGATTGAAATAAAAAGAGAATGCACTAAAGTCAAAAGTATTACTCCCTCCCGTCAATGATTCCCCAATTAGTATAGGAATTTACTATTTTTTAAGGATGTTTATATATATATATATATATATATAGGAAGTCACTATTTTTGATAGGTGAGCCCAATGGCGGACCTAGCAAATTACAAGTGGGGCACAATTAGTCGGGGGATTTGGGGGTTCGGGGCCCCCAAATTTTTTTTCAAAGGAAAGTTTTAATGTATTAAAAAACAAAAGAATATAAACAAGAAAAAAATATATCAAAAAAATATTTATGAAACCAAGTGAATATTGATGATGTAATAAGAGAGAAAATTCTTTTTACAAACTCCGTCATTTAGAAAAACAATGCTAAGTGCATGTTTGGCCTAACTTATTTTTAGATTATAATCTACTTATAAGTATAAGCTAGACCAAACAAGATTTTACATAAGATTTTATAATTATAAGAGCTTATTTTATAATGAAGAAAAAAGAGCTTCACTTTTTAAGCTCTTTTTTTAAAAAAAGAAAAAAAAAGAACCCGTAATCTCTTGATCAAACACTATTGTCACCGCCGGTGCCACCGCCACCACACCGCCGCCGCCGCCACACCACACCACCGCGCCGCCCTACTATAATATACCTTTTATGATAATTTTTATTAGAAAAAGTGCTTATGACAAATTTTTTTTTTTCAAATAGCTTATTTTAAATTTCAGCTTTTAAGTAACTTTTAAGCTAAAAAATGTATATAATCACCAAACAGCTTTTAGTTTTTTTTTTTTTTAAAAAGCTTTTTTTTTTTTTAGCTTTTGCTTAAAAGTAGCTTTTAAACTAAAAATAAGAGGATCCAAACGGGCTCTAAATATTGTTAGCAATGCAGCTACATAAATTATAATGAAGGATGGACACTCAATAAGTTTAAGTACATATATTTTAATAAAAAATATATATTACAATAAAAATAATTACAATGTCATCCTTCTAGGCCTTATGTTTTGGAATCCATCATAATTGCCTTATTATCAATGCTATCAAATACATATTTTTCAATATAAGGCACTAAATAATTATTCAACGATTCATCGCCCATCCGATTACGAAGTGCAATATTGATGTATTAAGGGTGGACACTTAATTTAAGGGTGGATAATCATTCAAACATGTATTAATTCAAGGAAAGTAGACAAATAATGCTAATACTAATGCTAATAGAAATTTGAAACCATTATATTCAACTCTACTTTAACTTGTTTTTTTTTTAAAAAAAAAATTCTCAAAAATCCCAAATTTTTGAGGGGAAAAAAGAACCTGGGTCCGCCAATGGGTGAGCCCATGCTTAATTATTATATCTATATCCAAAACAACCAAGTGATATAGGGTCTAAGAAATGAATAGCTATATGGGGGAAGCTATATAATTTTTCATCTTATATTTTTATAATAGCTAGAATTCATATATATTATTTTAATTGGCACTGTAAGAAAATTCACTATTCAATCGATTTATTAAGTAATCAGGTGTTATATACTCATTTGTGCCTTTATTTTTTTATTTTTATATATTCTTTAAAATATATATATATATTTTAGCTTATATGGGGGTTCGAATCTCACATTCTGAGCAAAAAAAAAACACACGCACATACTTTCAATGAAAACATTTTTTTAATAGAAAACCATAACCCCCCCCCCCCAAAAAAAAAAGCCCTACCCTCGCCGGTAGTAGCCGGCTGGCGCCCAATAGTCTTCCATACCTTTATATTTTATTGTCCAGCATCATTAGCTTTATGTCAATTATATTGTTCAATTAGTATAGGAATTTATTACTGGGAATAAATTGTAAAAAAATAGTAAATTCCTATTCATTCACATAGTTGATTGTAGCAGTAGCCTTCAAAGTCAATAAAAAAACAAGAGCAGGTAAAGAAAAAGGATTAAGAGTTTGAAATTAGGAATAGATAATATAAATTATGTAATATCCCAAATTTTTTTTATAGATGTAATATCTGCTTTTTTTTATAGATGTAATATTCCAAATTTTAGGCTTAAATAATTGTGAAAAGAAGATTGCTAAGGCAGTAAAAGTCCAAAGTCTAAATTTGTATTAAGATATATGTGAGACCAATACCTATTTCTCTAAATTTTCCCGTTACTCTCCTTTGGGCCGCCTTCGTCTTTTGTTAATAAAAAATATATTAAATTATTTGAAATCATCAATAGAAAAAAATTTGTATTAATACTAATGGGATTAAGATATATATGAAATCTATATTTTTTTCAATCAATTTTTCCTTGATTTCTTCAGAAAACCTCCTGTCCTTTTATTAATAAAGAATTAATATTATATTATTATAATATTATATTTTATAATATAATCTATTGTATTAAAATAATATATTATATTATAAAATATTCAAAGTGGAGACATGGTAAGTGAAGTGTTGAAAAATTCGTCCGGGAAAAATTACATAAAATGACCCAAAGGCAAAAATTACACTTAAAGACTCCTTTCTCACGCACACGGTTTTTTTTTAGCTAATGATGCCGGCCGGCCCAGTAGTCTCCCATACCTTTATTTTTTTTTTACAATTTATTCCCAGTAATAAATTCATTTACTATTTTTTTTACTATTTTATTGTCAATTATTTGGACAATTAGTATAAGAAAAAAAGTTCGAGACGCTGCTGCTTTTTTTTCATTGGCGAATAAACTAGAAGATGAATTATCTGAAATACTACAGTTTTTTTTTTCACCATATCAATTATCAATCAAAGAACACTGGCATGTAACTATATATTTTTTTTTTGCTCGAAGATGCATGTAGCTATATGAAAGCTACCAAAATGTGTGAATATGATATGTTATTAATCAGGAGGGGCACCATGGGTAGTGGTATATATATATATTTTTTTTTAAAGGAAAGTTTTAAATACATTAAAAAATAAAAGAATATAAACAAGAAAAGAAAAAAATTATCAAAAAAATCATGCAATCAAGTGAATACTAATGATGTAATATGTTATTATTTTACAAACCATTTAAAAAAAGATAATGTTAATTGCAACTACATAAATTATAAGTGCTTAACATAATGTTAAATATTTTAATCAAAAGTATATTACAATAAAAATAATTACAATGTCATCCCATGCCTTATTGTTTTATCATAATTGTTTTATTTTTGCTATCAAATATATTGTTTTTCAATATGAAAATCAAACAATCATTGAAATTTCCCGTTCGCATGAAGTACGGATGCTTAATATATTTGGACATTTAATATAAAAGTAAAAAATCATTCAAACATGTATTATTATTATTATTATTTTATTTATTTTTTATTTTTTATTTTAATTTTTAAAAAAAAAAAAAAAAACAAAAAATTAACCTTATCAAAAATAGTTGTGTCACTACACAAAAACACAAGATGAACCACAACTATATCAATAGTTGTATTAGTTAATATAATTATTTATGACCGCTGCAAAAAATTTAATACCTACACATAAAATATATGCAAAAAACACAAGATGAACCACAACTCTTAAGTATATATTGATAAGAGAAAAAAATTAAAAAGCAAATAAAAAACGAACGCTGCAAAAATTTAATACCTACACTTTTTTTTTTTATAACAAAAATGGTGGTAAAGTGTGCAACCAAGCAACATGGATACTACCCCTCCCAATGAGTGTCTTCTCCAGGTTTTGAACCCCTACCCTTTGGGTAGGTAAGATCCGCCTGGGGCAAGCATGCTTCCACTAAGCCAACCCCTCATTGGTTAATACCTACACTTTAATAGTACCAAAATTACATGCTGCATACGGAAGTGAAGCTCCTATATCTCTGTTTCAATCTTATATTTCAGATCTTTTTTTTTTTGCTCAGAATTATATTTCAGATCTTACTCTACATTTATCATGCCACAACCTTTCTCCAATTATAAAATATGGTATAATATTATATTATATTACTGTGAAATTAGTAATATATTTCTACGTTGCTTTATGGAATATTAGATAAGTAGATTTGAAAGAAAGTTATCCAGTTGTTGCCACCTTCCTATCACCATCAATCTAATTAATTATTGTAATTTTATATTTCTATGTTGCTTTATGGAATATTAGAATTATCTTTGGATTGCAGTAACGAACATTGGAAATATATTCACAAGCTTAGCAACTGACATTGGAAAATAATAAAACTCATAAACGAATTATTTGTTAACTATGAATTGAAGTTGTGCTGTACAACTTCTCTGCATGTAACAAAGGGCAAATTAATTAAATTTTCATTCTTCAACTCATACTAGTGCAAAAAAGGGTTTTAAAACCGAACAAAAGAGGTATCGTAAGACCGGACCTGTGACCGGTCTTGTTCCAGCCGGTATTAAAAGTTAACATTTAAGACCGGACTCGAACCGGTCTTAAAGAAACTCTTTTAGACCGGACATTTAAAACATTAGGTCTTAAAAGTCATATTAAATAAAGCTGAAACATTTTTTGTTCGGTCCTAAAACTCAACTTTTAAGACCGGGCAAAAACTCGGCCGCTCTTAAAAGATCAAAATTATAAGATTGGACAAAAATAACTCCGGTCTAAAAAATAGCGGCTTCTAAGACCTGACAACAGATTATATACGGTCTTAAAAGACTGACTTTCAAGACTGGACGGTAAATTGGTCCGATCTTAAAAATTGAATATTTAGACCGAACGTATAAATACACTGGTCTTAAAAGACAAACTTTTAAGACCGGCTTAATATCAAATATGTCCATATGACCTTTAATACCAGACATATTGATACATCCGGTCTTAACAATTGAACATTTAAGACCGGCCTATTTATTACCGGTCTAAATTTTCTCGAATTTTTTCCCTGTTCTGTTCTTCCTAATCATATATATTCACAAATCCACCACCCAATCCAGCACATAAAAGTCGATACTTTAAGTACAAGCTATGAACAATTATGAATAAATTGAATTGGGAAAAAGAATACAAATATTATTCACCATGAGTTATGTCGATTCTTAATTAATGAATATACTATGACTACAACACCTAAATTAATTTATACAATAAGATAACTTACTTACAATGCAAATACTCAATAAGTTACAAATACAACATACATGCCCAATGGAATATTCATCATGCCTTCATCTGATTCCCACCCAACAACGTAACATTCTCTTTTATAACATGCCCTTTTGGATCCGATCCTGCCACAAAAATAAAACAAGAACAAACTTCATAGTCAGTGACATTGTTTAAGAACATAGAAGGAATATAATATATAGTTAAAACCTTAAAGTTTTCAAAGAAGTTTGCATATGAATATTACCTTATGAATTATATTGACTCTTTTATAAAGCGATATCCTCCCATATCCCTTCTTGATGATCATTTCTTATGCCGGGTTCATTATCCGCTTAATCTTCTTCTTTCATTTCCGGTAGACCCCTTGAAAAAGGAGTACTTTCAGGAAGACCATAATTTGAATGACTTTCCTCATCAATATCAATGACCCTTTTTCCTTGGAGAGCTACAGACCACATTTTATTTTCTTGATCGGTCATATAGAACACTTGTTTCGCCTTGTCTGCCATAATAAAAGGTTCATCACCAAAACTTCTACTATTGACATCGACTAATGTAAATCCTAGCTGATCGATCTGAACACCATTATTGACATGAACTCACTTGCATTTGAAAATGGGAAATCTAATTTTAACGTAGTCTACCTCCCAAATCTCTTCAATAACCCCATAATATGGCATGATTGCAAATAAAGGCCTCTTGTCTTTTGAACTGGAAAAATGCATAGATTCAGCCTCTAACATAACACCACTGTTCTGGACGGTGCTCCTATCAACTAGGGATTTCGTGTAAAATGTATAACCATTGATCACATACGAATTCCAACTTATGACATCAACCTCAGGACCACGGGCTAACCATTTTGATTGTATCGAAACACATTCCTCTCCCTCGACCTTTTGTTTGAAACCTGCAAAAAAGTTCATTATGCTCCCTAATCAACCTTTGTTTAGTCATTCGATGATTTTCTTTCCTTACAGCTTCTTTATGTGCAGCTATGATGGCTTAAACTTCATCAACATTATTCAAGATGTATAAGTGGACTTGTGACAATTCATCAGGATCCACACTATTTACCGAAGCCCCTCGTCTACCCCCTTCAGTATGCTGACGTTTTGGAAGCCCAATATGTCTTACTTTGGCCAAATAATTTTGACAAAATTCCATGGCTTCTTCAGAAACATATTTCTGAATAATTGATGCTTCTGGCCGATATGCGTTCTTCACGTACCCTTTTAGGAATTTCATAGATCTTTCAATTGGGTACATCCACCGTAAATGGATAGGTCCGCATAACTTTATCTACCTCACTAGATGAACAATTAGATGAACCATGATGTCAAAAAAGGTAGGAAGAAAAAGCTTCTCAAGGTGGCACAAGATAAGATATCATTCATTCTCCAATTCATCCAACTTTTCAATCTCGAAAACTTTACTACAAACCGCATTGTAGAAGACACAAAGTCTAGTCAAAACGACCCGAAGATCATATTCGGGGATGCCTCGAATAGCTCGGGAGTAGGATTGTTGCATCGGGACATGACAATGATGAGACTTTTGGCCTACTAATTTCAAGTTCTTCATTGATACAAGCCTCTTAAAATTTGAAGAATACCCCAAGGGAACTTTTGTGCCATGTAAACACTCACAAAAACTTCGTTTCTCATCCTTAGACAAAGTATGAGAAGCCGGGGGACAATAAGTTCTCTTCCCGTATGGCCTTGGATGTAAGTCTTCACGTATTCCCATTACTTGCAAATCCAATCTTGCCTTCACACCTTCCTTGGAACTACCTTGTATGTTGAAAAGCGTGCCAACAATACTATCACATACGTTTTTCTCCACGTGCATGACATCAATACAGTGTCTCACATCAAGATTGCGCCAATATGGAAGATCGAAGAATACATATCTCTTTTTCCATATATTTGTTTCTTTTATACTCTTTGCGTCTTTCATCGAAGATGACACCGATATTTTTCACCTTTTCATAAACTTGCTCCCCAAGTCAATGCCACCGAGCATCTTCATACTCCCGGCCACCAAAAAAGGCTTTCTTTAATCGAAGATATGGGTGACCCCGTCTAAGAAATCTCCTATATCCAAGATAAATTTTTTTTCTTCCATGTTGAAGTTGATGGTAGCGTGTGCCTTCTTCACAAACCGGACATGCTTTATGGCCTTTTACACTATACCCGATAAGTTCCCATATCTTTGGGAAGTCGTTTATAGTACAAAATATCATGGCTCGTAGTTTAAACATATCCTTCTTGAAAGAGTCAAAAACATCGACACCTTCTTCCCACAACTCCTTCAAGTCTTCGATCAAAGGCTCAAGGTAAACATCAATGTCATTTCTGGGTTGTTTTGGTCCCGAAATCAACATAGACAGCATGATGTACTTTCGTTTCATGTATAACATTGGAGATAAGTTGTAAATAATCGGGACCACGAGGCCATGAACTATGTATCGCTAAGGCTTCCATATGGATTCATGCCATCCGTGCTAAGGGCAAGACTAAGGTTCCTAGGTTCTTCGCCGAAGTTCGGAAATAACTGATTGATTTTCTTCCATTGAGAAGAATCGGCCAAATGTCGAAGCTTTCAATCAGAAATCCTCTCATTTGCATGCCACCTCATATTTTTTGCATCATTTTCATTCGCAAACAACCGCTTGAACCTTGGAATGATTGGAAGATACCACAACACTTTTGCAGGCCCCTTATTTGACTTGTACCTTGGGGTTTCACATATCGGACAATTCTACTTCTCTTCAAACTCTTTTCTATACAATACGCAATCATTCGGGCATGCATGGATCTTTTTGTACTCCATCCCGAAAGGGATGAGTATTTTCTTAGCATCATAGTATCGATGCGGCAACACATTATCATCCGGAAGCATGTCCTTAAAAGCCTCAAGCATTTCAGAAAAACTCTTGTCGCTCCATCCATGACGTGCCTTCAAACTTACCAATTTCAATACAGCGTTCAACAATTGGTATTTTTTACAACCAGGGTATAGCGGGGTCTCGCATCCTTTGCACATATTACCATATGCATGTGATTGTTGAAAAGTCTCTTCTCCTACATCACGAATAATGTCCTCTATGTGATCATCCATATCCGTGTCATTATTATCAAAGACCACTTCCTCATGTTGAGACCCACTTGTTATTTTTTGACCATGTCATACCCATACTATATAAGTATTACAAAATCCTTCACAAATTAAATGTGTGTGGATAACTTCAAGACTTAGTCAACTCTCATTCAAACATTTTACACAAGGGCAATAAAACTTCCCACTATCATCATGGGCATTTTGTTTAGCAAATTCTATAAAGTCCCTCACCCCATTATGATATTCAACACTCGTCCGTAACGCAGTTATCCAACCATGATCCATAGTAAAATTCCTATTTATGACACAGATATAAAATAAAGCAACACCAAATTCATATTTATGCTCAATGTCGGTTATGTCATTTTTTTTTTCAGAGAAACTTGCCCATTAAATGCATAACGAAGAAACACTTTTGGTCATAAATGTATCACAGTGAATCCAAGAAGAAAAATTAAAGCATGAAGAGGAAATTAAATGCATCATGTGAAGGTCTTGTGGACTCACCTGTAGCATATAAATTCAAATGTGTTTGCGGTGTCTTTCTTCTCCCGCCACGAATGTTGATGTTGCAGACAACAAGAGTAACCTAAAAACATTTGTGGTCAGTTGGGTGGGTCTAAAGCTCAAATATAATCTTCAAAATACAATATTCATTAACAACAGAGAAACCTACAAGAACATTTCATCGATTTCGTTCAACCCAGAAAACCATAAAGTTATATAACCGAAACAACTCTTACACCTTGGTCTATAGACGTTTAGCTAACGAACCAGAAAGTGATTGTCGAGAGAGCAACGCGAAGCAGTCGACGAAGCAACACAAAAACATTGGAGACAGAACCTGAGTAATCACTTTCGGTGCGAGAAGAGAAGTTCAGAGAGGGAAATTTAATATTCCGCGCGACAGAGACATGTTTTATTAAATTGGATTTTATTAAGATCGGTTATTTATTAAGAAGCCGGTCCTAAATATATAATTAATTTTTTAGGACCGGAGGGTTAAAAGACTCCGGTCTTAATTTTTTATTTTTCATTTAATTTTAAGATCGGAGTCGTATGAAACATCCGGTCCTAAAAGTCCTCATTTAAAAAAAATTGGCTTTGGCGAGCGCAGTAGCAACTAAATGAATAAAAATTAAATAAAAACTGGACAATAAGCTTCTTTAATTAAAGAATATGAACAAAAAAAGACACAAGCTTAGTTCTTAATGATTCATACATTACTGGTGAATATGCACGTACACAAGAAAAAAACAAACAAAAGAAAAACAAGCAGAAAATTATAAAAAATAAGAATCTGACCAAACATCCTTGGCGAAATCGGCGTGAAAAGCATTAAATTCCCGCCGGATATCAGCAAGTTCCTGCCTTATTCGCATCAGCCGCAATGCATCATTAGAGGAAAGAGGAAAGGGGTAAACGGTAGGCGCGCTGGGGCCAACTGGTTGGAGAGGGGGAGCAGGAACCTCTTCATGGTCTGAAGGCTGGAGGGGGGTGCGGCAACCTCTTCATCATCCGAAATAACAATGGGTCCAACGACCCTAGACTCCTCTGTCACAATAGAATGCACTCTTGATGGAGGAGGCGCACCGTATAACAATCTACGAAAGGCACGAGCATCAAGAGTAAGAGCACCCTACGAGCGGTTCTCTTGTATCTAACCATGGGTTGAGCGGTAAGGCGAGAGCCACGTAGTGTGGAGTTACGAGATTGTGAGGAGTTACTAAGGACAAAGAGGTATGTTGAGTTATGAGGTATGAGGAGTTTAATAAGGAGTTAAGGACAGAGAGGTATGAGGAGTTAATAAATATGCGGTCTAAAATTCTTTTATTTAATTTTTTTCAATTCAATTGATTTTAAGACCGAACTTTAATAATATACCCGGTCCTAAAAGTCTATTATTTTTTCCAATTCAATTGATATTAAGACCGACCTTTTAAGATATATCCGGTCCTAAAAGTATATTATTTATTTTTTCAATCAATTCAATTACTTTTAAGACCGACATTTTATCTTATATCCGGTCCTAGAAATCTTTTTTTTTAAACCTCAACTCAATTTTTTTAAAGTAATAATTTTTTCTAATTAGTTTTAAGAACGGATCTTTTACAATATCCGATATTAAAGGTTCCCGAGTCGTATTCTCTGTTCAAATGAATGATTCAGAATCTCTTCGACTTCCAGATAAACTTCCCAACTAGGTGTCTCCTCGTCTTCTGAGGAACTATGCGTCTCCTCGTTATTGTTTTCGAGTTATTGTTTCCTGCGTTTCACATTGTTCGGGAAGGGTTCTCTATTTAAACCCGATGTTACTTTACTTCCTTCACATTCTTCTCCATCACTTCGTTACATCCATAGTAATGGTTGCTCCACCACCACGAGGTCCTCCTCCTCCGTTGCCTCCAGCTCCGACCCTCTATCAAATGATTTAGCACATCTTGGCCCGCCTCGATCATATAGACCGACACTGCGGCCAGCTTTTTCAGGTCTATCACACCGTCAACGCAAAGCTGCAGGCGGTTCTTGATGCCCAGGACATTGAGAACCATCCTTCAGATGATGACCTCTCCAACGACTCCCTCCCCTCCGACAACGATGGGGGAGTAGATGTTTTTATTTTTTTTTTTTTTTTTGTCTCTACTGCTGCTGCTCCTCACGGGGCAGCAGGAAAAAAATAATATAAATATCTTTTGTTTCCATATTCGATCGCCATGTCCTTTTCATTATCTTCTTTCTTTTTCCGACAAAAGGAAACAAACAAAACATTGTCCTCGTGTAAATCAACATTAACAAGTTCCCACAATACAGTTAAGAACATACAAAAAAAAGATCGTTTACCTTATTCAAATAAAAACAAACCAAATGACTATTCTTGTCAAGGTTGGACCGTCGTTGTCGTCGGTGTTACCTCGACCTGAGTTGAATATTTTATTTTTTCGCATCTTCCTTATTTTCCGACAAAAAGAAAAGAGACAATGAAAAGGGAAACCGATAATGACTGCTCAACATGAAGAGAGGTAACATCGACGACAACGAGGGACCTAGCTTGAGCAAAACGCCAGAACCTTGGTTGTTTGAAAACCGAGTCAAAAACTATTAAGAGGAAACAAATATATACACAGTCCTAAAAGTTAAGCCATATTTTAAAAAAATATTTTTATGACTGAACTTTTAGGAGCGGAGATATAAAACAACGACGGTCTTAAAAGTCTAGACATATTTTTTTGTTAATTAAAAGTAAACATTTAGGACCGGACATAATATAAACATTTGGTCCTAAAAGTCTAGCGAATTTTTAGAAGACTTTTAGGACCGGACGTATACGTCATGTGTGGTCCTAAAAGTCTAGCCATAGTTTTTTTAGAAATAAACGAAGACTTTTAGCACCGGAGGTTTAAGAAATATCCGGTCCTAAACGTCTCGCCATATTTTTAAAAATAAACAAAGAAAATGGACATATTTTTAGGAGCGGTTATTTAACAAATTTACGGTCTTAACGTCTAGACATATTTTTTAATTAATTAAACGTAGACTTTTAGGACCGGTTTTACCATAAAGATGTGGTCCTTAAAGTCTAGTGAATTTTTAGGAGACTTTTAAGACCGGACAAATAATTACGTCCGGTCCTAAAAGTGTAGATATAGTTTTTTTTTTAAATATAGATGAAGACTTTTAGCACCAGAGGTTTAATAATTCTGCGGTCTTAAAGGTCTCACCATATTTTTAGTTAAATAAATGAGGACTTTTAGCACCGGACTTTCATATAGTCTCTTTTTTCTCATTTACAACATCTTGTACCTCAAATTTCAAGCACTAAATATCTAGAATGAATGAACGAATTTCGAAAAATATACAAATTTATTTTTAAATTACACATTGTGCGTATATTTTACAAATGAATTTAGGAATTAATTAGTTCTTATAGATATTCACAAAACAAATTGCGTATGTGCTCCACTTCATCATCAGGAAAGGGAGCAGGTCCGACAAACATCTGTAATCAAAGACAAAAACTGAATTAACTTGTGTGCATATTTCATATGTAACATGAAGCCAGAAATTGAATTAAGCCACAATATGTAAAATCAAATACATTTACCTTTGAGAACAATTTTGTCGTTCTTCTCCTGATAACATCATACATGTGTTTCATGACGTACAGGCCACATAAGTTGGACCCCGTTGGTTGCCGATGGGTCTAAAATGAACAAGAAATATATATTAGAGCTAGCATATATAGCTTATTGACCAAGTTCACAAGGCAGTACACCAGTGTCCAAATATGTACTAACCTCTGGTCTTAACCATTTAGGATAAATGACCTGAGACCCACGCTTTTTGTTTTCCTCGACTTGGAAGGTCATCATGGCACTATCATCAAAATCACAAATTTATCAATAATGTTAACTGAAAATTCATAGTAGAGATTTCAGACAAGAGAATCAAAATGACATGCTTACTTGTTGACGCTCTGCCTCAATATAGGCTCTGGCTTATTGTGAGTGGAGCATAAGAAGATAACTTGATGATCCTCCATGCACATGAGGACCAATTGCCGATGGCGGCTGAAAATTCACAGACAGTAAAGTACTTAGTGATATATGTAGCAGAATTATATTAAGTGAATTGCATACAAGAATTGTGATATGTACCTGTGGAAGTATGAAAACACGTACACCTTTCTTATCACTTCACACACCCTCTTTGACATATATTCTTGTATCAAGTCCAAGGATGTTGTGCTTGCATAAACTGGGTACAAGAATCCAAAATCATTTATTCTGCCCTGTTTGGCCAATTCTTGCTGCATGAACCTACAATAATGACATCGATAAGGGAATTAGTATATATGTATGTGTGTATAAACGATGCATTTAAATTATGTACTCATACAATCAGATACTTACTTCATAAATAGTTGAATGATTGGATTACTAAGCTCTTGTCCAGGAATCAGCAGGGACATTACATCTATATTGTCAAGGTAAACATCTTCAGGATGAGGGACGCCTACTACTTCTTGGACATGCCACGATTTATCAGAAAAATATATTTTTTTACCAAATCAGATATTTTTTCCTTGGCAGTCAAATGAGCAGTAGGGGATGGAACTTGAGGAGGAGGGGATGCAGCTTGAGGAGGGGCTGGAACTTGAGGAGGAGGGGATGCAGCTTGACCAGGGGATGAAACTTGAGGAGGAGGTTGCTCTGACTGTCCAACAATGCAGCTCCCCCTAGTGCTCTGCTGCATAACCGCAGGTGAATGTGTGACGGGAACACTGCTCTCTGGACGAGAGCTCAAAAGCAGCCTCATTTGATTCATTTCCTCCTTCATCTGGCTCATATGGGATTGAAACATTGCTTCTTTAGCCACTACTTCCTCACTGAATTTGGCCAGCATCTGTTCCATATGGGATTGAAACATTGCTTCTTTAGTCGCTGCTTCATCAATTATTTTAGCCAGCGTCTGTTCCATCTCCTCCTAGGTAACCATACTTTGTTTTTGGCGTTTGGATTTACCAAAGTATAGCTTTAGGCCTGCCCATCCTCCAACCCCCCTTACATGCCCGGCGTGATCCGATTTTCCGGCCGCAACGGCCGAACATCATTCCTCCCGTCGACACAAAAGATCCCTATGCTTCTTTCTTTTTAAGATCTTCCCGTAAGATACGAGATAATGAGAAGCTTAGTAATGAAACATGTTTAGTAACTAAAAAGTAACAATAACGATACTTACAATTCTTTCAAAGAACTACACGAGTTTGTTCACTTGTGTAGGCACCGCTTGGCTTTTGCCGAATATGCAACCACAACTCCTTGCGACGTATAGGAGATGGCTGATCAACTATCACAGAAGGATTGGATTCAGCTTCATCTTCCAATCTCTTCCGCTTGGCCGCCATCAATTCTTTTTCGGCGATTTCATATCCGCCGCGATAAGCCCTATGCAGGGCAATCATTCTTTCTCCCTATCTCCTGTGCTTGTTCCCTTCTTTTGTATGAATCAGAATTGAAAACAACTATTAATTATGAATTCCATTCATCTCACTAACAAAAATTAGAGAACTTCTACTTCATATGAAGGTCAAACATTAGTCAAATTCACTTAATCAAGTTTCAACATTTTATTTAAGAAAGATGTAGAATGGTAGAAGAAATTGGGAGAAACAAAGGAAAGGGAGTTGCAGAAATGCTGCCAACTCAATCAATTGATTCATTCATCATAACTGGTTCCTACACATATTAGACTAACCTCTTATATATAGTTAGAGGCTTGACTCTTCAGCCCCAAAAACAGCTTGCACCCAAACCATTACACAGTTAACATACTAACTAACTAACAGCAATGTCTAACCACTACCTACTATAATAATGGCTTGACTCTTATGCCATTATTATTTCCATAATTACCTTCTTAGTATTTTACCTTTTCAGGGTTTACATATCAGACTTTCATAGACAAAGGCAGGAAATGTATACTTCTATTCACACACCAAACCATTTAACTAACAAGATTAGATGAACACAATAACATTCACATATCCGCACAAAAGTTAATAAGAACACAAAAGGGCAAACAAAACTAAATATAAACTTACCAAAGCTTCAGGAGTGGTCCGCAGCTGAACAAATTGTTGCCAAGTTTGTTCATCAATATATGTGTACTTGTCCCAAGGATTTTCTTGAGGCTGAACCTCGGCAAAAATATACTTGTTAGCTAGAAAGGTCTTAAACTTCCTCCACCGATCAGCACAATAAGACAATGTCTTGTCTTTCAACTTCTGACAGTCAGGGACAGTGTATGTAAGCCGGATAGTGTCCCAAATAGGATCCTTTACCGTGCAAACGTCCACTTTTTTCCACTCATCTATCAAGATGCTAACCTTGCTGCATGCTAGATAGCCAACAAAACTAGTATATTTGGATTTCTTGGGACCGAAAGGTTCCAACTTTTCATCAAATTGAATCTCTAGCCTTGAGCCAGAAGTCTGACTTAGGGTTACATCCATCATTCGTGTACCTCTTTACCACGACGTGCAGGGCGGTTACGAGGCTCATTGTGAGATGAAGAAGGTTTGTTCGACTCACACCCGATCCGGCCGAAGAATCGTGTTCCGGAACGGGGAATAGAATCATTTTCACCGTTCATTTTGAGACAAGAAGAGAGGTAATGCAACAGGAAGGGTTTCACAACGTGAACAGAGGTTCTTCATTGATAGTAACAAAAGCTTTCGCGTGAAGAAATGTTTATTTGGCGGTTCATTTTTAAGACCAGATGAAAATATAGATGGTCTTAATAATTAATATTCAAGACTGGATATATTAAAGTCCGATCTTAAAAGTAATTAATTTTTTATCCGCACTCTTTTTCTATATTTTATACCGGCCTTATTTTATGTCCGGTTTTAAAAGAATAACTTTTAAGACCGGCTTTTATATATGTTTGGTCTTAAAACTTTATTACCTTTATATTTAAATTTTTCCTTATTATTTTGGACCGCATAAAATATTAGACCGGTTATGTGAGATTTCTCCATAAAGTAATTGATATTTGAATATTTTTTAATAACATTTTTAAGACCGGGTTGTTTTTTAACGGGTCTTAATAAAATATGAAGTTCTTTATATTTACAAAACGCCACCGGTCGTACATAAGAAGTTCTTTATATTTACAAAATTGCCACCGGTCATACATAAGAAGTTCTTATATTTACAAAACTGCCACCGGTTGATGCGAGTTGTCGAGCTCCCACAAAATAACCAAGTTACCAAATATTTGCAGTATAGGGACAACCTGGATCGTCTCCCAAGGAATTCACAGTTGGTTTAAATCAGTTGGAAAACACAGTGAATGAAATGGGGGGTTTTGAGGTTTAGTTAATATTAAAAAGAAAGAACTAAAGATAGAATGCAAAGATGAATGAAATGAAGTAGATTAAAAATGATCAACCCAATGGGATCCAAAATCTTCCATCATCGGACAAAAATAGAATAACTGACCTTGTGATTGATTCTAGACAAACCGAAATCTCTGCATTAGTATAGAACTCCCTCGACTAGACGATCACCTAGCATTTATTCGAACACGTGGCGAGCTCGCTATACGATCGTCAACGCTCTCTATAACCTGGTCCAAACTATGTCCTTGGGATATCAATCTGGATATTAAATCTAACATCCAATCTCTTTCTAAACTCGAATCGATTAAAGTAAAACGAAACAAGTCGATTCGATTAAAACATAAGTCCTCCGGATGACACCATGGAATTCTCAACTCATGGGTCGATCACAGAAACTTAGCCAAGCATTGCTATGTAAGATGAAAATGAAGAAATAAAGATATTCATCATGACCACGAAGAACATGAACTAGTTCAACATGAACACGAAGAACAAAAAGAACAACTTAAGAAAAATGAAAGCTTCTATTTCAATATAAAAGTAAATCTCACAACCATAATGAATCCATAAAAGAAAAAGATGAAAAACATAAAATCAACATAAATAATTAAAAGAAAAGATTAGAATGCCAGACCAAGTAGGAGGCAAGAAATTAAAGACAAGAATTAAAGACAATACATGAAATTAAAGCCATTCCAAGAAGGAGGCAAGAAATTAAAGACAATACATGAAAATAATAAAGCAAGGTAAAGCCATTCCAAGAAGGAGGCAAGAAATTAAAGACAAGAACTACAAGAAAGAATTTAGAATGGGAGAATTAGAGAGATCTTGGTCTTCTCCAAAGGTGTGTTTTGCTCTTGAAAACATCCATGTATTTATAGGAAAATTGGAAGAACTATTGAGCCACAATTCTTGACTTTTGTGCTCCAAAAACGCGTCAACTTTCCAGCCTGTGTTACAACATGAAATCGGTGGAGTTGGACCAAGCTGTATTCATAAGAAATGTAACCCTGGATGTCATCTTTTCAGTCGTTGAAACCGCACAGAATTTGGAGTTCTGTAGAACCCGTTATGGATCAAACACCAAACGTTGTTCCAGAGTCCAGTGCCAACTCCTTGTCTCGGATTCAAAGCCCATTTTGGATCTCTAAACATCTGATTTAGATTTTGGGCTCTTCATAAGAGTTGTAGGTATATCTTTCAGCTTTCCTACAATATAAAGTTCCGATTTATTTGAGGTATAGAACTCAAGATATTATCAAAATACGAAACAGTGTTCTTTACTCAATTGTAAAAGAGATGAGATTTAAGCCCAATTTTGATCCAAACTACAAATATGACCAAGATTAATGCAAATGAAGTCTAAAAACTCATTATGAAGATGAAATCACATATTTAACTAATTGTCTCATTAAAGCATGACAATGACAGAGTTTTTAGCTTCTTTTTGCATTAAAAATAATATGAATTTAAAGATTATCACCGGTCATACATTTAAGACCGCTCGGCCCAATGTCCGGTCTAAATGAGGCGGTCTTAAAGCCTTTTTTGCATTAGTGTCATAGTATATGCCATATATTTGTGCCATATAGCTTCTTTCTAAGGATGGTCGCTGAAATTTTAATGGTTGGCTGGGGGATTTTTTTAATATTACTTGAGCATACTATCTTCTTTTCCCAATCTAAAAAATGTGATTGATTTTTTTTTTAATACAAAAATCACAGGTTAATTTCGACCTGTGATTGAGTAGTAATAATATTATGTGCAATGTTCAATAAGTGTAGGCTTTGACCTTTATGCTCTTTCAGTATGTGATATATCGGTTAGCATAATTGACTTAATTGCAAAGTGGTTTAACAAATGGGGCTATGTAAGAAGATGATCAATAATTTACCAGCTTTTATAATGTAAACATTTCGAATGATTCCAATGTGAACATTTTCTTTATGAAACATACACACATATATAATATATGCCTACCGTCTCAAGAATGAGAATGGTGAAAAAGAGAGAAAAAGTGCCAAATCTTCACGATGGGGAGCTTTAGCCAATGCTTCAACGATTGCTATACCGAAAATCATTCTCAGTGATTTCTATCTACAGAAATCTTTCATATAATTTTTTCAGCCATTGTTATACCGAAAATAATAAAATAAATTAACGGCAAATAATGTAAGATAATTTCTGATAAATTATAAAAATTACCCAAAATAATTGCTGGAAGGTGGCAAGAGGCATGAAATAATTCCACAATAATTGCTTATGGAACTCAGATGATATGAGTACTTTTTCTATTTATAAGAATTTTATTTTTATTTATCTAATACCTTATTAATGATTAATTTTTTTTTATAAATATATTAACTATGCGATGTCGTCTGCCTCTTAATCTTCCTCCCCGAAATATTATATAATTTAATATATAAAGGTTTGGGACTCATGGACAATTATTTCAACTTCGTCAGACGCGTTCATGTGGGAGTGTTGAAAATATAGTAAGGTGAAATTTAAATGCAGCCCCATCCGGTGGAGCAAAGGTTTTTCCTAATTTCACGCTTTAAATGCAACCCCATCGTAGTAGGAAATTGGTGTAGGTTCTGATAATGTAGACTAAGTAACTAGGAAACAAGTTTGCCTGGCTTTGTGAGGGGTCTTCAAGGTGTAGAACTATATAAAAAGTTGAGGAAGGCGTGGTTTCATGTAACATTAATTATTGTAAGGCCAAACCAATTCAATCCAAACAAAGTATGATGGAGATCGATCATGCCCTCCATTTTTTTTTTGGTATAAGGTATAGTTGAGCTAAATGTCTTTTCAAATAGGTTCAAAAGACTAAAATAAAGGCCATGACAGAGAAAATTGAATACTGAGTATTATAGTACTTAATGACAATATTTTCTAGAGAAAATTAAAAGACAAATGTGCTAGAAGGAGAGCTACATATTTATGGGTGACATATATACTTAATGGCAACTACATATAGGAATGTTTATGCATTATGATGGTTAGCGTTTTGATGTAATTTTTATTTGCTTTTGAGCTGTAACAGAAGTTGGTATAAATATAAGAGTACAAATGTAGTTGTGGTTCAAGTTGTGTTTTTGGGTAGTGACATAACTATTTTTATTGGTTGATTTGAAATCTAATTCTTTCTTAATTTTGTTTGTGTTTTTTTTTTTTTTTTTATAATTTCTTAATAATTTGGATTTTTTTTGGTCGGAAATAATTTGGATGATGAGAAGGGGATGATTTTCTTTTTTGTTCTGTAATTGATGCATCCGCGCAACGCGTGGGGAATTCGTGCTTGTGTTTATAACAATATGCAAGGCGCTTGGCACAATAAAATTTCTAAAGGTACAAAAAAGTACATGAAAGTTTAAAAGTGGGGCATGTTGGACAACACCTTTAACTCCATTAACGTTGATCAAAAGAAAGTTATAGAGAGAGAGAACATCACAATATGTAATATACACTTATATATGCAAGATGCAAGCACCCTATTTCAGCCACTGGCTGGAGTCATAGGCTAACACATAGTCTAACAGAAACTCATCAATTTGATTGGATTATCTCAAGCTTACTAGTTCTTAGGATATACCCGAGCAAAAGAGTAGAGTTTAAATCTGGACTATGGCTCCTCTCCTTAAAAAAAATACACATAAGGAGGTATCACATGTCTCATAGCTCCAATGCAATCCCGGCCAAAGGAAAACATGGAAAGAAGTCGGCTTACTGGCAAGGAGTCGAGGTTAGACCTCTAAGAAACTGTGTTTGCTAGGCAGCCGGTGCAAGGCTTGACCTATTATTATAGGCTTCAGGAATGAGTCTACCTCTCATAACCATGACACCCTGTGTATAGTGAAGATCTAACTAGAAAGTTGCCACAGGAATATGGAAGGAGTATAGCTAGTATCATATGTATCAGACGTGGAAGCTTTGATAGATTATAGTGGTGGGTTAACTGAATAGCGTTGTAGTTAGTAGCTATGCTGTAGCATTACGGAAGCTGTGCAGTATAGATGCTATAGCAATGGGTAGAGCAACTGGGGGATTGATGCACTTAAGGGTGATTCCGAGTTCAGCCTAGCTTCTATTGATATTTTCTTTAAACTACGATCCTCTGTTATTTCTGTTATTAGCATAAATACAAAAACCTCTCAAACCAATCATATTTACTTTCTTTTTACGCAACTATCATAGCAATCGAGTGTCACTTTTCGGTATCTCAATCTTTGTGGGACAATATTCTACTTACACTTTATTACTTATTTGACTGGTTCACTTGCCATCAAGGAAATCGACCAACAATATTCAGGGCGGCAAGCTCATCCCGCCTCCCCTGTCTCCTGAGCTCACATCGGTGTTGACCAAGACGGTGTAGACCGGGCAGGTGAAGGTGAGGAGTAGACCTCGAGTAGTGTTCCTGTCGCCGATCCCTCGAGCACATCGGCCCCTGCTATTTGACTTTTCTGTATTTCTCTTTATTTTTGACTTTGGGCGTTGATGCCTTGATGAATTTGTATTGAATATCGCCGCTTTGGTTTGACTTCTTTAAATATTAACTTGTTTATCGTTAATCTTCTTTTGATTGAGCAATTTAGATATGCTAACCGTCTTGTTATGAATCTTCGAACCTGCGCTGGGACTTCTTTGACCGGGCCAGGGTCTTATGTATGTAGAATTCTTTTATATTCTTCCAGTAGCTATGACCGGGGGTCATGGTAGGGGTTTTTCATTCAACCTCCCTACTGGGTTCCGGATCCGTTGTCCGGATAATAACCAGAATAAAGGCAAATTGTCACATGTCCAGCCGTGGTGTAAAGACGCATGAGCTTACACATTTTGGCCTAATCAGGGCCGAGAGGACAATTCACCTCCTTATCGAGGAGCAAGTTCTTTGATGCATCAGATTTTTGCAAAGGCTTATATTAGTGGCCTTGCGTAATGAAAAACATGGGCTTGCAGGCCCTGGTGTCATTTTTTCAACCAAACTTTACGTAATCAAGAACCCGGGCTCGTGGGCCCCGGTGTCATTCTTTTCAACCAGATTGGTGTATGATAAGACGTTTTGATAGTCCATAAACTGAATCTCCGCCAAGGAGTTCTTCATTAATTCATGAAATAATCTGCTCTAAAGAGCTAACAACTTTAAATAAAGAAATTGCATAAGTACGTAAATAAAATTAAGCTGGAAATAAGCAAAATAAAGAAGCTCGAACATAGTATATCTGGCGTGTTATGCGCGCAGCAGCCGGGTCTAGATATAGTAGACTTTGAGCTTGTCGACATTCCACGTTCTTTTGATTTGTTTCCTTGCCAAGGTTTCTAGGACGTAGGCACCATTTTCGAGCTTCTCCTTAACTCGGTAAGGGCCTTCCCAGTTTGCCGCCAACTTGCCATCCCTGGCATTTTTGTTAATGACGTCTGCCCTTCTGAGTACTAGGTCACCCATGTTGAAAGACCGGGGTCTTACCTTTCGATTGTATTTAGCTGCGATTAGTTGCTTCATGGCCATATCCCGGCAGTATGCTGTAACCCTGACGTCGTCCACAAAGTCCAATTCTGTCATTAGTGCCTAGGTATTCATCACCTCCCCATCTCAGAGAGTCTTTACTCTCCTTCATGAGGGCTGGCCTATCTTGACCGGGATCATTGCCTCGCATCCATACGTTAGCCTGAACGGGTTCTCCTGGGTTGAGGTTTGGACGTTGGTCCTATAACCCCAAAGCACACTGTAGAGTTGTTCGACCCAACTGGATTCGGCCTCTTGGACTTGGGATGCTCCACGGAAGCGAAATGCTGCTCGATACCGAGGTTTGCGATCATTTCCTGAAAGCCTTTTTCGATAAACTGGGTCCCATTATCCGTGACTATCTCGGCGGGTACTCCAAATCGCGACATAATGCTATGTCAGAAGAATTGTTGAATGCGTGCCGAGGTGATTGTCGTCAGAGGCTCATCTTCTTTCCACTTTGTAAAGTAGTCGACCTCGACCACCAGACCAGATGATACTCTTCAGTTCCGCTGGTGGGAGCCAGATGATCTTGGCGTGCTTCTGGCAACTGTCACATCTTTTCATAAACTCCATGGAATCTGCCACCATGGTCGACCAATAGTAACCTGCTCGTAAAACCTTTTTGGCTAGAGCTTTTCCTCCCATATGCTGGCCGTTGATCCCTTCGTGTATTTCTGCCAGAACATATTTTACCTCGGCTAAGCCTAAGCACCTATCATAGGAGAGTGAAGTCCTCGTCGATATCATTGATTGTCCACCATGGTGTACATGGCGGCTTCTCGAACTAGCTTTTTCATCTCGGTAGGGTCTATAGGGATGATTCCCCTTTCCAAATAGTCTTCAATCGGCTTTCTCCAGTCTGTGGCTGCGGATATGGTCAGTACGCAGCTGGGTTCTGCTAAATTCTATTGCACCACGGTTCTATGGTTCCTCGGCCCCTTTTGTCTGGCGAGCTTGGATAGGATATCGGCCCTAACGTTCTCCTCGCGCGGGATGTGTATGACCATCACTTCTTCAAAGTTGGAAATTATTTCCCTTGCCCTGTTCAGGTATTTGGCTAGCAAGGGTCCTTTTGCTTGATAGGTCCCCCCGATCTGTGCAACTACTAGCTGTGAGTCCGTTAGGACCTTTGTAATACCCGGATTTTAGTAACTGGAATTTTTGAGATAAAGGAAATTAACGAATATTTTGATAAAGCAAAATCATGAGTTTAAAACTATTACAGAAAATTGTCATAATTATAGAGTAAATTGTTAAAAAAGTTACGGAAAGATCGATAACGGAGAATGACTAAAAATGAAATAATGGTGATAAAAACATCTAAAAATATTATGATAAATATCGAAAGATCATGAAACATTATGAGAAAAATATGGAAGTGTTATCCTAATTATGAGAATTTAATAAATTATTTCAAGAGGAAATAACATGAAGAAAAATTTAAAAAGCATTTCGGAACCATAAAGTAACCACGATGGGGTAAACATTGTTAATATTTTACATAGGATATAAAATGACAATGTCGATAAAAGTTTGCAAGATAAAAATATACTGTAAAATTGGTAAAGATAAATATATGAAGAAACCGATCCTAAAAAGATCACTAAACGAAGAAATTAGGTCCGATTAAGCCTTTAAGGCGGGGGGGTAAAACATGAATTTTTGGTAAAAAATATTATATTTTTTAAAAATGGAAAAAATTATGGAAAAATAATTAAAACTGAATTTTTAAAAGAGTGGGCCGAAATTATGGTTATTTTTAATTAAAAAGAATTGTTTAAATAATTAAAATGATAATTAGAATAAAATAATAATATAATGCGGTGAGTCAAAGCATATAGACAAAAGCCGAGGGGAAAAGTTAGAAATAAATTTACAGTGTAAACTAAGTAAAAGTCTTTTTTCGAATCGATCAAATTAAGAACAAGTGAATTTTTACATGAAGAAAGAATCTACTGTGCGTTGTTTCCGCAACCGAAAACCCTAATTTCAAATAAGACGAAAAGTTGATCAGATAGAGTAGAGTCAGATAGGCAAAGTGAGAACCTATAGAAAAAATTGCGTCTTTTTAAACACGAGATTAAGTTAGGCAACAACCGGACGTTTACGATTGCCGAATTATTGTCCGAAGTTGGTTCTATCGGAAGCGATTTCCGTAATCGGACGCGTTTGTCCGAATATCTTCCGACGCACCGAAGAATACCTGGATATGATCAAAAAGAGGATCAAAATATATAATATGAAAGATGATGAAAAGACCTTCAAAGTTACACGCTCGCATTTTTGAGTTTCGCAAAATCGCGCGAAATGCATACACGTCGACGGTAGCTTTATCGGACCGGAGGCCATAAAACAAGAGCCATCATGGATGACAACTCATCCATTGACTTTTGGGCTTTTAGATTTCGATCTTGACCATGGATGGCCAAGAGTGTTTTGTCCTCAAAAATGCGATCCAACGGCCGTAATCCGATCTCGAAGACTTTTGTGGAAATTCCCACCTTGTCCCTATTTTTCCCTATAAATAGCAAGCTCTCTTGCTCTCATTCTTCACACCAAATTCGAAACCTAGAGAGAGGTTCTAGAGAGAGAAGCTCTGCAAAAAATTCTGCCTTGCTCCGAGTAAGTTCTTCGCTTTCTTAGTTTTTAGTTTCCGTAGTTCTTTCGGTAATTATAGTAGATTTGTTGTTTTGATCTAGGAAGTTTCAGAATATATTCCTATACTTGTTTTTATGCCTCATTGCATTGAAAGATGCCCGACGAGGTAAAAACATAGTGGGGAAAATTTTGAAATGGAATACGGTCAAAGTAACGAAGTTCTCGCGAAATTCCGCCAAATAGGGGTACTAGGGGCAAAATAGTAATTTTCGCCCAAATGGCCTGTTATGATGCCAAATTTTGATAAACGTTGTCCTTATAGGATCTCTCGAGCTAATCGAGCCGCTGTTGCGCCACCGTCATACCGCTGTTTTTCCCCATTTGTCGAATTTCACGTTTTTCCGTAAAAGTTGTTGTATCGCCAAAAAGGTACGTTCGCGTCGTAACATTAGCTCTAATGTTTATTATATGATTGTATATGATTGTTGTGTAGTAGTGTACGAGGTTATGCTATATACACGGTATGTTACATACGAGGTTATGTCACATACGAGGTTATTAATGTTGTATCATACGAGGTTATGTTACATACGTGGTTATTATCTTGTATACGTGGTTATGTGTTTTTAATCATACATCGGTTGTGTGGACTGTTGTATTGATTGCCGCTGTCGTGTATATGTAGTCGTATTTAAGCATGAGGTTAACATACTACCCGAGATCCAAATTGCAATTGGATCTCGCTCTTATCATAGCGTCAGGTTCAAGAACCGAGGACCGAGGAGAAAGGCGAGCAGGCCGTACAGAGTCCCGACTGAAGACCCATTTCTGTTGGTATTCACTTTGAAAACTCTCGGTCAATGTACCGTTTCTGTAAATCAGCCAGACTTACGGTAATTTGATTAAATGTATCAGTTACTCAATTGCTCCAACGCTCTACTCTGATGAAAAAAAAATATACTGCTTTTGAAAATGGGATGTTACACTTTTGGTATCAGAGCAGTAGTCCTGGCATTGATATGACTATGTTATTACGGACAATTTGGTAGGACAGTTAAGGCTAGTCTATGTGGGTGTGGCCAATCGGGCCGCCATAGAGTTGGTGAGGTCCCCATGATAGACACTTATCTGGCCATTCTGTTCGGTTAACAGAGTTATGTTCAAATTAGCATTTTTCAAAAACTTTGAGCACTTTTTGGAAAATGAGTACTGATATAGCCCTAAGTCGGTGTACCAGTCTGCAAGACCGGTATACCATCCTAAACCAAAGTGTACCACCCTCGTCGGTGCACCACTCGTGGTATCGTCTCTTATAATCGTCGGTTTATCGGGCGGTGATTCCATCATAACCGGAGCTCGGCCGTGGAGCGGGCCACGGATGAAACTCTGATAAGTACATGCAGTATTTGACTCATGTAGAGGAACTCCCGATACGAAATTCCGTACTCTGTGAAACCCTGAGTGAGGGAAAATCGTACGAGTGTCCGTTCGTAGTATTAGTGTGTTAAAGTCTGCGATAAGACTAATTAATGTCTTTTTGAATCTAACGTTTTTCCTAATGAAGGAAAAAGAGTGAGACATGGCTAATTTAAGAGGAGCCGGAGCTCCCAGAGGCCGAGGCAGAGGCCGAGGCAGAGGTAGAGGTAGAGGCAGACAGCCACGAATAATACCAATACCAGTACACGAACCCGAACGACAAGAACCACAGCAACCGGAGCGAAATGAGTTGCAAGAAATGCGGGGGACGCTGCAAGAACAAAGGGCTCTTATTAATGAACTCCTTGCCGAAAGGCGGGGAGAGAGAGAAGAGGAAGGTGACCGAGCCAATGAGGAACGACGTACGTGCCGAGGAAGAAGATGAAACCGAACCCGATGATGAACGTGAACCGAGGAGTCCGATAGATCTCGACACCCCCTCGACGTAATAGGGCAATAGCGGTGCTACCTCGACCCAAAGAGTGGTTGAGACCACGCATGAAGCAACGGGTCACCCATTCCGCAAACTCAAACCTCCGGTTTTCGTGGTAAGCTCGATTCGGTCGAAGACCGGCTTATGAGACGGACAAGATCTTCGAAGTGATGGATTGTCCGGAAAACCGAAAAGCCCAACTTGCAGTCTATAAGCTAGAAGGGGATGCACCGATGGTGGAAAAGCATTAAAGTAACATTGCAAACCCGTTATTGTCCGTGACTTGGGAGAAATTTCTGGAGAAGTTCAACGAACAATATTTTCCTCCTTCGGTACAAGTGATCAAGGAGTCGAATTCCTCCATATTCGACAAAGTCACGAGGAGTCATTCGATGACTACTTCGCCCGGTTTACCAACTGTCTCGATATTCTTCATATTTGAAGCGTAACGTTGACAGAGCCGGAAGGCAAGCGGGATGGTAGACGGGCTAAAGTACGAAATAAGGGAAAAGCCGGTATCCCAACAGTTCCCAGAATTGATTCAAGCGGTGGAGTCATGCAGGTTGATCGAACGTAACATAACGGAACTACGCACATCAAGAGTCGACAACCGTAGCAGTGCAAGTCGTGATGGGTTGAGCCGCGGAAGTTCCTCTCAGAAGAGGGCGGCACCATGGATTAACCCTCAAGAGGGAGGCAAGATGCCATACCGATCTGAGCAACAGAACAACCCAGGAATGCCCGGACCCCGACCATGTCCAAAATGCAAAACGAACCACCAGGAACCAACCGTGCGGGGAGCAGATATGCTACAAGTGTCGGGCCGGGGCACTTATACACGAACCGTCCTCAAAGGACTACGGGGATAAGGCCACAAAACCAGTGCCGGGTTTTCGCTTTGACAACTAACGAGGCCGAATAATCTCCAGAGAGGATCCGCATAACTATCTCTCGATAGGAACCTACCTTAGATATTGTACGACACGGGTGCTAATCACTCGTTATGTCAGATTAATATGCGAATCATTTTGGGATGCATACATATACATATTACCTTACGATCCAGTAGTAGCTACACCATTGGGTGTGAACTATTTTGCTTATGTAAGCATGTCTGAATTCCAAATCAAATATATATCTCGTTCAAAAACCCTGTTCACAAACATCAACGACATTCTCAAAATTCACTATGACATTAATACCTAGCATAGGATCAACATCTAAAATATCGTATCAAATGATACAGAACAAAGTACAAGAGTTGTGACTTTGTATCAACCATCACAGGATGGACAAAATGACTATCATGAACACATACACACTTCCCATGATCTACGATTTACTCGCTTATGTAATTCCTACGTTTTGTCAAGGGTTGACGATGCTCGGAACACCATTTCACCGTACATCAAGGAATAGCGATCTTCCTCAAGATAGTAACATAGATATTTAGTTTCTGGATCTAGCGGGATAGTACCGCAGATTCATACCGAAATTTTCTCATAACCATTGATAAAGCTTAAAGAGTAAAACTTAAATCATTGCGTAGAACACAGACTGAGACGAGCTTGCATAGACTGAGAACGAAGTTGGTCATAGCACCATATGAGTGCACTGCTTTCATGATGGGTTATATGTTTTCATGGGAAGGCGAAAATATTTGTTCCCCAGATAAAAAAAAAAGGGAATGGAGGCACATGAGAAAGAGAGATAAAGATGAGAGGCTATTTTTTAAAGGGTAAAGAAGCAAAAATACATATACATATGTGCTTTACCCCGAGAGCGCCCAGCACCATATGCTTTTTTTGGGAGCAAAAATACACATGTGGTTACGTTTTAAGAGCAAAAATACCGTTTGACCGTTAAGTTTGACTTTTTTGCTAACTGGACAATGACGTGACATATCCACGTGGTATCTAGCTAGACCAAACAATTTTATGTGGCATGTCTACGTGGACATACCACGTCATCGCCCAGTCAGTAAAAAAGTCAAACTTAACGGTCAAATGATATTTTTACTCCTAAAACGTAACCACATGTGTATTTTTGCTTCCAAAAAAAGCATATGGTGCCGGGCGCCTTGGGTAAAGCACATGTATATTTTTTCTCATTTACCCTTTTTTAAAAGTGGTCTTATTATGACTAATTTTTTAAAAGGGAGGGATGGGGAAAGGGAACGAATAACAAATAATGATGCCTCCCTCCATTTTTTTTCAAGTACTCATACTAACCCAATTAATAACAAATTGTATTCATTATGACTAAATTAAATTACTGATGGTGGTGTGTAAATAGAGCTACGAAAAGTACTTTTTCCATAAATATTGTAATTACTATTAATTGGGTTAGTTTTGGTAGAATATAATTTGCTACCTAATTTGTATTTTAAAAAAATTAATTTCAATTTGCACTCTAAGCCATTAGGAAGGTTGGAGCTAAAACATGATTGTTTTTTTTTTTGCTCGGAAGCTAAAACATGATTGAGGAAAAGGGAAGGGCAAAGAGAAGCAAAACAATAATATTCGAGGGACTAAATGAAAAAAAAAACATTGTTGAAGGACCAAAACAAAAAGAAATTTCTGCGTTGCCAGATGGGAATCATGTCAGAAAAAAAAGGGTTTTTGATGTAATATACTCTTACTCTTTTAGAGCAGAACAGAATGAGAGAAAATTACAAAGAATAGTCAGATGCTGAAAATTACAGAAAACCCACCCCTTATAGGAGCCTATACGCTACTGTAGACTAAGAATACTTTTTTATTGGTTGGTCTTTGAAGTTTGCAGCTGCCCATGCGTATACCAAATGTTCTTTTATTTGGTTTACACGTACCCCAAAGTTTTGAAATGGGCATCATGCACAAATCACGGCCAATAGTGCGGTACCTCCAAATTAAAGCCCCTCTAATCTGGGCTCCTTCCCGCTCTTCGACTTAGCTCAGATTGCCCGATCTCCTACCTTGATCAGATGGAAAATCATAAAAGAAGCTTTTAGTAATGTGAATCCTGGCAGAGGAAGAAGGAAATTGGATAACGTCTGAGCATGTAGGAGCTTATGTGAATCTGCATGACCAAGTAAGTAAGAAAGAAAGAATGCATGACAGGTTATGGTGTTATATTACTAAAAAATTTCCCAAAATATAAATTATTACTGATCAAGATCCAACAAGGAGGAGGAGAACCTGACCTGCCATCCAAAGGTGTTATCATCCTCTTCAAGGGATCTTCAAGGTGTTATCAAACATCTCTTGAGGTAAAAAAAATCCAAAAATCATTATCTCTAGCATAGATATTGTTGTGAAATACATTAAATGAATAGCGATGATGAAGGAAAAATGCTATACACGTGTCCGCTACAAGAAGCTTCATAGCTGAAGAACTGATGCTCACACTGCAGGAAGGACAAAAACCGATATTAAGAATAAATGATGATAAAAGACACAGATTAGAGAACCGATGCAAAGAACTGATACTCACTCTGCAGAAAGGATAAAAACCGATATTTGGAGGGGGAGGCTTGAGGTGGACGACGGGAAGAAGATCAAATCCGATGTTGGAAACAGAAAGAAGGGAGTTGGGAAAAAGAGTGAGAAAGGACTAGTTGCTAAAGAGGAAGAAGACACAGGAGAAGATCCGAGAGGTGGACGAAAGGCGATTGGCGAGCTTGAGCTAGACTAATGGAGACTGGTTTCACGGGTTGTTTTGGCTTTTGTGTTAGGTGAATCTAATATATCCCCTCCCTCCACGTCAATAGTTTTTGCATTCTAATATTGAAATTTGACATCGAAAAAATGGAGGGAGGGAAGACGTGCGGATTGAGGGATTTTTGGAAGGAAAAACAATAGACGTGGCACCTACATCTTGGTCTGACATGTGGGCCAATAATCTTAAAGCTACAAGGTTTAAGGGGATATATATTGGAAGAGGATCCGCGTCCCTCTGTTTCCCCATCCCTCACAGATCCATGACCGGACCCGTCAGATGGTGATCCAACGCCTAGTTTTTTATTTAAAATTATTATTATTTTTTTAAAAAAAAAATCTGGGCAGTTGGATCACCATCTAGACGGTCCAGATGGGACTATGAGGGATGGCAGAGGGGGAATCTGAGAGGAACAGTACCCGGATATATTAGAAGATAGATAGATAGATTATTGTGAACTTCACAATAAACACCTGGATAAATATTATATTTTGATCCACTAATGATCCAAAGATCACAAGCACAACATTGTGAGGGCCTCCACAAACAAAAAGTTTTAAATAAAAGATGGAAAAATAAAATGGCTTCAATAGAATGATTACTTTTTTGCTGCTGCTGACATGATCATAAAATAAAATAAAAACCATTGGAATGTTACTTTGGAAACAACCTCTAATAGACTGCGTACATCTGACGCAGACCCTATATAATGAGAACCTTATGTTAAATGCGTAAATCCTGAATAATCCATATACAATAGGTGATATATGCACCATAAAATAGAAAAACAAAGCAAATATATCCAATATCATGGACAAGTCAAATAATGCAAAAATTAAAATATTTATAACTAGAGGTACCACTCATGGTCCTATTTATAAGTCCACTTTGACCAAATCTCTCATATTAAGAAAAGTTAATTGACACAATGATTATGAGGTAAATTTTTAACTTTTCCCTCATTTATGATTGAATATTTTTTAACTATTTCTTCTCTCTCTATCTTCATGGGTGCAATTAATATGGGAAAATTGTCACAATCTCCTTTATTTACATGAAACTAGACTTATAAATAGAACCAATTTTTTTGGTCAAACTGGATTTATAAATAGGACCAGAGTGGTATGTATTGATCAAAATATATAAAAGTGTCTAAAAAAAAACAATACATTATACTTCATATCAAGATTATGTTCTTCAATTTTTGTTACCAATGGACACAAAGCTTTCCACGTAATTAAAAGCATTGCTAACATTGCAATATCTGTGAACAGGAAGAAATTCCTTGAGTTTATGAGTAGTGAGATTAGAAAGATATACACCAAGTTCTGGTTCAGAAGGTTATTTGATATTTATATTCAAAAACATCTTCATTCCTCCAAAAATGTCACAGGATATAAGCTGGATAAACAGCTTCATCCCATCCCTGCCTTGATCTATCCTCCTCCATTGCCCACAATTCAATGTCAGGTTTCACATATCCTTCAGAAAAATGATTCCTAACCACAGGCCTAGTAGCCCAGTGGTATGCCTACTCCCCATAGTTGGGAAGGTCGCGGGTTCGATCCCGCCCTTTGTACTTCAGAACGTTAGTGCCTGCCATTGTAATCCAAAAAATAAAAAATTGATTCCTAAACTTTACTATTCCAAACAATCCATGAACCCTTGTTATTTCAAAATAGTGCCTTGATTACTTGGTGCTTTCACACCCACACACACGAAATGCTATTATGTTGCTTTTCTCGGAGGGGACTGAGACAACTGGAACGAGACCATCACTTGAGATTAGAAACAAAAATATATTACAAGAATACACTCAAACTGATATATAGATATAAGTATAAAATAGACACACACACATACATGACAGAACTTGTTAATCTCAGTAGCTAGAAATCCTATCCATAATGTTAGATACTACCTCCTTGCTTTCTCTAAGTACTTCAACACTTCGGCTGAGCATGGCACGCTTGCCCACCATGGAAGGTGACTCCTCCAACAAGCTTTTAATTCCTCCAAAACTCGGAGACATAAAACAAGAAGTGATCTCCTTCTCCAACTCCCTATTCACCAGATTGTTGATGCTGAACTGTAAATGCAGAGCTATGGTATCAATCAGCCTCCTCAACACAATCCTCCATAAGAAATCATCCTCATCTTCATGTCATAAGCTTGATTCAGAACTTGTGCATCGTACTGTCTTAGATGACCAATCTGTATGCTTTCTCCAAGACCATTAATTTTCACAGCTACATAACAACCGCCACGAATATATTCGACAACAGAAGATTGATTAGCCATCAGACTATTGTACTCAGTCATGTACTCTGGATTACATGTGTAATCTGTCCACTTTTCCATTTCTACAGCCTCCTTTACATGCTTCTTGGAGTGCTCTCTCATTCTAGCAATAAGATTTTCTCCCGACTCGCAAATACATCTCGAAGTGGTAATAGTGTTCGAGTGGCGATTGATAACTTGAATCACCACTTTTTCTAGATAGTCCCACACATCATCGATGAATGAATCGGCCTCGATGAGATTCCTCTCACTTTGTTCTCGTAACAAAGCCGTAAAAGCCTATGCGAGGCATGAAGTTTGGGAGGCCAATCCACTTTGCTTCCTCCAGAAGCGTTATTTCATCCTTCAGAAATTTCTCTCTGTGGTTACTTTCTGGACATTCATGAAGATCTTTCGAGTAATCGTTGAGCTTCTCGACCAATCGAGCAGTGCAATGCATATTTTTGTCTTCTGGGTACTCATCAAATTCTCCTCTGATTAGAATTTTCTTGAGAGATTCCTTCACCAATCCAGTTATATGCATGAAGGCAGCCATAGCATCAGCAGCAGAATTCATTATAGCTTCCAATCTAGCCACTGGAGCATAAGTTTCTTCATAATCAATTCCTTCTTCTTGATTATAGCCTTTTGCAACTAGCCTTGCCTTGTTTCGAACAATTATGGCAGATTCATTACGTTTGTTTTTGAATACCCATTTGGTGCCAATAACCGGATGGTCTTTAGGCCTAGGTACCAAATCTCAAACTTGATTTCTTTCAAACTGATGTAACTCCTCTTGGATTGCTATCACCCAATCATTGTCTGAAAGGGCTTCATCAATCTTAGAGGATTCAATTTTCGAAATGAATGCAGAAAATGTGACTTCATTCAATGTGCTTTTTCTGGTTCTAAATCCTTGATTAACATCACCTATCACTTGATCCAGAGGATGACTCCTACTGTATCTCCATGATTTAGGTTGGTGTTGATCAGTGTTTTCACACGTATTTTCACAATGATTTTCAAATTCAGGTTCCTTTTCCAAAGGTTTTTTAGAATTTGTTAAAGTAGGAAATGTTTCAGAACCAGATTGATTTGAAATAGGAGAAACATCATCATCATCATTGATAATCTTTAAATTCATATTATTTTAAATGCAAAAAGAAGTTAAAAACTCTGTCATTGTAATGATTTAATAGACCAATTAGTTAAATATGTGGTTACACTTCATAATGAGTTTTTAAACTTTATATGCATTAATCTTGGTCACATCTTGAGTTTGGATTCAAAATTGAACTTGAGTCATATTCTTACTACAATTGGCTAGTGAACACTGTTCGGTATTTTGGGTATAACTTAAGTTTTAAAGATCCAATGGCTCTCCAATTTATATTTTCAGAAATCTAAAATGAAGATCTATAAACCATATGAAGAGCCGAAAGGCTAAATCAAATGTTTAAAGGACCAAATTGGGCCTGGAATACGGAACAGGGGTGCTGAACTGGGCTCCGGAACAACGTTTGGTGTTTGATCCATATCTTGAGCTACAAAACTCAAAATGAGGCCCGATTTGAACGACTGGAAAGCTGACACAAACGGGCACATATAATATGAAGACAACAAGGCCCAGTTCCACCGAATGTGTGGTGTAATACAGCTTGCAAGATGGAACACGGTTTTGGAGGTGCAAAAGTCAAAAAGTATGGCTAAATAGTTCTTCCATGATTTCTATAAATAGATGGATTTTGAGAAGAGCAAGACAAACCTTTGAAGAAGACCAAGATCTCTCTAATTCTCCCATTCGAAATTCTTTCTTGTAGTTTTTGTCTTTAATTTCTTGCCTCCTTCTTGGAATGGCTTTACCTTGCTTTATTATTTTCATGTGTTGTCTTTAATTTCTTGCCTCTTTCTTGGAATGGCTTTAATTTCATGTATTGTCTTTAATTCTTGTCTTTAATTTCTTGCCTCCTACTTGGTATGTCATTCTAATCTTTTATTTTAATTATTTATGTTAATTTTATGTTCTTCATCTTTTTCTTTTATGGATTCATTATGTTTGTGAGATTTACTTTTATATTGAAATAGAAGCTTTCATTTTTCTTAAGTTGTTCTTTTTGTTCTTCTTCATGTTGAACTAGTTCATGTTCTTTGTGGTCATGATGAATATCCTTATTTCTTCATTTTCATCTTACATAGCAATGCTTGGCTAAGTTTCGTGATCGACCCATGAGTTGAGGATTCCATGGTGTCATCCGGAGGACTTGTGTTTTAATCAGAATCGACTTGTTTCGTTTACTTTAATCGGATTCGAATTTAGAAATAGATTGGATGTTAGATTTAATATCCAAATTGATATCCCAAGGACATAGTTCGGACCGGGTTATAGAGAGCGTTGTACGTTCGTATAGCAAGCTCGCCACGTGTTTGAATAAATGCTAGGCGATCGTCTAGTCGAGGGAGTTCTAGACTAATGCATAGATTTCGGTTTGTCTAGAATCAATCACAAGGTCAGTTATTCTATTTTTGTCCGATGATGGAAGATTTTGGATCCCAATTCTAGGTTGATCGTTTTTAATCTACTTCTTTTCATTCATCCTTGCATTCTATCTTTAGTTATTTCTTTTTAATTTTAACTAAACCTCAAAACCCCCCATTTCATTCACTGTGTTTACCAATTGATTTAAGCCAACTGCGAATTCCTTGGGAGACGATCCAGGTTGTCCCTATACTGCAAATATTTGGTAACTTGGTTATTTTGTGGGAGCTCGACAACTCACATCAATCATCATCCAAGGATTTGTCTAGTTTGGTTTCACAGAATACAACATGCATAGATTCTACAACAATACGTGTTCTAGTGTTAAAGACTCTATAGGCTTTACTTCTATTTGAATAACCCAAAAATATACCTTCATCCGACTTGGAATCGAACTTACCCAAGTTGTCCTTATCATTGTTGTGGATGAAACATTTGCATCCAAAGATGTGCAAATGAGCTACATTGGGTTTTCTTCCTTTGTACAGCTCATAGGGAGTTTTGTTCAGTTTCTTCCGAAGATATGCTCGATTTGAAATGTAGCATGCATTACTCATAACATCAGCCCAGAATACTTGAGAGGTCTTATTTTCATTCAACATAGCCCTTGTCATCTTAGTGAGGACTCTATTCTTTCTTTCAACAACTCCATTTTGTTGAGGAGTCCTTAGGGCTGAGAAATTGTGATCAATGCCCATATTATTACAGAATTCTCCAAAGGCATGATTTTCAAATTCTCCACCATGATCTGTACGAATTCCTGCAATGGAGAATCCTTTCTCGTTTTGGACCTTCTTGGCAAATACAGCAAATTGATCAAATGTTTCATCTTTTGAAGATAAAAATATGGTCCATGCAAATCTAGAGAAATCATCAACTATGACCAAAGTATAAAGATTGCCACCAAGGCTCTTTACTCTAGCTGGTCTAACTAAATCCATATGAAGTAGTTGAAGAGGTCTATTAGTTGAAATTTCATTTTTAGATTTGAAGGAAGACTTGATTTGTTTACCCTTTTGACATGCATCACAGATCATGTCGTTTTTAAACTGTAATTTTGGTAAACCAATAACCAAATCCTTTTTCTGTAACTTGTCAAGCTGAAACATATTAACATGAGCTAATCGTTTATGCCAAAGCCAACTTTCATCCAAGTTACCAACAAAACAATTTTCAGAAACAAAATTACTAGAGAGATTGAGAGTATAACAATTACCTTCTCTAGGAGCTCTAAATAAAGCTTTAGTTCTAATGTTGTCTAAGGAGAGAACATCTTTGCTCACAATTAAACATTCTTTAGAATCAAAGATAACTAAGTTACATTTATCTGTGCTTTGACTCACACTAAGGAGGTTGTGACATAAGCCTTCCACAAGGTAGACATCTTTGATTTGTGGTCTTCGTTGTTTCCAACTTCTCCAATTCCAAAGAATCCTTCCGGATTGATTTCCACCAAATGTTACCTTGCCACCATCCTTAGGTTTAATTGTAGCAAATTTAGATTCGTCTCCCGTCATATGTCTTGAGCATCCACTATCAATGAACCATTTGTTGGATTTTGATGATTTAAGACAAACCTGCATAATATAGAATATCAAGTCTTAGGAACCCATTTTTTCTTGGGTTAGTTTGTGTCTTAGGAATCTTATAGGATCCCTTAGGCACCCATTGATAATTACCTATAGGCTTGTTTCTTCTTTCCTTTTTATGAAAACAAGAAGAAGTTGCATGGCCTTAATGATTGCAATAGTTGCAATGAGCAAAAGGATTAGAGGAGTAGACTGCTTTTCGAAAATAGTTCAAATAAGATCTTTGTCCAATCTTCTTCTTCCCTTTTCTTTTATCATAATTAGGTCTATAACCTATTCCTGACTTGTCATTTGTAAAACCTTTTCTGTTTTAAAATAACATTGAGCATTTCACAACCTTTAGTGAATTTCTCAAGTGTTTTTGTAAGATGCAAATTTCTTTTCTCTAAAATGCAGCAATTGTCACAAGCCTTTTCTAAAATATTTTCGTAATTCTTTTCAGAAATATTTTCATACAAAGAAACAGGAGAAGATATGGTTTGAGCTTGTTCTTCCAACAATTTAATTTTCTTCTTTGAAGACAGAAGCTCTTTTGCTAATTTTCGAAATTCAGTAAAGAGAGAATCATATTCAGATGATAGTTCATCATAAGATGAGTCAGAATTATTTACCTCTTCATTTTCTGAATCCTCCTCTTGAGCCACAAGACATATATTAGCTCTATCTTCTTCTTCTTCTTCAGCTTCATCTTCATCGGATGAGCTGTCGCCCCATATAGCTGAAAACATAAGCTCTTCTTTTGAACTTATGAATTTCTTTTCTTTGTTCTTCGTGTGGACATTCGGACTTTTTTTGTGGCCAGGCTTTTCACATTCATAGCATATGATGGGTTTCTTTGTTTCTGTGCTAGAGCTACTCTTGTGAAACTTTCTGTAGGCTTGGTCCTTTTTGTAGAATTTCTTGAACGAGACCATCATGCCTAGCTCTACATCTTTATCTTCCTCATCATCTGATTTTACCTCTTTGACAGTTTTGAGGGAAATTCCTTTGTTCTTGCCATCAATCTCATCAAGCCCTTTTCTGAATTTGATCTTTCCTTCATATTCAGATAGACTGCCAAATAAAGCTGCCACTGAAGCCATTGATTCACCACGAGCTTCTTCGATTGCAGTGACCTTAGCTTCCCATTCCTTGCTGAGGATATTTAGTATTTTCCTCACTTGGACAAAGTTGATCATACACTTTTCCTAATGCAAATAAGTTGGTTGATAAGATGAGTGAATCGAAGCTGAATTCACCAATGAATTCTCCCGACTTCATACGAAATAAATCATATTCTGTCATGAGAGTGTTTACTCGATTCTCCTTG
Organism: Acacia melanoxylon; assembly: GCA_019022615.1. Lineage (NCBI taxonomy): Eukaryota > Viridiplantae > Streptophyta > Magnoliopsida > Fabales > Fabaceae > Acacia > Acacia melanoxylon. The sequence goes on from JAFJYJ010000010.1 coordinate 4,999,016, forward strand.
ATTCCAGCTGTCCCTTATGAAGGTAAAAATTGTTCTTGCTTGACATTCAAGCAATATATTCACGAGGTTGAAAAACAAAAAAATCAGTATTTGCGGAACCCACTTTGAAAATACTATTCATGTAAATAGTAAAATACTATTCATATGAATAGTAACAGTAAAAATATTTTGCCGTGATGGTAAATAATTTGTACTGTAACAGTAAATAATATTTACTACGTGAATAGTAAAATACTATTCATGTGAATAGTCTCCAAAAAAATTTTTACCGTGATGGTAAATATTTTTTTACTGTGCCAGTAAATAATATTTACCATAAAGATTATAATTTTTACTGCATAGGAAAATGATTTTTACTGCGCCGGTAAATAATATTTACTGCCCAAGATTTATTCTTTTCGACGTGACAGATCGACTAAGTTAAGACCTACGAGCATACTCAGAAAATCTTGACTCAGATACGGTAAATAATATTTACTGCGCCGTGTGGAAATACTATTCTCATGAACAATGAACTATGTATCGTATCTCTTTACAATACATATTTAGCATTTGCTCGTTAAAACACAAAGGGTTTTAGGAATACCTGTGATCACTTGAAGACGTCAAAGAAAGATGATGTTGTAACGTTGATCCACACGATTATCTCCCGATTGCAAATGAGAACTCCTTCTCCTGAATCCCCGACACCTTGGATGCTTGCTAGGCAAGAATAAGGTTGAGAGCTCAAGTGTTTGGATATTTTTACCTCAAGACTATAAAGACTACTACTGTAGCTTAGAAGAGCTTAACTTCCTTAAGAGGAAAGAGAGGAGAAGAGAGTTATAAGTTTTAGGAATTGGTGAATTGGAATGAAGGAAATGAGTCTTATTTATAGAAACAATGGGTGAACCGCGCCACAAGCTTCTTCTTTCAATGTGAGCCACATATTCATTTCTACTTCAAATCCAAAGTCTTTATTGAAAAATCAATTATTCCAAGAAGTGATTCTTGAATAATTAATTATTTCAAGAAGTGCTTCTCATAATTAATTAATAATTAATTATTCATGAATAGTAAAAGATGAATAGTACTATTTACTAAGCACTATTCACTTGACACTATTCACATGAATGATTTACCATTAATTAATTGTTATCTTTATTCAATCCTGATTGAATATAGCTTTGGATAATTCATAAATTACCCTTAATCTCATAACCTCTTTATAATTGGGCTTGAAGTTTCAACCCAATTATATCAATAGTCTTGACAAAGCCCAATAACATTTATTGGTCCAAACTTGCTAATTTAAGCAATCAAGAATGTTCTTATTGTGTGACCCATTAGGCTCAATTAGTTACTGACATAGATAAACTTGAACCATTTAAACTCCTTTAATAGGTCGATTTATCTAATGACTACATAAGACACTAGCAATGCTCTGCAGTCCCAGAACTAATCAAGTTGATCAAGTGATCTACCTTTCTAATTTGGATACTGTGTGTATATCATCTCTTACAACGTTGTTCATATTTAGTCGAGAGCAAGGATAGAGTATCAACTCTCTTGATTGACTAAATGTAGCTATTCCACAGAACTAGAAATATTCTTCTATTGACTCTAAGACGGATCATGATCACTTACTATGCATAGATTCCCGAGTTAACTAGAAGTAATCCAAGCCCTACCGGTCTTGTGAACAACTAATCCCTTGTAGAGGATTGTAAGTCCTTTCGGCATGTCCATCTATACTCATGTATTCAAGTTACACCCAAGAGTACACTGTTCTCCCCATATTTCAGGCGGATAGTGTAACACCCCAAATTTCGTAGCATAAATCGTGCCGGTGACACGTGGTTTTATAAAAATTTGCCAGAGTTTTGAGGTGCTACAGCTTAGCGTAATGCGGAAACAGAGAGCATGTACTAAAAATTTGAACAATTGAGTAACTGATATAAAAATACTCAGACATATGCTGATGCCTGACGTATACTGATATATTATAAATTTCCCGAAGGAATGTTCATGTGATACAAAGAATACAAAACTTTATAATTACAATTCTTACATGTAACTATACCCTCTTCAACCAAGCCTTGAGTAGACTTGGGGCATAGAACCTAACTCGCTTAAATCATCTCATTTGGCCAGCCGGGTAGGTCTAGTGGGAGTCTCACCGTGCTAGGGCGATCGATTGATCGAACCACATGACGACCCTTCTAGTTGAAGCACCAAATGATGTGAAGTAACTTTATTAGATTCATGCCATAAGGTAGGTTCTCGTTGACTTTCTTCCTACATTTCCTTTGAGTGCCTCCTCACGGCTCCGTCCATTAATGTTCCTTCTCATGGCTCCATTCACAATGTCTTCATAAATCCTGGTTCCTTTCCTGAACCTCTAGTCAAGTCTAAGATTCAAAACAAATTGAATCTTAGGTAACAATTAACCTCATACTTATGTAAACAATATATGTATGACATCACAGTATAAATCAACACATAAGTACATATCAGATGTAAAATTAATATATCAACAGTACACATCTCATGTAAAGTTATCTATACAATTCACATGTATAGTTATCTATGTTAACAATACACATCGCATGTAAAGTTATCTATACAAATCACTTGTATAGTCGTCTATCACATATAAGCTTACAATAAGCATCAGAGTTAAAGTTACTGTACGCGAACGAACCTTCTTTCTATGTGAATAGTAATTTACTATTTATATATGTGGTACTATTCATAAATACGGCACTATTATGAATAATAATATGTCCGTCCTTCAAATCTGACTCCGGAGTCCTCGGATATCCTAACATATTACCATATCACTTAGAATAATATCTTAAAGGTTAATTTTACCTTTCTACCCTTGTTGGATTTATTATTCCATTTTTACCCTTACATTTCTTAAAAACGCAATACTGAATTTTCTGGGCAGATTTTTCAGAAACTTTGAAAAATCATAATTAATTCTAAAAAAATCGAAATGAGGTTCTGTAAAATTCCTCACAATCCTTGATGTGTCTATTTTCAATGAAAAATAACGGCTTTAACTCGAAACACATGAGTCAATACCAGATTTTCTGTTTCCAACCACTGCTCAGATTTAATTTTAGTAAACAAGGCTTAACGTCAAAAATTATGTTCTCCTTGTCCAGAGCTCAAAACATTACAAATTATATATCAATGGAAAGCCCTGAATGTCTACTTTTTATCTGGAAAATTTAATGATTTTATCACATTTCGTTTATTCCCAGATTTTAAAAATATGAACATTGTCTTGATAAATTTCCAAAATAACATTGTCTTATAAAGTGACAGAAAATTCTCATGAAAACTCTTATTTTTCAACAAGCTTTTGAACTTCAAAAACAACATTAATCAACTGAAATAAATATAATAGAGGGAATAAAATTCTTACCTAAGCCCAAAAATCAGTTGCATAAAATCTTCTTGCTTTCACCGAACACTTTCTCAATTTCTATGGTTTTCACATACACTCTTGGTATTTCCACTTTTTTTTTTCTATTCAGTATTTCTTCCTCTTTGTTGGCTGCCATGCATACAAAAATGGGAAGGTGTGTATGTCCTCTATATATAGGCCAAAAAGAAATGAGGGATGGTGGAGCATACGTATGAAATTTGGTGAGTTTGGTGATGTTGGTGAATAAAGATAAAAGTGGGTGGTGAATATATTTGTGTACATGAGAAAGGAGTCAATATGCAGGTTGGAGATTTTCCCCATTTCATACTTCACTCATTCTTCACCAAATCTTCAACTTCTTACGGTGCATTCATACATACATTCACATATACCAATTTTCCAATTCACATATACGTATTATTTGGTAGAAGTTTGTGGATAATATTAAAGTAGGTAAATTGTGTTGTGTATGAATGTAGTGCGTTTGGCAAGAGGGTGGAGTGTATGTGTCTTGTACAATTTGCTGCCAATTGAAGAGAAGTATGAGGGTGGTAGGTGTGATGTATAGGTTAAAACTTTCTCCTTTTCATACATTACCTACACATTACCAAATTCTCAATTCTTACGACACAAACATTCTCACACACATTTTCCATATATGTTGGCCAAGAGTAATTATCATGGGAAGTATGAAATAGAAAAATAATATGCATGTACATGTGAGCATATTTCAGCTGCATATATTTATACAAGTCACCTCGTTTTCCACCGAAAAATATGATATGAATTGATCAATGAGATGTACTTGTTATTCATATAATTATTTGCAAATATTAAATAAGTATTGAAAATAAAATCCTTAATTCCATATACGGATTTTCTTCCACAATTAACTCTCTAGGCCATAAAATATTGGTTCAAAAATTTATAGACAAAAAATTATCCTTTAACTATTTTTCCTTGAATATTTGGGAAAATAAGCCTTAAAATCCAGAAAATAGCTTTAAAACTATTTAGGCCAAATTTTCATAATAAATTCTCATATAATATTTCTTATTTTCAAATTTCAAAATTTGAGATATTACAGATAGAGTTGTACAGTCAAAGTATAACTCTAGGACATAGTGTTCGATGACATCCTTAAGTCTAAGATGATCAGCACTACCAATTGATGAGAGACATTACAAATCCAATGATACTCTCTACAATGAATCCTTGTGGAGTCTCTCAGCGGGTCAGTTCAGTGCTATATGTTCTCTAACAGATCCACCCACGACATCAGCTAAGGCATCAACATGCCTGCATTCCATGAGGTCCCTACCTTGTATCACTATACAAGTAGATGATGTCGTACTGGTCTTATTGAGATCACCAATGCCCTATGTTGGTGATTCAAGACTAGGAACAAGTTTCAGGCAATAGACATGTAGTGTCCTCGATTCATCATGATCATGATCCCTATCATAGATCATCGAGTAAACACATATTCTATTCCTTGGGCCTTTATCTTTAAACTCATATTAACCATAAAATATAGGCGAGACATAAATATGATAAAGATAAATTACGCTCAAATATATTAATCATGAAATATCAAACAGTACAAGGTGTTCAACAGATTGTCTCTAGGACATCTTTATACTAACACCTTCATGGGCTATCTCAAGAGCATCCCACATAGCTTTAGCAGATGTCAAAGTGCAAATTCGAAAATACTCTTTTTGGCTTAGAGCACTTTACAGCATGTGGATTGCTTTCATGTTGAGAGTGACTTGCTTTCTGTCATTCTCATCATACTCTTTTCTAGTTTAGGAGTTCTGACACCACCTTCAGTTATTGTTGGTGCATAATCTCCTCTCTCGAACACCTTCCATAGGCTATACTCAGTAGCCATTACATAGACTCTGAACTTAGCCTTCCAGAAGGAGTAATGTTCTCCATTGAAACCTGGAGGTCTGTTGATTGAAGCTCCATCTGGTAGAATTCCTTCCATTGGATCTTTGATCTAGGATGTTAATCCTTCAAATAGTTAACCTATGCTCTGATACCAAATGAAAGTGAAGGAAATCACCAAGAGGGGGGTGAATTGGGGATTTTAAAAATTCTTTTCAAATCACCCACACAACAGATGCTTAATCAAGATAAGATGGAGATAAGAAAGAAGAGCTTGACACAGAAGATTTATACTGGTTCGGTCTTAACTCTTGACCTATGTAACATCCCATTTGAAAACGGCGGATTTTTTTTTTAAAAACGTTTCCAAATATTTCAAGCAGAGTAATCAGAGTAGAGCATTGGAGCGAGTAAGTAATTTACATTACATTCAAAATATGGACCATAGTGTAAATGTATCGGATTACAGTCATCCAGAATTCTCAAAAGTTAAAGAAACTAAAGAAAACGATAAATAATGTAGACACGTCTTGGCCTACTCCGGTGTTTTGCCTCGATCGCCAAACATCGGTCCTCTAGACCCTGATGCTACAGCTGAGATCCATTCCACATATGGATCTCAGGTAACGGTTAACCTTATGCTCAAATAAAACAATATACGTACAACATATATTCATTTCAATACAAAAGCATATCATCACAAAAGCAAACAGCAGATGTATGATCAATAACATGGATGAACATAAGCACAAAGCAAAGTATGTAAAGTCTCTCTCGACTAGTTCTGCACATATCCAATGCCACGCCACTAACGTGTCCTCAGCGCTAAGAATAATTCAAACGGCATTACCAATACTATAATCCGTGGTAAAGCTGTAAGTATCTCTGACGATTCTCAACAGAACCTCAGTCTATGAATGTATCTATAACGCAAAAGTATATAGGCAGCATAGAGTTAGGGTTACAGTACGCATCTGTACCTTAGTTGTAGATATCCGGCTCTTCCGCTAAAAATGGTACTTTTTGACTACGTAAAACAAATAAACAACGGCTCAACAAATGGCAAACAAATGGAACGATGGAATTTCGACAAATGTTCGACGTCAAGTATTCTAATCGAATAATAAACACTTATGAATATTTGGCAAAGCATAACATGCATTTTAGGTGAAAAAGACCATTTTGCCCCTACTACCCCTATTTGGCGGAATTTCGCCAGAACTTCGTTACTTTGACCATATTCCATTTCAAAATTATCCCCACTAGGTTTTTACCTCGTCAGGTATCTTTCAATGCAATGAGGCTTAAAAAAAAGTATAGGAATATATTCTGAAACTTCATAGATCAAAACAACGGTTCTACTATAACTACCGAAAGAACTACTTTAAAACTAAAAGCTAAGGACGAAGAACTTACTCGGAGCTAGGTAGAATTTTTGCAGAGCTTCTCACTCTAAGATTTCGGCCAAGGAAAAGAGAAGAATGGTGTGAATTTTCAAGAAGAGGGGAGGGGGTATTTATAGTGAAAATTTGGGACGTAAAGGGAATTTTCCGCTTTGTTTCTGGACCGTTAGATCTAGGGTTTTGTGAGATGAAATCTTGGCCATCCAAGGGTCTTGGCCGACATCCAAGAGGTCCAAAAGTCAAAGAATGAGTTTTCATCCAATGATGACTTGCTTTATGGCCTCCGCCGATAAAGCTACCCGACGGTGTCCGTTTCGCGCGATTTCGCGAAACTCAAAAATCCGGCATGTAACTTTGAAGATCTTTTCATCCTCTTTCATATTATCTATTTTGATCCTCTTTTTGTTCATATCCAAGTATTCTCCGGTGCGTCGGAAGATATTCGGACAAACGCGTCCGGTTACTTTAAATCGCTTCCGATAGAACCAACTTCCGGACAATATTTAGATAATCGTAAAACGTCCGGTTGTTGCCTAACTTAATCCGTGTTTGAAAACACAAAATTGTTTCTATAGGTTCTCAATTTACCTATCCGGCTCTACTATATCCGGTCAAAATTTTCCGTCTTATTAGGAATTAGGGTTTTCGGTTGCGGAAATCAACGCCTGGTAAATTCTTTCTTCGTGTAAAAATTTACTTGTTCTTAATTTGATCATCTGAAAAGACTTTTACCTCTGGTTTACTTGTAGAATTTATTTCTAACTTTTCCCCTGCCTTTCCTATAAGCCGACTCACCGCATTATATTATTATTTTATTCTAATTATCATTTTAATTATTTAAACAATTCATTTTAATTAAAAATACCAAGAATTTCGCCCCTTCATTTTAAAATTCAGTTTTAATTATTTTTTCATAATTTTTTCCATTTTTTAAAAATATAATATTTTTTTTACCAAAAATTCATGTTTTACCCCGCGTTTGTTAAGGCTTAATCGTGCCTAAATTCTTCGTTTAGTGATCTTTTTAGGATTAGATTCCTTCATACATTTATCTTTACTAATTTTTTCCTTAATCCTTTTTACTATAATTAGTAAGTATATTTTATGCTAACTACCAGCCTTAATCTCTTAATTAAGGATTTTACCATAAATTTAACTTTCTATATTTCTCTTGATTTATGAATCAATTAGCTAGTAATTATCGAATCATTCTCTTACCAATGGTTGATAATTTTATAATTTATAGTATATTATTATCTTACAAACTTTTATACCGACATTGTCATTTTATATCCTATGTAAAATATTAAAAATGTTTACACCATAAAGTTACTTTATGGTTCTGGAATGCTTTTTAAACATTCCTTCATGTTATTTTCCTCTAAAATAATTTATTAAATTCTTATAATTAAAGATAATACTCCCATAATTTTCTCATAATCTTTCATGATCTTTCGTATTTATCATAATGTTTTTAGACCTGTTGTTATCACCATTATTGCATTTTTAGTCATTCGTTCATCCGATTTTTTCGTAACTTTTTCGACAATTTACTCAACAATTATAACAATTTTATATAATAGTTTTAAACTCATGAATTTGCTTCATCAAAATATTCATTAATTTCTTTTATCTCAAGAATTCCAGATTTGCTAAAATCCGGGTATTACAACCTACGTCCAGTCCCAGACTCTCTGGGTTTTTCTACTATCACTCAAATCAAATACACACTCTGTATTCGAAAGTTATCCTCTTTCTAGGATACACTCCCCCTTACAAGTTGTAATATGATAACCCAACCTCAAAGCCTCACAACTTTGAGATTCTTACAAAGAATGATTTACAGAAATGAACTCTGTCAAAGAGTGAATAGATATAAGCACTGAAGTATAATGTATCAAAGATACAAATGAAAATAATACAGCAGTAAAAGACTGATGTTCTTGTGTGCGTTTTCTGTATATGTCTTGTATCTTTTCAGTCTTCAAATCTTCAAGTATTTAAACTGGTTTGAAGCTTGTGACCGTTATAGATCCGTTCAGACTTGGATCAATTCGAAATTCTAGCTGTTGGGTCCTTAGTTGCTGAGTATAGCTGTTGAGAGAACTTCAGAATTGAATATTTGAATGTTGGCTCCAAAATAGTATTTCCCATGCTGTTATGTTTAGTGGAGAACATTGTATAATGTTGTCTAGCTGCTTTAGATGATGGATGCTAGCTTTCTGTCTTGGAGAATGGTTGTGTAACTTTCCAGGTTGTACTCCATTTGCTTTCAATGAGAGATATAATAAAATATTGCAAGTTGTCAAAGTAGTTGATTTAATGTTTATCAAAACAAACTTTGATCTTCTGAAATCTCATGAGCAAACTGGTTAAATCTGGTTAGGAATAATGATATGATACATATATAAATCATAGACAACCATTTTGCAGAATCAAGCCAAAGAATAAATCAAACTGAACAAAAATATGCTCAGATGCGTCAGTCACTCTGTTTGACAAAACCTTGAGGTTTTATCAGAAACCTCGAGTTTTGGACTGTAGCATGTAAAGTTGATTTAATTCCAAAACATCAAACCTGGAGGTTTCTATTCAAAACTGGAGGTTTTCATAACAGCAAAAAGTGTCGACCTTTCTGTTTGACAAAAACTCGAGGTTTTATCAGAAACCTCGAGGTTTCATTTGAATATGAAAATCGCGCCAAATGCAAACCTGGAGGTTTCCTGGGAAACCTGGAGGTTTCCAAAAACAGTGAAAGACGTTTGCTCTCTGGATGCCAAAACCTCGAGGTTTCGCACCAAAACTCGAGGTTTCACTCAAACGTGGAAATTCTGGGTTTTCTCTAAAAACAGAAACCTGGAGGTTTGAAGTAAAACTGGAGGTTTCCAAAATTGTGAAAGTGCATATGCTCTCTGCCTGGACAAACCTCGAGATTTGTCCTCAAACCTCGAGTTTTCACAATTTTGAGAAAACTGGACTAGACTCAAACCTGGAGGTTTTTCACAAAAAACTGGAGGTTTTGAAAAACGCTAAAACTTGGGTTTTCCGCGAGTCAAAACCTCGAGGTTTCACAAAACTTGTGAAACCCGGAATTTTCATGTTAAAACAGAACCTTGAGGTTTTAGACAAAAACTTGAGGTTTTCAAGTGTTCAAAACTTAGGAGACTCTCAGTAAGTCCAAACCTCGAGGTTTGAACAAAACCTCGAGTTTTCTATTTTCCGTAAAATGTTGAGAACTCTCGTGTGATGAAACCTTGAGGTTTCTCTGAAAACCTCGAGTTTTGCTCTGTCCAGAAACCTTGAGTTCTTCTCTGTAAGGCCAAACCTCGAGGTTTCTGTGCAAACCTCGAGTTTTGCTCTTACAGTGAGTTTTACAATATTAAGAGCAAAACTTCATGCTTTGTTTACAATTATTGGAGATCATCAAAACCCTTAGAGAACTAACACGGATGGTCGTTAGGCCTAGGTACCAAATCCCAAACTTGATTTATATCAAATTGATGTGACTCCTCCGCATTGAAATCACCTAATCATTGTCTGAAAGGGCTTAATAAATTTTAGAGGGTTCAATCTCTGATATAAAGGCAGAGAAAGTCACTTCATTCAAAGTACTATTTCTGGTCCTTACACCTTGATTTACATCACCTATCACTTGGTCCAAAGGATGATTCCTAATGAACCTTCAAGCTCTAGCTCTGAGATTGATCGGGGTTTTCTAAAATATTTTGAGGATGAGCCTCGAAAACATTTTCAGGATTTTCAATAGAGGCAGGAGTAGTTTTAGAAAAGAATTGATTTTTGAAAACATTTTCCTCATCATCATCCAAGGATTTTTCAGCTTTGGATTCACAGAATACAACATGCATAGACTCTTCAACAATACGAGTACGAGTATTAAAGACTCTATAAGCTTTACTTCTATTTGAATAACCCAAAAATATACCTTCATTCGCTTTAGGATCGAACTTTCCCAAATTATCCTTACCATTATTGTGGATGAAGCACTTACAGCCGAAGACATGCAGATGAGCCAAATTGGGTTTTCTTCCTTTGTACAGCTCATAGGGAGTTTTATTCAACTTCTTCCGGAGGTATGCCCGATTTGAGATGTAGCAAGCCGTACTCATTGTATCAGCCCAGAATACTTGGGAAGTATTGTTTTCATTTAGCATAGCTCTCACCATATCGATGAGGACTCAATTCTTTCTTTCCACAACACCATTTTGTTGAGGAGTCCTCGGGGCTGAGAAGTTGTGATCAATTCCCATGCTGTCACAGAACTCTGCAAATGCATGATTTTTGAATTATCCTCCATGATCAGTTTGAATTCCTGAAATAGATAAACCTTTCTCGTTTTGGACCTTCTTGGCAAAACAACAAATTGATCAAATGTTTCATCTTTAGAGGATAAGAATACAGTCCAAGCAAATCTAGAGAAATCATTAACTTTGACCAAAGTATAAAGATTGCTACCAAGACTTTTTACTCTAGCTGGTCTAACTAGATCCATGTGAAGTAGTTGGAGAGGTCTATTAGTTGAAATTTCATTTTTAGATTTGAAAGATGACTTGGTTTGTTTCCCTTTTTGACAAGCATCACAAATCATGTCATTTTTAAAACTAAGTTTTGGTAAACCAATGACTAATTCCTTTCTCAGCAACTTGTCAAGTTGAAATATATTGACATGAGCTAAACGCTTGTGCCATAGCCAACTTTCTTCCAAGTTACTAATAAAGCAGTTTTCAGAAGTAATTCCATTGTAATTACTAGAGAGGTTTAAGGTGTAACAGTTACGTTCTCTAGGAGCCCTGAATAAAGCTTTTGATTTGATATTTACTAGGGGTAGATCATTCTTGCTCATAATTAAGCATTCCTCAAAGTCGAACATAACCAAGTTACCTTTGTCTGTGCTTTGGCTCACACTGAGGAGATTGTGACAAAGGCCTTCTACAAGGTAGACTTCCTTAATTTGAGGTCCATCGTTGTTGCCAACTTCACCAATTCTAACAATCCTTCCGGATTGATTTCCAGCAAAGGTCACCTTACCACCATCCTTGGTCTTGAGAGTAGCAAATTTAGTATGATCTCCCGTCAGGTGTCTAGAGCATCCACTGTCAATATACCATTTGTTGGATTTAGATGCTCTTGGACAAACCTGCAAATCACAAAAGATCAGGTTTTAGGTACCCATATTTTCTTGGGTCCTTTGGGGTTAGTTTGTGTCTTAAGAACCTTGTAAGACCCCTTAGGCACCCATTGATAATTACCTACAGGTTTACTCTTTCTTTCCTTTTTATGAAAACAAGAAGAAGTAGTATGACCTTTTCGATTACAATAATTGCAATGAGCAAAAGGATTTGAAAAATGAATGGATTTTCTAAAATAGTTCATATAGAATTTTTCTCCAAATTTCTTTTTACCCTTCTTTTTATCAAGATCAGGTTTGTAACCAATTCCTGATCTGTCATTTGTAAATCTTTGTTGTTTCAAAATGACATTGAGCATTTCACTACCTTTAGTGAATTTCTCAAGTGCTTTTGTAAGATACACATTTTTCTTTTGCAAATCAGGACAATCTTCACAAATGTCATTTTCCGGAGAAAGATTTTTAACTTGCATTTCAAGAGTAATATTTTTATTTTTCAAAGCAACGTATTTCTTAGCAAGTTTTTCAAACTCGATGTAATATCTTGATAATTATTTATCTCGAATATTATATTTCGATAAATAATACCTATTGAAAATAGGTGAATATGTAGTTTCAAATGATAAGTAATAATTATCTTATTTTCTAAGGTAATTACTATGGAAATTAGGAGAGATAAAGAGCTAAAATGTATTTTTAGAGCATTAAATGGCCTGAAAATATTATGATAAATCCCAAGAGGCAATAAAATATTTATTAAAAATTAGAAAGTATGTTGTCTCTAATTTTAGGAATTTATGGGAATATTTTCCTTGGAAAATAATGAGGCAAGATTTAATATTATTTTGGGGATCATAATTGACCCCATGATTTTTAATATTTTACATGGGATATAAAATACCAATGTAAGTAAAATAATGTGAGATAATGATTTATCCTAATTAAGAAAATTATCAAAAATTAGTAAGTGGCTAATCCGGTAATTAATGGGATAATTAAGGTATAAAGTAAATGAATTAAAAATAATTTAAATAATTATTTTTAATTGAGAAATTGAAATTATTAAAAAAAAAAAAATAAAAAAATAAAAAAATATTAATAAAATATTTTATGCTTAGGAAAAAAAAAAAAAAAAAAAGAATATCATGATATTTTTGTAAAATTGTATTATTATATAATATAGTGAATAGTAATGGAATAAATAGGAAACGGATCCTATCTAGAGAACCAGGAATAGGAATTCCAAAGTCAAGGTAAAATATTGATCAGTGAGTTTTTACCTTCAAGTGACCTCTTCGGAAGTTAATTCCGAGGTGATTAGCGCATTTGCCTAATAAGACGAAATAGGGAAAAATGCGATATTCACATTTTGATTTGAAGAAAATAAATTATAAGTCAACATCCGGAGATGAGTTTATAATTATATGGACATATTTGGAATCGTTGAATTATTATCCGTGAGATTGATGATTCCGAAAGCAATTTCCGACACCGGACGTGTTCGGACACGTTTTCGAGAAAACTTCAACTGGTCGTTGGAACCCCTTGTAAGGGACCGAAATCTAAGTTAAATTAGATATTATTGATGAGGAAGAGAAGATCTTCAAAGTTATGAATTCAGAATTGTGAGATTTTCCAAGATTACGCGTTTCAGACACCGGACTGAAACTTTATCTAATACGCTCGTATGTCACCATCAAGATGACATCATTTTGTTGACTATTGGGGAGGGGAGGTCTGCACAAGAAATGGAGGGCCAAGAGTGTTTTTGTCCTCAAAAATGCGATCCTACGGTCCATATTCGTCAAGACCGAAGTTCGAATTATTTACCGTTCGCCATCCGTCTCTTCTATAAATACCAAGCTCCTCTTCTTCATTTCTCACACCAAAATCTGCCTCTTAGAGAGAAGTTAGAGAGAGAAGCCGGAGAAAGTCCGAGCAAAGTCCGGGTAAGTTCTTCGGTCCCCGGTCTTTAGTTTCGGTAGTTCTTTCGGTAGATATAGTAGGAATGCTAGATTTATCTTTAATTTTTCAAGATAGTCTAGATATCATATTTAGGGGTAAATATGATATATATTTCGAAAATATGATGAGGGAAAAGATCTGTCAAAATTTGGAGAGATAGATAAAACAAATAAGCTCGCGAAATTCCGCCGATTAGGGGTTCAAGGGCAAAATGGTAATTTGTACCTAAAATGCCTTTTATAGTGCTAAAAGTTGTTAAATATTATCCTTATAGGATATCCGAGTTATAATCGAACCGTTGTCAAGCCGCCATTTGTTGTGCCGCCGTGCATTTTTTCACCCGCCGTCAAAATTACCGTTTTCCGTAAACGTCCGTAGTCGACAACGAAGGTACGTTCGCACCGTAACACTAACTCGATGGTTATTGTATGCATATATGTATTTTCCTCCGTCATGCTGTATTTTCTATGTTGTGCCTTAACCTTACATCCGATCGTATTGTTATTGCCGCCCATATCCGATTATGTCCAATGTCCGTTGTGCCTTAACCTTACATCCGATCGTATTGTTATTGCCGTGCATATCCGATCATGTACATTTCTCCTTGTGCCTTAACCTTACATCCGATCGTATTGTTATTGCCATATATATCTGATTATGTATACCCTACTTTGAACGTAGTAAGTGTCGTCAAAATTCCATGAATATATGTAGTACTTATATGATGTATGTAAACATGAGGTTAACCGTTACCTGGGGTCCGGTGCATTGGACCTCAGCTCTTAACATAGCGTCAGTTCGGAGGACCAAGGACCGAGGAGAAAGGCAAAGCAGCCGCATAAAGACCCTACGAAGACTTCTTATGTTTTTGTAGTTACACGACGTTAGACGTCCGAAAACAATGTCCGTTATTGTAATCGCCCGGACTTACGGCATTTGAAATATATGTATCAGTTACTCAATCGCTCCGATGCTCTACTCTGATGAAAAAAAAAATATACTGCTTTTGAAAAGTCGGGATGTTACATTTTTGGTATCAGAGCTGGTTAAGTTAACCATGATCGGGGGTTCTCACAGTGTGATCTGTGGCGAAGCATTGGCTCTTACCCCGAGCATGGCCGTGGAATTGGTTGCATGACGATGCGGCTGCGTAAAACTAGCGGCCGAGGTATCTTTTGTCGTCACGGCACGTGGTTGCTAAGGAGACATTTTTGGTATCGAGCGGTTGTCCCGGCATAGATCTCGACTAAGTTATTCCAAAAACCTTTTGGTGCCGAAGGGGCTAGTCTATGTGGATCGCCCAATCGGTCACCCTAGCACGCGAGGCTCCCATGATAGACACCTACCCGGCCAAATTGGTTGAGTAACGGAGTTAGGCTCTACGCCTTTTTAAAGAGCATGTTTTGAAAATGAGTACTAATATAGCCCAAGGTCGGTGTACCGCCGGGACCGGTATACCATTTCGAACCGTGTACCACCTACGTCGGTGCATCATTCTAACCCGAGAATCGCAAATCCATCGTTCATATTCATATTTGATATCAGACTCTGATAATTCTGATAATCGTTAGTTTGTACTCGGACGACTATTCGTCCTAGCGCAGAGCTTATATGTGGAGCCGGGCCACGCGGATGAAACTCCGAGACCAACAAAGATAGGTACATGCAGCATTTGACTCATGTAGAGGAACTCCCGATACGAAATTCCGTACCCGTTTCGAGTGGCATCGAATCAACGAAACCCCGAATGAGGGAAATATTGCGGGTGTCTCGTTCGTTTGTAGTATGTACAAGTGTGAATGTTAAGTGCGAGTGTAGTGTAGACATTAGTACGTGATATACTAAACATTGTTTTCTTAAAATCTAACGTTTTCTCACACGAAGGGGAAAAGAACGAATATGGCGAATTTAAGAGGAGCCGGAACCCCCGGTGAGGCCGGGCGGGGGCCGTGGTGGAGGACGGGGTAGACAACCTCGGGTGGATCCAATACCAAACCAACCGTAACGTAATGAGATACGGAGATGAGAGGAACCGACACGAACCGAGGGCTCTTGTTGAGGAACCGTTGGAAGAAAGGCGGGAAAGACAAGCCGAGAGACAAAGAGAGGATCGAAATGCCGAGGAAGAGGAAGAAAGTGAGCAAAGTGACGAGCACATCGAGGAATCTCGACAGTCACAATCACCTCCTCGACGAGGAAGAGTAGGGGAGACCACACAACACTGGGTCACGCAGTTTTGCAAGCTCAAACCAACCGCTTTTCATGGGAAGAACGATTTGGCTGAGGATTGGCTGATGAGTCTAGACAAAATATTTGAAGTTATGGAATGCCCGGAAATCGAAAAGCCCAACTTGCCATTTATAAACTCGAGGGAGATGCGCATAGATGGTGGAAAAGCGTAGCTACAACGTTGCGAACACGTTATTGCCCTGTCACTTGGGAGAAGTTCCTAGAAAAATTCAACGAACGCATTTTGCCTCCCTCAACTCAAGTAATCAAGGAGGAGGAGTTTCTCCATATCAAACAAGGCCATGAGGAATCCTTTGACAATTACTTTGCCCGGTTCACCAACTGTCGCGATATTCGTCATACCTAAGGAGTATCGACAACGAAAGCCGGAAGGCGAATAGGTTGATTTACGGAGTTAAAGTTCGACATAAGGGAGAGCCGGTATCTCGAGATCCCGAAATGGCTCAAGCCGTGGAGTCTTGCCGACCGATTGAGCGGAACTTGAAGGAATTACGGAGGGCTAGACCTTCCAACAAAGAGCAAGACGGGTCGTAGCGAGGTCAATCGTGAAAATTCCTCGCGGAAGAGAGGGCACCATGGAGTGACTACCAAAGAGAAAGTAAGAGGCCACTTCAGACCGGGCAAGCAAGACAACCCCTGGAATGTCGGGACCCCGATCGTGTCCAAAATGTGTGAGGTATCATCCTCAAAGTACTAACCGCGATGGGAAGCCGATATGCTTTAAGTGTCAAAAGCCCGGACACATTAGTACGCACCGGTCCGGAGAAAACCGCAGTGTCAAGATCACGTAACCCGTGCCGAGTGTACACTAACATGTACCGAGGACGGGGGACTTCCGGAGATGGTCCAAGGTACTATCTCTTTTCAAAGGAATATTCTCTAGACGGTATATGACGTAGGTATTAGCCGTACGATTACGTGAATTACCTCTGTGACGTGTTCTATGTTTCTTAATTGTTACTTTCCGACCGCGATGTGTCATTGAGTAGGAGGTATCTTGTGTTGTCATGGTGTATGGGCGCCATGGAAACATTTAAGGTATCTTGTGTTACCATGGTGTATGGGCGCCATGGAGACATTTTGATATCTGGTGTCAACCGCGGTATATGGGTGCCACGGGAAATACTATATATCAAAGTACAAAATGACAAGATCTTGATTGGTCAAACCCGAGCGAATTCTCGATCATCGAGCGAAGCGGCCAACATATAGAGAAAAATTTCGAGCGATTAGTCCGAAGGTTAGTCCGTACAAAGTCTAAATTATTATAGAGCAAATTTCGAGGGCGAAATTTTGTTTAACGGGGGAGAAATGTAATACCTAGGATAATTATTTATCCGGAATATTATATTTCGATAAATAATACCTATTGAAAATAGGTGAATATGTAGTTTCAAATGATAAGTAATAATTATCTTATTTTCTAAGGTAATTACTATGGAAATTAGGAGAGATAAAGAGCTAAAATGTATTTTTAGAGCATTAAATGGCCTGAAAATATTATGATAAATCCCAAGAGGCAATAAAATATTTATTAAAAATTAGAAAGTATGTTGTCTCTAATTTTAGGAATTTATGGGAATATTTTCCTTGGAAAATAACGAGGCAAGATTTAATATTATTTTGGGGATCATAATTGACCCCATGATTTTTAATATTTTACATGGGATATAAAATACCAATGTAAGTAAAATAATTGTGAGATAATGATTTATCCTAATTAAGAAAATTATCAAAAATTAGTAAGTGGCTAATCTGGTAATTAATGGGATAATTAAGGTATAAAGTAAATGAATTAAAAATAATTTAAATAATTATTTTTAATTGGAGAAATTCGAAATTATTAAAAAAATAAAAATAAAAAAAATAAAAAATATTAATAAAATATTTTATGCTTAGAAAAAAAAAAAAAAAAAAAGGAAAAAAAGAATATCATGATATTTTTGTAAAATTGTATTATTATATAATATAGTGAATAGTAATGGAATAAATAGGAAACGGATCCTATCTAGAGAACCAGGAATAGGAATTCCAAAGTCAAGGTAAAATATTGATCAGTGAGTTTTTACCTTCAAGTGACCTCTTCCCGGAAGTTAATTCCGAGGAATCTGGTGAGCGCATTTGCCTAATAAGACGAAATAGGGAAAAATGCAGATATTCACATTTTGATTTGAAGAAAATAAATTATAAGTCAACATCCGGAGATGAGTTTATAATTATATGGACATATTTGGAATCGTGAATTATTATCCGAGATTGATGATTCCGAAAGCAATTTCCGACACCGGACGTGTTCGGACACGCTTTTTTCGAGAAAACTTCAACTGGCCGTTGGAACCCCGTAAGGGACCGAAATCTAAGTTAAATTAGATATTATTGATGAGGAAGAGAAGATCTTCAAAGTTATGAATTCAGAATTGTGAGATTTTCCAAGATTACGCGTTTTAACCTGGACCGAAACTTTATCGCACGCTCGATGTCACCATCAAGATGACATCATTTTGTTGACTATTGGGGAGGGGGAGGTCTGCACAAGAAATGGAGGGCCAAGAGTGTTTTGTCCTCAAAAATGCGATCCTACGGTCCCATATTCGTCAAGACTCGAAGTTCGAATTATTTACCGTTCCGCCATCCGTCTCTTCTATAAATACCAAGCTCCTCTTCTTCATTTCTCACACCAAAAATCTGCCTCTTAGAGAGAAGTTAGAGAGAGAAGCTCTGGAGAAAGTCGAGCAAAGTCTCGGGTAAGTTCTTCGGTCCCCGGTCTTTAGTTTGGTAGTTCTTTTCGGTAGATATAGTAGGAATACTAGATTTATCTTTAATTTTTCAAGATAGTCTAGATATCATATTTAGGGGTAAATATGATATATATTTCGAAAATATGATGAGGGAAAAGATCATCAAAATTCGGAGAGATAGAGCGAAAACAAATGGCTTCTGGCGAAATTCCGCCGATTAGGGGTTCAAGGGCAAAATGGTAATTTGTACCTAAAATGCCTTTTATAGTGCTAAAAGTTGTTAAATATTATCCTTATAGGATATCTCGTTATAATCGAACCGTTGTCGAGCCGCCATTTGTTGTGCCGCTGTCGTACCATTTTTTCACCCGTGATCAAAATTACCGTTTTCCGTAAAGCGTCACCGTAGTCGACAACGAAGGTACGTTCGCGTCTCGTAACACTAACTCGATGGTTATTGTATGCATATATGTATTTTCCCTTTGTCATGCTGTATTTTCTATGTTGTGCCTTAACCTTACATCTTTGTATTGTTATTCCGTCCCCATATCCGATTATGTCCAATGTCCGTTGTGCCTTAACCTTACATCCGATGTATTGTTATTGCCGTGCATATCGATCATGTACATTTCTCCTTGTGCCTTAACCTTACATCCGATCGTATTGTTATTGCCATATATATCGATTATGTATACCCTACTTTGAACGTAGTAACTTGTCGTCAAAATTCCATGAATATATGTAGTACTTATATGATGTATGTAAACATGAGGTTAAGTTACCGGGGTCCGTGCATTGGACCTCGCTCTTAACATAGCGTCGGTTCGGAGGACCGAGGACCGAGGAGAAAGGCAAGCAGGCGCATAAAGACCTACTGAAGACTTCTTATGTTTTTGTAGTTACACCGACGTTAGACGTCCAAAACAATGTCCTGTTATTGTAATCACGGACTTACGGCATTTGAAATATATGTATCAGTTACTCAATCGCTCCGATGCTCTACTCTGATGAAAAAAAAAAATATACTGCTTTTGAAAAGTCGGGATGTTACACTCAGATTGCACAAGATTATATTCAGCAATTAGTTCATCATAGGATGTTGTGAATCATATACCTCATTGGCTTTTTCGGATTGTTCTTCTTCTTGAGCCACGAGGCAAATGTTAGCTCTATCCTCATCTTTAACTTCATCTTCATTGGATGAGATGTCTCCCTATATAGCTGACACATAAGCTTTCTTATTGAATTTGTTGAATCTTTTCTTGTCTTTATCCTTGTTCTTCAGCTGGGGGCATTCAGACTTAGTGTGGCCAGGTTTTTCACATTTGTAGCAAATGATTGGCTTCTTTGCCTCAAAGCTGGAGCTACCTTTGTGAAACTTCTTGGTCCTTCTTGTAGAATCTCTTGAATATGCGGACCATCATATACCCAGCTTTCCATCTTCTTCTTCTTCTTCTTCATCATCTGACTCCTTAGCTTCTTTGATAGCTTTAAGAGCAACACCTTTGCTCTTGCTAGTGGTCTCATCAAGTCCTTTTTTGAACTTGAGCTTGGCTTCTTATTTAGAAAGACTACCAAAGAGGGCTGCCTCTGATCCCATTGATTCACCAAGAGCTTCTCCAATCGCGGTGACTTTAGCTTCCTATTCCTTGTTGAGGATATTGAGAATTTTCCTCACTTAGACAAGTTGCTCATATTCTTTTCCCAATGCAGCAATCTGGTTGATCAGATGGGTGAATCTTAATTGAAATTCGCTGATGGATTCACCAGGCTTCATGCAAAAAAGATCGTATTCTGTTATGAGAGTGTTGATCCTATTCTATTTTACTCCAACAGTGCCTTCATGAGCTATCTCAAGAGCATCCCACATAGCCTTAGCAGTTGGTAGTGTGCAAATACGAAAGTACTCTTGTTGACTTAAAGCGCTTTGCAACATGAGGATAGCTTTACTGTTGAGTGTGTATTTCTCCTGTCATTTTCATCATAGGCCTCTTTAGGCTTTGGAACTCTGAGGCCATTTTCAAGAACAGTTGGATTGTAGTCTCGAATCTGGAACACTCTCCATAGGTAATATTCAGAAACCATGACAAAGACTCTGAATTTGGCTTTCCATAAAGAATAATGCTCTCCACTGAATCCTGGTGGTCTGTTGATCTAAGCTCTGTCAGGTAGAATACCATCCATACTGATCCTTCTCTAGGTGTTAAGCTCTTTAGAGAAGACCCTGCTCTGATACCAAGTGAAAGACGAAATATCACCAAGAGGGGGGTGAATTGGGGATATAAAATTTTCTCCATAAAATGCTCTGTTAGCCGGATACGAAACAGGGATGAACATAGTAAGGGTAAGAGAGATTGAACACAATGGATTTATACTGGTTCGGTCCAAATCTTTGATCTACGTCCAGTCCCCGGACTCTCCGGGATTTCACTAACTCAAATGATTACACACTCTGCAACTCACAGAGTAATTCTCTCGCTAAAACTTACTCCCTCTTACAAGTTGTAATCAAATAAAACAATCCCAAAGTCCCAATACTTTGAGATTCTTACAAAGAGGATAATCAATAAAGAACTCTCTAAAAGAGCAGATTAATAATAACTGAAGATTGATATATCCGAAGATATTAATTCTTAGAGTAGAAACAATAAATGCTCTTAATCACTAATTGAATGCACAAAGTTTCGGTGGTTGA
Source organism: Acacia melanoxylon (assembly GCA_019022615.1). NCBI lineage: Eukaryota > Viridiplantae > Streptophyta > Magnoliopsida > Fabales > Fabaceae > Acacia > Acacia melanoxylon. Next base: position 5,020,524 of record JAFJYJ010000010.1, read on the forward strand.
AGACTTGAATGCTTCTGGATTTTATAGATGCTTGTAATTAATGACTGTTGAAGAGAGATTGATGAGCCGTTGAGATTAATAAATATATCCGTTGAGTTGGGCTTCGCTTCGTCTCTTCGTACTTCCGAAATTAGCCGTTATTCTCCGTTGACATTCTTTGTTTGATTTGTCCATTGAGACTCAGGTAGAATGTTGTCTGGGAATGTTTGAAATACTTTATGCTTGCTCAGACGCTCATTTTCCACTTTCATGTTTCATCTCTAGTTCAACATTAAATGCGTATGACAATATTTTGCTTTATAATAATTTGAAATCTAAAAACTTGTTAATCATATCTGAAACTCATAAGCAAACTAATTAAACTTGGTTAGGAATAATAATATTCAATAATAAGAAGTGCCCAAAGATTAACCAAGAAGATGCAGATTACGAGAATGAAGATTTTTGAGTTCTGATACAGGTAACTCGAGTTACATGGAATAACTTGAGTTATAGTTGTAGTGATTAAAAAGGCAAAGAAGAATTATGAGATAACATAACTCGAGTTATTCACCATGACTCGAGTTATCTCAGCAAACTTCTAGACAAAGAGCAAAGTGAAATAATATGACTCGAGTTAATCATGGTAACTCGAGTTAACTATGTAATTTTATTTCACACAGAATCGACTGGCATATGGATGATTTGAGTTAGATAGAATGACTCAAGTCATATCATCATTTTTATATCAGATGAAGTTTCTCTATTTAGCTCATGACTTGAGTTATGTTTAGTGACTCGAGTCATATCAGTTCTTCAAAAAGCTGATATCGAGAATGCCTTTAGAGAAAGGAAAGTACAGATCATGACTCGAGTTGTTAAGTGACAACTTGAGTTATGTTCTTTGCAAAAATGACTTTTCTCAAAAGTATGACTTGAGTTATGTTTGTTAACTCGAGTTACTAAGTTTTAAAAACATTTTTCAAAGACTTATGGATACTTTGACCTGAAGTCAAGGTTTTATAACTTAAACCATAAATTATTACAATTGTTAGACATAATCAAAACATATAGAGCAAGAATTGTTGTGGTTGCCGTGGGTGGGGTGTGGGCTTGTCTATGCTAAATTTTGTTGATAATTTTTGGTGTATTGGGGCCTTGTGTGGATGTTTGGGAGTTTATGATTTCTAGTCTTTGAATTAAGATGCTTGCTTATTGAGTTATTTTAAATGTCTTTAAGGTGTTTGATGAATTGTGTGAAAGAATAATGAGGCTTGAAAGTTTTGTTTAGCTAACGCTTAAGGGATGTAAGTTCATTTAAATGTGCATTTTATTTAAATTTTTATTGTTACAAGAGAAGAGCAATGGAGAAAGTTGGAAAGGAGGGAGTCATTATTGTTGCTATAAGCAACTTTGCCCTTTTTTCTTGAAAACCTGTTCTTTTCAACTCTTGTGTTTCTACATTTTCATTTGTTGGTTATGATTAGTTTTGATGATGTCTTATATACATGCCATTCTTAAGAGCAAAAAGCTTGCATACTACATTTATCTTATACTTTGACTAATTCTTAGATTTAATGTAGATGTGAAGGTTAAATACTGAACAATGGAGATTCGAGATGGAGGAACTTGATGAATGAAATGAAAATATCATCATACAAGTTTCAAGATTGATTTTGGAAGTCTTCATGATCAAATGGAAGTTGAAATGGCTTAATTCGGAGTTAAAATAAGCTATATTTGAGTTCCTGAAGGCTTGCTCGAGCACAACAGAATTCAAGCTCGAGCATGGTGCATTTTCACTCAAAATCCGCTCTTGCTCGAGCAACAACGTTCTTCAGCTTCCTCTGCTCAGCTCTGTTTCTGGCAACCTTCGGTAATTCGACGATATCTCCCAAACCAGGTATCGGATTGACGTGAAACCAGTGGCATAATCACCGTCACAATCAGGACCAAGCTTCGGTATTTTGAGCATATCTCACAAACAAAAAATCCGATTGAGATGAAATTGGTGCCATTTGAAACTAGACTCACATACCTTTCCAAAAACATCAAAATCACAAAAAACAAGTTTAATTGAAGGAGATGTGATGTTTTGAAGTTGATGGTTTGTTAAGGACGCTGCAAAAAACATTGATCAAGAACAACCTCCAATCATCTGATGATAATGGACGAAATAGAACGAGTTTAGAGCTAATTCTTCTTGCATTGGAAAGAGGACTTGAAGAACTTTCTAAGCATGGGTGGTTTGCCAAAATTGAAGCCATATCAAAGATGCTACGCTCATTGGAAATTGACTATTTTGCTGCCAATATTCTTGTTTCTTGAAAGTCTCTAGATTCTAAAAGTTGAGCTTTGCACTGGAGAGTATTATGCTTATCAGAAGCCTCAAAGAACTTAATGCTTCAAGCATAACTTAATAGCTTAACAAGGCATGCTAGAGCAGAATAGTTGGGTTGCCCGAGCCACATCGAGGTCAGAATAGAATATTGCAAGATTGAGCAACCATTCTCAAGCAGAACATTGGCTTTGCCCAAGCATCGTCAAGTCAGAAACAAAATGAATAAAGCTGAGCAATCATGCTTGAGCAGGAGAAAATCCTTGCCGAGCAACATTAAGGCAGAAGCGAGAAAATGAAGACAAAGAGTCTTACTCGAGCAGTCAAAAAGGTTTGCCCGAGCATCATGCTCGAGTAAAGACAAATACTTGCTCAAGTAGCATTCCCCAATCACATTCTCCATCTATACATCAAACTTGCCCGAGCATGAAATTTTTCATGCTCGAGCACCATGCTCGAGCAAGAGAAAAAGCTTGCCCGAGCAGCATGGCTGGTCTTTCAGTTCTCACCTCTGTCTATGCCTTGCCCGAGCAAGAATGATGGCTTGCTCGAGCAACAGCGAGTATAAGCCTTTTTCATTGCATAAAGAAAAGCTTGCCCAAGCATGAAAATTATCATGCTCGAGCACCATGCTCGAGCAGAAGAAATGCACTGCTCGAGCATCAGCGATGGAAACCAACTCTTATCTGCTGCAAGAGAAGCTTGCCCGAGCAAGCTTGATTTGTTGCTCGAGCAAAGAGTCCTGTTTTTCAAATCTCTGTCTGCGTAGACAATGAATCACTGTGTTTAGTCTCATTGTTTCATAACATTACTCATTATTAATCCTAATTGCTTTTAATCAGTTTGCTAATGAGTTTCAGATGATTTTATCATGGATTAACAACAAATTGGCATAAAGCAATTTGTGTGTCAGAGAAGCATTAAATGCAACAAAGGAAAGCTTTTGAGTCTAACGGATAGTTTCAACATTCCAACAAAAAGCTTGAATCTTGTCAACGGCCATTAATACAACACTCAAGACGAAGCATTAACGAAGTCAAAGATAAACATTTATGATTAAAGTTGGATTAGAGCTCAACGGTCAAAAAGCAACAAAAACTTCAACGGCCACTTCCAACTGATCTCCAATGGTCGAATGCTCGCAACGTTCTAAACACAATAACCTATAAATTACGAAGTCTTCAAACCGGAAGAAGTGACGACAATTGATGAAAGAATCGACAAAGCCAATGAAATGATTTTACTACTTCACCGTCGATAGTTCATACACTCTGTTTCTCAATGTTTATATAGTTTACAGTAGAGAGTGAGATGATCAATTATGTACTTCAATGATTATTATTCATCTACTCTGTGAGAGAGTCCAAATACTTATTTGATTATCTGTTTAATGATCAAATCTCAAGGTTGTGGAACCTTTGAGAGTGGGTGTACAGTTACAACTTGTAAGGGGGAGTGAGTCCAAGAGTGAGAGGATCATCCTTCGTTTACAGAGTGTGTAATTGTATCCTTACAGTGTGTAAGGGGAGTATCTCTGCAGTTGTAAAGGCTGCACAAGTGCCCGACTAAACTTGTGAGGTTGTAAAGGCTTCTCTCTTGTGCCCAGTTAAACAAGGAGATAGTGAATTGAAAATCTCAAGTGGAGCTTGGGGACTGGACGTAGGTCAAGGAAGGGCCGAACCAGTATAATTCACATTTTTCATATTCTCTTCCCTTATCTCTTATCTTTCCAGTATATGTTTATTTGAATATCAAACTGTTGATTTAGAAAACACGAAAAGATTTTCAAAGTGTCAAGTTTTTAATCTTCACCCAATTCACCCCTCCTCTTGGGTTTTGCCGGTTCTTCATCATTGAATTTTAGGAATAATGCTACTGATTATATGCCTTTGTTATGGTTTGTTGGTTATGTTTCAGTTTGTTCTAGTTTGTTTGTTTTTTTTAAACTTAACTAAAACTGGTTTGTTGATTATGTTCGTGTTTCTGTATGTTTTTTGTTTATGGCCTAAGTTTCCTTGAGGAATCTTTCTTTATCGTTGTTCTTCTTTACCGTCTTGCAACATTATTAGCCATATGATGAGAGATGCTAGAAAAAAGAATATATATAATTTTTTTAAAAAGAGTAAATACCCTTTTGGGTCCCCGACAAAAAATACGGACCCCAGGGACTAAAATGAAACTTTTTTATGGACTAAAAAGGGCTTTTTGGAAATTTGTGAGGGACCAAAAAGGTTCGTGTTTTTTTCCAAGGACCCAAAAGGGTATTTACTCAAAAAAAAATTAGACACTTACGGCGTCCTAAATATAAAATAGGGAAGCCATAAGTGGTACTTACGGCTTCCTTATTTTATATTTAGGACGCTCTAAATGGTACATACGGCGTCCTAAATTAAAATTTAGGACGCCGTAAGTACCACTTACGACCTTCCTTTTTTTGTGGGGACGCTGTAAGTATGACGTCCCCTAGATAGACGTCCCTAGAAAAAGGGACGTTAATTGGGCCAAATTTAGGACGTTAAAAACGTTTTTTTGTAGTAGTGTAAGGTTCCAAAAGGTAAGGTTCTTAGCTCAAGCTTTGTGATTTTAGTATAATTATTGGGTCATTTGTGTCTTGGAATTTTGAGGCATGGGGCCCTAAGGGGACATGTTTCCCAAGATCCTAAGAACATGATTCAAAATCGTCAAGGTCTTGAAGCAAACTCATGGTTGAAGATCTATGTGTTTATATGAAAAATAAGCCCTTGTTCTTGGTAAAATGTTGGTTTAATCCAGCAAATTATGAAGTACAATTAATTTCATGTTTTTAAGGTCACCAATGAGTTGAAAATGCAAAACATAGTGAAATCATGATGGGAAATAATTCTTGAAACCAAAGATCAAAATAGTGAAAGTCGGGAAAATTTCCAAATTTCAGTTTTCTAGAATCAGTCACCTTGTGGACGTTATTTTATGTAGAGAATGATCTTTAAAAATCTTGAAACTTTATAGGAGTAAATTAAACATCTAGGGATTTCTTTTGATATACAATGCGTGATCTTTAGATTCTGTACTAGGAGTTACAAATTTTTGAAGTTATCCACGTTTCTGAAAGTAAATATGAATAGCAGTTGTTATGCATAGATTTTGGCTAACCAAATGGTGTCTACAAATCCTGAAATTTTTCAGAGATATAGTAGACATAAACAAATTTATTTTTATGTATAACATGTAACTTTTAGAGTTTTGTACAAAAATATGTTAATATTTAATGATAATTCATGTTTCTAGACTTGAAATTGGAACAGTGGTTAAAAAAGTTAAAACTTGGAATGACTCAGGTATTTCAAGTTTTTGGGGGTTTTTTTCCATGAAAATAGACATGTCAAGGGTCATTTAGGATTTGGAAGCACATCATTTTTATTTTTGTACAATTAGTTATGATTTTTTAAAGTTACTGAAAAATCTAGGCAGAAATGCTGGAGTTTCGTTTTTAAGGAAAAGTAAGGGTAAATATGGAATAATTAATCCACCAAGGGTAAGAAGGTCAAAAGTGGTGAAAATATCTCTTTGGAAATCATTCCAAGCAATATAGTATTTATTATAATATCATATAAAGGAAATAATGTGGTAACAATATTATAAGATATCCGAGAAGTCGAGGATCGGTACCAAAAGGAAATTGTACCGCTAACTACGCGAAGAAAGGTATGGACGCATACTGTAATTTAAACTCTCTTGTGTCTTGTATTCCTATATATGATTGTTTGATTCATGATTGTTGAAGTCATGGGCAAGTCTGGGTTTTGGGCCATGCACCGTGACTGGCTAAGACTAGGTCTTAGGTCACCTGTGTGTTTACATTCAGTTAAATGTGGATTATAGTCATGATAATGCTGCATGTTAGTTTTCCTATTGCTAAGGATACATTTTCAGGACACGTAGCACTGGTGAGTGCAGCCACCGTTAACATTATTATATTTGTCGTGTGCTATGTATTGTGGTAACTGAATGTTATTTTCCATGATGTGAATATTTGTTATATATTGTCATTACTTGAACAAAAGGTTAATAGTTACTTGAGATTCAATCTGATTGAATCTCAAACTTAACCCTAGCTTCAGGCTCAGGAGGATCGAGAGTCAGAATAAAGGGTAAGCAACACAGGTGAAGATTCAGAAGGAGTTTTTAATCTTTTGGACTGTATTTATACTTATAGATGGTTAGTATCTAAATTCTCGAATAATTGTACCGATATTATACTTGACCGGATACACCGCATTTAGTTTGCAATTTATAGCCACGTATTATAGTTAATCATTCATATTACAGGCTCTATCACTCCACTCTGATGATATTTTTATATACTACAAATTTATATAAATAATAATTAAGTAGTCATGATTTAGGGGTGTTAATCTAAATTAGAGGTTGAGAATCAAAGCTATATAACAATTATTTTGTTGTCGACTGAAAAGAAGAGTAAAATTGTAGGGAAGGGGAGGGGAAATTTTTATGACTTTAACCACTCTTTCTTATTCTGTTGAATATTAATGCAAAAATTCACACATCACGACATTAGAAGGACTATGTCATAACTTATCAAAAGTCATTAGACATAAAATAAATCTTAACTTCTGAAAAGTTAGAAACACTCTTACTTCTTCTGTTGATCATTAATGCAAAAATTTGTATCTCAACATCGGAAAGGTTAAGTCCTAACTATCAAAAGATATAACTACCCTTACTTCTAGTCGTCAGTAACTTAATAAATTGCATCCCAACATAGGATAGTCTATTTTATCATATTTCATAATAAACCCCTCCCCCCTTTCCCGGGGTGTAATGTGAAGGATTCTTTTACTTCGATTGAAGACAAAATACCCCGTGCACAGACATGTGAAACTTTGATTCTAAATATATAGATAGTTAATATTAGACACTATAATTAATACCTCTAATCAGACATATGCCCAAACCTCTCAAAAGTTTTACCACTTTTACTTCTTTTATTGATCATTCATGCAAAATACAAATTTACATCTTGACATTGGAAAAACTAAGTTCTAACTTATCAAAAGTTAGACCATCCTTGCTTCTTTTAGTCATCATCGGTGAAATAAATTACATCCCAAAATTTGAAAGACTCATTGTATCATATTCCCTCCGGTGCTAATTATAAGACATATTTAACCGATTTTGGGGAGATTAAGGAGAGGAGTTAAATTAGTTAATTTTACTCATTTTCCTAAAATGCCATTATATAAATTTAAAATGACATAAGTAAAAGTGAATCAACAACCCCTGCTACATACCTCTCCTACCTATAATTTTTCTTTCCATACACTTTCTAATTGAAATAATGGTCATACTATATATACATATGTGTGTGTATATAGACACACACATATATATGTTTGTGTGTATATGTATCTACACATATATATATATATATATATATATATATCTGTACAAACACACACACACGTATAAACACACACCTGCACACTCACAGATATAGATATATAAGTATGTATTTGTCTATACACACACATACACTTATATATCTACACATATATATATTGACAGATACACACACATACATATATATATATATGTGTGTGTGTGTGTCTATATATATTTGTGTGTAGACATACACACACATATGTGTGTGTGTGTGTGTGTTATGTATGATGTATATATGTGAACCAAACACACTTGAAATAATAAAATAGGGGTATTTTAGTAAGAAATTGACAAAAATTAAAATGTTGTCCTATAATTAGGACCAAAACCAACTTCCAAAAGTTGTTTTATAATTAGGACCGGATGGAGTATTTCATAATTGGGTCCCTTTGTCACACCACGTGATGTGAGAGATTTTTTCACTTATATTCAAGACAAAATACCCCATCTGTTGTATGGACATGTGGAACTTAGATTGTAATTATATATAGATAGTTGCTATCAGAAAAAAATATAATTAAACACCCCTAATAAGACATAATATATACCCTAACTTCTCAAAAGCATAACCAATCTTACTTATTTTGTTGATCATTAAATCAAAAATTTACATCCTGACATTAAAAAAGCTAAATCCTTACCAAAAGTTAATAGATAGATCGATTTTGAAACACTGCTCTGCATCTACATATTAACATCAATTGACCGAGTGATTTTTTCCATATCATCACTTGGTTAAATAGTGGGTGTGGGGCAGGAAAAGGTTACTTTGGGTCAAGTGGTTTTATGGGTTTGACGTTTCTTTTTTCAATAGCATTTTCATTACTAATTGTATAACTTTAATAATTACGTTCAATTTGTATCCATTAACAGGGAAGCATGCTATGCCACTGCTACAATTGTGATTGAAGACAGATAAGCATTCTACTCCGATTGGGTGAAGTTGATCCGACTATCAGATCTTGTACTCTTCCTCTTAAATTAATTAAGTAAACATGTGAGTGTGATCAAGTTACTGCATTCAAGGATATCGAACCGCCAAGAGTAAAAGGTACTTCGTTGATGAGCAAGATGAACAGTAGTAAATGTATTCATTTGTATTTGTGAAATTAAAACAATGACCACTCTCGTTAACTGTAATCGAATCGGACTTTGTTACATGTTTATGATGTTGATCTGTACTCATGATTCACTTTGTTCGAGCAAAAAAAAAATGATTCACTTTGTTACAGTATTGTCCCGAATGTTGTTATCCTTCCAGTGTATGACGTGTCGGACATTGCTACAATAAGTAACCAGTAATCAAAATAGCTAATAGCGCCGTGTGGATTTTGTTATATTAAATAATATATTGGAAGGATTTGGATTGTTTTTGCCAGGTTTCGATTTGAAATTGAAATCGTGTTACATTTAAAGAAAGTTTATATATATATATTAAAAAATATATTGGGAGGATTTGGATTTAAAATTTGAAATTGAAATCTGAGAAATGAGTAGAGGAAAGGTATGGGAATTGAGAGAATCTTGGGAATAAAAGGTTTTAAAAGTTAAGTAAATTAATTAATAATTAATATATATATTTTACTCAACTGATCATACGTCCAAACCACCTTCTTTATTATCCAGGTAAAAAAAAAAAATTAACATTATCGTCAGAGTCTATTCCGACTAAGAGTAATTAATTACAAAAATCTTCATTGCACTTCTCTCGTTTTTTTTTTTTTTTTCCGAATCTAACTCAAAAAATTTCCTTTGGTTCTTTTTCCCTCCCTCCCTGCATGCCAAACAAGCCCTAAGAGATCTCACAGAGCAAAACCCAGCCCAAGAAAGCGCCAACCAAGCTTATATTTCCGTTCGTGGAAAAGCATTTTTTTCAACAGTAAATCACAATTTTCGGCCAATATCTACATATGGTTTTTGTTTTTCGTTAACATATCCTTTTATTATAGACAATCCTATCCGAAGGACTTTTAGGTACTGATTAAAAAGTAAAACTCACATTTTAAATATTCTTTACTGAGTTCATTAAATATTTAAATAGATAGACTTTGATATTTCAAATAGATTTAACTAAGACTATTATTATAAATAATAAATTGAAACATCTTTTTGTTTTTGCCAACTAAATTGAAAACTCTCTTTTATCTTGTAAAAAAAAATGGTTTGACGAGATAATTTTTTTTATTTGAATGGGTAAGACAAAAAATATTTGAAATATGAAGCCTTTTTAAAAAAGCTTATATGAGGACGTACAGATTAGCTGAAAAAACCGTTTAATCTTAATATCTTTATAATAGCAAAGATTACCATTTAAAGAATACCAAAAAAAAAAAAAAAAAAAGATTACCATTTAAATAACCCGATAAAGAATATTTAAAATGTTATATTCACTACAAAAAAACTTCGATTACCGACGGAATTACCCACAGAAAGAATTCGGTCGGAAATTACTCACGGAATTCCGTGGGTAATTAAAGATTCCGTCGGTAAAAATGCCGTGGGTAATATTTTTTTTCTACCCACGGAATTTTTAATTACCCATGAATTACCCACGGAATTCCGTGGGTAATTTCCGACGGAATTTTTTCCGTAGGCAATTCCGTCGGTAATCAGAGATTTTTTTTTTTTTGTAGTGATTTACGATTTAATCAACTATTTGTTGATATTGGCCCTAATATTCTGATTTATTGTTTCTATATTATAATTTTTAATTAAATGTTTACATTTCCTTCCTTCTTTTCATGAGAAGTCATAAAGAAAAAGAGTTGTTTCCACCTCTGCAATCTCTTCGGTATCCACAAAACTATGGGCCTCAGGTTGAAAGGCAAACAAATCACATGGATCTTCGACTGGGGAGACTTCATTTATATTACTTTGAGCCGGACCCATAAAAGTTGAAATCTAGATGAAACTCGATCGTATTTTAGACTGTTTGGTAAACATCTCCATTGCAAGTCACTTCCATTATGATTTTAATCAAATGGATGACATTTTTGCAAATTGCAAATCATATAGTCAGTTGAAATTTCAATATCAGTTCAAAAACAAAAGCAAGCAACTAGATATCATCATTATTACATATGACTCTGCATAATTTTTTTAAAAAAGGGTAAATACCCTTTTGGTCCCTGAAAAAAAAAATACGGACCCCATTTTAGTCCGAAGACTTTTTTATGGACTAAAAATGACTTTTTTTGAAATTTGCGAGGAACCAAAATGTTCACCAATCGACCCTTATTCGTCCTTTTCAGGGACTAAAATGGCATTTCTTTGTGTGAGGGACCAAAATGGGGTCCGTGTTTTTTTTTCTAGGGACCCAAAAGGTATTTACTAAAAAAAACAATACAGTATCATCATTATTACATATGACTCTCTGCATAATTAAAAATACAGCACAGATGACTAAAGCAATGAACTTCAATGCTGCTAGCCAAGAACGTAGGAGTTGATTCCATGTTAAACAACCCATTAAAGTCAACCTATGAACCAATGTTATTATCTATTACTCTGCTGGCTTTATTACTTTTTACCTTTAGTGACATCTCAGTGTTTATCATTGTTGAGATTGAATGATCACATTAAAGGAGAAGAGAAATACTAATATTATTGATCATTCAATCTCAACATGGTATCAGAGCCTGGTTCCGACTGCACATGCCTTCCGCTGATACCATGTTGACATTGAATGATCCATTAAAGCATTAGAGAAATACTAATATCAATCTCAATCTCAATATGGTATCAGAGCCTGGTTCCGACCACACATGGCTTCCGCTTATATCATGTTAAGAGCCTAGTTCCTGGTACCAGAGCCTGGTTCTGACCACCCATGGCTTCCGCTTATACCATATTACAAAAACATTTCAAAATATAATGCCGCGAAATAAAATGCAAGAAGAACCTCAAGTATAGTGGCAGCAAGTAACAGAAGGAGAGGGCGTGATGTTTTATTATCCAATCTCAAAGTTTTAAGCAAGATTTGAACATACCATATACTTAGTGGAAGAAGAAACAACAATGCAAATAACTGAAATAACGAGAGAGACTACGAGCGCACAAGAGCAACAAATTTATAAACGAGCCCCTACTGTTAAAAAAATAACGATTTCTTTTAAAAGTTGTTATTAAGAAAATTACCGCTAAATCTTCCAAATCTTCCTATATTTTGTTGTGTGTGTTATTAGTTGTAACAGTTAAAGAGATTTCTAATGCATGTTAATGCGTAGCTGGCAAATGGAGTTGAAGCATATCCCACGCGATCTGAACTTGAAGGCTGACAATCTTGATCTTTATTTTTTTTTCGTTATGCTCGAGGATGTTTTTGTTCTTCCACTAGGGAAGGCTTCATTTCTTGTTCTGCTGGTGCAATTTATAACCCTCACGGATCCAACCCATTGTCTTTCATTGGTTGAGGCCTAAAATGTAATAATCTTCTCGGTCAGTGACCGTACTTAGTACAATCACTGCTTATTAATAACAATAATATTAAATTAAACATCTTAGAATTGTACTTCATTGGATCCTTTTGATAAGCAACAACTATGTTGATTGTACAAAACAAAACAGTGGTTAAAATAGTTCAAAACAATAAAAGTGTAAAAAATATAAGAGAGAATGTGTATTAAATTATTAAATGCAAGATAATTAGTGATTCATAATATGAAGACCTGTATATATACGGGTAGGAAAAAAAAGTAGTTTAAATTTTGATACACAAACAAAGTTACTTACATTAAAGACCAGCCCCAAGAAATAGAAAGTTACTTATAAATATGATCGAATGGAGTAATAAAGTGATAACTGTAGCATCCCAAATTTTGAGATTTGAGATTTGAATATTATATGAGAAATTGAATTGTGAAATTTTTCCCTAAAACAATTATGAAATTAATTATTGTAATTTAAGACATATTTTCCCTAAGGACAAATAATTAAGGAATAATTTTTGGCATAAATATTTTAGAGATAATATTTTAAGGCCAAAAAAAATTTAATTGAGAAAGAAAATCCTTAAATGAAATTAAGGATTTAATTTTAATAATTATCCAATAATTGCAATTATATAAGTAATGGACCTAATTTCAATAAAAGCCTTCTGGAGAATTAAGTGAGATAATTTTACAATCTCATGCAAAACACCTATTTTATTTCTATCTATTTATAAAACATATGTTGGCCCATATAATTGTACTTGTTCCAGCATCCATATAACCCCTTCAATATCCATTAAACCACTCCATTTGGGCCCAAACCCATTTCATTATCTACAGTGATTCATTTCTTTCCATTAGCCCAACATGTGAAAAGGGAGCAAAATATATATATATATATATATATATCCATATAACTCATTAATAATTTTCCCCAACCCAAGAATAGCATCACCAAGTCCATTTTGTTTTCTCTTCTCTTGAGCCCAAACTGTGATCAATTACTGAATAGCAGAATAGATTATAAAAGCCCACATACTCCGGTAACACCACATTTTATGAAAGCGGAATATTTTTTTTTCATCAGAGTAGAGCATAAAAGAGTGAGTAACTTATATATCATTAATTGTGGCGTATCTGTCTGTTCATAAAGAACGGTACATTTATCGGGTATTATAACGATACATATCTAAAAATCTTTAGCCGGGTCTTCATGCGTGCTGTTCACTCTGCTTACTCTTGTCTTCGGCCCTCAGTTCTTTGGATCCTGAAGCTATAGTAAGAGCTGAGGTCCAATGCTCATCGGACCTCAGGTAACGGTTAACCTCATGCTTATGTAAACAATATATATATGACATATATTCATGACATTACAACAATAATCAATACAAAAGCCCATAACAAATTTATGATCAATTAATAACAGTACAATCACATGTAAAGTTAAATAGTTTGCACCACATGTGCCACGATGTACACTCGTGTCCTCAGCACTAGGAAAACATCTTTATGGCATTATCAAACCTATAATCCGTGTATAAAGCCGAATGTATATGTAGTGATCTAAGCCTCATAAACTTAGTCACGGTGCATGACCCAAGATAGATGTCCCGTCCATGACTTTATGAAAGTATCTATCACATATAAGTATACAATAAGCATCAGAGTTAGTGTTACAGTACGCGTCCGTACCTTAGTCCGTTTGGTTGGTGGTACGCTTGCTTGGTCGGTACGTCTCCCGATTTTCCCGGATAACCTATAATAGTTTTATTGCATTATTACCTCGTAAATAATATCTTAGGAGATATTCTAGCCACTAATGACTATTATACCCCTAGTGAATTTATTTCCCAAAATTTCGTAAAAACGCTGGTTACAGCAGTTAAGGCAGATTTTTCGTCTATCTTTGAAAAATCATAACTAATTCTAGAAATATCGAAACGAGAATCCGTAAAGTTACCCGGACTCATTAGGATGTCTATTTATGAGGAAAAATACTAAGGTTTTCCCAGGACTTAAGAACAGCTCCAAGTTTTCATATTTGCTTACGCTGCCCAGACTTTTCCCCAGAAAACATAGCCTTTCTTCAAGAATTTTTATCTCTTTGTGCAAAACTCAAAATGACACACTATAGGTACCCTTGGAAAGCTCTATATGTCTACTCTAACCATAAAAAATTTCAGATTTTAATAACTTCATCTTTAACATAAGATATTGGCCCTTTTTGTAATTGACTTTTGAAAACGCATAACCATAAATTTCGCCAGAATTTCGCTACTTTGATCTATAACTTCCTAAAATTTTGCTTCATGATATTTTTCATCATATTTTCGAAACAAATACATATTCCACCATAAAAACATGAAATCAAAATTATATTGGAAGATTAAAGATCAAACCAACATTTATTCTAACAAATATAAGAACTCAAAGCTAAAACTCGAGAACTAGAGAACTTACCCTTGAAGAACTTCCTCCTTCTTGCTTCTCACTAGCTCTCCCTTCTCTCTACTCTCTTTCTCTCTAAAAACTCATTTGAGTTTGGTGTGAAAAATGATGAAGCCTTAGGTTTCTATTTATAGCAAATTGTCAAGGCTTTTGTTCAATTACCAAAACACCCTTTACTTCTTGAATAAGTTTTCTTTTTCACTCTTCAAATTTCACTCAAAGACCGCCCCCCCCCCCCCCCTTCATCTCTCACCATCATCCACTTTTGCTTTGTCCCCTTTATTTCATCACCAAGTTTCTTCTTCTTTTTTCCTATTGGTGGATTCTACTTAAGATTAAATTGTATTACATAATTTTCCTACACACACACAAACCGCCCCCTTCCCCTTTAATAGCTCTTGATTTTGTTTTTCATTTGTGCCTTTTATTCTAGGATACAAGTTTCTTATTGGTTCCTCAAAATTTCACATGGATTAGGATTTAATTAGGCTATAAACTGTAGCCATTAGATTCCACTTTAATAGATTAAATCTTGGCCCTTTATTTTTGTAGAAAAATCCTACTTACTATTATAGAATTTTATCTTATATTACATGTACTTTTATCTTATATAATTTGTCTAATCTTTCCCTTTCATTTATATGAAATTCGTGGGATTATAGTTTAATCCTAATTAAACTCCTTAGTGTAGTGTTTTAGATGTTATTAGGTGCAATTGTCAAAGTATGATGGGTTCTTAAATTAGTTATGACATTCAGCAATTCATCTTATGCTAATATTGAACCATTTTTGGTTTTTGATCTTTAATTTAATTGATACATCCCCAATTGATGACCTTTAATATGTCTTTTAATTAATTATGAAGATTAATACAATTATTTTAATTATTGTAAATTTAATTGTCCTTTAATTATTGCTAATTTGCTTTAACATAATTAAGTGGTTTCATATCCTTTGGTTATAAATTTATCACCAATTTATGTGTTATTTTCTTGCTCTAAGATCATTCAAAATAGTGGTTATTTTATGTGATTTAATATCACATTTTATAGTCTCCAATATGTAGGTTTGTAATTAACTGTTTGTTAAATAATCCCAAAGTAGAATTTAAATATAATCAATAGATTATAACAAATTCACCTTTGTATTTAATTTTGCTAAGATATAATATTCATATGAGCTATTAGGCTATTTTATGATCCCTAATTGAAGATTAGAAAATTTGGGTCTTTGGTTTATTTAATTCTATGAGAAAATTCCCTAAATTAAATTAAATAAGCTATAATATTTTGAGACCACTTATTCATCTATTTTCAATAGGTATTGTCTATCAAACTAAAATATAGTGGTTATGCTAAATAGGAATTTTTGGGGATTACAACTCCAACCAATTGAATCACTCCAGCCAACACGCAACAGATATACAACAATAAAATATAACCACACCCTTTAATATTCATTAACCTATTAGGCTATCTCAGTCACCGAAAACACAGCAGGAAATCACACTGTCAGAGAGCCAAAGATCACACGCAACACAACCATGCTTTTCGAGCCTCGCAACATCGTTAACCAACGGTTCTTCTTCTTCGGTCCATCCTTCCCCTTCCTCCAGCCGGACTCCATAGGTCCATATATATTTCCCTTCATTCATTAAGCCTAGAACAGAGGTAAAGAACCAAGAAGGAACAAGAAAGAGAGAGGAGAGATAGAGAAAGAGAGGAGCGGTGTCATGTGCTTTGTTTTAAAACATAGTGGAACCTGAGAAAGAAGGAAGGCCGAGAGAGAGAGAGAGTATAGTCATTGATCTTGCTCTGCATCTAGCTCTAAAAACAAAGGCATTTGAGATCATCTAGGATCAATTTTCAAGCCGGAAACCGAGGTGAGTCTTCAAGTTTTTCTTCCTCTTAGTTCTGTGAGCTTCCAACATAAATTTTAAATATGAAACCGTTGGAAATGTGGTTATGAATCCATGAGAGTTCTCTTCTTACTAAATGATAAAACAGGGCATTGACATTATATGTATGTATCTTGTATGTATGTATTTGTTGTATAAGAATGAGAAAAAGAAAGCTTGTTGTCAGGAGGATATATATGTATGTTGCTGGTTAGAAGCCGATAGGACTTGGAAGTATATATATACACATATGACGCTGATTTAGAAAAATAACAGGCATCTCATATATATATATATAATGCATATATCTATGTAAGTTGCTACCTAAAACCTTGAAAACCTTACTTGAAGACTTGCTGATGTATATAAGCAACGTTGTTGCATGTGGAAGAAAAGAAAATCTTAATATATTATTTATGTCAAGAAAAAAATAAGTTAAGGCTTGTGGTTTCTATATATATATATATATATTAATTATATACATACACATACATACATACTCAACATACAATGCAGCGCTTTTGCCTCCTTTTAATGTGTTTGGTGGTGTATATAATTCTGTTTCATTTTGGTTCAAGTGCAATGATATATGTAACACCCTACTAATATACAGACAATAATCAGAACAACAATGCGCAACATAATAGGCGAACAGAAATAGCATAACATACTGATATAATATTACTTGATTATAACAGAAATTTTCGAAGGGTTATATGGATTATCCACAACTTCCAAAACTAACTATTACCAGGTTACAAAATTCAATCAAAGTTGGCTATTACCGGGAAGGTATTCCATGGTCAGTCCTTCCACTTATATGATTCAAACAGATATGCACAGTCATACCAAGTATGTGAGATTAGAGTTACTACCTGATTGCTTTACTATCTTCAACTGGCTCCAAGTCCATTTGACTGTCTCGGACAGTGGTCGGGTCCTATAAGTATATATTTACGGATGACAAGTTATTATTTGTCTAAACTCTTCATAATCTCCAATGTTACTGCACTAGGCTTAGTGTAAGGCTATTGGTCCTGTATTAGCTCTCCAAGGTCCATTTTAATTTTTGGAGGCCAAAATATATATTTTGGACATTTTTTTTCCATTTTTACTCTTAAGCCCAATTTTTGCCAAATTACTACTATATGATTATCATTTTACTATTTATTATTATTCCTCCACAATTAGTTTAAACTCTTATAGGCTATCCTAACACTTTAAATTAAGAGCTTATGAATACCAATCATCATAAAGTTATGCTTTAATGTATTACATATAATCTTTCTCATGGTTTTCCCAAAGTATAATGTTTCCCATGGTTTTGTTGTAATACACATACACATACAGTTAGATAGCAAAACTTCTTCTGTTTTCTTCTAACATTTAGCATCACCTATATATATAGGTCATCTGTAACATCCATTTTCAAAAGCAGTATAATTTTTTTTTTCATATATCATCATAGTAGAGCATCGGAGCGATTGAGTAACTGATACATTTATTCAAATTGCCGTAAGTCCGTCGATTTACGAAGCTTTATGAAAGTGACCGAGAGTTTTCAAAATGAATACCAACATAAGAAAGTCTTCATAGGGTCTCGTGCGGCCCGCTTTCTCTCGGTTCTCGGTTCTCCTGAACCTGACGCTATGATAAGAGCTGAGGTTCAATGCACATTGAACTTCATGTAACGGTTAACCTCATGTTTAAATATGACAATATATATATACACGACAGCAGCAATCAATACAACAGTCCACAACAGATATATGATTATAAATACATAACCAAGTATGTAAGATAATAACCACGTATGTAACATAACCACGTATGATACAACAATAATAATAACATATGTAACATAACCATGTATGATACAACAATAATAATAACGTATGTAACATAACCACGTATGTGACATAGCAACGGGTGTAACATATCCACGTATGCTACCACCATAGTGTGAATACAACAATCATATATATCCATACAATAACCATCGAGTTAGTGTTACAAGATGCGAACGCACCTTCGTTGTCGACTACTAAGACGTTTTAAGGAAAACGGTAATTTTTGACAATGGGTGAAAGCAGCGGATCGACGCTGTACAACAAAGCGGTCTAATTATCTCGTATATCCTATAAGGATAACATTTATCAACTTCTAGCAGTATAACAGGTATTTTAGGTACAAATTACCATTTTGCCCCGAACCCCTAATCGGCGGAATTTTGCCGAAGCCACTTTTTCGCTCTATCTCTCCAATTTCGACAGATCTTTTCCTCATCATATTTTCGAAATATATATCATATTTACCCCTAAATATGATATTTAGACTATCTGGGAAATTTAAAGACAATTCTAGCATTCCTACTATCTCTACCGAAAGAACTACGAAACTTAAGACTAAGGACCGAAAAACTTACCTGTGGCTCCGCCGTTCTTTCTCCGGGCTCTTCCTTCTCTCTAACTTCTCTCTAGTTTTCGAATTTGGGGTGGAGAAGAATGAAGAGGAGAGCTCTATTTATAGGAAAAGGAAGGGACAAGGTGAGAATTACTTCAATTATTTTCATATCGGATTTCAACCATCGGATCGCACTTCGCCACGTGGCTCCATCTTGTCCCTCCATGTGTTGGATGACATCATCCATTCTAGAAGAAGATGATGTCATCTTGCTGACTTACCGATAAAGTTCCCTGATCGGTGTCTTAATCGCGTAATCTTGACGAAACTCAAAAATCTGAAAGCAACGTTTTGAAGTTCCATTCTTCCTCTGTAGGAATATCTGGGTTAATGAAATTTATGATCCCATTCATTAAGGACATTCTCTGCTCGCGAACATTTTAGGAAAGACACCAACGATTTATTTTAAAATCACTTAGGAAGTGTCGCCACGGATGTAAATTGTTGGTTCATAATATGTTCTGACCTAAGAAACCTTATCCCTGGTTTGTCACAACTATTTCGTTTTCTATAGGTCTTATTTTTGCTATCTACCCTATTTCTCATTTATCTTGTATCTTAATGACCTAGTTGGTTTCAGAAATGAATTCAGAGATAGTCCACTCCGAGGTAGAATTTCACTAGTTTATAAAAAGTCCAGATGACTTAGACTATATCCCTATATTCTCGGTGTAGGATTTTATTTCTATCCATTCTCAAATGTTCTCGTTGGCTCTTTACCATATATATTATTATTTTATTCAAAATATCTAGATATTTTTTTCTTTTATTTTTTATTTATTTTTCTAAGCATAAAAAATTATATTTTATTATTTATTTATTATTTATTTAATTATTAATTTCGAATTTCTCCCTTAAATTAATTATTTACTAATTAATTTACTTATGTCTTAATCTAAACAATTAGCCACTTACTAATTGTTGATAATTTTCATAATTAGGATTAATTATTATCTCACAACTTTTTAATCGACATTGATATTTTATGTCCCATGTAAAATATTAAAAATCATGGGGCCAAAAAGTGCTTTTAATAATATTATATTTATGCTCTATTATTTTCCAAGGAAATAATCCAAAAAATTCCTAAATTTAGAGATAACACACTTCCCTAGTTTTTGTCAATATTTGCAGTCATATGGGATTTATCATAATGTTTTCAGGCCATTTTCTGCTTTATAAAATACATTTTTCAAGGATTTTGGCTCTATATCTCTCCTAATTCTCATAGTAATTACCTTAGAAAATAAGATAATTATTACTTATTATTTGAAACCACATATTCACCTATTTTCAATAGGTATTATTTACCGAAATATGATACTTATCATAAATACGATTTTTACTGTATTACATCATCACAGTAAGCTTCCACTTAGTGCAGCGTTTATATACTCATATGCATGCATTCAACAGTGAAGTAAGTGTCTTATATATATAATAACATGATAGCAATGTTTTTTTTCCTTTTCTTTTTACTATTCCCACGTGAAATGTGTTCCTGCTAACTTATATATATTACGCTTGGTGTTTTATCAATCCACAAAAACTATATAGTGATCTATATATACAATCATTAAACTTTAACTATGCTTTGTTTTTATTATCCTATAGCAGAGCATCCCCACATATATTGGACAACTTACATCTGGAATCCATTTAGCAAAACTCCATATAAAACTTTGCACTTAAAAATCCCAAGGGAACTATACTTCATAGTAATATATGTGTGTGTGTGTGTGCAGCCAAGTCTTTTGTTTTCATCTTATATACACACACACACACACACACACACACACACATATATATATATATATCATAACTTGACAGCAAGCTCCTATATGTGACAGTTGCTTCTGGCTCCCCTTTTCTTTTATGCAGCAACATATATAACAACAATTTTTTTCTGAGTTTTTAAACAATAAAAACAGCAACCTACCACTTATGACAACAACACTATATACATATATAAACTTGATAGCAACTTGCTCTTAGTTTTCCCAAAGGCTAGGTGATATATGTATATATATGCGAGATGCCTATATGTGTATCACCCCGTGGCATTTTTCGTGGAAACAGAAAAGAAATGAAGCTCAACTCTTAGCTCTATTCTCTTGTTGCAAAAACAGAGCAAGCTGATGGGGATGATTTATGTTTAAGTCTCCCTCTCTCTTCCTCTCAGAACTCACTCTTGAACTCTCTCTCTTGGCTGGAACTTAGTTGTGGCTTTTGCTTAGGCAATGTGGATCATTAGAAAACAAAAAGCAATGCTTAAATAGGGATCCACGGTGCAGTCCGAGAAGGGAAAGAACTCTGGTTTGAGAAAAATGATGGACTGGAGGATAGCATTGTGGATCTCGAGAATGGCATGGTGTGTGTGGTTAGTTTGCGTGTTTAGTTAATCGCCGAAAGTGCTGACGATGGAAGCATGGTTGAAATCTTTTCCGACAAATTTCCCTCTGGGCTTCGTGTTCTGGCGGAATGAATTGGAGAATCGATACTGTGCAAGTCAAATGGTTAGTTCTGGGTGAAACGACATATGGACTGGGCATTATATCATATGGTTTGATCTCCTCTTGTCTAACGTGTTGGGCTGCAGAACTGAAAATGGAATGGGCTGATAAGAAAAGCATTAGTTTGGGCTAATGTAATTGGATTACAATGGCGTGAGGTTCTTTATTAGGTATTTGAGCTGGTTTAAAATGAATATATATACTTTGCATATATATTAGCCACTCATTCAGTTGAGGGTAATAATGGAGATAGTGGATTGAGTTCTTAATTAAGTATATGGGCCACATGTAGAGAATATGGGCTGTGAGAATTGGTTTAGTATTATTCATAGTCTAGTCTGGGTGTGTTGTGAAACTAAAAATTATCCCACTTGATTCCCTATAAGCCCCTTTCTTTGTAATTCAAAGTCATTTCTCATTTATGGTCAAAACAAAAGTCATTTCTCATTCTATTGCAATTATGGAAAATAAATTAAAACTTAAATCCTTAATTCCTTTTAAGGATTTTCTTTCTCAATTTAATTTCTCTAGGCCATAAAATATTAATTCTATAATCTTTCAGCCTAAAAATATCCTTACTTGAATTTATTCTTTTCCCAAAAATTCAAGGAAAATAGGCCTTAAATTATAATAATTATTTTCATAATTATTTAGGCTAAATTTTCATCATAAATTACCATACAATATTTTCTAATTTCAAATTCCAAAATTTGGGATGTTACAATATATATATATATATATATATATATATATATATAACCTTGGTTTCAATCACCTACCATATTATGATATATATAAATATATATATATATATATATATTACATGAAGTGTTCATATAATTAATAATATATAAGCAAAAGTCAATGGTTTGTGCCACATGTGAAATAGTTATTCCTATTTGATCTCATTGAGAAAGCTGCCTCAGTATGATAAAGGATTGAAAATATATATATACCTTTTTTAAACATTATATTCAAATTAAACAAAAATTTACTTTGAGAAATATATTAATTAATAATATTAATTATGTACTAATACATAAGTCATAATTTACTTGGTGTAGTATTTTATTAAACTCAAAAGTTTTATTTCTACAAATATATATATGATGGAAACATTATACTTTGGGAAAACCATGAGAAACATTAAATATAATACATTAAAGCATAATTTATATGATGAGTAGTATTTATAAACTCATAACTTAAAGTGTTAGGATAGCCTCCGAGAGTTTAAAATAATTAAAGTGAAATAATAATATATATAGTAAAATAATAATAATAATAATAGAATAAATAAGTAATAATAAATAGATAATGTTATTATTATTAAGAAAGAGAATAAATAATAAAAGGAATTATTAATTAATAATAAATAGAAAAGGGTATTATAAATTTATAATAAATAGAAAGAGAATTAATAGTTACAATGATCTTACTTTAGAATATTGAAAAAGTTCGAGTTTCTAACATCCGGGGATTTTATTTATTCGCGAAGTTGAGGTTGGTATTTTTATATATGCCTTGTATGTTCATGTATTGTGAATTCTTGGCTGGGTTTTTATGCTCGAGTGTATGCGTTTTGTTCAGCTAGATGTGGATTATTGTTTTATATGATAATGCTGCATGCCTATTTTTCCTAGCAATGAGGATTCGTGTCTGGGACACATAGCACTTGCGAGTGCTTTCACCGTTAACGATGCATGTGTTGTGTTCTATGTAGTCGGGTAGCGGTGTGTTTGCTGAATGCTTTCTTTTATTTTGCAATATGTGAAATATCTGTCATGTATAATTTACACTTTGAATGTGAGATTAACCATTACCCTAGGATTCATCTGATCACTGAATCTCAGTCACACCTAAAGATCTAGGAAGATGCTTTGGATCAAGAAGTAAGGCTGTGCAACTGAAGTAACTAAAGAAGACCCCGAAGGAGGGGATTTAATTAAGTCTGAATTTCACACTTTAATATTTTGGATTATATTTGCTAACTATTCGACTGACAATTCAGGATCATTGTATAACTAAAATCCTTCAACGGGATTAACCCTGACTATTACCAAATTTTAAGTTGTATCACGCTTATATTCCTCCGGGAATTTAAATTTACTAGCATTTGTCTGGGCATATGTTATCAATCTCTCATTCGTCCAAACGTTATACATCATCTCTGTTGTGACTCACTCTAATCTGTTAACGCCTTCACTATGATAAATACACATAAATTAGTTTAATAAGAGATTAAGGACATAAATGGACATCATAATAGACGTAGGAATTAGGGGCGTTACAACAACAGTCAAATCTGAAGGCCCTATAGAATTCCACATATTAATCAATTTTACCTCTAAAATATGCATCACCATTTGCTCCTTCCAGACCTGTTAGGTGTTCACATTAGGTGCTTAGCGCATCTATAAGCTAAGCATTGAATTCGATGTCTTCTAATTAGAGAGTGGAAAGGATCCCAAACTAAAGGAAACCAGAGTAGCCACCCTATTTTGCAATTGTGAAATTGCTCATTTTTAGGCCTGCCAGCAAATGAGATGGCTTCTCTCTGCTACCTTTTTTTTCCCACCCTTATAAACACTGTTGTTTTTGTCTAAAAAAGCCTCGTAAGAATGATGTCAGCGTTCGATCCCTTCATCATTAGGAAGAGAAATTTTCAGTTGATAGCACAAATTTATAAAGTTTATAAACAATTAAAATTCAACAATAATTTATGTTATGGCCAAAATTTAATAATTTTAAATAATAGCTTTTTAATGTTATAATAATTTAAGCAAAGTGAAAATTAATATTTTGACACAGTTGTAACTCAATCTCTACACTTTGACTCGGTCCTACCTAGTCCGTATAGTTTTTATTCAGTTGTAACTCATAAATTTTATTTACTGCAATTTAGTTCCTATAATGTTAACTATTTTATAATTAGTCTCTATATTTTAAAAATTAAAATAAAATAATATATAAATGTTAGGGAGCAAATAACAATTATTTTATTTTATTTATACAAAGCCCTTTCACATTCCAAGTTCCAACTATGGGATATTTTGAAAACCTGTAGTAAGGACGTTTTTTTAGGGAAAAAAATATATAATATCCATCTACATTTGGTTTTGGTTTAAACCAAAATGTTTCACTTCATGGTTGTTTTTAACTCTTGAAACTGGCATCAATAGGGACTTCTTCTAAAGTTCAAGAATGCCAAACTTTAGCTATTTTGTTTTATTAACTATAGCTTGTAAGCGTCGAATATTTGCATTCAAATGAATTTTGCACAAAAACATGAAATCAGGTAACTTTGAGATGGGTATAAGGAGAAAAGCAAATCAACTAACATTTATTTTTTCTAGTAGTTTCATACTATTAACTCTTCTCCCTTAAGTTCTTTGATGATTTCATTTCGTGATTGTTTCAACCCTTTGATACTACCATGAATGAGGGGAATAAGGATGAAAAAAGATCAAGTATCATTAATTTTTTAAGTAGTTTCTCATCTATTTGCTCTTCTCCCCTTGATGATAAATATCTTTGATTTAATGTGATTGATGGTATTGAAGGTATGAAAATCTTCTTCTACATGATCCATTGTCATAGATTGAAAACAAAACATTAAATTTCATGTGTAAATTCCGATCGTAGAAATTCCAGGCATATTGAAATTAGTTCCTCAACACTCAACAACTCTTTAGTTTTAGAAATCCAATAACGTAAATTGACTTAAGCAAAGTACATACAACTCATTGTGTCATTATTTTCAATGCCAGGATCAACCTGGCTCTAATACCAGAGGGTGAGTCTCCTTATGAACCCTAAGATTCAGTTCAAGATGGAGCTACAAACATGTCATGCTTAAATATGACTCATATGGCATGCAATCCTAGTCAGTCCACAACATAGATGTATGATTAAAAACACATAACCACGTATACAAGATAATAACCACGTATGTAACATAACTCGTATGATACAACATTAATAACCTCGTATGTGACATAACCTCGTATGTAACATACCGTGTATATAGCATAACCTCGTACTACTACACAACAAACTACACAACAAACATATATAATCATACAATAACCATAAGAGTTAGTGTTACAAGACGCGAACGTACCTTTTTGGCTGATACAATGTAACTTTTACGGAAAAACGTGAAATTCGACGGCGGGAAAAAAAAGCGGTGGTACGACGGCGGCACAACAAGCGGCTCGATTAGCTCGAGATATCCTATAAGGACAACGTTTATCAACATTTGGCATCATAACAGGCCATTTGGGCGAAAATTACTATTTTGCCCCTAGTACCCCTATTTGGCGGAATTTCGCGAGCATTTCATTTTCGCTCTATCTCTCCGTAATTTTGACAGATCTATTCCCTTATCATATTTTCGAAATATATATCATATTTACCCCTAAATATGATATCTAGACTATCTTGAAAAATTAAAGATAAATCTAGCATTCCTACTATATCTACCGAAAGAACTACCGAAACTAATTAAAGACTGGGACCGAAGAACTTACCCAGACTTTGCTCGACTTTCTCCGAGCTTCTCTCTCTAACTTCTCTCTAAGGGGCAGATTTTTGGTGTGAAAAATGAAGAAGGTGCTCATGCCCTTATATAGGGAAAAATTGTGCCACTTTGGTAATTTCCATATTCCAAATCTTGTAATTTTCTCTTACCTTATAACCAAGTAAAATCAAAGCATAATGGTGTTTAATTCTTGACCATGGGCAGCCCTTAGTCGACATTGGGGAGTGATGTGGCAGCAAGCCATTGGTCCAAGAGTGGTGAGTCAACTTGCTTTATGGCCTAGGTTAATGATTTTCCCTGCGATCTCCGTTTCGCGTCTCTTCGGAGAAATCTCAAAATTCTGAATTCATAACTTTGAAGATCTTCTCTTCCTCATCAAGAATATCTAATTTAACTTAGATTTCGGTCCCTTACTGAGGTTCCAAGTCCAGTTGAAGTTTTTCGAAAAACGTGTCGAACACGTCCCGTGTCGGAAATCGCTTTCGGAATCATCAATCTCTGGATAATAATTCACTGATTCCAAATATGTCAGATAATTATAAACTCATCTCTAGATGTTGAGTTATAATTATTTTCTTCAAATCCAAAATGTGAATATATGCATTTTTCCCTATTTCGTCTTATTAGGAAAATGCGCCACCTAATTTAATTAACTTCCTAGGAAGAGGTCACTTGAAGGTAAAAACTCACTGATCAATATTTTACCTTGACTTTGGAATTCCTATTCCTGGTTCTCTAGATAGGATACGTTTCCTATTTATTCCATTACTATTCACTATATTATATAATAATACAATTTTACAAAAATATCATGATATTTATTTTTTTTTATTTTATTTTTTATTTATTTTTCTAAGCATAAAATATTTTATTTTATTTTTTATTTTTTATTTATTTAATAATTTCGAATTTCTCCAATTAAAAATAATTATTTAAATTATTTTTAATTCATTTACTTTATACCTTAATTATCCCATTAATTACCAGATTAGCCACTTACTAATTTTTGATAATTTTCTTAATTAGGATAAATCATTATCTCACAATTATTTTACTTACATTGGTATTTTATATCCCATGTAAAATATTAAAAATCATGGGGTCAATTATGATCCCCAAAATAATATTAAATCTTGCCTCAATATTTTCCAAGGAAATTATCCCAAAAATTCCTAAAATTAGAGACAACATACTTTCTAATTTTTTATAAATATTTTACTACCTCTTGGGATTTATCATAATATTTTTAGGCCATTTAATGCCTCAAAAATACATTTTATGGATTTTAGCTCTTTATCTCTCCTAATTTCCATAGAAATTACCTTAGAAAATAAGGTAATTATTACACTAGTTTTGAAACCACATATTCACCTATTTTCAATAGGTATTATTTATCGAAATATAATATTCCAGATAAATAATTACCCGGGTATTACAACACTCAACAACTCTTTAGTTTTAGAAATCCAATAACGTAAATTGACTTAAGCAAAGTACATACAACTCATTGTGTCATTATTTTCAATGCCAGGATCAACCTGGCTCTAATACCAGAGGGTGAGTCTCCTTATGAACCCTAAGATTCAGTTCAAGATAGCTACAAACATGTCAAGGTTATCTCTTGGCATGCCCTAGTCATACATACCACATTATGATATCAATCTGTAGATACCCAGTGCATCATTCATAAAAAAGCTTATTCCCAAAGATCAAGGTCGGATTTATTATGATACACAAGATCCTCTACCAGGGACAATTGTAGAGCATACTAGAATCTCTAGAGAGACAAAAGGGGCAATATAGAAAGATAGAGTTTTCGGAAGAAGAAAATCATAGAGAGAAGCCATTCTGAAAATACTCTTATATTTAGAAAAGAGATTACAACCTTCAATGATCCTTCAAAAGCCTAGGAGCATCAATTTCCAATTGTGAAGGAAAATCTGAACCATTTGCTCCTTCCGATCTTAATTAATGAGCTAGACTTTTAAAGCTCGATTATTTGAAGATTTTATACTTGCCGATTGGAACACAAAATTAAACCACAGTGGCGGTCTTCCAATTGTGAAGGAAATCTTTTCAAATCACATAGACATTTGAAATCTAAATATTTCTAGGAGCATTTAAAAAATGAACATGAAACAACATTTATGTAGTTATATGAAACACAATCCCACAAAAAATAAAGCAGCTACATAACATCATTATCAAATATGGCTTTCTGCATGAAAGAACAGTAAAGATGACTAAAGCAATAAACATCAATGTTCCACGCCAAGAAAGTAGGAACTCGATCCATGTCAAGGGTTTTGAGACCTCAAATAAGGCCTTCTGAAGTCATTCATTCAAGTCCTCCAGTGAACCAGTGTTATCCATCATTATGCGTGCTTAACTTTTTTTTTTTTTTCACATCTAGTGGCGTGTGAGCGTTTATCTTATTCCTTGCATCCTCCTCACTTATTGCGTCTCTCACCAATTGCCATGAGTCATTGGATCCGTGTTTCCGGATCAATACAAACAACAATAATGGGCTTTGTTACCCATTCCACCTAGGACTCAAATAACAGAGGGGCATCAAGAACAATAATCCTATGACCCTGCATCCAAAGCTTTACGATTTCCCAGCAGATTCCAAAGAGTATATAAGGATTGAGCAATCTGAAGGGGAAAAAAGTAATAATTGAGACTCAAACACTGATTCCAATACACTCTGATAATGAAAATACTAGTTCAAAAGGTTCCTCCCCAAAATCACTGAAAAACATGTATACTAAAGCAACTGGCAATACCAAACAATCAAAATAGGAAGAAGTGTATTTCTCAGTAATACAAACTCAAAATTGATCTTATATTTAGGGACAAATCTATTAAAAAAAAAAGGCTCTTGTATGTAGGGACGAAGCGCGTATAAATTAAACTTAGGACTAGGACCAAGAATTGATTGCAAAATATCATCTACACAACCACCTAAGCAGCATTTTCATGCAATGAAGTTACTACTAGCTACTACTGCTCTGTCACAACTTGAAAATTAAGGGGTGACTGGCACAGAGTATGAATGAACTTATATTTCTTAAGCCTTAAACTTATATACGGATATTAAATAATACATAATACCAGTAACAAAATCAAAATCATAACTAGAACAATAATCCTAAGCATGCTTAAACCATTTTAAATTCATGTATAATAATATATATCATATAATCAAAATATTAAGTCTCTTATAGAAATTTTGGGCAAAGTCTCCTCTATAAATCAGACCTCCCAAAAATTCTACAATGACCTAAATTTTCATAATAGCATTGGCAGCTATGCTCCATTATAGAATATACATATACATATATTCTAAATTTCAAGGAAAGACAAGGATTCTACCTATAGACTACGTGGAGCATCTAAACTAAAAATGTTAATTTTATAATTCAAATAGATATTGAATGAATAATTTCAAAAAGTTAAAATAGACAGTGAAGGAGTTTAACTCTATGACTCTAATAGTGAACCGCATTAAAGTTACAAGGAATAAGCAGTTAAATGTTAAGATTAAAAAAAAACTTTAACATATATAAATGATATACCCATTTTCATTTACGCAGATATCAATTTTTTTTTTTTAATATATCAAGAAAGGCATGATACCTTTAATCCACTTTTTTTTTTTTTTGTCAGGAACCTTTAATCCACTTAATATAGCATTGAAAAATATATATGTTACCTAATGTTGTTGATTCATATTTTGTCATAAAATGTAGTATTCACAAGTATTTAGTAGGAGCATTCAGCTCTGCTAATTGGATCTAGTACAAAGTATATTCATTACCATTAATCATAAAGTTTACACTTCCATATCAACAACTTAAAGACACCATAAGAAATATTGTAAACCCCAAAAAAAAAAAATTAGTGCTTAACATAGATTAGAAAGAAAACGAAAACGAATAATAAGCAAGGCACAATTACAGGAAATAGGTCGTTGACAAATCAAATTCCCATGACAATCCTCTTAGCCTCAGCAGCCTCATCATAATTGGGATCAATAAATAATTTTGTTTCCCATGACAATTCTTCATAGTAGGCTTGTGATCACTACTTTCATAATCCACGTACTGAGAGATGATACGACCTATATTAACCTTCAAAATTCCTTTTGACTGACTAGTTGAAGTTGATGCTGCTGGGTGTAGATTGTATGATCTCCATTTTTAAAGAAAATGAACAGGTATCTTTAGGTCTAAAAGACCTTTTCGGTGGGTGTAAAGTCAACCATTACTTAAATAAAGAATCATATAAAGACATAAATGAAGGAGGCAGTGATAACATGAAAGGAAATCAGCAACCTTATACGCATGGGCTGGTGCTTGTCCCTATTTTAAGCTTGGGGTTTGTATGTGAAAATTATCCTTACTGCTTGCTGCCATCAAACAAAACTAAACTTCAATGCCCTTATAAATTCCAAAACTTACTTATTGGATTATGAATGTCTTCATAAGTTCAATTACCATGAATATTACATATATGGCAATATGGCATCAAAATATAGCAATTAAGAAATTTATATTGAATAGAAACCATAACGTAGACTAAGACAAGCTGATGTTGACAAACATGATGTGAATAATATGAAGGAAATTATATATTCAAAGATAATTTCAATATAAGTGTGACACCGTCAAGTAGAATTGTTAGATAATTGTCTTTTCCAAGTTATACTGATATGAAAATGAAACAAGGGTCCGGGTAGAATCAATATATCCTTCTAAACCTCCTAGCCATTCATTGATTGGTCCACCTGTTTGATCTACTTGTCACTTTTCTAACAAGTGAATGGATCTTACCTGGAACCTTGTCTCACGTGTACACATCGACCCAACCTGCAGTGCCATTTAATATTGAATGTTTTTTTCAAACAAAATAGAAATTTCATTGGCCGTTCGAAGGACTCGGAACTCTATCCAAACCAATCGTCTTCATATGCGCGGAAAATACGAAGGTTCAAGGGTCCTATTAAATTTTTCCATATTTCTGATGAGATTAGCGTTTCACCCATGTTATACCCACATGGCCATTTCCGTCCATTTGAATGGCTCTTACGTGTACGACTACTGATTTATCCACATCTTCAGTTTTCTTATACCCTGTATTATTCACCTAGCAATTCAAACGGGATTGTGAACCGATTGGCTATGTGCTTCTTTTTTACCAATCTACCATTTAATGTATGTATATTTCCAACCATGTTTGCCTATTCCCCATGCGCGCGTCACCAGCCTCACCGTCGTCAGTATTTATCACTAGTCGTTAAACATTGGCTGAATTCATCAGCCACCATAATTAAATGTCTTTAATTGGTTTTCATTGTTTCCAAAGGACGGACCTTGGGTATAAGTCCTATTTAATCCATCGATTCAAATGCTCCAGAGTCTTTTTTTTTTTACTCTTCCTCTATTTCGTCTGCGAGGAAGAAGATGCACAGCCTTCTGGGTATTAGCACTGCTCATCATTTTTTTTTCCTTCTGGTCTCCGTCTGCATTACATTACTTCTGTTTCTATTCTCTCCTCTGATTTGACCACTTTTCAACTGCACCGTACGCGAATTTTACATGTTTTATGTGAGTTTCTTTTTTCCATTTTTGGGTCACGGTTTTCACGCGGATTATTCTCTCTGTTGGGATTGTATTGGAGGTTTGCATGATTTTCAGTTCATTCCGTGGTCTCGAACAAATCGTTTTACATAATTTTGGTGTGACTCTCGTCGTTCGTTTTTATTATCCAACTTAATTGGGCGATTATACAAAATTTGGTTATCACACTTGAAATCACGTATTGTGTTGTGCCCGATCTTTATGCTAATCTCTTAGTGCGAAGTTGAAATTGTTCAAGAAAAAGCAATGGCAAAAATCTCCATCTTCCTTGCGGGGCTTCTGCTCCTTCAGTGTTGCTTTGCCAATCGGTTCGACTGAGTATGTGAAATACAGAGATCCTAAACAGCCATTGAATGTTTGGATCAGGGATCTCATGCACAGGATGACTCTGGAAGAAAAAATTGGTCAAATGACTCAGATTGAACAAAGATCTCCTTGCGGGGCTTCTGCTCCTTCACTGACGGAGACCACTCTTATAAGTATTGTGTTTTATTTAAAATATTTTTTAGACCATTTAAGTCTTTAATATCTGTCATTTGTTTCATTCCATCTTTTTACTATATCGTTGTCCTGCTCCAGACAGTTGTTTACGAACTTATCGATGTTGTTGATGAATGAGAGACTTTATACCAGTTTAACTTTGAAATCATGGATGAATGGTTTTTTCGGAACTTGTACTTCATAAATACGTCTACTTTGTTAATATCAATAGTAAGTAATACTCCCTCCGGTCCTAATTATAGGAGCTATTTACCATAATTTGGAGGGATTAAGGAGGGAAGTTAAATTAGTTAATTATATCTATTTTCCTAAAATACCCTTACCTAAAATACTCCTACAGTAATTTAAATTCTTTGGTGCAGCGGAGCTTGGAATCATAAGTTAGTACGTGCACGTAGATGTCGGCTGAACCCTAGCGTCGGATGAATAGGTATTTATTCCCTTCTTTATATAAGTGTCTAATCGTTCTTTATATTAATTGCAATATAAATTTAAGATCACATACGTAGTACAAACATTATTTATTTTATAAAATATGTAGGTATATTATTAAATTATTATTGTCTTTAATTATTATTGAGAAAGTATAGATAGGGGTATTATAGGAAAAAATTGACAAAAGTTAAAACTTGTTCTTATAATTAGGACCAAAACTAACTCCAAAATTTGCTCCTATAATTAGGACCGGAGGGAGTATTTCACTTTGTAGTGGAAATCCTTCAGTTGTTGCTTTAGGGGTACTCCCGCCTTTTGGGCTTTCATAATTAAGCTATGCTAAGGTTTTAGATAAGGAGGATGTTGGTCGCATTCTGTTTGTTAAGATAACCGGGACTGTGTTAGTTACGTTTTTCCCTTTATATGAAACAAATAAATTATTGTATTTTTTTTTATTACTAATATATTGGTGAGCTAACATGTGTTTGTTCACATTGTAGATGGGGAAATCATTTTTGTAAGCCACCGTGACATCTACGAAGCACTTTTCAATTACAACCCGTACTATAGTTGATTTTAAATGCGAAACTTCATCGTGCATCTCTTTGCTCATATTGCGATGACAACGACTACCCAAGATCTTCCTGCATTTGTTCAATGTTTTGCCTTAAGGCGTGTTGTCAATTTCTTTTTTTCTTTTTTTCCTTTTTAAATTACTTTTTAGCATTTAGGAATTTGCAAACAGCCTAACTGTTTTCAGAACTCTTGATCATCAGTTTCATGCTTGTAATATTTTCTAATTTTGATTATTGTAGTAGCTATTTTGTGTAGTTGTTATTTCCTTATCAATTAATGGTTAATGATATCAAATCTTAATTATGTCCTTTCGGTTTTGGAATTTTAAAAATATCCTTTTCTTCAGTTAATTGTGTTGTATATTATTTGGAGAGAAATTGTTTTATAATAATATATGGCTAAGAACATTATGATAATACGCAAGTTGTTGTTTGGTTTTATATTATGTGTGTGTTAAAAAAATGTGTGCTTCCTTCGTAACGTACATGCATGTTGTGTCAATCTGCGTTTTCGGATGTTTAAATTACAGATTTTGAATAATGAACAAAATTTTGTCATTGTGCATTTATATTCTATACAATAAGTACAATAAATTAAATACAACAAATACAATTAATACATGTATCTACTTGTTTTAAAATTAATATCATAATTGTTGCCTCTACTTTGTTGTCTTTAGTTATTAAAACCGATTTTTGTTGTCAACTTTAATTTTTTAACTAATACCCTTGATGCATGCCGTTTCGTCATCGTCTTTCGAACATTTCTGAGCACATTTTCAAGAAATTAAGAGATTTTGACGTAAGTTTTATTTTAACTGGATGAGACTACTTTTTATATGAAATGTTCTCTTCAGATATCAAAACCTATTGTGATTAGCTTAAGTTATTTCTATGTACTGTTTTCTTTTTTAAATTTGATTTACAGGCCCAATATATTTCCATGATTATAGTCGGAGTAAGACATAGTTAATGGCATCACGAGACCAATGTATCCACGTGGCAATCATTTTCCACTATAAATTATCCTCTATTTAAACTTAGTTATTATTACCAATGCAAGTCATAACATTTTTATTACCCATTTGCTTAAAAAAACTAATTCAGCATTTACCATTTAATATTCGTTTAGTTCCAACGTTGTCAGTCTATTCCCCATATATCACTAGGCTTTTTTGTCAAACCCCTTATTTTCTTGACATTCATCAGAGTAACTTCATATAGCACAGCGGATAAACGGAAATAGCTTAAATATTCCAATACAAAAATACGTGTTCACATACTAGAAGTTGTCATAGGGTTCACACAATTATTTAAAGAGCTCCAAAATATTATTACAAAATAGCATATAACCAACAGTAACACTTGAAAACAACCGCAACCTTCACTTTCCGGTTTCTACCGCTTTGCCCTTAGAACCACGTCCACTATGTTGACCACCTTTCGAACTATTTGGAGGAGCCGAGATTGCGGTGAATCCCGAGTAACAATTAATCTCACATAAAATTCATATACAGAATATGGTATTAACCACAATTCATACATACAGTTCAATTCATTCAATATTCAAAAATACATACAGTATATATGCAAGTATTTACTTCATTCAAAGGATTCAACGATTCATTCCCACAGCGCTGGGTATTCTTCTGGACATTAGTCCTTCTATTCAAAATTCAATACATTTCATTCATATAATTCAAAGGTAAATACATGCATATAAATTCATTCATATTATGTGAGAGAAAAGTTACTACCTGGGTGGTCTTCCCGATTCTTGAACCGATTTCCAATCCTTTATTCGTCCGGGCAAGTATCAACTCCTATAATTGTATATTTATGAACGGACGGGTTATTACTTATCCAAATTTTCCATGAACTCAAAATACTAAGATTGGTTACCCTTGCTACCTAATACCATTATTTCCTTATTTCTATTCAAATACTAAAAGCTGACAGATTTTGTAATACCCTAAAAATCGTATTTATGATAAGTATCATATTTCGATAAATAATACCTATTGGAAATAGGTGAATATGTGGTTTCAAAACTAGTGTAATAATTACCTTATTTTCTAAGGTAATTTCTATGGAAATTAGGAGAGATAAAGAGCTAAAATCCATAAAATGTATTTTGAGGCATTAAATGACCTAAAAATATTATGATAAATCCCAGGAGGCAATTAAATATTTTTTAAAAATTAGAAAGTATGTTGTCTCTAATTTTAGGAATTTTTTGGGATAATTTCCTTGAAAAATAATGAGGCAAAATTAAGTATTATTTTGGGATCATAAGTGACCCCATGATTTTTAATATTTTACATGGGATATAAAATATCAATGTAAGTAAAATAGTTGTGAGATAATGATTTATCCTAATTAAGAAAATTATCAAAAATTAGTAAGTGGCTAATCTGGTAATTAATGGGATAATTAAGGTATAAAGCAAATGAATTAAAAATAATTTAAATAATTATTTTTAATTGGAGAAATTCGAAATTATTAAATAAATAAAAAAATAAAATATTAATAAAATATTTTATGCTTAGAAAAATAAATAAAAAATAAAAAGAAAAAAATAAATGTGAAGGTAATTAGAATAAAATAATAATATAATGCGGTGAGTCGCTTATAGGCGAGGCCAGGAAAAGTTAGAAATAAATTCTACGGGTAAAGATAGAGGTAAAAGTATTTTCAGACTGATCAAATTAAGAACAAGTGAAATTTTACACGAAGAAAGAATTTACCAGGCGTTGTTTTTCCGCAACCGAAAACCCGATTTCAAATAAGACGAAAAGTTGATCAGATAGAGTAGAGTCAGATAGGCAAAGTGAGAACCTATAGAAACAATTGCGTCTTTTTAAACACGAGATTAAGTTAGGCAACAACTCGGACGTTTTACGATTGAGTGAATTGTTGTCAGAAGTTGGTTCTATCGGAAGCGATTTAGAATCGGACGCGTTTGTCCGAATATCTTCCGACGCACCGGAGAATACCTGGATATGATCAAAAAGAGGATCCAAATAGATAATATGAAAGAGGATGGAAAGATCTTCAAAGTTACACGCCCGGATTTTTGAGTTTCTGCGAAATCGCGCGAAACAGGACACCGATCGGGTAGCTTTATCGGGCGGAGGGCCATAAAGCAAAGCCATCATGGATGACAACTCATCCATTGACTTTAGGGCTCTTAGATTTCGATCTTGACCATGGATGGCCAAGAGTGTTTTGTCCTCAAAATGCGATCCTACGGTCCATATTCGTCAAGGCGAAGTTCGAATTATTTACCGTTACGCCATCCGTCGTCTCTTCTATAAATACCAAGCTCCTCTTCTTCATTTCTCACACCAAAAATCTGCCTCTTAGAGAGAAGTTAGAGAGAGAAGCTCTGGAGAAAGTCTGAGCAAAGTCGGGGTAAGTTCTTCGGTCCCTGGTCTTTAGTTTCGGTAGTTCTTTCGGTAGATATAGTAGGAATGCTAGATTTATCTTTAATTTTTCAAGATAGTCTAGATATCATATTTAGGGGTAAATATGATATATATTTCGAAAATATGATGAGGGAAAAGATCTGTCAAAATTCTAGAGAGATAGAGCGAAAACAACGAAGCTCCGGCGAAATTCCGCCGATTAGGGGTTCGGGGCAAAATGGTAATTTGTACCTAAAATGCCCGTTATGCTGCTAAAAGTTGTTAAATATTATCCTTATAGGATATCCGAGATAATCGTACATTTGTCGAGCCGCTGTTGTGCCGCCACACCGCCGTTTTTTTCCCATTGTCGGAAATTTACCGTTTTTCCGTAAAAGTTTCGTTGTACCGCCAAAAAGGTACGTTCGCGTCGTAACACTAACTCGATGGTTATTGTATGATTATATATGTTTGTTGTGTTCGTTTGTTGTTGTAACATACGTGGTTATGTTATATACACGGTTATGTCACATACGTGGTTATGTCACATACGAGGTTATTATTGTTGTATCATACGTGGTTATGTTACATACGTGGTTATTATCTTACATACGTGGTTATGTATTTTTAATCATACATCTGTTATGGACTGTTGTATTGATTGCTGCTGTCGTGTATATGTAGTCGTATTTAAGCATGAGGTTAAGATTACCCGAGATCCAAATTGTAATTGGATCTCGGCTCTTATCATAGCGTCGGGTTCGGAAGAACCGAGGACCGAGAGAAAGGCGAGGGCCGTACGAGTCCCGATCGAAGACTTTCTTCGGGTGTTATTCATTTTGAAAACTCTCGGTCAATGTACCGCTTCTGTAAATCAGCCAGACTTACGGCAATTTGAATAAATGTATCAGTTACTCAATTGCTCCGATGCTCTACTCTGATGAAAAAAAAAATATATTGCTTTTGAAAATGGGATGTTACAGATTTTTCAACCAA
Organism: Acacia melanoxylon; assembly: GCA_019022615.1. Lineage (NCBI taxonomy): Eukaryota > Viridiplantae > Streptophyta > Magnoliopsida > Fabales > Fabaceae > Acacia > Acacia melanoxylon. The sequence continues at coordinate 5,058,133 of JAFJYJ010000010.1, forward strand.
CTTCGAAAAATCATAATTCTCTTTGTACACATCGGATTTGGGTGTTCTTTGGCTCATTTAAAACTTTAGGATGTGTACTATATATCCACAAAATTTCAGCTTCAAAAGAGGTCATTTACCCTTTATTTATCCAACTTAAATATAGGTGCTTTGACAAAGTATGAATAGTGGCCTTCTGAATACGTTAGGGTACCGTTCACTTACGAAAATACCGTAGCAATCAGATATATCCACCTCTGTTTCATCTCCATTAAAACAGAACATACAAAACTGAAACTTGTTACGAAAGTTTCATATGCCGAAAGCCAACGTTCAAAAACTATAAAAAGAAGCTTACCTTGTTCTCAATTCTCAATCTTGCTCGTGTTCACGCGTTCTGTCTCTCACGCCTCCACTTTGGACTCTCACTTTATATTTTCTCTCCTCACGTGAATGACCGAAATGAAATATAGAATGAGAGCTGAACTTGTTTTATAACACAAGTCTGCGATAGGGAGCGTGGATAAAGAATAAGTCTTTGTCATATTGAGACAAGGAGAGGTAGTGGAACGTGAATAATTAATTGTCCCACATTGCAATAATCGGACGTCCTATGCGTTGGAGATGATCAAGTGTGTCTTCCATTTGGAATGAAGTGGAGAGTAGGACATGCATGACCGAAATAGAAAAGAAGTGAAAAGATACATGTTTGCTAACTAATTGGAGATAAAGAAATGGAACATGGGAGACAAGCATCTTTATCCGAAATGATGGGTGTAAGTGGTTAATCTTTTAAATGAAAATAAGATGTTGAAACGCATGGGCTGCTGAAATAGCAATAATAAAATAGGTAGTGGTATGAATTTGTGATTGTTTAGAGAGAAAGTTGCTCATCTTTGTCAAGCTTCCAATAAATTAATATAGTGGACAAAGCATCATATACATTCCACTAACATCATAAGTGGAGGTTATCCGAAATGATGTTTGGAAATAAATAAATGAGTGGCCATTCAAACAATATGGGTGCTGTCCACAATTTAATTATAATAATAAAGAAGGTATATGTGGGATGTTACATTTTTCCCAACAGTTTATATGCAGAGAGAAAGGACCGCATCGGTGCTCTTAATACAATTCTCAAAGCACCATTTATTTCTTCCTTATTCCCGTGACAATAACCCTTTTCCCCACTCTCTTCAATCTTATTGTGATAAGTTTGAAATTTATTTAACCTTCCTATTGGTCCTTCCATTCGGTCATCCATGAAAAATTCATTATCAAATAGGAATACAGGTTTTGCATTTTTTATTTATTTTTTGGTACATCATAATACATTTTAATAAATGATTTTTCATTATTAATCCATTATCAAATATATCGTATTATCATATTATGGTCATTTGAGTAATGCATTTAATGCTACTTTAGTCACTCTTAATCCGAATATACTAGAGGCATCGTTGTTGAAGGAAAGGTTAGACCTTAATTAATAATTTGTCAAGTCCCTTTATTATTTAAATAATTTTTTTAAAACTTATATCAATAAATCCTCCGGTATAATGTATAGACTCAACCAAGATTCTTTAACTTGGCTAGCTATTTAGTCAAATATCAAGTGCCGAATATCCAACATACTCGGTTGAATCCTTTCGCTTAGTTTTCAAACCGGAATTCCATTGTCGATATTTAGAAGTTAGAGCAAGTAATTTTTATTTTTATTTTTTCATGTCTTTATATTCTTTTACTTTTACTATTTATTTTATTCCTTCTTCTATATTGTTAGAAAAATGGTAACAATCATTTAACATGCAAGTACGGTTTATATTATATTTCGTTCAATGTTTAGGAGTGCGATGTTGTCTCAAAGGTGACTATTTAAAATTGTGACCGCGTAATCACGGGTATATATAGCACCAATGATACCCCAGGCTCTCAAGAAGCATTTGATGAAATTTCCCACTACCACAATTGTAGGTCTGTATCTTCATGTGAGGCATTGTGGAGAATTTTTGGGTTTAACATACACCATAGACAACCACCTGTTGAGAGACTAAGTTTTCATCTTCATCAACAACAAGCAATTTATTACTCTCAAAACCAGAGGACGTCATCGCTTGTCAACAATCCTAGAGTTAAAGAATCAATGTTCCTTGCTTGGTTTGAAAAGAATAAGGATGACCTGTTTGCAAGAATGCTAACTTATTCTCAATTCCTAACTACTTTACATTTGTTAGGGAAAAAAGAATTTGGAAGCATCGTGAACGTGATTTTTCCATTGCAAGGCTTGGTCATTGTACACTTGCTCAAGGAGAGTTATATTACCTACGTTTCTTTGTTGTCAAAAGTTTGAGGTCCAAAGAATTATGCATATATTAGGAATGTTAATAATGTTGTATATCCGACATTCAGGGAAGCATGTTATGCACTTGGATTGTTAGATGATGATAATGAGTATATCGATGCAATTAAAGAAGCATCATTGTGGGCATCAGGCAATTACCTTCGTCACTTTTTCACCAGTATGTTATTAAGTCATTCCTTATCACAAATAGGGTATTGTTTGGGAACGTAGACAAAAGAGATCATGTGTGAAGATTTGTTATATATCACACGGGGCAATCAACTTTTTCCAGGTACGTTGCTTTATTAATGCTTTACTTTTAGGTGAAGTGTTAATTGTTTTTTAGGATAATGCTTATTCATTCTATGAAAATGTTGAAACCAAGTTGAAAGACAATTGTCATGAATATATTTAGTTTTACAAAAATATTATTCGTACTAACTACTCAACCTAATGAGGTATTATGTCTGAAAATCAAAATGTAAGTCTGTTTTAAATTAATTTACCACGTCAATACTACTAAACAAATAATTAAATGTTTTCTTTCATATTTTAGAATTGCAGTTTTCGACTACCAGTAAAGAAGGTGCTGGACTGTTTGAAATTTGACAACTTTTTCTACGCAATGGTAAAAGCCTCGACGACAATCCATCCTTGCCTAAACCAAGTGAAGAAAATATCATTGACATGTCAAACCATCTAATACTTCAGGAGTTAAACTACAACAAAGAAAGAGAGAGCGATGAAGCCAATAAGTTGCAAAATATAATGACTGATGAGCAAAAAGAGGTATTCCATAAAATACTTTCCTTTGTTTCTTCACAGAAAGGTGGTTTCTTTTTTTCTTTTTCTTTTTTGCATGAATTTGGTGGTACTGGGAAAACGTTCATTTGGAATGCATTGACAGCTTCCATAAGATCTAAGGGGTTATCATATTGAATGTAGCATCCAGTGGAATTGCAGCAACTTTACTATCATCAGGCAGAACTTCGCATTCAAGGTTTTTAATTCCTATCGACATCTATGAAGATTATATTTGTCCAATTACTCAAAATTCTCCAACAACAAACCTAATCAAGCTGCTAATCTAATTATTTGGGATAAAGCTCCAATGGTGAAGAGACATTGTGCAGAGACTTTTGACAGAACTTTAAGGGACTTAATGAAGACCAATAGTATATTTGGAGCAAAATGTGTCGTCCTGAGCGGTGATTTCAGACAAATTCTTCCAATCTTTCCTAAAAGTAGAAGAGCTGAGATTGTAGATGCATCTAATAATGCTTTTCCTCTTTGGAATGAATGGCAGTTATTGCAATTGACCAAAAATATGAGATCGAAGTCTTCCACGAGATCCAAGTGAGGAAGAAAAAATAAAAGCATTCTTTGAATGGTTGCTGCTTGTAGGAGAGGGTGTCATTGGATTACCACACAATGGTATTGCAAACATAGCATTCCCATCTGATTTCTTACTTTATAATGATGATAATCCAATAAGGTGCATCTTTCAATCTACTTACCCAAATTTAGTTCAGTGTTTATTCGAGGAAGATTACCGAACAACAGGTCAATTTTAACCTCAACTATGGAACATGTCGACTCATTGAATGAGTACATTTGTTCTTTTTTTGCCGGGAGATGAAGCGAGAATACTTTAGTGTTGACTCTATAAATCGTATAGATCATGCAAATGATAGTATCAATGATCGTATGATACGAGTTTCTAAATTCAATTAAATGTTCTCGGGATTCCTCATCATAAATTGGTTTTGAAGGTGGGCGCACCTGTTATGTTAATAAGGAACATTGATCAAGCATCAGGATTGTGCAATTGTACGAAGCTTCAAATTACACAACTAGGCAAGAACGTCATTAAGGCAAAGACGTTGAATGGCACCAACGCAAGCCAAGACATTTTGATACATAGGATGGACATGAATCCATGTGAATCTAAACTTCCTTTCAAGATGACTAGAAGACAATTTCCAATCATCATTTCATTCGCCATGACAATTAACAAAAGTCAAGGAAAATCGATGTCAAATGTAGATCTTTACCTACCAAGTCCAGTTTTCTCACATGGACAACTTTATGTTGCTTTATCTAGGGTAAAGAGTTTCAAAGGTCTAAAAATACTAATTTTGGATGAGTTTAATAAGTGTATTGACAACACAATTAATGTGATTTTTTCTAGAACATTTTACCACATTAATATATAGTTGTGAGGGGAAAAATTGTTCCACTTTGTTATTGTTGTGCTTTCAATATAATTGTTATATGAATTCATGTTTTTTGTACTTCCATTTGTGTTTTTTTAGGGCTACAATTTATCTATTTATTAATAAAACTACATTGTTATCACATTTATGCTTTAGTTGTCTAAATTTAAAACCGAATAGAACTCCACACTCCGTGCAACGCACGGGTCTAAAGTCTTGTTCTTTTAAAGAAAGCATGTGGTTCAATTGGGGATTTATTTTTATTTTATTTTTTAAAAAAAAAAATCGCCTTTGGAATGAATCATTTATAGATTGCCGTTTGGAAGGACCAATAGGATCCCTAAGTTTGTTTCAAACTTTTAACAATCAAATTCAAGTGAATGGGGAAAGGGTTCTTGATGCATGGGGAAAGGGTTCTTGATGCGGGAATTAGGAAGAATTAAATGGTGCTTTGAGAATTGTATTATGAACACCAATAATACATGGGGAAAAAACAATGTTGCATGGGCAATAGAATAGTTTCATTGGAACTACCGTATAATAAATGGTTATATGTGGCCTTTGAATTTGTTACCCAATCAGATATATTTTTACGCTGACTTTATTTTACGATATAAATGAGGACGCAAGTTGGTTCATATAAACATGATAAGTCTTACACGTGGTACCAGTAATGGCATGCCATGTAATGACCGATTACTTCTGATGGAATCGCCTAATGGAATGTATATGTAGCCCAATAAATGAGAAGGCACAAGGTTTAGAGGGATATATTTGATGATGATTTGATTGATTGATGATAGCTCTCATCGCCCTTTCCAATTGCATTTGCGAGATTCTGAGATACGTGTCCGTCAAGTTCGCAACACAACTAATTTGATTTGTTCCTGGACGTTCCATATATAGGATCATAGGTTCCATCAATAATTTGCTGTCTTGTAATTGAATTCTTTCCTTTCGTGGAATCCTGCTATGAGAGAGGTTAGACAGCTGCCTAAACCTAGAAAACATTATGGAAATCGTTGCACATTAAGATTCGGTTTATATATATATATAATGATTGAAAGATAGTGAGAATTCGGAGTGGATATGATTATATAGTTTTTGGGATGGAAGTCTATTCATTAAGTAGACCTTTAAAAACATAGATGTGGCTTCGCTCCTTTGCTACTTAGCGTCTACTGTCCTCATTTTCTTAAAACAGTGCCGTTTTAGCGTAGAACATTGAGCTGGTGTCCTTTTTTATGAAAACATATTTTAGGACACTGACAGATATTAACAGAATACTGACTGGTACTAAAAAAATATTCCATAATCTTGATAAAATATTTAAGGATCTTAAAAAAATATTTCAGGGTATTGAATTGTACTAAACAAATACTTCAGCTACTAAAATGTAAAAAAAATATCTCATGATCTTGAAAAAATATATTGAAGTATATTTTTAGTAGCAAGCAATACCTAAAACATTTTTTTCAAGATCACCAAGTATTTTTACAGTACCAGTATCTTACCAATCAATGCTTTAAAATATTTTTTCAAAAAAAAGGGCACCAACTCAGTTATTTGCGTTAAACCAGTGCCCTTTTAAGCTAAGGAGGGCAGGGGACGCTAAGCAGCAAAGGACAGAAGCGGCGTACCAAAAAGTAACCGGTCAGATTCTACGTCATGTGTACTCTTACCAAATTTTTTTAAGTTTATACTTATTTTTACCTCAAAAAAAATATTTGGTGTTGAAGAAAATAACATATATATATATATATATATATATATATATATATATATATATATATATATATATATATATATATATATTATATTATATGGACTCTTGCACTTCACCCATTGTGCAAGTGCCTTCGAGTGCACCGAACGATTTCTCTGCGCTATATATATATTTATATATATATATATTATATGGACTCTTGCACTTCACACATTGTGCAAGTGCCTTCAAGTGCACCGAACGATTTCTCTGCGCTCATGAAGCAATGCCTAAGAGTGGATTGAGAGAATCTCAACCCTAACGATCCGTTTTGATTGGAACGCTTTACTCCGACGGATTTGTTCTTCCCAGTCGAGCTCTTTCAAGCTGATAAAGATGGATGGAGCCGCGCCATTTCTTCTGGAAGAAATCATCAGAAACATCCTCAAACGTCTTCCTGTAAAATCCCTAACGCGATTTCGATGTGTGTGCAAACATTGGAAAAATCTCTTCAAGTCCTCATCTTTCATCGCTGACCATCTCTACCATTCCAACCATCAAAACCCTTTTCTTCTTTTCCAACCCAATCGCGAAGGTCAATATATTTCTCAGTTATATGTGCTCGATCGTGGGATGCAAGTTTGGGGCCTCGCGTTTTCGGGTCGTAGGTTCAAGCAATGGCTTGCTCTGTGTTGAAATCGATGTGCAAGGTATATATCCTGCTCCCCTTCTATTGTTTAATCCGGCGACGAGGGATGTCATAAAGTTGCCCATGACTGTTGACGATTTTGAGTGTGAATGTCCTTTAGGATTTGGGTTCAGTCCCATTGTTAATGATTACAAGATAGTGAGAACTTATGCTGAGTATAGGGATTGTATCTATCGAGTGGAAGTGTAATCATTAAGCACTGGGTCATGGGAAGAAAAAGATTTTGTTCACATACCGGGTACAAGATTTCTTATCGATGCTATAACTGCTAATGGATCTATGTTTTGGAATGGATTACTGTTAGATTTGGATATGGATGGAGATGAAATTGGGGTAACAGTTTCATTTGACATAGCGTGGGAAGATTTTGATTTTGTACCAGTACCTGCGTTAGGAAATAATTCATTGTATCAACTGATGATGTATGAGGACAAACTTGCTATACTTTCCCACGAAATGGATGCAGAGCCTAGCTGTATGTTTGATTTGTGGGTGATGGGGGAGTATATAGGTGCATCTGATGGGGAGAGACGAAGTTGGACTAAGATATTCTCTAGGACCTGTTCAGCTGTTGACTTCTTGCTTCCATCCATTTTTTGGAGGAGTGAACTTGCCTACAACATTTCTGAATTACCTGGACTTCTTGGTGAAACCAAATGTGAAGCTGAGAATGGGTTGAGTACTTCTTTCTTCTTGTTGAATATCAGTAATGGTGAAGTCAAGATTTTTAATACCCGTAGTTGTGGTGATCGCAGAGCGCATATTTTCAATTATGAAGAAAGCCTTGTACCTGTGGGTAAAATCCCCATCAAAGAGCCTTCGTCCTAAATATTGTTCATTACATTACAACTTTACTTTGTTTAAACTATTTTGATGGAAAGGAATCCATGACTGATTGACACTTTAGATGATTCTATACCTATAATCCTTGATGCCATTTAGGGATGCTATCTAAAATGATGAATGTCGATGTTCAAGGTATCTTTTGTTCTGCTCCCCAGCCGATGAGGCATATAACACTCCACCCACTTTTGGGCCCAGTGTCCTCGTTGTCACATTAGCCCACATCAACCCGAGCCAGCTGACTTTGATACCAATTTTAACATCCCAGCGTCTCACTCTTGATATTTTCCTCTTTGGGGTCCGTCACCCCCACGATTTTAAAACGCATCAAGAGGGGAGATATCTAGACCCTTATAAGGCATCTTTTGTTCCCTTCTCCAGCCAATGTAGAACATAACACTCCACCCATTTTTAAGTCCAACGTCCTCATTGGCACATCAATCTACATCAACCCGAGCTTGACTCTGATACCAATATTTCATCTATTTGTTTGCTATTATTTGACTTGGTTTGTTTTCTCACATTAACAACTAGCTTTTTGGTAGTGTTCTCCATCCAATTTAGCTTCGAATCAACTGGTACAAGAGTTTAGTCCTTGATCTCTTCATGGAGTTGCTCTCCTAGAGCCTTCTAATTGGCACGAGGTTGAGTGAAGTGTCGTCCATAAAGCATTCTAACTTGCATGCCGTGGGGTGTAGCGACATTTTTCTAAGTGGTGTCGTGGGGGCACTAGTGAAATGTCGACTTTCCGTGGAGTCAATTTATGGAAACATAATTTAAAACCTAAGGGAGTATGAACTGTTATTTTAAACCTGCATAGTAACTAACTATTTTGATCGGCTGTATTTCTATATTAAACTTTGATGTTCGGCCTTCCATAAATTAAATAATTAGGTGGCCAATATTTCATCTATTTGTTTGCTATTATTTGAGTGAGTTGGTTTTCTCACATTAACAGTGTAATACCCTAAAAATCCTAATTATCATAAATAATATATTTTGATAAATACTACATTATAGTAAAAGGAGAGTATATTGTTTCAAATTTTGGGATATTTTTTATTATAAATTTATGAGCAATTTCTCCTTGAAATTTAAGTAGATCAAGATTTAATCTTGAAATCTCTTTCAGGGATCATAAAATACCCTAAAATTATCATATTAAGTCATGGTTCATTTGTAACCAAAATAAGTAAGAAAGTGTTATGAAAACACTTAAATTAGTTTAAAGGAATTAACAAGCAAATAGTGAGCAATTAAGCTTTCACTAATTAAAGTAATTATGTAATTCTTCAATATTTCATCATAAGGCAAAATAGAGGGCATCAATTTATGAATTGTCCTAAGTAGAAATCAAGGGTCTAAAGAGATGGAATTAGGTTTGAAAATAATACTTTAGTACCTTTGGTTAATTAGCAAATCTATTAAACTATGATATTTACCTTTAGTGAACAATTTAGCTTGCACTAAATTGAGATTAAACACAAGAGATAGATGGCAATGAAAATAAATAGGTAATTAAGGGAATAAAATACCCAATATTCATTGAGTCTATGCCACAAAAACACATACCAAGCTTGAAATAAATATTCCCTTGATTTTACCCAACATATACAATTAATATTAAGATTGTAAAAGGCAATTGGAGAATATCTAATGAAGGCAATGATTTTCAAAAATCATGAGAGGCACTTAAATGACATAGAAATACTTATTTCAATTAAAGAAAATTACCAACAACTATTAGGCAATTAAATTTGCACTAATTAAAGTAATTATGTTAATTTTCGTAATTAATTAATAATTAAATTAAAATGTCATAATTAACGAATATATGAGATAAATTAGTGATCAAAGGCTAATAAAAACCCAAGATTAGCATAAAGGAGATTTCTAATAATTATGATTAATATAGTAGCCTATCAATTAATCCTAATAAACTTTATGAATATTATCTTAGAAAATATTAACCAAGATTAATTTAATCTTCCCTATTTTAAATGTGTGGTGAAAATTTCCTTTTTAAGAGGCAAGATAATTGCACAAATATTTAATCCTAAGAGCACATAATATATGAACAAATATCCTCAATAGTAGTAGGATTTTTCCAACACAAATTAAAAGGCTTGGATTAAGTTTAATAAAGTGGAATCTAATGGTTCTAATTAATTAAACAATTAAGCTAAATCCATGTGAAACTTGGTAAGCCTATTGGAAGCTTTGAGTACTATAAATCAAAGACATTAGAAAACACAATTTTTTTTTGGTCACAATGAAGGGAAAGCCACGGTTGGCTTAAATCAAAAAGAGAGGAATGAATTGTTTAATATACATATAAGTTAGCACATGGTGAATTAGGAGCACATGGAAGCATTAAGAGAGGGGACAAATTGGAAGAGCCAATTATGTGTTCACATGGGCTCATTAATGCAAATTGGAGAGAGAAGAAAGAGATGAGAGATGGTTTTGATGTGTGTATGAGTGTGTGTGTGTGTGTGTGTAAGAGTAGTGAGTGTTGTGAGCCTAGTGTAGGAGAGAGAAAAGTGGGTAATTAATTGAGTTGTGAGTTAAAAACCATTGGGATAAATTCAAGACACAAGTAAATGAGAACCTATAGAAAATAAATTGTATCTTGAGAAACTTTAATCATAGATCAAATATAAGGATTTATTTTGAACAAGCATATTTTAAGCTTGAGATAGGTGGCCTCCAAAATCTTTTCCACAACTTTTGAAGTTAATCCTAAAATGATTAAAGGGTTAGTTAAGACTTCTAAATGAAGCCATGATTTTTGAGATTAGAGTATTAAAAAGAAAAACTTGAATAAACTACAAGATAACCCTTAATTAATTACATAAAAGAGCTTAATCCATGAGATAAGTGGAGAACCAATAAGAAACCTTGATTGACATTTGTGTGAGACAAATGAAACACAAAATTAATCGATATGAAGGGGGAGGACGGTTTGTGTGTGTGTAGGAGAAATAATTAAGTTTAAATCAATCTCAATTTGAAATCCACCAATATGAAAAATCAAGAGAAATGCTTTTAATTAAATTGAAACTTCTTCATTAAGTTTAGATCCAATGGTTAAGATTAAAACTTCTTAACTAAGTTTAGATCCTATGGCTCCAATTGAAGAAGAGTTAGGTTTGAAAGAATTACCAAAGTGCCATGACAATTCACTATAAATAGAGGCCTTTGCTCTTCATAATTTTCACACCAACTCAACCAAAATAGATGAGTTTTAGAGAAACAAGAGTAGAGAGAAAGCCATAGTGGGAAGCAAGAAGGAGTAGCAAGGTTCTCCAAGGGTAAGTTCTCTAGTTCTTCAGCTATAGCTTTTAAGTTCATAGATTAAATGTTGTTTTTATCTTTAATCTTCCAATATATTTTTGTTATCATGTTTTTATGGTTAGAAATAGTTTTATTTCGAAAAATTGATGGAGAAAGTAATATAGCAAATTTTTGGAAGATAATGATCAAAGTAGTGAAGCTCTGGTGAAATTTTGTCGGTTAGTGATTCCTGAAGTCAGGGGTAAAAACGCCAGTATTTTATGTTGAAGATGAGGTTCTAAAATTCTGAGAAAATTCATGGTTAAAGTATACATATAGAGATTTTCAAATATTCCTAGAGTGAATTATTTCGAGTTCTGTACTAGGAGATAAAAATGTCCAAAGTTGGGCTACGTTTTCTGGAATTTTTTCTGGGCAGAGGATGAACACGTGAAAACTGGGAATTATTCTTAAACTCTGGGAAATAACCAGTATTTTTCCTCAAACGTAGACATCTTAAGGATTCCGAGGAATTTTACGGATCCTCGTTTCAAGTTTTGTAGATTTAATTATGATTTTTAAAAGTTAATCGGAATTCTGCCCAAAAATTCAGTATTGCCTTTTTTGAGAAAATGTAAGGGAAAAATTGTAATAATGAATACACCAAGGGTAGAAATGTCAAAATGGGTGGAAATACCCTTTTTGATATTATTTTAAGAGATAGAATATTAGTTGTGATATTATGGGTAAAAGCAATAATCCGACAATAACGTATAGGATGTCCGGGAAGTCCGGAGTCAGATTAAAAGTCAGGCAAGTTGGCCAATACACGGTGAAAGGTACGTTCGCGACGTACTGTAACACTAATTCTAATAGTATGTTTATATATGATAGTGATATTCATAAACTAGGATGTTGTCTTAGTTCATTTCTTACACATTCAGCTTTACACGGGTTATAGTCTTATTAATACAGTTGAGTTTTCCTAGCGCTGATGACACGAGTGGGTATCGTGGCACTGGTGAATAGTGCAGACCGAGATAACGGACATGTGAATCGGCTATGCCGTTATCTCAGATCATACATTTGTTATGGGCTTTTGTATTGATAATTGCTGTAATATCATGAATAACTGTCATACACATATTGTTTACATATATAAGCATGATGTTAACCGTTACCTGAGGTCCAATGGGCATTGGACCTCAGTCTTAACTAATAGTTCAGGAAAGGATCAAGGATCAGAGAAGGCACCGGTAGATGGAGCCGTAAAAAGACACATTTGGACGGAGCCGTGAGGAGGCACCGGTCAAAGCAAATACAGGAAGAAGGTTAACAGAGCCTACCTTCTGGCATGAATCTGATAGGGTTACTTCAAACCATTTGGTGCTTAAACTAAGAAAGGGTCGGTCTATGTTGTTCAGTCAATCAGTCACCGTGAATTCGAGGAGACTTCCACTAGACTTTACCCAGCCTGGCCAAATGAGTTGATTTAACTGTGTTAGGTTCTATGCCCCAAGTCTACCTAAGGCTTGGTTGAAGATGGTATAGTTACATTGTAATTATACAAAGCTTTGGGAAATTTTTAATATACTAGTATACGTCGGGCATCAGCATATGCCTAAGTATTTTATATCAGTTACTTAATTGTTCAAATTTTTAGTACATGCTCTCAGTTTCTGCAATACGTTAAGTTGTAACACCTCAAACTCTGACGAATTTTCCAAAACCACTTGTCACCAGACACAATTTATGCTATGGAAATTGGGATGTTACAAACAGTTGGCTTTTAGGTAGTGTTATCCATATAATTTAGCTTTGAATCAATTGGAATTAGAGTTAAACTCGGGTCGATGTGGGTTGATGTGTGAGTGAGGACGTTGGGGCCAAAGGTGTGTGAAGTGTTATGTCTCATATCGGTTAGAGAGAGGAACAAAAGACGCCTTATAAGAGTCTAGATATCTCACCCTCTTGGCACGTTTTAAAGCAGAGAGGGGGTGATGGGGTCTAAAACAGACAATATCAAGAACGTGGCGCTTACAGTTGGTATCAGAGCTAGACTTCGATCGATGTGGGCTAATACAATTGGTTTCAGAGTCAGATTCAGGTTGATGCGCTAGCGAAGACGCTAAAAAGGTAGATAGAGTGTTATGTCCTATATCGGTTGTGGAGGGTAACAGAAAACGCCTTATAAAGTTCTGGATAACTCCCCGTCCTGACACATTTTAAAACAATGAGGGGGTGACAAGGCTTCAAAGAGGACAATATTGAGAGTAAGGCATTGGGATGTTACAATTGGTATCAGAGCCAGACTCAGATCGATATGGTTTGATGTATCAGCAATGTGTTTTAAAACCGTGAGAGGGTGACGGTCATAAAGTGGACAATATTGAGTGCGAGACATTCAGATGTTACAATTGGTATCAGAGAGGGAGGTATCATAATTGGTATCAGAGAGGGAGGTATCCAGACCCTTATAAGGCATCTATTTTTCCCTCCTCAACCGATGTTGAATATAACACCCCACCCATCTTTGGGACCATCATCCTTGCTCATCAATCCATTTTATATGGGAAAGTTAGCGTTCAACTTGGCGTAGGACAAAGGACTATGCTCACACCATATTGTGTTCTTATATGTCTTACCTTAGATGGAAAACTTGTCATGTTCAAAGTTGCCAGGTATCCTCTTTTTCTATAAAAAAAATGGGATTTCTAGGTATCCTCTTTTGTTGTTCTCATGTACTTCCATGTTTGTAACACATAATTAATTGCTTTGAATGAGAATAGAAGTTGCAATTTAGCTGTTCCAATGATCTGAGAGATTCTTTATGTTGTTCACATCATTAGTACTACAAGGAGTGAAACTTCTGCTGAGGTTGTTTCTATGGTGTCTGATGAGGAAAAGCATTCCCCTTCAAAGCTTCATATGAAGGAATTGTTGAGCAAAAATAGTTCAAGGCACAAACAGATATCTTCATCTCATCAATCAACAGGTGAAAATTTCTCAAAAAGAAAGACTTATTTCTTATTTTTCTTTTAACACTAGGTAATCTTTAGTTTTTTGCTTATCAATAATTTTAGGGGCAAGTACTTCAAAGGAGAAAGGCAAAGCATGTCCAAGTGAATGGAACATCATCTTCATTTTGTTTATTGGCCATATTACAAATACGTTTTTGCTTGTTGGATTTGTGGTGTTACAAGTTGAGACTTCACACATTTTCTCTCATTCTTTCTCTCGCCGCTCTGCCTCATCTTTTTCTCCCCTTCACTATTGCGTATTCCCTCCCCACGCTTTGTCCCCAGCTCTTTTATTCCTTATCTTAGAGATCCCCATAAATAGGGACAATCTTTAAAATCATGAATTACATCCTAAGAAGCAAAAAAAAAAAATTAAAATTGTGTCAAACTTCAAATAGGGACAATCTTAAAAAAAAATGTAATTAATACCTTGCCTGGTGATAATAAAGACTACTCAATTCTTCTAAAAAAAAGTACGTTCATAATAGGCAACTCTCAATTCTTCTAGTAACAAGGAAAACTACTTAAGTAGTACTTAGATTAAATCTTGGTTTCAAGTAATATAAAGCAAACATATGACTTTTGAAAACTTGTTTGGCCGATTAATATTGAAATGCAAGTTTATATGAAAAATGATTTAAATGACATAGATCATATTAAATAATACATATACGTTATAATTATATATTGAAAATTTAAATGATAAGAACCTAAGTCAGAAAATTCTGTGTGTGCTAAATGTTTAGGTAGTTTGTATATAAAGATTTATCAAGGTTTTATCGCCAAATAAATTTCTCATATTTTTTACCGACAAAAAATAGAATATCATATAATATAATATGAAGGAAACAATTTATCATATTTAATTAGGATCCCTATGCTTTATATACATTTTTTTCCTTTGCCAAATACATTATCTCTCATCTCTTTTCTTTTTTCTTTTTATCCCCTCTCTCATGTAAATAATAGCATAAGCCAAAAGCCAAAAGCTATATGCTTAACAAAATAACATTTTAGGGTTAAAAGTTAATTTAAAACAAAATTCACTTGTTAAAATTTATTTGTACAATTTCAAAACAATTTTCTTCTTCTTCTTCTTCTTTAATTTTTATCTGCACAAATTTGGATATAATAATAATTCAAAAAAGAAGAAGTTAAAATTGGAATAAAAATAAATTAAATATATGGATGCTTTTAGTAAAAATTTTAGGCATTAGGGGTAGTTCATGTTATTTAATTTATATTACAATTTAGAACATTGATCCGGTTGCAAGACCAATTTAGAACAATGATCGAGTTTGTCCCCCCCAACCAAAAAAGGAACATTGATTGGGTCGCTTGAAATAACAAAAAAAAAAGAATAAAAAAAAAATTTCAAAAATGTGTTAGACATACAGACCAATACAATAAAGTCTTGGTTCTCCAGCGCGTCCGACCCCCACTTCTCCATCTTGCTTCAGTTCTCACTCAGCTTGTGGCTTGTGTGTGTTCGGGGAAACTCCTCTAGCCTTCGACATTTCTCCATTCAGGTGAGCTTCCTTTTTGTCACTCGTCTTCTCTTCTTGCCGTGCGGTCACCGAAGTCTTGCCGTGCAACAATCCATCTTGTTGTCCTCTATCGCCGTTACTGCAGCCCATCCATCGTCTTGGAGCAATGAAATTAGTTCTGTCATCTCTCCTTACATACTGTTTGTTGGTCACTGTGCTCTTTATCTCTGGTATATGATGAGAAAGTCTCTCCTCTACGCTAAATGGAGTGAAGCTTAGTTTTGGGGGATAGTTTAGGGTTTAAACTAGGCTTCTTACATCATGGGTTCTTCAAATATGTCTGCTTCTTCGATCAGGATTGACCTGGACGATGAGTTCAAAGGAGAGCAGGTCGGTACTATTGATTGCTTCTCTGTGAAGGTAGGAGAGGTCGTTCCATTGATGTACAATGACTTCAATTTTGATCTTAAAAGCCTGCCTTGTACGCCTCTTGCTGTCTCTGAAATTCTTGGCCTCCTTATTGCTGCTCATCCCTCATGGGGGCCACCGATGAAATGTCGGCTTTTCATGGAAACATAATTTAGGATCTGAGGAATATGAACTATTAGTTTAAACCTACACAACAACTAACTATTGTGACTGGTTGTATTTCCATATTAAACTTCAATGTTTGGCCTTCTTTAAATTAAATAACTAGGTGGCCAATATTTCATCTATTTGTTTCCTAGTATTTGAGTATGTTGGTTTTCTCACATTAACAACTAGCTTTTGGGTAGTGTTCTCCATCCAATTTGACTTCAAATATATTGGTATCAGAGTGGGGCTTGGGTAGATGTGGGTTGATGCGCCAATGAAGATGCTGGCCCAAAGGTGGTAGAATTTTATGTCCCATATCGACTGTGGAGGGTAACAGAAGACACCTTATAAGGGTTTGGATAACTTCCTGTCTTGATACGTTTTAAAACAGTGAGGGGGTGACAAGGCCTTAAAGATGACAATATCGAGAGTGAGGTGTTGAGATGTTACAATTGGTATCAGAACCAGGCTCGGATCGATATAGGTTGATCCGTTAACGATATGTTTGAAAACTGTGAAGGGGTGATGGTCCCAAAGTAGAAAATTTTGAGTGTGAGACACTAAGATTTTACAATTGGTATTAGAAAGGGAGGTATCACAATTGGTATCAGAGAAGAATGTATCCATACCCTTATAAGATGGTATTAGAGAGGGAGGTATCATAATCGGTATCAGAGAAGAAGGTATCTAGACCCTTATAAGGTGTCTTCTGTTTCCCTCCCCTGCCGATGTTGGACATGACACTCCACCTATCTTCGGGGCCAGCATCCTCGCTGGCACATCAATCTACATCAACCCGAGCTTAACTCTGATACCAATATTTCATCAACATGTTTCTATTATTTGAGTGAGTTGGTTTTCTCACATTAACAGCTAGCTTTTGGGTAGTGTTCTCCACCCAGTTTAGCTTTGAATCAACGGTATTAGAGTTTGGTTATCGATCTTTCCTTGGAGTTGCTGTCATGGAGCCTTCTAACTGGGATGAGGCTGGGAGCCTTCTAACTGGCATGAGGCTAAGTGAAATATCATCCATAAAGCCTTCTAATTGGCATGACGCCGGGTGAAGTGTCGTGAGGTGCATCAACATTTTGCTAAGTGAAGTGTCATAGGGGCCACCGATGAAATGTTAGCTTTCCGTGGAGTCAATTTATGGAAGCATAATTTAGGACCTGAGGGGGTATAAATTGTTATTTTAAACCTACACAGTAACTAACTATTTGTTTGCTATTATTTGAGTGGGTTGGTTTTCTCAAATTAATAACTAGCTTTTGGGTAGTGTTCTCCATCCAATTTAGCTTCGAATCCATTGGTATTAGAGCCAGGCTCGGGTAGATGTGGTTTGATGCGCTACTGAGGACGATGGCCTAAAGGTGGGTAGAGTGTTATGTCCGACATCGGTTGTGGAGGGAAATACAAGACACCTTATAAGGGTCTAGATACCTCCCTTCTGGACACATTTTAAACTGTGAGGGGGTGATAAGTCCTCAAAATGAAAAATATCGAGAGCAAGGCGTTGGGGTGTTAATATTGGTATCAGAGCCAGACTCGAGTTGATGTGGGCCAATACAATTCCTATTAGAGCTAGGTATGGGTCGATATGGGTTGATGTGCCCGCAAGGACGCTGGGCCCAAAGATGGCCAATATAATTCATATCAACGAGGACGTTGATGTTATAATATACCTAGCAATAACAATTTTCATATTTGACACATTTATAGTACATTATTAATTTAACTTTATTTAATTGTAATATAGTTTTGATAATATTTATGTATTAAATTAGGACTTTATTGTTTTAACTTTATTTCTTCAAAAATTTGACCCATTTATAGTACCTTATTAATTTAACTTTATTTAATTGTAATATAGTTTTGATAATATTTATGTATTAAATTAGGACTTTATTGTTTTAACTTTATTTCTTCAAAAAGATAGAAAACATAGTGTTTTGAGTTAAACAGACTTAAAACCCATGGGGCCAAATGCTGGCCCAATTTCATAATTGGGGGTTTTAAGAACGTCCGGCTTAAATGGGCCAACCTGTTTAGACCTAAGCCTGTGAAAGACTGACCCTTATTCCTAACTCTATTTTGAGGGGGTGAGTCTTATAATACAATTATATAACATAAAACTCTAATGAATCATCCCTCTATTTATAAATTTTCAATTGATATTGAAATTATATCAATATTTTATTAATATATTAGAATTTTTGAATTTTTGACATGACCTAGTAATATTGTATTTTTTTCAGAAAAATATGAAATGTGTTTAAGCTTGTTTTGTTGGATAGAGTTTATTTTATATCAGATTATAAAATTCAAGGAAAAAAATTAATGATATAAATGTTTAATCATTAAATGGTGTATATATGGATTATAGAACGGTCATGGATGATTTTGGCGTCAGCAGATCATGAATTGAAGACACAAAACGACAGAAGCAAGACCTGAGAAAAAGGAATATACCTAAACGACGGACTGACTTCAAAACCTTGGACAATAAAACGACACAATCCAGGCAATACCTTAAAATGCCTAAACGCACGTGTTTTAAGAAAAAGTCGGTTGATGAGAAAATTTCATGTTTGGGAAAGAGTTTGTAACATCTCATTTTCAAAAGACAGATTTTTTTTTATATATATATATATATCAGAGTAGAGCTTCGGAGCAAATAGAATATTGAGTAACTGATACAACTTTAACTGTGGCGTAGCTGCCTGTTTATAAAGAATAATACATTATTTGTTCCAATCTTAAATATCCTCAATCGGTCTTTTACGTGGTCTTCAAGCATGCTGCTTACTCTCATTTTCCGTCCTTGGGTCTCTGTACCCTGAAGCTAAGAGCTGAGGTCCAATGTCCATCGGACCTCAGGTAACGGTTAACCTCATGCTTATATAAACAATATGTATAACAGATATTTCTAATATTACAACATTGATTAATACAGTACGTCGTATGATCATTTAATAACAACTACACTAACATGTAAAGTTATTTCCGGTTTGCAACATCCATGCCACGATGTACGGTCGTGTCCTTAGCGCTAGGAAAACATAACGGCATTATCATAACTATAACCCGTAAAGCTGTAAATAGTGATCTAAGTCCCCATACCTTAGTCACTGTGCATGCCCAGGACAGAGTCCCGTTCATGGCTCTATGAAACTATCCACAACATATATAAGCATACTATAAGCATTAGCATTAGTGTTATAGTACATGTCCGTACCTTCGCTGACGGTACTTCGGTACGTTTAACGGGAAACGGTACTTCTGACGAAAAACGGTACGTTTGACAGCGGTACAACAACGGTACGACAACAGTACAACAGCGGCAGGTGATCAAAGTTATCCTATAAGGATAATATCGCATTTATCAATATTTAGCATCATAACAGGCATTTAAGGTACAAATTACCATTTTGCCCCTAGTTTGACTAATCGTCGAAATTTCGCCAGAGCTTCACTATTTTGACTCTAATCTATCAAAATTTTGCCATATCTCTTCCTCCAATATATTTTTGAAATAAATATCATATTTATCCCTAAAACATGATATTTAAACTATCTTGGCAAATTAAAGATCTACCAAGTATTTCTACTATAATTACTGAAAGAATTACTAAAGCTTAAGACTAAGAACCAAAGAAATTACCTAGGGCTTTGCTTCAACTTTCTCAGAGCTCTTCCTTCCTTCTCTACTCCAAGATTTCGAAATAGGCAAGAGGATTTGGTGTGAAAAAAGTGATTGGAGGTGCCTTCTATTTATTGGCAAAGTTGTGCTACTATTCATGCTTTTTCATATCGAATTTCAACCGTCGGATCTTGTTTTCATTGCATGGTTTCTCCTTGGCCCTTGGATTGCCCTAGCCGACCTCCATGCCTCAATTTTCAACAAAATGATGTCATCCAAGTGATGTCATCCTCTTGCTTTATGGTCTTGTACCAATAAAGTTCCATATTCGGTGTTCTAATCGCGTAATCTTAAACAATCTCAAAAATACAGCAACACATCACTAAAGGTCTATTCATCCTCTTTCACAATACTTGGGTTATCAAAATTTTGATCCCATTAAGGGTATTCCGTAGTCTGCTGAACATTTTCGGATAAACGCCGTTTCTGCTAGTCGGTTACGGAAATGGCTTCGGTAACACCAACTTCACGGGTAAAAATTCACTTGTTCATAATATGTCCGATCGCGAAACCTAGTTCATGGTTTTCTAGATAGGATTTATTTTCCATTGGTTCTCATTTCTACTATCGCCCTTTTCCTTTTTCGTCTGGTCTCTTAATCATTCCATTTGGTTTGAAATGACTTCAAAGATGACCCGCTCGGGATAAAATTATACTCGTTTATAATAAGTCCGATGTTAGATACTTAGTTCACCTATTTTGAGATAGGATTTAATTTCTATCGGTTCTCGTTTATCCTATTTGCTTTTTCCACAAATATCTCATTTATATTATTATTTAATTAACAAATATCATGATATTATTTTTGAAAAATCCACAACCCTTTTCACACTTAAAATTTCGCCCCCCCTTTTAATTATTTATTTTTATTTATTTTTTAATTACTTTATTATATTTTAATTTAATTAGAAAGTTTAATTAGGGCCTTAATCCTATGATTAGCAATCTTTTAGGATTTAGGGTTTTCATACACTTAATCTCATACATTTTTCTTAATCTTTTCCAATGAATTAGCAAGTATACTTTATGCTAAATTTTAGCCATAAACATTTAATTAAAAGGTTTTTACAAAATTTACCTTAAATATTCTCTTGATCAAGCTTAAACAATTAGCCATTAATTACTTAGTTAATCACTTACCAATTGTTGCTAATTTTCTTAATTAGGATTAATCATTTTCTCATAACTATTTCACTGACAATGGTATTTTATGTCCCATGCATTATATTAAAAATCATGGGGCCAATTATGATCCCCAAAATGATATTTAATTTTTCCCCTTTTATTTCCAAGGGAAATAATTTATTAAATTGCCAAAATTAGAGACAATATTCTCTCCTATTTTTAATAAATATTTTATTGCCTCTTAAGATTTATCATAATTTTCTCAGGATGTTTTATGGCCCATAAACGCATTTTTGGCCTTTTGGCACTTTATTTCCTCTAATTTCGACATAATTTACCTTAGAAAATAAGATAAATTTTACTCTAGTTTTGAGACCTTATATTCACCTATTTCCAATAGGTATTATTTACTAAATTATGATACTTATCATAAATACGATTTTTAGGGTATTACAGAGTTCACATACAAAATGGTTTAGTGCATGTTTGGATTAACTTTTAGAAAATATCTTTTATACTTATGAGGTAAGCATGTGAACTAAATTTTATTTCAGCTTGTGAAGAAGGGTTTGTGAAACCACAGTTATATGGTTTGCCAAACATTCAATAATACTCGCGTTTAGAGCAATAGCATCGTCAGTTCCAGCAAGAACTATTGAAGAGGTTAGACATGTGCCAACAAGAACTATAGATAATTTTGGGGGTGATTACTATTAAGGATTTCAGTTCAGTCCAATTGTTAATGATTATAAGATAGTTAGGATTTATGCTGAGCTCGGTGTTTTGGTTAGTCGAGTAGATTTGTATATTCCTTAAGCACAGGTTCATGGAATGAAATTAATGTCAGGAATTTCTAAATGTACTTGTCACTAATCCCTTGTGGTGTCGTGGTATCGTTGATTCCAACAGCTCTATCTCTATTGATGTTTGTTCAACAATAATCAATGAAGAAAGAAATAAGGAAATTAAGAAAGATGACTATAGTATTTTTTAAAAAAAATATTTCACATTAACTAACTTCACTAATTTAATCAAATTAGGTAAGAATGTTTTATATTAAGTATCCTAAAGGAGTATGTTAGGTTTGTGTGTCCCTTCCTTTTTACCGTGGAATCCCGTGACCAGACAAGACCAGTGCCTACAAACATTCATGATTTTAAGGGCAATTGCCATTGGGTTTACCCCACTTAATTTTGGTTATGATTTAATCAGAGACAAATATTACTTTTAGAAGAATATATATATCTATATATATATATATATATATATATATATATATATATATATATCTCATTAAAGGTTATGGCTGAACCTCAAGAACTTGCATCTAGGGGTTGAGCATATGCCAGTGCAAAGGATCACATCTAGCGCCTCATTAAAGGTTATGGCTGAACCTCAAGAACTTGCATCTAGGGGTTGAGCATATGCCAGTGCAAAGGATCACATCTAGCGCCTCATTGCAAAAGAAGCGGAGAATTTTCATTACTTAATCGGTTTGTCCTAAATTTGATACTCTTTCATGTCCATAATATAAAACACATTTAGAGAATAAATCTTGGTTCTAAACATAAGATTTATTTTTTATATTTGTAAATTTTTTTTAATTTATCTCTATTAATGTTCCCTTCACACTACAATAATCAAGAAGGAGAGGAAATGATGAAATTAATAAGAAAAAATGACTAGTGTGTTGTAGAAGATATATATCATATAAATTATTTTAACTAATTTTTTTAATTTAATCAAATTACGTAAGTATGTGTTATATATAGTTTAAGTTCTAGGGGGAGTATGTTAGGTTTGTGTCTTCTTTCCTTTTTTAATTGTGGAATCCCGTAGCCAGACAAGTAAGACCAATGCCTAGTTGCCTACCAACATTCATGATTTTAAGGGTAATTGCAGCTATGAATAACATCATTAAACATTTGTTCCAACCCAGACTTAAATTCAAAGTCAGCATCCATAAGCTTCTTCGAACATAGTTCTGGTAGCTTGTATCCCTTAATATCCTCTAAGGACCTAAAATACAAAAAGATGAAGCTATATGAAAAAAGTAAAAACATCATTAAAAATAAGGCTTCTTTATGTCGTTATGTAACAAAAAAAAAAAAAAAGGAGAATGATGGAAAAACTACTTTGAAATTAACAAAATCCTAGATAAAGTATTTATCATAACATGAGTTTTAAATTGCTTATTAAGTTTCAAGATTCCTTTATTAACTCTATATTCCAAACCTCATTTGGGATTTTAAAATTTCAAAGTTCTTTTTCTATCATTCTCCAAAAAAAAAAAAAAAAAAAAATGTTGCATTGAGGAATAAGCATTACCCTCTCATTGATTCATAAGGCCCGTCCTCACCTGAAGCCTTTTAAAAGACTTACTTACAATATGAGCATTTAAAAAGACATCATATTTTAAATAAAAAGTTCATTTGCTTTCACTTACCCATTAATCTCTTCAAACCATTTTTAACAAGATAAATGCTAAAGTATTAATCTCTTCATAAAAACTATATTTTGATAAATAATACATTTTTGAATACAAGATAAATGCAAATTACTTTGGAATTAATTAACGAATGGTTAATTATGAGACATTATTTTGGAGCTATTTAATATGATATAAATAGCACATAAAAAGGTAATTAATTTATAACCAAAATGAGGAATGTAATATCCCAAATTTTTGGATTTGGAAACAAGAAATGTTTTATGGGAATTTATTATGAAAATTTGGCCTAAATAGTTTTAAAGCTATTTTCTGGATTTTGAGGCCTATTTTCCAAATAATTCAAGGAAAAATAGTTAGAGGATACTTTTTGGTCTAGAAATTTTAGAACCAATATTTTATGACCTAGAGAGTTAATTATGGAAGAAAATTCTTATATGGAATTAAGGATTTTATTTTCCAATACTTATTTAATATTTGTAAATAAATATTAAATGGTAGTTGGATATTGGTAGATATGTATAAGGTGGTATGAATGTTTGGTGTAAGAGTGTTTGGTGTAAGTGTTTGGTGTAAGAGTGTTTGGTTTGAGTGTTTGGTTTGGGTGTTTGGTTTGAGTGTTTGGTTAAGGAAGAAATGTAGTTGGAATAGCCTTGAATTTCTTCTATAAATAGAAGACTCTTCTCTTCATATTATTCACACCAAAATCAGCTCAAAGCATCTGATTTTAAGATTAGAGAGTGAGTAGAGTGAAGTTAAGGGAACAAGGAAGAAGTAGTAGCAAGGTTCTTTAAGGGTAAGTTCTCTAATTCTTGAGTTCTAGTTTTAAATTCATAGATAAGTAGTGTTTTGATCTTTAATTTTCCAATATATTTTTGTTATCATGTTTTTATGGTTAAAAATGGTTTTATTTCGAAAAAAAATGATGGAAAAGGTTATATAGCAGAATTTTTGGAAGCTAATCATAAAGTAGCGAAACTACGCGCGAAATTTTATCGGTAAGCAATTTTTGAAGTCAGGGGTAAAAACGTCAGTATTTTATATTGAAGATGAAGTTCTTAAATTCTGAGAAACTTCATGGTTAAAGTAGACATATATACCTTTTCAAATATACCTAGAATGTATTATTTCGAGTTCTGTGCTAGAAGATAAAAATGTCCAAAGTTGGGCTACGTTTTCTGAAAATTTTCTGGGCAGATGATGAACACTTGAAAACTGGGAACTGTTCATAAAATCTGGGAAAGAACCAGTATTTTTCCACAAAATTAGACATCCTAAGGATTCCGGGAATTTTTTTGATCCTCGTTTTGAGTTTTCTAGAATTACTTATGAATTTTCAAAGTTAGAAGTAAATCTGGCCATAATGCTGAAAGTAACGTTTTTATTAAATAAAATGTAATGGCAAAATGGTAATAACAAATCCACCAAGGGTATAAAAAAGTATACTTTTAATCTTCTAAGTTTACGTGAGGTATACTTTTAGTGCTTTAACTTTATAAAGTATACTTTTGGTCCTATAATTCTAATACTGTTAATTTTGTTAACGAAAACGTTGATACATCAAA
Organism: Acacia melanoxylon; assembly: GCA_019022615.1. Lineage (NCBI taxonomy): Eukaryota > Viridiplantae > Streptophyta > Magnoliopsida > Fabales > Fabaceae > Acacia > Acacia melanoxylon. Next base: position 5,083,124 of record JAFJYJ010000010.1, read on the forward strand.
CTTAAGTGTTAATTGTGTAATTAAATGCTATTAATCTTAAATTTAAAATATATGTAAATTGAAAAACATCTAAAAATTTAATGCATTAGTCAATATCAAAACATTGATTGTATTAAAAAAAATTAGTTTAATAATCTAAATATCAAAACCTCAATTTTGTTTGCAACAATTTGTCAGTTTATTTTAGTTTATAAATATAAATATATTATATTAAAAATTAAAACCTAAATATGATTTGTCACTGCACAGTTATCACTTGAATTTGTTGTATTAGCATTTTCTGTTAGTAACATTAATGGTGTTAGAAATATAGGACAAAAAGTATACTTTACAAAGTCAAGGGACCAAAAGTATACCTCGTGTAAAATTTAAAGGACTAAAAATATATTTTATATAAAAAGGCGTTTCAATATATAATAAACCACATTTATTATTTGAAACAATTATTTGGAAATTAGATAAGGAAAAATAAATTTGAAATGGTTATTTGAAATATCAAATTGCCTATACTTTTAACAAATTACTAATTAGGCTAAAAGGTCATTCTGAATGTTGTTAAAAGACTAAAATGCCTATTGTAGTTTTTTTTTTTAAAAAAAAAAAATTTGACCTGTTAAAAAGAAAAATTGAAGATATGTGCATGCCTAGTTTCAATTTTAATTAAATAATATCAAATTTTATTAGATAAGATATGTGAGTAAGAACTTCAAAAATATTTTTTTAAAAGTCAAATATGATGAGGTTTTAATTTATTGTGAATCCAAATCAAATAAAATCATCAAATACAATTTTGTTTGAACTAAATCAATCAAATAAAATATCTAAAATTAAAATAAATATCTTTTAATAATATTTTTATTCATATATCAAAGGAAAAATTAGAGCAAAAGACCATGAGTGAATAATATTTATTAATCAGGATCACACTTTTTCTCCTCTTTTAGGAGAACTAGCACAGAACCTGCGCGATGCACGGGCTTTTGGGTTGGAGGCAGTATAAGTTGTACGGGGTATCCTGATTTGTATTCTCATATAAAATATAATACAATATCTATATTTCATTAGATATGAAGAAGAATGGGTGAATAATTTTTCCATATTTAATAACGCAATATATTGATCTAACCTATCCATCACATTGACAGGTTAAAAAAGGTTCCTATATATATTTTTATTAATTTCTTTATTTTAAAATGTTTAAATGAATTATGATTAAATATTTTGATTTTAAACACAAAAGTTTTAGATTCAAGATACTTTAAGTTGCGAGGTGTTTTTTCGAAGCTTGCAAGAGAAACATTTGTTTAAACGAAATAAGTAAAGTTTATTTAGACCAATCTGCTAGGAAATAAAGGTTATTTTCTGTAGATATAAAATAATATAAACAAATAAACGAAAAATAAGTATCTTGTATCTATCTTGTATCGCTTAATATCCTCTAACGGGTTGTGTCTCTTTAATTTTATTTTCATAATCTCATATCAACTATTAGATTAAAAAAAAAGTTTAGATTCAATATTTTATGAAATTATTACTATTATCATAAATAAGTAAATTTAAAATCTTAAAATCCAAACAATACAATTCATAATATCAATTCAAAAAAAAATTGTAAAATCTAATTTTTATAATAATAATGTCAAATCATTTTTTAATAAGATAAAAGAGTCATTTCAATTTATAATAAAACCACATTTATTATTTGAAAACATTACTTGGAAATTAGATAAGGTAATATAAATTTGAAATGTTATATATAATAATAATCTCAATTAAATCTTGTTGAACTGTCAAAATGACTATACTTTTAACAAATAATTAATTACTAATTAGGCTAAAAGCCATGTTAGAAATTTTGAAATGTTGTTAAAAGACTATAATATCCCTATGTAGTTAAAAAGAAAAATTGAAGATATGTGTAGACCTAGTTTCAATTTTAACTGTATAATATCAAATTGTATTAGATATGATATGTGTGTAATAATTAACCTCAAAATATTATTCCAAAATCAAATATGAAGAAATTTTAAATTCTTTTAAATCTAAATCAAATAAAATCATCAAATACAAATTTGTTTGAACTAAATCAATCAAATAAAACATCTAAAATTTAAAAATAAAAAATAAATAAATTTTAATAAGCTTTTAATCCATATCAAAGGAAAAATTAGAGCAAAAGACGACCTTGAGTGAATAATATTTTATTAATCAGGGTCATAAAAATTAGAACCTCTACACCTTTTTTTCTCCTCTTTTAGGAGAAAATCTCGGGAAGTATGATTCTTTTTTATGCTGAACGAGAAAAATTGATTTAGGGAAAAAAATTTACCTTTTCAACAAAATAGAAATAGCAATATAAACGATCAACGCCACCGTCCCAGTAAATCCTAATGGCGGACGATTTCCTCTCAGTCTAGCGCTATGGAGCAGATAGGCGACAACCCATTCCTTCCCGAATATATCATCAGAACCATTCTCAAAAGTCTTCCGGTAAAATCTCTAATCCGATTTCATTGTGTTTGTAAAGATTGGAAAAATCTCCTTAAGACCCCTTCTTTCATCACGGAACACTTGCACCACTCCATGAATGAAAACCCTTTGCTTCTTTTGCAATGGGACGACAAACTTGATCCTTTGCACTTTCATATTCTCAATCACAAGATGCAACTTCTTCAAGTTCAACCGCCATTGCCTTTGATGGATTCTTCATTGCGGACTGAAATTGTTGGTTGCAGCAACGGCTTGCTCTGTGTTACATATTTTACTGGCCATATTTCTCATCCTTCCCTTTCAGTGTGGAATCCTGCCACTAGAGAGATTCTACAGGTGCCAAGTCCCATTAAAATTGAAAATGAATTTGTTGCATTAGGATTTGGTTTTAGTCCAATTGACAATGATTACAAGATACTGGTATCTAAGGAATGGATTGATATTGATAGACTATGTAATACAGTAGAAGTGTATTCATTATGCACAGGATCTTGGAAGGAAATAAAAGTTGAGGACTTTGGAGGTTTGACTATTTGTAATTTCCCTACTACGGTTAATGGAGCTATGTTTTGGTTTGGGTATAAGGAGATGAATGTTGATGAGAATGACTTTTTTGTTTGTGATAAGGTGGTAGTTTCATTTGACATGGTAATGGAAGTGTTTACATGGATTCCACTTCCATGTGACGATGATGATTCATGTGAAAGTTTTCTAAGTGTGTATGAGAACAAACTTGCTATGTTATGTGGTACTGTGAGCGAGATCGATAAATCATATAGAACTGATTTGTGGGTGATGGAGGAGGGAGCCTTCTCATCTGGGGAGAGATGTAGTTGGAGTAAGAAATATAGTATAAGCAACTCTCCAAGCATATATCCAGGAGGTATTTGGTTGGATGAAATTGTCTACCTCACCATTGGGTTGCCAACATATGATGAACCTGAATTTGAAACAAACCATAGAACAATAGATGTTCTATATACGTTAAATCTTAGTACTCATGAACGGGTGGACTTTAATTGCCGCCAACGTGGCTCTCAATTTTGGCTTACTTTCGACTATGCAGAAAGCCTTATTCCTATTGCCAACATCCATCCTTGTTCCTAACCATTACTTTTAATGTTTTCTTTGTTTGAAGACTTTCAGTTGTGATTAATCATCAATACTAGATGATGTTCCCAGCTCATAGTATTTGATTTGTTTATAATATTATGTTTAGTTCTTTTTTAAAAGAATTTTGGTTGTGATTAATTATCGATATTATGTTTATTTGCGAGTGTATTCCATAAACACTTATTTTTCTCATGTTTCTGTGCAAAAAGCTTCAAAGCAAACCGTCATTACAGTGAATGTCGATGCATAAATTAATTAATGAAATGAATTCCGCCCAAACAATATGTTATTATACACATTTTCAAAAGACTTTTTTTATTCGTGAAGCCACGATTGAAATCTACGGCAGATATAGTTGAAGAGAGAGCCAGAGAGGTTTGAAGACCTGAGACATTTGTTGTAAAGCAATCAATTTGTAGGAAAAAACAAAGATAGCCTCACGATATCGTCTCTCCTCTCTGTTAGAGAGGAAGAGCAAGTTGGAACAACCCAGTACTCACTCTTGATATTGTCCGCTTTAGGTCCATCACCCCTTAAGAGGAGAGATATCTAGATCCTTATAAGGCGTCTTTCGTTCCCCTCCCCAACCAATGTGAGACCTCACAATCCACCCCCTTCATTCCCCTCCGTAGCCGATATGAGACCTCACAATCCACCCCCTTCATTCCCCTCCCTAGCCAATATGAGACCTCACAATTGCTGGCACATCGACCCGAAAGAAAACCACAAAAATTCCAAAACTTAATAAAGGGAAGTGCACATGTTATGTCATTTATTTTGCCACCCAAATACCAACTCATATCAAAGGTCAATAAGGGTGGGAATAGGCTAGGCCCCTATCTGGCGGCCTATAGCCTGACCTGTTTAAGGCCTGATCAGGCCTGGCCTATTTGTTAAAAAGGGCAAGCCAAGGCCTATTTAAAGGCCTATATGTGTAAATAGGACATGCCTATTTTTTTAAGGCCGGACCTGTTTACACATTGAATAAATATATTTATATTTGTATCATCTAAATAACCCTATTTATTTTTTCATTCTTATATTTATATAGATGTTTTTTGGTTGCCCATCCGGTATCCAGAGCTTTGCTCGGACTAATCTGAATTCGACCCGGGTCGCATACCTGGCTATGGTGGATCCTCAAAGTGCATAAAGCCTACTTATGACTTTCAAGGCCTGCAATATGAGGCCTTTTTAAAGGCCTACATTGTAAGTAGGCCTTTAAGAAGACTTAAAGCCTTACCAGGCTTTATGAATGCTCAGGCCTGAGCTTAAAAAAAACCTGCATTCAGGCTTAGGCCTTTTACCCCCATTATAGGCTCAGACTTGTTTAACCAAAGCCTGGCCTGACCTGACCTGGCCTATTTCCATACCTAAAGATCAATCTCATTTTAAATTCTGACAATATTTTATCCATTTTAAGTTTCTAATTAGATTGTATAGAAAGATTGAGCTCGAGACCCAATCAAATTTATCTTTACTAGCTTTTCCCTATGAAATTGAACATATGATCTTGATCCAATATTTGAGATTATTAAGTAGGCTTTGTTTGGGCTTTGTATATTCAAATCAAGAATCCTTAAGCCCATCATGTTGGTTGGACACTAAACTCATAGATTTTTGGATGAGGTATTAAATGATTTGACATTAAGTTTATAGGGTGATTGACCCAAGATATTCAATTGATTAGTAGCAGGAAATTATATCAAGATGTTGCAACTTGTTAGAAAGAAGGGGTATAATGTTAAATCTCAATAAAAGAGGTAGAGTTAAAATACTAAATGACTTGAATAAAAGGTTAAAAGAGTTGACAAAGGAGAAGAATTTAGTATGTGAAGTTGAAACAAAGAAAGATATGTACAAGTTAAGAATGATAAAAAGGAGAATGATGATTCCAAAACAAAGTCAATGTTCTATTATGTTGAGGATATAGGCATATTTCTCGATTGTATTTTGATGTAAGGATTTTTTTAATGATAGAATCATTAGGACAAGTAGACTTTTAAATTTCCCTCGACCAAAGGTTTTTGCCACATCAAATATGAATGGAGCTATAGATAAATTTTAGGATTAAAGTATTATTGAATTTCATACTATTAGGAGGCTTCACTACAAAAAAAAAAAAAAAAAAAAAAAAAAAAAAAAAAAAAAAAAAAAAAAAAAGAGCCTTTTTTTGCGTTGAAACTTTTCTGTCGCAAAACAAACATTTTCCGTCGCAAAACCGGTTTGCGACAGAAAGCAGTCTGTCGCAAAAACTGGCGTCGCAAACTATTATTGCGATGTGTTTAAAATCTGAGGTATCACACTCTGTATATTATTGTGTTATGTAATGAGGATTACAACGTACTTATAAGAGAAGCAAGGGAGAACATAGGAGATAAAATAGGAAATACAATAAAGCCTAATTAAGACTAATAAATAAGAAATTAGGGTCCTATAATTAGATTCTATAATCAAGGGATCCTAATAAATGAGATGATTTATTTCCTATTCTAACACTCCCCCTCAAGCTGGAGAGTATATGTCGGCAAGAGTATATGTCGCCACGGAATCCTTCAAACTTTGTTCTTCGAATATCTGCAATTTGTTCTTCAGACCTTATGTGAGCTAGGGTCATAATGCCTGCTTCAATCTTTTCTTTAATGAAATGTCGGTCTATCTCAACATGCTTGGTTTGATCATGATATACTGGGTTCTTGACCATTTCAATGCTGACCTTGTTGTCGCACCAGAGTTGCATTGGTCCTTCATGTTGAATCCCCAACTCCTCCAGTAATCTGATGATCCACATTCCTTCACAAACACCTTTATTAACAGCTCTCATTTCTGCTTCTGCGCTGCTTGTTGACACCACTGTCTGTTTCTTGCTTCTCCATGTAACCAGATTTCCCCGCACATATGTACAGTACCCTGAGGTTGACCTCCTGGTCTCTCTATCCCTTGCGTGGTCTGCATCAGTGTAGATTTCGATGTTTTTGGTAGTACCTTTCTTAAAGAAGATTCCTCTTCCAGGATTAAGCTTCAGGTAGCTCAAGATTCTATATACAGCCTCCATGTGCTCTTCTTGTGGTTGATGCATAAACTGACTTACTATTCCAACTGCATAGCTGATGTCAGGACGAGTGTGGGTTAAGTATATCAACTTCCCCACAAGTCTTCTGTATCTTTCTAAATTAGCTGGCACTCCTTTCGGTTTGATCTGTAAGTGACATCCTTCTTCCATTGGTGTTCCTTCTAGTTGAGTGCCCAACATACCTGTCTCATGTAACAGGTCTAGTGTATACTTGGGCTGAGATACATTGATGCCCTTCTTAGTTCTTGCCACCTCCATGCCTAAGAAGTACCTCATTTGACCAAGGTCTTTCACTTGGAATTTAGTCGACAAGTCACTTTTTAGTTGAGCAATGGATTCTTCATAATCTCCTGTAATGATTATGTCATCAACATAAACAATCAATATGGTGATTTTGTCATTAACACGTTTGGTAAACAAAGTGTCATATGCTCATCCCTGAGTATACCCAAGCCCTTTCACTGCTTTGGTGAATCTACCGAACCATGCTCTCGGAGATTGTGTCAGGCCGTACAATGACTTTCTTAGATTACACACAGCGTTATTAGGAGCTAAAACTCCATCCGGAATCTCCATGTATACTTCTTCCTCCATGTTGCCATTCAGGAATGCATTCTTCACGTCCAGTTGGTATAGTGACCAATCCAAGTTCGCTGCAAGTGATAACAGTACTTGAATGGTATTGAACTAGACCACTAGAGCAAATGTCTCCTGATAATCGATCCCGTACGTCTGGGTATATCCTTTTGCAACAAGTCTTGCCTTGTACTTGTTGATGCTACCATCAGGATTGAATTTTGGAGTGAAGATCCACCTGCATCCTACAGGTTTCTTTCCTTTAGGAAGGGTCTTGATCTCCCATGTTCTGTTTTCCTTGAGTGCCCTCAATTCCTCTTCTGCAGCTTGCTTCCAATTTGGATCAGCCATAGCTTGTTGAAACGTGTTTGGAATGGATATCTGTGCACTGTTTACAACAAAACTTTGCATTTTTGTAGACAGATTACCATATGAAACAAATCGTTGAATTGGATGATGAATACACGATCTTACCCCTTTTCTCAAGGCAATAGGCCAACCTGATTCTTCAGGATTTAATCCCGGATCGGATTCATAGTCGTTCCTTTGAATGGGAGAGTTTGTTCTACCAGTACCTGGTTCAGTTTGAACTTGTGAGCTGGACTCTATCTCCTGTCGTGATTCTTCATCCACCCCTGAATTGCTCTCAACATGAGTTTCCTGTTCATTGGGTTCAGGTTGGGGTGGAATGTGTGTATTAGGCTGGTTTGGGGAAGCAAGTGAGTCAAGAGAGGGTATAAGGTAGGTGAATTTGAGGTGTTGGAATTAGATGCTTTCAAGATTAGCCATTCAATATCAGAATACTCCCCCTGAATGGGTAATTTGGGATAATAAGCCTCGTCTTCCGAGAACACTGTATCCCAGGAGATAATAAGTTTCTTGGAAGACTGGCAGTAGCATTTGTACCCTTTTTGAGTTGAGGAGTAGCCAAGGAAGATACACTTGTCAGCTCGAGCACTGAATTTGTTGCCCTCCTTTTTGTGAACAAAGACAACACAACCAAATACCTTGGGAGGTAATGAATTGATGAGGGGGTAATTTGGGAAGAGTTCGAGAATTTTTTGAATTGGAGTGGCATATTTGAGAACTTTAGAAGGCATGTGGTTAATTAGATAGGCCGCTGTGAGGATGGTATCGCCCAAGAATATGGTGGGAACATTTCGTTCCATTAGCAAGGCACGGGTTACTTCCCACAGGTGATGATTTTTCTGTTCGGCTACCCCATTTTGTTGATGGGTGTAAGGACAAGAAGTTTGGTGATGAATTCCTTGGCGATCAAGAAACTCTTTGAAGGATGTGCTCATATATTCTTTGGCATTATCACTTTTAAGGACCTTAATGGACGTGTTGAATTGGGTTCGGACAAAAGTATAGAAGTTCTGAAAGACTTTGGCGACGTTAGATTTGTCTTTCATTAAGTAAACCCATGTGGTTCTAGTGTGATCATCAATGAAAGTAACAAACCACCTAGTATAAGTGAGGGTCGTTATTCGGGCAGGGCCCCAGATATCTGTGAATTAATGTGAATGGTGAGGAGGGATGATAGAGCTGTTTGGGATATGAAGATCGTGTCTGTTTGGCAAATTGGCAAGTTTCACAGTGAAAAGGAACATAACTTTTATTGAATAAACTGGGAAACACATGTTTCATATAATCAAAACTAGGGTGACTTGATCGACAGTGCCACAACAATACATCATTATTCTATGAATTCGATCTAACTAGTGCCCGTCTTGCCTTCCACGTATCTTTATTCTTCGAGTTTGATCCTTCAAGGTAGAACAATCCATCCCATTCTCTAGAAGTCCCAATCGTCCTCCTCGTTCTTAAATCCTGAAACAAACATAGACCATCATCAAAAATCCCAAATATCTTTAGCACAAGAGCAAGATTTCATTTTCTCAAAATCATTTTCTGTCAATGCACTATATAAAATTTTCATTGCTCTAATGTTCAACGAAAACATTTTCTTTTCTTTTTCTGTCCAATCCTTTCTTGGTTTGAAATCAAAAACATTTATAAAAACATTCTACATATAAAAATCAGTTGCTTTGATAAAACTAGTCATTCTAGCTTGCCAAAACCAAAAATCAATATCTTTGAAGAATGGTGGAATGGTATAATCAAAACCTTCTGAAAACGAGGAACACCCAAAATCAGCCATTGAAACTCTTGAGACGGTAAAGTCCTTTAAACAAGAACCTGGCTCTGATACCAAATGAAAAACCTGACTATAACCCAAGAGGGGAGTGAATTGGGTGTCGGATTAAACTTTTTGAAACTTAGAAATTTTTTTCGCAACTTACTAAAGAAGGTTTGAATGACAGTAATAATTTATAAACCGATAGACAATCATTCAAAACATATATGCAGGAATGTAAGAGTTTAGGGAAGAGAATATGCAAACAGAGATTTATACCGGTTCGGCCTAATCCTTGACCTACGTCCAGTCCCCAAGCAGCACTTGAGATTTTCCATTATCTCCTTGTTTAACCAGGCACAAGAGAAAGGCCTTTACAATCTCACAAGTTTATCCAAGCACTTGTGCAGCCGAATCTCTCACTGAGATACTCCTTCCAATTAGTTACACACTATGTACTCGAAGTTATCCTCTGACTAGGATACACTCTCCCTTACAAGTTGTAAACTGATAACCCCCACGACTTGAGATTCTTACAATGATTTAATAATTAGAAATATTCTCTCTAAAAGAGAAGATGAATAAACACTGAAGAACATTACAGAACATTTCACTCTCTATGATAAGCTATGTAAACATTGAAAAACAGAGAGTAAATGATGTGAAGATCAGAGTATTAGCATGTTGAAGATGTAAGCTTGTGTCTTGCTTCTTCTATCTTGAATCGGTCTTCTTTTATAGGTAGAGATCAGTATATGACCGTTGGATGAAGAGATATAGCCGTTAGACTCATATGGAAACTAGCCGTTAGAACTTCGTTTTCTGAACCCACAACGAATACTCGAGTATTCATTTGGAAACTCGAGTATTGAGGCTGTTGGGTAACTCCAGGTTCCTTTCTATCTGATCAATACTCGAGTATTGAGATGGAAACTTGAGTATTGGAAGATGCTTTAACATTCGCTGCTCTCTATTTGATGGAAACTCGAGTATTGAACTTACATACTCGAGTATTGCTCTTGTTGAACTAACCATCAACTTTAAAGGGTCATATATCCCTGGTATGAATTTCGTTTTGGTTCGTTTAACTCTTGATGGAAAGCTCTGTAAGTCTACTTTTACATGCCACCAATATCAGCTCAATAAAATTTTTATTTTGTGAGTTACACTCAAAACATTGAAGCTTGGTTTTCTGTGTGGCGTGGATTTATTTGTCAACTTCCACTATTCATAGCTCTCTCATATGAACTCTTTTAGGCTTGAATTTTATATCGAAATGAATCATTTGGAGTCTAGTTTCATATGCCACTAATTTCACTTCAATCGATCTCTGGTTTGGCAGATATCATCGAATTACCAGACGTCGCCCATGTTGAACGTGAAACAAAGCTAATCACCGCTGCATACTCGAGTATTGACTTGGATACTCGAGTATTGCTAGTCCAGAGAGGCCAGAGATGCTGAAGACACTACAATACTCAAGTATTGATGAACATACTCGAGTTTTGAGTTCCAAACTCGAGTATCGAGTTCCATACTCGAGTTTTCTCGTACCGAAGCTGATTTTTCCTAGTTTTAACTCTAAATTGAGCCTTTCCAACTTCCATATGATCTTGAAGGCATCTAGCATCAATATAAGAACTTGAATAATTATATCTTCATTCCATTCAACAAGTTCTTCCTTTTTCCATCTCCCAACTTGATCATTCTTCATCATTCAACTCTTTCTCTCTTTCTTCTTCTCTTAATCATTGTCCATAATTCAATTCTTTCTTTCTTCTCTTCTCTTGATCATTTTCCACAATTCAATTCTTTCTTTCTTCTCTTCTCTTGATCATTCTCTGTCATTCAACTTGTACTCATTATTCTTTGCTAGTTCCTCAATATCTTCTCTTCTATATCCATAGAGCCAAGCCTATGCTGAACTTGTTTCTGAATTTAATGTGTAGACTTTTCGTATCAGCACTATTCATGTATACTCCTTTGTAGCTCAAATATGATGAAGCTTTATTCCAAATTTTGTTTGATCATAGAGACTTCCTTATTTCTTTAGTCTCCTTTCTTGGTCAATCTCTATAGTTCAACTTGGAATAATCTTCTTCAATATCTCCTTCTTGATTAATCTCTATAATTCAACTTGGATTAATCTACATTAAATACATCAGTTAGTCAATGTAGAAGATAACTATATTACTCAATCTTTTTGCTTTTAATAATGGCATCTATATAAGACATCATCAAAACTAATCATATCTAACAGATTGTATTTTGAGCCAAAACGCCCTCCAATCCGGGCTGAATTAAAATTAACCACCCTCCAGAACGGGGTTGAGTTCCAGAATTTGAATGGTCATTGGAAAAATTTCATATGTCAGTCGCATGTCAGCTACGTGCTTTAACGTATCATGAGGTTCAACCGTCGCCTATACCGAGTGGTCGATCATGTGCCCTCGATATCCGTGCGCATTTAATGCTCACGGCGTTTCATTTGAAAAGTCATTTATCTTAGGGTTTCTAACTCCATCAGAGGGATGTGATGACGTCGCGACCCCTGAACTTTCAAATTCACAACGTCTATATATATTTCTTCCTAAAAGTTGTTAGTCTTACTTTACACTCCCGAGTCTCCTTCCTGTTTTAGAGGAATTTGCTTTGCGCCCAAGTTGTTGCCTTTGTTCGACAATCTTCTCGCATTCTCCCTCTTCAACATGTATTATCACTTGCTATTCTGTTTGCTCTTGCACGTCTTTTGTGCTTTAATCCGAGGCCATTTTTGCCAGCTTCTGGATTTTCTGGGTGCGTTTCTGGGATTTGCTATTTTTCTGGGTGCGTTTCTGGGATTTGCTATGTTTATGGGTTTTGTCGGGTGGGTTCTTAGCTTCTGTTTCCTTTTCTAGGTATCCAGAATGGCCCGTACATTTCCGCATGTCTTCAAACCCAAAGGTTCCTTGCCCCTCAGGGAACCAGGGACTCAACCTAACGACCTTCCCTTAGGCACAGATAGCGGCCCCCCTTTACCAAAAGCTTTTAGAAAACCCCGGAGCCTTCCTAAACCCAAGAAGGTTTCATTCTGGGAATTGTCCTCTCATGGAGAGAAAACACTTTCGCCTCTTGAGTCATCGATTGTTCTTCCCTCAACTCCCGCCGTAGCTCCAAGTCCCGTTCTAAAGGGAAACCTTCTGAACCCCAGATTACCAATTCCGGGTCCCACACCCTGTGACGAGTGTTGCCACAAAAGTATTGAACTAGCTCGATTAGGACAGGATCGAGATGCCGACTTATTGTTAGATAAATGCCGATGCAACATAACTCCTTTACATACCCCGGCCTATCCCGGCTCCAATTATCCTGCCACCCGGATAGTTCTACTACCCCAGGTATATATCACTCTATGATCCTTACCTTCTTATATTTTTAGGTATATATGGCTTCATCACACCAATCCGGACAATCCCCGACTGATGAGTCCAGCGCCTCTGCTTCTTCCCGAGTTTCATCCGAGTTAACTCCTGCCGTGGGCAGTTGCGTTACGGAAATAAAGAACTCCCTAAGAGGGATACACCCTTCGACTGCCTCTGAGACGCGAATCAGTAAATTCTTGCCGCCCCCAGCAGAAAGATCCTCATTTCTTTTTCCTTTACCATGATGTCATCACTCTCCTGGGTGTGAAACTTCCCTTCACCGACTTTCAAATCGAACTGCTGAATCACTTGCATCTTGCCCCCTCCCAACTTCATCCCAATGGCTGGGCATTCGTTGTTGCCTTTGAGAGCTTATGCAAGGAGAAAGATTTCGTTTGTAGTGTTCCAACTTTCATGTCCTTCTTTTCTCCGCTAGAGACCAACGTCCAAACTACGGCTTCAACGAAGTGATTTGGCTGGACGACTCTGCGAAGCATCCGCGATCGGAAACTTTTCAGGCCTTTTCGTGAATCGTGGAAAAACTTCAAATCGGCCTTTATAAAGATTGAAGCCCGCCCCGGCCAGGCACCTAGGTTTGTGCGAAGGACCGACGCTGGGGAAATCGAAGAAAGGTTTCCCCTGTATTGGTCTACACATCATCACACTCTTAAGCCTGAGGACTATATTCCTCAGGCTAAAAGCTTTTCTGATGAGGAGGAAAAATCCTTGGTGGAACTTGTGAAACTTGTGGGTTCTCTAGAGGATCCCATGGATCCGGCCGAGTATATAGTTACAGCCTTAGTTAGGCGACGTCAAACAACGAGTAGGAAATTGCTAATATATTTAACAGTTTCCTCTTCATCTCGATTTTATCGTACTGATATCCTTTTGTTGTTTCACAGGCCGAGCTATGGGTAAGCCGAGGTTTATGAATGTATTCAATCACGCTCTGAGAATGCCGAGGAACCTCCCATCATCCCGACAAACGAACCCCGGGGTCCCTTGTCAGGGAATGCTTCTAAAAAACGCTCTGCGCCTTTGGATGCCGAAGAAGAAGCCGCTCGCAAGAAGGCTAAAGGCAAACAAGTTGTGATGGGGCCAATTGCTCAGAGTGCAGAGCCCTTCGTAACGCCAGCCATAGAAGGCTCACCTGCTCCATCCGGATATTCTCCGGTGCAAACAACCTTGGCTCTGACATCATCAATGGGCCAAATTAAGGTGGCCAACCTTCTCGAGGGCATCTTGTGGGAGCAAGGATTGGTACAAGAAGTATTGGATGTAACACGCCCTCCCGCTTATTTTCACGACTCCACAGGACTGACCGAGGCTGCTAAGAAGAAGCTAGCCCAGATGGAATTAGATGGTTTTAGGGCCATATCCTTAATCCGACCTTATGCTCTTCTTAAGGTGAGATTTGGGCTGGTCAATGCTCAGTTATTTGCATTGAAGAAGGAGAATGCATACCTGAAGCAAAACACCGTGGTGACCAAGATCGCCGAGGATAGGGATCGAGCCTCTGCTAATCTGAGCGTCCTTGTGGCAGTGCACGCCCAATTGCAACAAGATTTCCAGTCCTTACAAGCCATTAAGGACAAACAACAAGAGGAACTAGAATCCTTTAAAGCTAAGGAAGAAAGCTTGAAGGAAGAGCTGATGGCCTCTAAGACCGACCTTGCTAAGGCGGAGGAGAAATTGGCCAGGGCCGAGCTGGATATCCGTCGTTTGGAGGATCTTCACTCCGACGACGTGATAGCCATGGATAAGGCCCAATCTGAGGCTGATCACTATAAAGCTCTGCTAGCGGCAAAGGAAAGTGAGCTCGCAGCAAAGGAAGGTGAGCTTGGCCTGGCCAAATCGGAACTCACCGAATATGCTGATGCGGCCGTGGACTCGTTCAACAATGTTGTGGTGCAGATACACGCTCTTAATCCCGGCACTACTCTCAACATGTCCGGGATGAACTACCTATCCTATGTCGGCAAGAAAGGTCAGTTGATTCCTTCTGGCGTTGATGAAGATGAAGAGGAAGAGGAACAAGCTCCACCCCCTTCTTTCTGAGCTCGAGCCTAATCGCAGCCATACGTCTTGTTTTAGGATCCTTTATTTTTGAGGCCGCCCTTTTGTTGCCGTGGTTTTAACCCGGCTTATTTTGTAAATCAGTTTGTATGACTTTTCATCAATATTAAAGCTTTACTTTAATGCACTTCCGTTTGCCCAACTAAATTTTTGCTTAACGTCAGAGTTTGCAACCGTGTTGCTTAACCATTGCCTGATATTAAAACATGAATTCGTGAAGTTGAAAATTGGAGTCTCCACCATGAATTCACTCACGCTTATCTTGAACATGATTTCCTGAAATTGGTGAGAACATAAATTCACTTGAACTAAGCATATTGTTAGAAAACTGGTTATTTGACCATGAATTCATTGATGCTTTGATGTCAACATGATTTTTGGAACCGAGTTTAAACACCTCGGGATCCTACCTACTTTTAATTTGAACATGGTCTTCGGAATCGGGTTAGAATACCTCGGGATCCTACATGTTTTACCTGGAACATGGTCTTCGGAAAACGGGTTAGAATACCTCGGGCTCCTACATGTTTTAATTGGAACATGGTCTCCGGAACCGGGTTAAAATACCTCTGGCTCCTACATGTTTTAACTGGAACATGGTCTCCAGAACCGGGTTAGAATACCTCGGGCTCCCACATCCTTTAACTGGAACATGGTCTCCGAAACCGGGTTAGAATACCTCGAGCTCCTACATGTTTTAACTGGAACATGGTCTTCAGAAACAGGTCAGAATACCTCAGACTCCTACATGTTTTAATTGGCACATGGTCTCCGGAACCGGGTTAAAATACCTCTGGCTCCTACATGTTTTAACTGGAACATGGTTTCCAGAACTGGGTTAGAATACCTCGGGCTCCCACATGCTTTAACTGGAACATGGTCTCCGGAACCGGGTTAGAATGCCTCTGGCTCCTACATGTTTTAATTGGAACATGGTCTTCGGAAATGGGTTTCCAATACCTCAAATTCCTACATGTTTAAGTTGGACATGATTTTTGGAAACGACCTTTTGATCATGCATTGATGCGCGTTTGTCCCTGGCAATCCGATCATGTGATTTCTGAGAATGGGTTTCTAGACCCGAAATTCATTAAAAAGATTGGCTTTTGGCTTTAGAGCCATTACTACATTACTTCCCGTAGGAAAAACATCTGACGAAGAATTACAAAAGACTTATCAACTATAATAAGTCTTAAGCTTGTCCGCATTCCATGTTTGCTTCACAGCTTTCTTCTTCAATGTTTCCAGCTTGTACGCCCCTTTTCCCAAATTTTCCGTTATTCGGTATGGTCCTTCCCAGTTTGCAGCGAGTTTACCTTAGCTGGAGTTCTTGTTTCCTTTGTCGGCCCGGGAAAGACTAGATCTCCTTTGGCAAAAGATCGGGGTATGACCTTCCGGTTATATCAATTGGCAATGAGTCGCTTGGCAGCCAACTCTCTGGAATGCGCCTTTACTCTGACTTCATCCACCAGATCCAACTCTACTGCGATTGATCGGTTATTCTCATCCACTTCATGTAGAGCCTTGATTCTCCTCCATGATGGTTCACCGATCTCGACCGGGATCATTGCCTCGCATCCATAGGTTAACCTAAACAGGGTTTTGTGCATCGCAGACTGGATGGTAGTATGATGTCCCCACAGGACAGGATATAATTGCTCCACCCAATTTGACTCGGCATCCTCCATTCTCTTCTTCAACCCGTCCAAGATGACTTTGTTAGCTGCCTCGGCCTGCCCATTGGACTATGGGTGATCAACAGAGGCGAAATGCTGCACGATATAGAGGTCGGCTACCATTTCCTGGAAACCCTTATCGATGAACTGGGTCCCGTTGTCCGTTACTATCTCGGCCGGTATTCCGAATCGAGATATCACATTTCGATTAAGAAACTTTTGCACCCGCGCCGAAGTAATTGTCGCTAGCGGTTCTGCCTCTATCCATTTGGTAAAGTAATCCACAGCCACAATAAGCCAGCGCAACTATTTGGGGGCCCTCTTGAATAAGCCCAGTAGATCCATGCCCCATTTGTAAAACGGCCATGGAGCCGAGATACTTGTCAACTCAGATAGGGGAGTGTGTATGACGTTAGCATGCTTCTGACAGCTATTGCATCTGCGCACATGTTCTTTTGAGTCTTCCGCCATAGTGGGCCAGAAATATCTGGCCCTCACAGCCTTCCGTGCTAGTGCTCTGGCGCCCATGTGGTGCCCATTTATTCCCTCATGGATCTCGGATAGCACATAGTTGGCCTTGGCCGAATCGAGGCATTTCATCAACGGAGAGTGAAAACCTTTCCGATATAATTCGTCGTCTATCATAGTATATGAAGCTGACGTTCTTACTATCTTTCTTGCATTCACAGTGTCTTCCGGGACGATTCCCCTTTCCAGGTAATCGGCGATTGGCTTCCGCCAGTCGTTTGCTTCTGAGATTAGCATAACACAGCTTGGTTGTAACAGGTTCTGCTGAACAACCGTGCGGTGATTTCTGGGGTTCTTGGTACTTGCCAATTTTGATAGAACATCTACCCTGATATTTTCCCCCATTGGGATATCTATCACTATTACATTGTCGAAGTCAGCCATCAATTGTTTAACCTTCCCTAGGTATTTGACCATTAACGGGCCTTTGGCTTGGTACTTGCCCTCTATTTGAGATGCGACCAATTGAGAATCGGTGGATACGTGAACTTTCTTGGCCCCACTCTCTCTGGCCTGCAGTAATCCAGTGATAAGCGCCTCGTATTCTGCCTGATTATTTGAGGTTGGGAAATCAAAATGGAGGGAGTGTTCCCAGGAGACTCCTTCTGGACTCTTGATAATAATTCCTGCCCCGCTTCCTCTCTCATTCGACGATCCATTGACAAACAATTTCCAAGTCATGTCGCTTTTGTGACCGCCGTCCTCTCCCGGGTTTTCCACAGGGGTTAGCTCCATTACAAAGTCGGCTAAGGCTTGTAATTTTATGGCGTGCCGGGCTTCATAAATTATATCGAACTCGGATAACTCTATTGCCCAGCTGGCCATTCGACCCGCCAAGTCTGGTTTATGGAGAATCTGCCGGATTGGCTGGTTGGTGCGTGTAATACCCCAAATTCCGTAGCATAAATCGTGCCGGTGACACGTGGTTTTATAAAATTTATCAGAGTTTTGAGGTGCTACAACTTTTAGCTAAATGCAGAAACGAAGAGCATGTACTAAAAATTTGAACAAAAATTTAACAATGAGTAACTGACATAAAATACTCAGACATATGATGATGCCTAACGTATACTGATATATTAAAAGTTCCCAAAGGAATGTTCAGTATTACAAAACTTTATAATTACAATTATTCTATGTAACTATATCCTCTTCAACTAAGCCTTGAGTAGTCTTGGGGGCATAGAACCTAACTCAGTTAAATCATTCTATTTGGCCAGGTTGGGTAGGTCTAGTAATTACGGCGACTGATTGACTGAACCACATAGACGACCCTTTCTAGTTTAAGCACCAAATGATATGAAGTAACCTGATTAGAGTCATGCAATACGGTAGGTTCTGTTAGCCTTTTTCTTGTATTTACTTTGACCGGTGCCTTCTCTCGGCTCCGTCCATCGATGTCTATCTACGGCTCCATCCACTGGTGCCTCCTCTGGTTCATGACCCTTTCCTGACTATTAATTCAAGACTGAGGTCTAATGCCCATCGGACCTCAGGTAACGGTTAACCTCATGCTTATGTAAACAGTATATGCATGGCAAATATTCACAACATTTCAAAAAATATCATATTTTCAACATATCAGGAAATAACATTACACAGCCCCTGCAGTATGTATGTCTTCCCAGTTTGCACATTCACCGGTGCCACGATGTACAGTCGTGTCCATAGCGCTAGGAAAACTCTCAACGGTGCTAACAATACCATAACTCGTGTACTCATGATTTCAATAATTTCAAATAGACAGAGTCTTAGTGTAAGAACATAGCAATCACATATAAGCATACAACAAGCACAAGAGTTAAGGTTACAATACGCATCCGTACCTTCGTTGACGGTACTTCGGTACGATTTACGAAAAACATTATTTTTTACAGCGGCTGACAGAGGTACGCCAATGATACGATTGTCACAGATATCCTATAGGAATAATATTTATCATCATTTAGTACAAAACAGGCATTTTAGGTACAAATTACCATTTTGCCCCTGACACCCCTAATTGGCGGAATTTTGCCAGAGCTTCGCTACTTTGATCCTATCTCTCCAGAACTTTGACATATCTCTTCCCCCAATATATTTTCAAAATAAATATCATATTTAACCCTAAACATGATATATAAACTATTTTGAAAATTTAAAGATAAAACTAGCATTTCTACTATATCTACCGAAAGAACTAACAAAGCTTAAGACTAGGGACCGAAGAAATTACCCAGGGCTCTGCTACACTTTCTCCAGACTCCTTCTTCTCTCTAACTTCTCTCTAGGTTCGAAATTTTGGTGTGGAAATTGTGAAGAGAGGTGATGGCTATTTATAGAAAAATTTGTGACACTATTCATGCCTTTTTCAGACTAGATTTCGACCGTCGGATCTTGCTTTGACACGTGGCTTCATCCTGACCCTCTACATGTGTATGCCGACCTCTTAGGCTCATTTTTCAACAAAAATGATGTCATCCTGTGTCATCCTCTCTTGCTTTATTGCCTTGTACTGATAAAGCTCCTTGTTCGGTGTTCTAATCGCGTAATCTTAGCGAATCTCAAAAATTCGATAGCAAGGCCTTGAAGTTCCATTCTTTCTCTTTAAAACTACTTGGGTTAGCTAAATTTTTGATCCCATTAAGGGTATTCCGTTTCCTGCTGAATAATATTGGACAGACGTCATCGGTTACGGAAATAACTTCCGGTAGCACCAGCTTCTGGACAAAAATTCACTGGTTTATAATATGTCCTGACCTAAGAAACCTAATTCATAGTTTGTCACAACGGTCTTGTTTTCTATGAGTTCTCATTTCTACTATATGCCCTTTTTCTTATTTACCCTGTCTCTTATTTACTCCGTTGGTTTCAGAAATGACTTCGGAGATAGCTCACTCTGGGATAAAATTTCACTTGTTTATATTAAGTTCAGATGTTTCTGACTTAGTTCCTATATTTTGAGGTATGATTTAATTTCTATCGGTTCTCATTTAGCCAACTGGTCTTTCTACCAAATATTTTATTATTTAATTACTTAATATCTAGATATTATTTTTGAAATAACCACAACCCTTTTCACACTATTTTCTTAATTATCATTTATATTATTTATTTAATATTTTCGGCCCCTCCCCCCTTTTTTCTTTAATTACTTATTTATTAATTTACTTTATATCTTAATCTAAGTAATTAGTCATTAATTGCTTAATTAGTCACTTACTAATTGTTGATAATTTTCTTAATTAGGATTAATTATTATCTCACAACTATTTTACTGACATTGGTATTTTATATCCCATGCATTATATTAAAAATCATGGGGCCAAAAAGGGCTTTTAAAATAATATTAAATTCTCCCTTTATTATTTTCCAAAGAAATAATTTATTAAATTACTATAATTAAGGAGAATATTTTCTCTAATTTTTAATAATTATTTAACTACCCTCTAAGATTTATCATAATATTTTCAGGCCATTTTATGCCCCATAATTGCATTTTTAGCCCTTTGGCACCCTATTTTCTCTAATTTTGACAGAATTTTACCTAAGATGATTATGCTCATTATTTGGGACTATATATTCTAGTATAAAAAATAGTCATTTATTTATCTCAAATATAAGATTCCAGGTAAACAAGTATCCGGGTATTACAGTGTGCACCACCACGATATGACTCTTGAAGTATGGGCGTAGCGTCTCGCTGCCATGATTAGAGCAAAAGCCATTTTCTCCAATTTCTGGTACCTCAACTCGGATCCCTGTAAAGCTCGACTTACAAAATACACCAGAGTTTGACCATCCTTTCCCTCGTTAACCAACACGGCACTGATGGCCTCCTCTCCCACAGCTAAGTACAAGATCAAGTTTGCTCCGGGCTTTGGACGGGATAAAACCGGTGGAGTGGACAAACATTGCTTGATCTTTAAAAAAGCTTCCTAATAATCGGCGTTCCATTCTCCCGACGTCTCCTTCAATAACTTGAAGAACGGGAGAGAGTTTTCGACTGATCTTGGAAAAAATCTTGTTAGAGCCGCCAGTCTTCCCGTCAGCTGCTGTACTTCCTTTTTATTCTTGGGCGGTTACATGTCCAAAACGGCCTGACATTTATCCGGATTGGCCTCGATCCCCCTGTGAGTAAGCAAGAAGCCTAAGAACTTCCCTGATGGTACCCCGAAAGCACACTTTGCCGGGTTGAGACGCAGCCAATGTTTTCTTAGCTTGTCAAACATTTGCCGCAGGTCTTGGATATGCTCTCTCACCTGGGAAAATTTAACAATAATGTCATCGATGTAGACCTCAACGTTTTTCCCCAACTAGTCCTCGAACACTCGGTTCATCATTCTTTGGTATGTGGCCCCT
This sequence comes from Acacia melanoxylon, assembly GCA_019022615.1. Classification (NCBI taxonomy): domain Eukaryota; kingdom Viridiplantae; phylum Streptophyta; class Magnoliopsida; order Fabales; family Fabaceae; genus Acacia; species Acacia melanoxylon. Next base: position 5,104,538 of record JAFJYJ010000010.1, read on the forward strand.
ACATTTTTTAGCCCGAAGGGCATGACGTTATAGCAGTAGTTGGCCTTTTCTGTGATGAACGTTGTTTTCTCTTGATCATCCTTATGCATGGGAATCTAGTTATAACCTGAGTACACATCCATAAAGGAGAGCAGCTCGAACCCAGATGAGTTATCCACCAGTTGGTCTATGCTTGGCATGGGGAACAAATCTTTCGGGCAAACCCTATTAAGGTCCTTGTAGTCGATACACACCCGCCACTTTCCGTTAGGCTTTTTAACCATTACGACATTCGATATCCAGGTAGTGTACTGCACTTCTCGTATAAAGCCGGCTTCCAACAACTTGTCGGTGTGTGCCTCCAGGGCCTTTTTCCTGTCTGCACCAATTTTCCTCCTCCTTTGGGCCACTGGGGTTGATTCCGGGCAAATTGCTAACTTGCGGCAGCAGACGTTGGGATCTACCCCCGGGATCTCAGATGGTTGCCATGCAAAGACGTCTTTGTTGCTTCTTAGGCAAGCCTCGAGTTCTGCTCGAATTTCCGAAGCTAAATTTCTCCCGATTATGGTATTTTGTCCGGGATTGGCTCCTAGGGCAAAGTCTTCTAATTCCCCTTCTGGCTCCGTTTTCCGCATCTTTTCTTCCTCGCGCAAATCCAACTCGACGAGGTTGACCGACTTTCCCTTTTCCTCCTCCTTGGGTGCCTTGCTCCCGTCCCTCCGAGATGCTGGGTCGGCCTTGCTGACTTTGACCGCATCAAAGTAACATTGTCGGGAGTCCATCTGGTCGCCTTTGACAGTTACGATTTGATTCTTCTTATTGACCAATTTCAGCCGTTGGTGTTTCATGGAAACCAACATATCCCAGTTGTGAATTGTAGGCCGTCCTAAGATGATATTATATGGGGAAGGGAAATCGACTACTATGAACTTGACACACTCAGATTTAAACGCATCCTTCGTTCCCAGAGTCAGTTTCAAATCGATGTATCCTTTAGGGCATGTGTTCTTCCCGTTGAACCCGGTTAGGGTTGTTCGGCAAGGCTTCAAATCTTCTGGGTCAAACCGCATTCGTTTGAATGCGTCCCATAGGATGATGTCAACCGCACTCCTATTATCGACAATTTTTTCCCTCACACAGCAGTTGACCACAGTTCCCGTGATGACCAAAGCGTCGTGGTGACCTGGCGGCACATCCTCTAAGTCTTCTCTGGTGAAATTTAGGACCGGGAGTTCAGGTTTTGTCACATCCTTCTTGAAGTTTGGGCGATCTATGATTGAGAGGACCTCCCTCAAATATTTCTTCCCTTGGCTTACCGAATCTCCCCCGCCCCCAAAACCTCCGCTGATCACATTGCAGTCGTATTTTGAGTCCGGGAACTCGTCGTCACTGTTTGTGGCTTTCTTTCTTTGCTCATGCCTCTTCTTCTCCAAGGGAGGTGGGCTCTTGCTCCTTCCCCCTTGGCGCTTATTATTCTACCGCCCCTGTGTCTGAATGACGAACCGGCGAAGCTTTCCTTCACGTACGAACTTTTCAACGGCATCCCTCAAGTCCCAGCAACTTTCTGTGGTATGACAGTGTTGATCATGAAACTTGCAGTATCGGGATTTGTCCAAATTGGCTTCTCTTCATACTGGCCGGGGTCGCTCAACCTTTTTCATTTCGGTTGCTGACACCTCTTTCCAGATCTGTTCCTGGGATACCTTCAGGGGAGTATACCTGTCAAATCTTCCTTCTGGTCTACCTCCTCTCGGTCTAATCTCTCCATCACTCCTGCGGGATTTCGGTTTGCGATCGGTATACGGCTCCTTGGCCTTGGGAGGTGGACTCTTGCCCCTCTCCTTTGCTACTTGGCTCATCATTTTCATCTATTCAAGCTCTAAGTATGTTTTTGACCGGTCTGTAAAGTCGGTCAGAGTTTGAGGTCGGTTTTTCATCACCGACTTCTTTAACCGCGACGTGGTGTTGAGGCCTGTAATACCCTAAAATTCCTATTTATCATAAATACTTTATTTTGATAAATAATACATATTAATTACAAAAGGTGAATATTTGTCTCAAGAAATTATAATCTATTGATTATATTTTCATCCAAATCCCACTTTGGAATTAATTAACCAATGGTTAATTATGAGACATTATTTAGGAGCTATTTAATATGATATAAATAGCACATAAAAAGGTAATTAATTTATAACCAAAAGGAGGAATGTAATATCCCAAATTTTTGGATTTGGAAACAAGAAATGTTTTATGGGAATTTATTATGAAAATTTGGCCTAAATAGTTTTAAAGCTATTTTCTGGATTTTGAGGCCTATTTTCCAAATAATTCAAGGAAAAATAGTTAGAGGATACTTTTTGGTCTAGAAATTTTAGAACCAATATTTTATGACCTAGAGAGTTAATTATGGAAGAAAATCCTTATATGAAATTAGGGATTTTATTTTCCAATAATTATTTAATATTTGCAAATAAATATTAATTGGTAGTTGGATATTGGTATATATGTATAAGTTGGTATGAATGTTTGGTAGTAAGAGTGTTTGGTGTGAGTGTTTGGTGTAAGAGTGTTTGGTTTGAGTGTTTCGTTTGAGGGTTTGGTTTGAGTGTTTGGTTAAGGAAGAAATGTAGTTGGAATAGCCTTGAATTTCTTCTATAAATAGAAGACTCTTCTCTTCATATTCTTCACACCAAAATCAGCTCAAAGCATCTGATTTTAAGATTAGAGAGTGAGTAGAGTGAACTTCTTGGAGCAAGGAAGAAGTAGTAGCAAGGTTCTTCAAGGGTAAGTTCTCTAGTTCTTGAGTTCTAGTTTTAAATTCATAGATAAGTAGTGTTTTGATCTTTAATTTTCCAATATTTTTTTGTTATCATGTTTTTATGGTTAGAAATGGTTTTATTTCAAAAAATTGATGAAGAAGAAGTTATAGCAAAATTTTTGGAAGATTAGGATTAAAGTAGCGAAACTCTGGCGAAATTTTATCGGTAAGCAATTTTTGAAGTCAAGGGTAAAAACGTCAGTATTTTATATTGAAGATGAAGTTCTAAAATTCTGAGAAAATTCATGGTTAAATTAGACATATAGACCTTTTCCAATATACCTAGAATGTATTATTTCGAGTTCTATGCTAGAAGATAAAAATGTCCAAAGTTGGGCTACGTTTTCTGAAATTGTTCTGGGCAAAGGATGAACACGTGAAAACTGGGAATGAATCACTAAATCTGGGTAACAACCAGTATTTTTCCACAAAAGTAGACATCCTAAGGATTCTGAGGAATTTTACGGATCCGCGTTTTGAGTTTTCTAGAATTACTTATGAATTTTCAAAGTTAGAAGTAAATCTGGCCATAATGCTGAAAGTAGCGTTTTTATTAAATAAAATGTAATGGCAAAATGGTAATAAGAAATCCACCAAGGGTAGAAAGGTAAATTAACCTTTTGGATATTATTCTAAGCAATATGGTAATATGTTAGGATATCCGAGGATTCGGAGTCAGATTTGAAGGACGGGCATATTACTATTCATAGTGCCGTATTTATGAATAGTACCGTATACATAAATAGTAAATTACTATTCACACCGAAGGAAGGTACGTTCGCGTACAGTAACTTTAACTCTGATATGTCTTGTATGCATATATGTGATCGATGATTTCATAGAGTCATGGACAAGACTTGGTCTTGGGTCATGCACCGTGGTTAAGACTCTGTCTTGAATCACTGTTTATATACATTCGACTTGATACGGGTTATAGTCTTAATAATGCCGTGAGATTGTTTTCCTAGCGCGAGGACACGAGTGTACATCGTGGCACGGTGGTGCAGACTATACAACTATACATGGATTTGTATAGATAACTTTACATGTCTTTGTGTGCTATGTCTTGTTGTTGTGTTGACATTACATCTTTGTGTGCTATGTATTGGTTAATTTGAAATGTAATGAATATCTCGTCATACATATCTTGTTATACTTTTCATATGAGGTTAATCGTTACCTAAGATTCAATTTGTTTTGAATCTTAGACTTGACTAGAGGTTCGGGAAAGGAACCAGGATTTATGAAGACGTTGTGAATGGAGCCATGAGAAGGAGCATTAATGGACGGAGCCGTGAGGAGGCACCTGGTCAAAGGAAATGCGGGAAGAAAGTCAACGAACCTACCTTATGACATGAATCTAATAAAGTTACTTCACATCATTTGGTGCTTAAACTAGAAGGATCGTCTATGTGGTTCGATCAATCGATCACCCTAGCACGGTGAGACTTCCACTAGACCTACCCGACTGGCCAAATGAGATGATTTAACCGAGTTAGGTTCTATGCCCCAAGTCTACTCAAGGCTTGGTTGAAGAGGTATAGTTACATGTAAGAATTGTAATTATAAAGTTTTGTATTCTTTGTATCACATGAACAATCCTTCGGGAAATTTATAATATATCGTATACGTCGAGGCATCAAAGATATGTCCGAGTATTTTTATATCGCCTACTCAATTGTTCAAATTTTTAGTACATGCTCTTCGTTTCCGCATTAGCTAAGCCGTAGCACCTCAAAACTCTGATAAATTTTTATAAAACCACGTGTCACCGGCACGATTTATGCTACGGAATTTGGGGTGTTACAAGGCCGGCTATCATGCAGTGCAGATGCACATCCTCTTTTAAGCCGGGGACCTGGAGAGCAGTGTCTTTGAAACGATCCAAATACTTTTGTAGGGTTTCATTTGATAATTGCTTGACCTGGTCCAACTGGAACTCGATCTTCGACTGCCTTCGGCTCGTGGCGAAATTGAGCAAAAAATTGTGCTGCATTTTTTTCATGTCCTGGATAGAATGAAACGGAAAAGAGTGAAACCAAGTCTGAGCAGCCCCTTGAAGGGTTCCTGCAAATAGTCGGGGGATCACGTGCCCTACTATCCCTTTTACCCCGAACTCCATCTTGAAGTTGTTGAGATAAACTAGCGGGTCCTGGGTACCATTGAACTTTGACAGTTCCCGAGAATCCAAACCCTTAGGGTAAGTTGCCGTCATAATCTCCTTGGAGAACTGGCTTAACATGCTATCCTCGTAGTGCCCTTCTGTTACCGTTTTGGGCACGCCAAACGATGGGGGTGCTGCCTCGTGCTTGCTCAGATCCGAGTTCTCAACTGACTATTTCCCTTTTGCCCGAGACAGGTCGGCTCCCTCAAGTTGGTGAGTGTCCTCGATTATGCCAGTGGCCGTCACATCACTGGCTCGGCTGGGCTTACCAGTATCCCGGGTAGAAGGCTGGGTAGGATTCTCCAATGCCTTTATACGTTCCTTCAACAACAAAATCTCTCGGTGCCCTTCCTCCGTGATATTTCCTCGGTCATGACCGACTAGTATTTCCTGCTCATGGTTTTTGCTAGGCTCTTCTTCGTTAGTGTGTACCGACGTCGAGGTCATGACTCGACTTGTTCCGACATCATCCTGCCTTGTAGTTTCCACCTGTTTCCCCTCTTGCCCTACACGCTCTTCCCAGGCCTAACGCATCCGTTTCTTCCTCTCTCTGGAGTCGCTGACGAGTTTCCATATTCTCCATTCGCTGGACTAATGAATCCATCGTCTTATGCAACATCCAAGAGTCGGGGTGCTCCATTTGAAACTCATGCATAGGGGAGGGAGGTTCGGACGCTGAACCCGCTGTTGTCCATGTAGAGCAACCAAACTCGGATGAGGAGAGTGTGTTGTATCCTCAGTTTCGCCCTCCGTTACCACGGTTACGTGGTTGGGATCCGGAGCAACTGAGTCAGAATATTGAGTTACGCGCTCCTGATGTGAACGCTGCTGAGGTTCCTCTGGTAGCTGGTCATGCCAAAGTGCTTGACTACGGCTTTTGGTGCTCGCGGCCATCCTCAGTGGTCAATAGTGGTTTTGTATGGTCTGGGAATCCAAGTTTATGGTCCCCACGGTCGGCGCCAATGTTCTGGTGTAGAACACAGATGTCTAGCTCCAATGAGCTAGGGATGTTTGATATCGGATCAGTGGGCCCTTCGATGATACTCTAGTGGCGAGTATTGAGGAGATGGCTTCTACTCGATGATATCTATGGGGAAGATACCAACGAGAGAGTTCAGATCGCAATGCTACACAGGTGAGGCGTTTCGCCAGAGGGGTGGTGTGTGTGCATAGTGTGACTGAATGGTAAATAATGGAATAGAGAGAGTCCAGAGTGCACCTGGCGGGTAATCTTCTATTTATAGGGATTACCTAGAGTTTCACTCCCATGCAAATGCGTCCATCCATCAGCCACTATGCACCTCCCACGTTCCGCAGATATCTGCTCCACTACCTGTACGGTTCTGCGTGACAGACAAGGTGAAGTAGTGGTGAACTATTTACCTGGTTAAATGGGTGTTTCACTGCAGGCCCTCTTATTGGGCCGAGTGACCGGCTGGCCCAATATATGGGTCCATAACAATAATAATCACAATTAAATCTAGTTGAACTGTCAAAATGACTATACTTTTAACAAATAATTAATTACTAATTAGGCTAAAAGCCTTGTTAGAAATCTTGAAATGTTGTTAAAAGACTATAATATCCCTATGTAGTTTTTTTTAAAAAAATTGAAGATATGTGTAGGCCTAATTTCAATTTTAACTAAATAATATCAAATTGAATTAGATAAGATATGTGCGTAATAATTAACTACAGAATATTATTTTAAAGTCAAATATGATGAGATTTTAATTTTTTTTGAACTAAATCAATCAAATAAAATATCTAGAATTAAAAAAAAAAATTAATAAGCTTTTAACCCATATAAAAGGAAAAATTAGAGCCAAAGACGACCTTGAGTGAATAATATTTCATTCATTAATCAGGATCATAAAGATTAGAGACTCGATACCTTTTTCCTCCTCTTTTTGGAGAATATCTCGGGAAGTATGATTTTTTTTTTTTTTTTATGCTGAACGAGAAAAATTGATTTAGTGAAAATATTACCTATTCAGTAAAATAGAAATACAAATATAAACGATCAACGCCACCGTCCCAGTCCATCCTAATGGCGAACGATTTCCTCTCACAGTCTAGCGCTATGGAGCAGATAGGCGATAACCCATTCCTTGCCGAAGATATCATCAGAACCATTCTCAAAAATCTTCCGGTAAAATCTCTAATCCGATTTCATTGTGTTTGTAAAGATTGGAAATATCTCCTTAAGACCCCTTCTTTCATCACGGAACACTTGCACCACTCCATGAATGAAAACCCTTTGCTTCTTTTGCAATGGGACGACAAACGTGATCCTTTGCAATTTCATATTCTCAATCACAAGATGCAACTTCTTCAAGTTCAGAAGCCATTGCCTTTGATGGATTCTTCGTCGTGCATTGAAATTGTTGGTTGCGGCAACGGCTTGGTCTGTGTTACATATTTTACTGGCCTTAATTCTCCTCCTTCCGTTTCAGTGTGGAATCCTGCCACTAGAGAGATTCTACAGGTGCCAAGTCCCATTAAATTTGAAAATGACTTTGTTGCATTAGGATTTGGTTTTAGTCCAATTGACAATGATTACAAGATACTGGTATCTGATGAAAGGGCTGATATTGATAGCTTAGAAGTGTATTCATTAAGCACAGGATCTTGGAAGGAAATAAAAGTTGAGGACTTTGGAGGTTTGACTATTTTTAATTTCCCTACTACGGTTAATGGAGCTATGTTTTGGTTTGGGTATAATAATGTGATGAATGTTGATGAGAATGATTTTTTTGTTTCTGATATGGTGGTAGTTTCATTTGACATGGTAATGGAAGTGTTTACATGGACTCCACTTCCATGTGACGATGATGATTCATGTGAAAGTTTTCTAAGTGTGTATGAGAACAAACTTGCTATGTTATGTGGTAATGTGAGCGAGAACAATAAATCATATAGAACTGATTTGTGGGTGATGGAGGAGGGAGCCCTCTCATCTGGGGAGAGATGGAGTTGGAGTAAGAAATATAGTATAAGCACCTCTTCAAGCATCTATCCAAGAGGTATTTGGTTGGATGAAATTGTCTACCACAGCAATGGGTTGCCAACATATGATGAACCTGAATCTGAAACAAACCATAGAACATCTATTGTTCTATATACGTTAAATCTTAGTACTCATGAATGGGTGGACTTTAATTGCTGCAAACGTGGTTCTCAATTTAGGCTTGCTTTCGACTATGCAGAGAGCCTTATACCTATTGCAAACATCCATCCTCGTTCCTAGCCATTACTTCTGATGTTTTCTTTTCCACCCCTGTCCCAACCCTTGGTTTTGATTAATCAACAATACTAGATGATGTTGCTACATTCTAATCTGATCTGTTTATAATATTATGTTTACTTCTTTTTCAAAGATGGATATTATATTATGTTTGAAGACTTATGGCATTGATTAATTATCAATATTATGTTTAGTTGCAGAAATTTTGATTCTGTGCCCAGAATTATCAAGTTATGTTCAAACAGCTTATATCACACAATGAAAGAGAGGTTTATCGATTTTGATTCTGTGCCCAGAATTAAAGAAGCAGAAATTTTTAGCTTCTTTCTTTTATTCCCCAGCACAAAAAATAAACCGGTTCATCCCGGGAACAAAAAATTAAACCGGATTTACCAAACACAATTCCCATCCATTTTTATTCCCGGGAATAGAAATTGGAAAAAAACTCATTCTGGGAACGTTACCATACACACCCTAAATCTTAGTATTCATGAATGGGTGGACTTTAATTGCTGCAAACGTGGCTCTCAATTTAGGCTTGCTTTCGACTATGCAGAGAAGAGCCTTATGCCTATTGCAAACATCCATCCTCGTTCCTAGCCATTACTTCTGATGTTTTCTTTAATTTGTTTCCACCCCTGTCCCAACCATTGGTTGTGATTAATCAACAATACTAGATGATGTTGCTACATTCTAATCTGATTTGTTTATAATATTATGTTTACTTCTTTTTCAAAGATGGATATTATATTATGTTTGAAAACTTATGGCATTGATTAATTATCAATATTATGTTTAGTTGCGAGTGCGATTTCATAAACACTTATTTTTCTCAGCTTTGGCTCTTGGTTTATTACGACACGTTTCATCAGTTATTTCCTGTGTTGATTTGCTTAGTTGTTACCATATTCCCCACCTTCATTGATTTATAAAATTAAATTGTCAAAAGAATTCAAATTTTAGTAAGGGAAAAGACAAAGCAATTGCTTATGTGAAATACTGAAAACCATGTATCCCCAGGAGAAGCTTAAACGTAATGATAATTTTCATGTTGTTTCAAAATAGAATCAGGCAATAATGACATGCCCATTAACATTATATCTCACAATTAATGTAGAAAACCATGAGAAAGAAACCATAACAAAAAGGCAACAGGTCCTATTTGTCATGAAAGGGAAAAGAGAGACAGCAAGTTATGAAATATTTGTCACAACACTCATTGCATGTAATCCATTTTGCATAAGAATGTTATGAACAGAATATATTGTTTGATATTGAGTGAGACCACCACAGTCTTACCTAAAATAAATGGACAAACTTTCCAATTGCCAGTATTCTCCTTAAGAACAGGATTCCCCTTAAAGTCAACAGAGCCATCTCCTGGGTACTGTCCGCTCCTTTCGTCCTTCAGATATAATGTGAACAATTATACAACAGAGCAAGAAACCATTTTCACTTTAGTTGTTCAAAAGGAAAAGAAGGGTAAGCCACTTATCTTGCTAGACAACTATCTATCTTTAAGCGTCAGAGGGAAAAGACATCCAGGGATGGATTAATATATTAAATAAGATCTTAATGGCAAATAACAAAGTTTATCACCGATTTGGAAACAGATGATCATCATACATAAGCATCCTTGCAAACGCAATGCCCTTCACTGGAGGATTCCAGATCGGTCAACGTGGCCTGAAGTTAATTAAGATCAAAGAATTAAGAGATTTAAAATGAATAATTAATTTGTCTTATTTACTACTGTTTTCGGCTGTTTTACCCCAGAAACAGACAAATTAAGAGAAATCAAACCAAACAGTCAATCCCAGAAGCAAAGGAAAAAATACCTGAACTTCCATTTGAGGGAACACCGCCTGAAGTTGATCAACGAGGCTCGGAGCGGAGAAACGAATTGGAGAAGATGAGCAACGAAGCCTCTTAGATACATTGTTACAATACCAAATTGTTCCACCTTTCTTCTTCTTCTTCTTCTTTCAGTTCCCTCCACCGACCCTGATCCCCAAATTCGAAGTCAGAAGGGGAAAAACAGGGGAAGAGAGGAGAAGGGAAAAAAAACTTAACAAGTCGGACCTGGAGAATGTGTGACGCCGGTGATGAACTGGTCGCGGTGGTGAACGGCAGAAAGTCGAAGGTATTTTTGTTTGGGAGAGAAAAGAGAAGCAGGTCGAACACACACACTCGAACGTTTTTTATTTTTTTGGGAGAGAACCTTGGAACGGAGAAGCAGGATTTTCTGCTTTTTTTTTTCTTCCCCAACACAAAAAATAAACCGGTTCATCCGGAAAGTCCGAAAAAAAAAAAAACCGGATTTACCAAACGCAATTCTGATCCATTTCCACTCCTTAGAACAGAAATTTCTTTAAAAAAAAATTGATTTCGGGAGTAATACCATGCACACCCTAAACCTAATGGCTAATTATTAATTAGGCCAATAGCCTTATTAGAAATTTTGGAATGTTGTTAAAAGATTATAATACCCCTCTGCAGTTAAAAAGAAAAATTAAGATATGTGTAGGTCTAATCTCAATTTTAACTCAATAATATCCAATTGTATTAGATATGATATGTGCGTAATAATTAACTTCAAAATATTATTTCAAAGTCAAATAATATTTTATTATTCAGATCATAAAAATTAGAGCCTCGACGCCTATTTTTTTCTCTTCTAGAATATCTCGGGAAGTATGATTTTCTTTATGCTGAACGAGAAAAATTGATTTAGGGAAAATATTATCTTTTCAGTAAAATAGAAATAGAAATATAAACATCAACGCCACCGTCCCAGTAAATCCTAATGGCGAACGATTTCCTCTCACAGTCTAGCGCTATGGAGCAGATAGGCGACAACCCATTCCTTCCTGAAGATATCATCAGAACCATTCTTAAAAGTCTTCCGGTAAAATCTCTAATCCGATTTCATTCTGTTTGTAAAGATTGGAAAAATTTCCTGAAGACCCCTTCTTTCATCACGGAACACTTGCACCACTCCATGAAAGAAAACCCTTTGCTTCTTTTGCAAGGGGACGAGAAACTTGATCCTTTGCCCTTTCATATTCTCAATCACAAGATGCAACTTCTTGAAGTTCAGCCGCCATTGCCTTTGATGGATTCTTCATCGCGGACTGAAATTGTTGGTTGCGACAACGGCTTGGTCTGTGTTACATATTTTACTGGCCATAATTCTCATCCTTCCCTTTCAGTGTGGAATCCTGCCACTAGAGAGATTCTGCAGGTGCCAAGTCCGATTAAAATTGGAAATGAGTTTGTTGCATTAGGATTTGGTTTTAGTCCAATTGACAATGATTACAAGATACTGGTATCTGATGATTGGGATGATAGTGATAGATTATGTAATACATTAGAAGTGTATTCATTAAGCACAGGATCTTGGAAGGAAATAAAAGTTGAGGACGTTGAAGGTTTGACTATTTGTGATTTCCCTACTACGGTTAATGGAGCTATATTTTGGTTTGGGTATAAGGTGATGAATGTTGATGAGAATGATTTTATTGTTTCTGATATTTTGGTAGTTTCGTTTGACATGGTAATGGAAGTGTTTACATGGATTCCACTTCCATGTGACGATGATGATTCATGTGAAAGTTTTCTAAGTGTGTGTGAGAACAAACTTGCTATGTTATGTGGTACTGTGAGCGAGAACTATAAATCATATAGAACTGATTTATGGGTGATGGAGGAGGGAGCCCTCTCATCTGGGGAGAGATGGAGTTGGAGTAAGAAATATAGTATAAGCACCTCTTCAAGCATATATCCAAGAGGTATTTGGTTTGATGAAATTGTCTACCTCAGCAGGTTGCCAACATATGATGAACTTGAATCTGAATCAAACCATAGAACAATAGATGTTCTATATAGGTTAAATCTTAGTACTCATGAATGGGTGGACTTTAATGTCCGCCTACGTGGCTCTCAATTTTGGCTTACTTTCGACTATGCAGAAAGCCTTGTGCCTATTGCCAACATCTATCCTTGTCCCAAACAATTACTTTAATTTTGATGTTTTCTTTGTTTCCACCAATCCTAACCATTGGTTGTGATTAATCAACAATACTAGATGATGTTGCTACATTCTAATTTGATCTGCTTATAATATTATGTTTAGTTCTTTTTTTAAAGATGGATATAAATTATATTTGAAGACTTATTATGGCATTGATTAATTATCAATATTATGTTTAATTGCGAGTTGGATTCCATAAACACTTATTTTTCTCAGCTTTGACTCTTGGTTTAGTGCGACACATTTCATCAGATATTTCCTGTGTTGATTTGTTTAGTTGTTACTATGACGAAACTACTTTTATTCTGAGGAATAGGATGAAGAGGGCTCTAGGTATGGGATTTGATTAGGTTGTGATTAAGCCTGATAATTTGTGATTTGTGTTTTAGCTTCTCCTTTTTATGTAAAAGATTTTTTTAATCTTTTGTATGAGTCAGGATTGCTGCAAAATAGAGGGTGGGCCTCAGAGCCACGGTAAATAATGATGCCATGTAACCAAAGTGGTTATAGGTTTAAATTCTGAAAACTGTCTCTCCGCTTGCATGGGTAAAGCTGCATTTGTGCGTTGGGCTTCGTTGATGATTGCTCCAAAATGTCGAAATGAAGATGACGATGACTTTTAAGAGCATAGGTCCTTCTTTGTTCTTTACAATTAGGCAAACCAACAAAATCTGACCAAATGAATTTTCTTTCTTTTTTTTCTAGAAAATTTTGATTAAGAAATGCTTAAAGATTTATAAAAAATAATGGCTTTTTACAAGATCATGTGAGCACAGAAAGTGTATTGGCTGAATGTAAATGATACAGTACAAATAATGCATCCTAAACTAAAATAAAACCAACCGGGTTTAGGTCTTGTGGAAGACGTTAGTCTTTCACAACGTGATGAACTAAAGTTTGAATCCATGTTAGGAGAGATACCTACATTTAGAGTCTTACAATGCTACTCAATTTTTTTACAAGAGAATACCTCTTTTTTAAAAAAGAAAAGAAAATAAGGACCTGGAAACAAAACCAACGTACCCTGAATTTAATAATTTCAACACAAAACAAACTGATACTTCACTAATTTAATTATTAAAAATACGAAATGGCAATGAACCTCAACTAGAAACATTTCTATTGATCATTGTAATTGGTGGTCTTTGTTGAACATCTCTAGAGTCTCGGATCTAATAAATAAAGATCGTCAGAATAAACCTTTGATTCAATTATTCAAAGGAGAAAACGTTCCTTTCGATTACTTTGGAATAATCCTTTGCAGGGATATTTAATACTAGATGTTTAATTTCTAGCTTTATTTGACCTATCTTTTACACCAGGTTTGTTCAATTTTCTTCATAAAACTAGACGGATGACCCAAGCGATGCAAGGGCTGTTTAATTTAAAAGAAGAAGAAAAATGATTTGTAAATTTGGGAAAAAAAATTAGTCAATAATTATAAATGTTCCAAGATATATATGACAGTAAAGAATATGTTACATGAGTTAATAAAAGCCAACTAAGGTATGTATGAGCACCTGACAGTCATATTTGAAAGAATTGAGGTTGAGTTCTCAAATTTTTTTTTTTTTTTTTTTTTTTTTTTTGTCTTTTTTGGGTGAAAAGAGTTCACAATTTTTTTTTATCTCATCCGATTCATCAAAACCTTCCGTTCTTACTAATCCAGATTCGGGTTCTGCAGTGGCAAGGACGACCCTCCCAACAGTGGCATCTCCATACAAGGCGGATTATAAGTATGTTACCGCAGCTCGAACCCTAGACCTCTTAGGGTTTGTTTGGGAGTTTGGAGGGAAAGGAAAGGAAGGGGGTGCAAGGAGAAAGGAGGGGAAGGGAAGGAAGGGAAATAGAGGATATTTCCTCTCCTTGTTTGGGAGTTAAAAAAATAGTAAGGGAGGAAGATGGACGATTAATGAGTTATTTTTACCATTTTGTCCTTTTCTTTAAAAATTAATATAATTATTATACTTTACAAATAAATTTAAATTTAAATTTTCTAAAAAAATTATTTATGTAATTTTTATATTTAAAAAATTATTTATGCGGTGGTGGTGGCGGTGCCGGTGGCGGTGGTGGCGGTGCCGGTTGTAATACCGGATTTTAGTAAAACGGAAGTTTTGAGATAAAGGAAATTAACGAATATTTTGCTTTATCAAAATATTCGTTAATTTCCTTTATCTCAAAACTTCCAGATTTACTAAAATCCGGGTATTACATTTCTCTCCCCGTTAAATAAAATTTCGCCCTCGAAATTTGCTCTATACCAATTTAGACTCTGTACTAACTACACTTCGGACTTATTCGCTCCTTAGCAACCACGTGCCAAAACTGTCTCCTTAGCAACCACGTGCCGTGACGACAAAAGATACCTCAGCCGCTAGTTTTACGCACCGCATCTCTGCGCATGCAACCAGCTCCACGACTTTTCTCTATATGTCGGCCGCTCCACTTGATGATCGAGAATTTGCTCAGGTTTGACTGTCAAGATCTTGTCATTTTGTACTTTGATATATAGTATTTCCCGTGGCACCCATATACCTCGGTCAATACCAGATATCAAAATGTCTCCATGACGCCCATACACCATGGTAACACAAGATACCTTACATGTTTCCAAGGCGCCCATACACCATGACAACACAAGATACCTCCTACTTAATGACACGATCGCGGTCCGGTTGTAGTAACTAAAAGATAAGCATCGGAAACTAAAATTTTCGCGGCAAGTAAGATAACTATTTATCAAACTATAGGGGATTTCTTACTAAACATGTATCTTCACGATTTACATTTACCCTGTACTCAGGTATAGTTTTAAAACTCAGGACTTCGCGTCTAATAAAACACAGAATTTCTCACTCATTTTAAAAAAAACACAAAGGATTTCTCATCCATTTTTAAAAAATTTCATGTTTTGCAATATCATATAGTTTAGACGAATGCTAACACTATAAACGATCGGACATCCGTACTATTTCCCCTTGTTCGGGATTTCGTTGATTCGGTCTACTCGAAACGGGTACGGAATTTCGTATCGAGAGTTCCTCTACATGAGTCAAATACGCATGTACTTATCCTTGTTGGTCTCGAGTTTCATCCGGCGTGGCCCGGCTCCTCGTATAAGCCGGGCTAAGATGGAAATTACCGTCCGATGACTGGTGGCGATTATCAGAGTTATCAGAATTTTCAGAGTCTGATATCAAATATGAATATGGACGACGAATTTAATGATTCAGGGTTAGAATGATGCACCGACCGAGGGTGGTACACCGGTTTAGAATGGTATACCAGTGCAGACTGGTACACCGACTTAGGGCTATATCAGTACTCATTTTCAAAACATGCTCTTTAAAAAGGCGTAGAGCCTAACTCCGTTACTCAACCAATTTAGCCAGGTAGGTGTCTATCATGGGAGCCTCACCGTGCTAGGGTGACTGATTGGCTGATCCACATAGACTAGCCCTGCCTTCGGCACTAAAAGGTTTTTGAATAACTTAGTCAGATCTATGCCAGTATGTAAGATAATAACCACGTATGTAACATAACCACGTATGATACAGCAATAATAACCTCGTATGTGACATAACCACGTATGTGACATAACCATGTATATAACATAACCACGTATGCTACAACAACAAACGAACACAACAAACATATATAATCATACAATAACCATCGAGTTAGTGTTACAAGTACGTGAACGTACCTTTTTGGCGGTACAACGGAACTTTTACGGAAAAACGGTAAATTTCCGACCCGGGAATGGTGGTGTGGCGGCGGCGGCGATGGTACGATTATCTCGAGATATCCCGGACTTTGCTCGAGACTTTCTCAGAGCTTCTCTCTCTAACTTCTCTCTAAGAGGCAGATTTTTGAAAATGAGTGCGATATAGCCCTAAGTCGATGTACCACCTGCCAGACCGGTATACCATTCTGAACCGGTGTACCACCCTCTGTCGGTGCATCATTCTAACCCAGAATCAGTAAATCCATCGTCCATATTCATATTTGATATCAGTCTCTGATAACTCTGATAATTCTGATAATTCTGATAATCGTCAGTTTGTACTGGACGACTATCCTGTCCTAGCGCAGAATTTATGTGTGGAGTTGGGCCATGCCGGATGAAACTCGAGACCAACAAGGATAAGTACATGCAGTATTTGACTCATGTAGAGGAACTCGATACGAAATTCCGTACCCGTTTCGAGTAGACCGAATCAACGAAATCCGAACAAAGGGAAATAGTACGAGTGTCCGTTCGTTTGTAGTATTAGTGTGATAAAGTCTGCGATAGACTAATCATTGTCTTTTTAAATCTAACGTTTTCCCTAATAAAGGAGAAAGAACGAGACATGACAAATTTAAGAGGAGCCGGAGCTCCTAGAGGCCGAGGCGAGAGGGAGGAAGAGGAAGACAGACCCACGAATAATCTCCCGAGAGGATCCGCATAACTATCTCTCAATAGGAATCTACTTTAGATATTATACAACACGGGTGCTAATCACTCAAAGCATGTCCGATAAATAGGCGAATCATTTTGGGATACATACATACCTTACAATCTAGTAGTAGTTACACCATTGGGTGTGAACTATTTTTCTTAATAAAGCATGTCTAAATTCCAAGTCGAATATATATCTCGTTCAAAATTTCGTCTCACAAACATCGACGACATTCTCAAAATGTAGGACTAGCGGTGATCAATAAAATGATCAAACGATGACGAGGGGATTGAGTCCTTATTCTAAAAACAACCCGAGACACAAATAAAATCTCTCTCGACAAATATTCTTTCGGAAAAGAAAAGTCAAAATTCACTATGAAGTTGATGCCTAGCATTGGATCAACATCTAAAACACCATATCAAATGCTACCAAACAAAGCACGAGAGTTTGTGACTTTGTATCAATCATCGCAGGATGGACAAAATGACTATCATGAACACATACCCACTTTCCATGATCTACGAGTTATTCAGTTTTGTAATCCCTACGTTTTGGCAAGAGTTGACGAATGCTCGGAACACCATTTAGTTGTACATCAAAAATAGAAATAATAACATAGATATTTAGTTTCGGATCTAGCGGGATAGTACCGTAGATTCATACCGAAATTTTCTCATAACCATTGATAAAACTTAAAGAGTAAAACTTAAATCATTGCGTAGAACACGATCGAGACGAGCTTGCATAGGCGAGAACGAAGTTGGTCATAGCACCAAGAGTTGGTTGTCCGGATCCAAGTAGATGGTCGTGGTGCCATTAGATATGGATCGGGATATGTCTTTGCTATGACGGAGACGGCGTGATGACTTACGCAAATTAACGAATATTTTGATAAAGCAAAATCATGAGCTTAAAACTGTTATAGAAAATTGTTATAATTATAGAGTAAATTGTCAAAAAAGTTACGGGAAAATCGATGAAAGAATGACTAAAAATGATATAATGGTGATAAAAACAGTCTAAAAGTATTATGATAAATACCGAAAGATCATGAAAAATTATGAGAAAAATATGGAAGTGATATCCCTAAATTATGAGAATTTAATAAATTATTTCGGAGGAAATAACTTGAAGAAAAGTTTAAAAAGCATTTCGGAATCATAATGTAACTTTGATGGGGTAAACATTTTTAATATTTTACAAAGGTTATAAAATGACAATATCGTATAGAAGTTTGTAAGATAACAATATACTGTAAATTAGTAAAGATAAATATATGAAGAAACCTGATCCTAAAAAGATCACTAAACGAAGAAATTAGGTCGATTAAGCCCTAACGAAGGCGAGGGTAAAACAGAATTTTGGTAAAAAATATTATATTTTTAAAAAATGGAAACAATTATAGAAAAATAAATAAATCTGAATTTTTAAAAGAGAGGGTCGAAATTATGGTTATTTTTAATTAAAAAGAATTGTTTAAATAATTTAAATGGTAATTAGAATAAAATAATAATATAATGCGGTGAGTCGGCTTATAAAGACCGAGGGAAAAGTTAGAAATAAATTCCACAGGTAAACCAGAGGTAAAAGTCTTTCCAGACTGATCAAATTAAGAACAAGTGAATTTTTACACGAAGAAAGAATTTATCGACGTCGATTCCGCAACCGAAAACCCTAATTTCAAATAAGACGAAAAGTTGATCAGATAGAGTGGAGTCAGATAGGCAAAGTGAGAACCTATAGAAACAATTGTGTCTTTTTAAACACGAGATTAAGTTAGACAACAACGGACGTTTTACGATTCGAATTATTGTCCGAAGTTGGTTCTATCGGAAGTGATTTACGAAGCCGGACGCGTTTGTCCGAATATCTTTCGACGCACCGGAGAATACCTGGATATGATCAAAAGAGGATCAAAATAGATAATATGAGAGAGGATGAAAAGATCTTCAAAGTTACATGCCCGGATTTTTGAGTTTATGCGAAATCGCGAAACGGTTGCCGATCGGGTAGCTTTATCGGGCCGGAGGCCATAAAGCAAGATGACAACTCATTCTTTGACTTTTTGGGCCAAAGAGGTCGGCCAAGACCTTGAATGGTCAAGATTGCATCTTACAAAACCCTAGATCCAACGACCGAATCATTTTACGAAGACTTTTTGGAAATTCCCACCTTGTCCCTATTTTTCTCTATAAATAGCAAGCTCTCTTGCTCTCATTCTTCACACCAAAATTCAGATCCTAGAGAGAGGTTCTAGAGAGAGAAGCTCTGCAAAAGTTTTGCCTTAGCACCGAGTAAGTTCTTTGTCCTTAGTTTTTAGTTTCCGTAGTTCTTTCGGTAGTTATAGTAGAACCGTTGTTTTGATCTAGGAAGTTTCAGAATTTGTTCCTATGCTTGTTTTTATGCCTCATTGCATTGAAAGATGCCGACGAGGTAAAAACATAGTGGGGATAATTTTGAAATGGAATACGGTCAAAGTAACGAAGTTACGCGAAATTCCGCCAAATTAGGGGTAGAAGGGCAAAATGGTAATTTTACCTAAAATGCCGGTTATGATGTCAAATCACTAATGAAAGTGATATTACTCGATAGGGCATCGAAACTCGATTTGCTTTGCCGTTCTGTTGCCCGACGTGCGCATTGTCGAACATTTCACGTTTTTAAAGTAAAAGTTCCGTTGTACCGCCAAAAAGGTACGTTCGCGTCTTTCGTAACACTAACTCGATGGTTATTGTATGATTATATATGTTTGTTGTGTTCTGTTTGTTGTTGTAGCATACGTGGTTATGTTATATACACGGTTATGTCACATACGTGGTTATGTCACATACGAGGTTATTATTCTTTGTATCATACGTGGTTATGTTACATACGTGGTTATTATCTTACATACGTGGTTATGTATTTTTAATCATACATCTGTTATGGACTGTTGTATTGATTCTTCATTTGTCGTGTATATGTAGTCGTATTTAAGCATGAGGTTAAGTTACACGAGATCAAATTGTAATTGGATCTCGGCTCTTATCATAGCGTCAGTTCGGGAGAACCGAGCGAGGAGAAAGGCGAGCGGGCCGCACGAGACCCGGCGAAGACTTTTTCGGGTGTTATTCATTTTGAAAACTCTCGGTCAATGTCGATTATCAGTAAATCACCGGACTTACGGCAATTTGATTAAATATATCGAGTTAGCAAAATCATGAGCTTAAACTGTTATAGAAAATTGTTATAATTATAGAGTAAATTGTCAAAAAAGTTACAGGAAAATCGATGAACGAGAATGACTAAAAATGATATAATGGTGATAAAAACAGTCTAAAAATATTATGATAAATGCGAAAGATCATGAAAAATTATGAGAAAAATATGGAAGTGTTATCCCTAATTATGAGAATTTAATAAATTATTTCGGAGAGGAAATAACATGAAGAAAAGTTTAAAAAGCATTTCGGAACTATAAAGTAACCTGATGGGGTAAACATTGTTAATATTTTACATAGGATATAAAATGACAATGTCAGTATAAAAGTTTGCAAGATAAAAATATACTGTAAAATTGGTAAAGATAAATATATGAAGAAACCTGATCCTAAAAAGATCACTAAACGAAGAAATTAGGTCCGATTAAGCCCTAACGAAGGCGGGGGTAAAACGATAATTTTTGGTAAAAAAATATTATATTTTTAAAAAATGGAAAAAATTATAGAAAAATAAATAAATCTGAATTTTTAAAAGAGGGGGCTGAAATTCTAAGTAGTTTTAATTAAAAAGAATTGTTTAAATAATTAAAATGGTAATTAGAATAAAATAATAATATAATGCGGTGAGTCGGCTTATAGGCGGCCGGGGGAAAAGTTAGAAATAAATTCTACGGGTAAACCAGAGGTAAAAGTCTTTTCAGACCGATCAAATTAAGTACAAGTGAAATTCTACGAAGAAAGAATTTACCAGGCGTCGATTCCGCAACCGAAAACCCTAATTTCAAATAAGACGAAAAGTTGATCAGATAGAGTGGAGTCATATAGGCAAAGTGAGAACCTATAGAAACAATTGTGTCTTTTTAAACACGAGATTAAGTTAGGCAACAACTGGACGTTTTACGATTGGTGAATTGTTGTCCGAAGTTGGTTCTATCGGAAGCGATTTAAAGTAATCGGACGCGTTTGTCCGAATATCTTCCGACGCACCGGAGAATACCTGGATATGATCAAAAGAGGATCCAAATAGATAATATGAAAGAGGATGGAAAGATCTTCAAAGTTACACGCCGGATTTTTGAGTTTCTTGAAAATCGCGAAACGGACACCGTCGGGTAGCTTTATCGGCGGAGGCCATAAAGCAAGAGCCATCATGGATGACAACTCATCCATTGACTTTAGGGCTCTTAGATTTCGATCTTGACCATGGATGGCCAAGAGTGTTTTGTCCTCAAAAATGCGATCCTACGGTCCATATTCGTCAAGATCGAAGTTCGAATTATTTACCGTTCGCCATCCGTCTCTTCTATAAATACCAAGCTCCTCTTCTTCATTTCTCACACCAAAAATCTGCCTCTTAGAGAGAAGTTAGAGAGAGAAGCTCTGGAGAAAGTCTGAGCAAAGTCTAGGTAAGTTCTTCGGTCCCTGGTCTTTAGTTTCGGTAGTTCTTTCGGTAGATATAGTAGGAATGCTAGATTTATCTTTAATTTTTCAAGATAGTCTAGATATCATATTTAGGGGTAAATATGATATATATTTCGAAAATATGATGAGGGAAAAGATCTGTCAAAATTCTAGAGAGATAGAGCGAAAACAAATAAGCTCGGCGAAATTCCGTCGATTAGGGGTTCGGGGGCAAAATGGTAATTTGTACCTAAAATGCCTGTTATGCTGCTAAAAGTTGTTAAATATTATCCTTATAGGATATCCGAGATAATCGTACGCATTTGTCGAGTCGTTTGTTGTGCCGCCGTCACACCATTTGTTTTCATTTGTCGGAAATTTACCGTTTTTCCGTAAAAGTTCCGTTGTACCGCCAAAAAGGTACGTTCGCGTCTTCGTAACACTAACTCGATGGTTATTGTATGATTATATATGTTTGTTGTTGTAGCATACGTGGTTATGTTATATACACGGTTATGTCACATACGTGGTTATGTCACATATGAGGTTATTATTCTTTGTATCATACGTGGTTATGTTACATACGTGGTTATTATCTTACATACGTGGTGTTTTTAATCATACATCTGTTATGGGACTGTTGTATTGATTGCTTTCTTCGTCGTGTATATGTAGTCGTATTTAAGCATGAGGTTAATCGCGTTACCGAGATCCAAATTGTAATTGGATCTCGGCTCTTATCATAGCGTCGGGTTCGGGAGAACCGAGAACCGAGGAGAAAGGCGAGCGGCCGTACGAGTCCCGACGAAGACTTTCTTCGGGTGTTATTCATTTTGAAAACTCTCGGTCAATGTACAGCTTCTGTAAATCAGCCAGACTTACGGCAATTTGAATAAATGTATCAGTTACTCAATTGCTCCGATGCTCTACTCTGATGAGAAAAAAAAATTATACTGCTTTTGAAAATGGGATGTTACACCGGTGGTGGTGTTGGCGGTGGTGGGGTGGTGTTGGTGGTGAACGAAGGTAACAAAGTAATTAATCTATTTCCCCTCTTAAAACCCCCCATATTGGGGAAACTATATTTTTTAGAAGAAGGAGGGTTTTGGGGGATTTGTAAAAATCCCTAATTCCCTCCCCTCATATTTTTAAAACTTGCAAACAAGGGAAGGGACTACCAAAACCCTCCATTCCATTTCATTTCCCTCCAAAATGGAACTCACAAATAAAGCCTTAAGGGAATCCAGCGCCACATTCCGCTAGACCAACCCCTGTTTGTAGAGTTCACAACTTTTAAGCAATCTAAATGGATAATATTTTGTTCTACTTCTTAAAGTCATGAAGCTGTATGTAAAAAAAGATGTTTCTACATTTATAAAATATAAACCTTAATTGTATTTGTTTTTATTATAACATTATATGTGGGGTCTATTGAACATTATATGCTGACCAACAACAAACATTTGATTAAAAAAATAATTAATGATTGATTATAAAACATAGATACTGTTTTAAGATATGAGAATCAAGAATAGGTGTCCTAAATTGTTAATGTGCACAAGGTATGTATTGTTCACAGGAACATTAAAAGTAGAGAGGAGCCACATGAATGGATAATTTTGCTTGGCTTGGCTTATTTTTTCAATTACTTCATGATATTTATTGATGAAAATTTTAGTTATTCAGACCCAAATTTATATTTATTTTGGCATCCACTGATAAGAACAATATATAAATGTATTGTCAGTAAGCCCTTGGTGCAGACCTTAAACTATGAAGATATACCATGATTAAAACTTCAACTGTTCAAGAAACATGACAGTTTCGAAAGTCTTGCTTGCCTTCCATTTTTTGTGAAAGGGTAGCATCCTGGATTAGTAAAAAAATTTATCGAAAGTAAAAAGGTAAGAAATAAGATTTATTTGGCTTCATGAATTTGACAGAAATAAACGTGTACCATGACAAAATTTCACAATCAAGAAATCATCAGGTTAAGAAACGAAGACCAACAAAGGACATACCACACCTTGTCCTTGTCCTTGACATAAGAAGCTGAAAAGTCAATAACTATCTGATTTATGAACGGTAAATTAAAGTACAAAAATAAGTTTCTTTAAATCATATCAATTCCGTGTATATATATAATCGAGGAGTAACTGCTTTACTTGTGCATAGGTTTAGAACCCTATTCATGGCCAATTAAATCAAAAAATAAAACAAAAGTATTCATTCTCATCCAACACTACCCATGAGGAGTAAAGGACAAGTATATGCGTTTTATATTGAAACAACCTTGCAGTCAATAAGCTGAAAGCCTCCAAGATATGCAAGGAATTTACTCATCAAAAGGCATTAACCAAAGAATTCACTCATACAGCATATTAATAATCATCACAAAATTCTAAATTAATAGCAACACATTGTTCAAAGTTTACCGTTTCTCTCAAAATACCTGAAGAGCCTAAATTACCCAAGAACATATATATCTGCTTGTGGTGTACGCCAGAGTATTTGCATTGCTGTTTCTTCTTCCACTGTGTGTATGGTATCGTTCGACTTACCAGTGAAAATATCTTCAGAGACGAGCTCTGTTTCTGGTTTGTTCAAATCTATTGGCATTCCGGTTGTGTATGCCGATGTCATTGCCAGTGTATGTTTTTAGTTCTTTCATTGAGCTTTTAAATAATTTAGATGGACTTGAAACTAAAATTTTCGTTATTGATAAGAGGTCAACCCGGTTTTTGTTTGTGGCTGCTTACAGGCTGCATTAAGGAAGGGCACTGGTGCGTGGAAAGGGAAGAAGGACTGGGATTGGAAGACATTGTAGACCAATGATGGAGCTGTTTAGATGTGACGATTTGGTGACGCAGGAAGGTGAGTGGTGGTATTATGAAACAGAGGTGAAGAGGCTTGAGAACAAAATGTATTGCCTGTTGGTTCCTCTAAGTTGGCTCTGTCCCTCTGGGAACAAGGTAAGCCTTCACATCTCAATTTTTTCACCTTACCGTTCCTTTAACTTCTTTTTTAAGCTTTCTCTCCATCAAGTAAGTAATAATGCAACGCAAAAAAGAACCTATGAATTTCTGCTTAGGAAATAGACGCTCTATCCACTGACCTACAGGCGCATGCTTGTCGCTAATAATTAATGTTAAAATTTTTAAAATTTTATATTTGAAGACTCAACAACTTTTTGGTATTTTTGGCTTTTTGTAAAACAAATATTTTTTATGTCAAGCTTTTGGTTTGTTTATAAAAAAAATTAATAATTATGATTTTTAAATATCATGATTTAAACTAAAACAAAACTTTTTAAATTAAATTAATAAATTGAATAATTGATGGGTTGGATTATTTTACGACATCTATATAATTGAAGTTGATCCATCGAACTTTCAGACAGGTGCAACATACATATCATTTATTCATGATAGAGCATTCTTTATGCATAAAAGGTACTCTACAACAATATTATCATTATACAGTAGGCATTGGTTACTAATAATATAATTTTACGTCGTAATGGGGTGGTTGATAGGCGCCGACTTCTTAACGGGTAATGATGCTTTTTATTCGCTATTTTTTCCAAAATTCTGAAATCTAGACTGGCCACTGAATCGGTGATGGTACTGGGTCAAGGGTCAGTGTGTAATATCCTGAAGAGACGTTTATTAAATAAAATAAAAGAGACGTTTCAATTAATAATAATTCATATTCCCTATTTGACATTGAAATCACATTTATTTTTTAAAACCAGTAATTGTAAATTTGACAAGGAAAACTAAATTTGAAATGATTATTTATAATAATTCTATAATGTATTTAAATATTAATAAATTAAATAAAAAAAATAGTATATAATACTACATAAATGAGAAGCTTTCTAACCTCCTGGTCGCAGGATTCCACAAAAGGAGAGAATAAAGGCATTCAAAATATCAACTACAACATAGAGCAAGCCATTGATGGAACCGATGATCCTATTCAACGTTCAGGAACCAGTCAAGTTAGGTGCGTCATTGTGAGCTTGATGGAGTCTCATTAACCGCGGCCACTTAATGAGACTTTTCCAATATTTATACACTTTTTGAAATCGGATTAGGGACTTCACCGGAAGCCGTTTGAGAATTTCTTCCATGATTTCTGTAACATCTCATTTTTAAAAGCTGTATAATTTTTTTTTTCATCAAAGTAGAGCATCGGAGCAACTGCTACATATATTCAAAATGCCGTAAGTCTGACTAATTACAGAAGCGGTACAATAACCGAGAGTTTTTAAAGTAAATAACAACAGAAGTGTCTCCCTGGCAATACTCATGCCGTGGCAACAAAAGATAGTCTTCAGCTGAGTCCCTATGCGTGCTGCTTGCCTTTCACCTCGATCCTCGGTCTTCCTGACCCTGAGGCTATATTAAGAGCTGAGGTCCAACGCGCACCGGACCTCTGGTAACGGTTAACCTCATGTTTATATATACAACATAGACAGTATATGAGCATACAAACGAGCATATCCCAACAACACATAAGCCCCTTGGCAGATATGTCACACCTAGCATACGTTTCACATTTAGCAATTGTTCCACACCAAGCATTTCACACCTAGCAAACGTATCCCGACACCCAGCAAGCATAATAACAGTACAATGAGCATACCACAGAGCTATCAACTACCTCACATAAGCATACCATACACATAGCACATATACGCATACAATAAACATCAGAGTTACTGTTACAGTACGCGAACGTACCTTCGTTGACGGTAAATGGTACGTCTGTCGGTCGGTACGTGATCACAGATGTCCTATAGGGATAACAATGTTTCTATTAATGATCAACCATTATGACGGGCACTTTAGTCCCAAATTACTATTTTACCCCTGACCTCCCTAATCGGCGAAATTTCGCCAGAACTTCGTTACTTTAACTCTAATCTTCCAAAATTTTGTCATAACTCTTTCTCCAACATAATTTTCGAAATATATATCATATTTAACCCTAAAATATGATATCTACAATATATTGGAAGACTCAAGATCAAAACAACATCTACCCTAGAACTTCAAGAACTACCGAACTAAAAACTAAGAACCGAAGAACTTACCCTTGAAGAACTTCCTTCAACCTTCTTGCTCCCACTTCTCTCTAGCTTCTCTCTTCCCTCTTGAAATTTCAAAATAGGCAAGATGATTTTGGTGTGAGGATTTTGCAAAGTAGTGAATGGCTATTTATAGGCACAAAATGCACTATTCATCACTTTTTCATATTGAATTCTAGCCATCCATTTGAACCCTTAGCTAACAAGTTTTCTCCTCCATTTTCCTCCACAAATTCATCCCCCCTATGTCATCCCTCCAAAGATGAAGTCATCCAAGTGATGTCACTCCCTTACTTTATGCATTTACTCGATAAAATCCCTCGTTCGGTGTTCTAATCGCGTAATCTTAACTAATCTCAAAAATTCCTCGATGTCACCTTGGAGATCTATTCTTTCTCTTGAGAAATGTTTGGATTAACAAAATTTATTATCCCATTAAGGGTATTTCATAGCCTGTTAACCATTTTCGGGTAAACGTCGTCGGTTACGGAAATGACTTCGGAATAACCAACTTCGAGACAAAATTCCATTTGTTCATAATATGTCTAGTTGTTTTCCACTTAATCCAAGGATTTCAAGATAGAATTTATTTTCTATCGGTTCTCATTTATCCTACTTGCTTTTTACAAAATATCTCTTCTTTCTTTATTATTATTTCCATCAAAATATCATGATATTTTTACAAAATTCTTCTCTCCTTTCTCTTCAATATTTTCGGCTGCCCCCTCCCCCAAATAATGAATTTTCAACCCTTTTTAATCACGTAGCTTATGCCTTAATTATCTTAATTAGTAATTATTCCATTGGCTAATTAAACTCTTAGGTATTTATATAATTCACCTTATTCATTTCCTAAACAATTAGCCATTAATTATTTATTTAATCATTTACTAATTGTTGATAATTTTCTTAATTAGGATTAATCATTACCTCACAACTATTTTACTGACATTGGTCATATATGCTCCATATATTATTTTAAAAATCACGGGGCAACTTATGCTCCCCAAATTTATATTTAATTTTGCCTCATTATGTTTCAAGGAAAATATTCCCATAAATTCCTAAAATTAGAGACAACATACTTTCTAATTTTTAATAAATATTTAATTGTCTCTTAGGATTTATCACAATATTCTCAGGGCATTTTATGACCCACAATTGCATTTAGGGATTTTTAGCTCTTTATTTACCCTAATTTCAATAGAAATTACCTTAGAAAATAAGGTAATTATTATACTAGTTTTGAGACCACATATTCACATATTTCCCATAGGTATTATTTATCGAAATATAATATTCCAAATAAATAATTATCCGGGTATTACAATTTCTCCAGCAAGATATGGTGGGTCGCCATCCACTAACCGCTTCATAGTACTCGACGGCGAAATCTAAATTAGAGGTTGAGAATCAAAGCTATATAACCATTATTTTTGTTGTCGACACTGAGAAGAAGAGTAAGGGTTTGTTTGGTATGGAGGATTTGAGGGGAGCGGAGGGAAATTTTTTAAAAAAATGGAGAAATGTGCTTGCAAAATTTCAATAAAGAGGAGATATAGGATAAAACAAGACAAAATACCCCATGCACGGACACCTAAAACTTAAATTGTAAAGATATAGATTGTTAATGCTGAAAACAATCAATTTAAACAACTCAAATATATGCCCTAACTTCTCAAAACTTTTAGCACTCTTACTTATTTTGTTGATTATTCATGTAAAAATTCACACACCATGACATTGAAAAGACTAA
Source organism: Acacia melanoxylon (assembly GCA_019022615.1). Classification (NCBI taxonomy): domain Eukaryota; kingdom Viridiplantae; phylum Streptophyta; class Magnoliopsida; order Fabales; family Fabaceae; genus Acacia; species Acacia melanoxylon. Next base: position 5,132,685 of record JAFJYJ010000010.1, read on the forward strand.
GGTGTAACTTACCAAAAAGTCATCAGACATAATATAAATTTTAACTTCTTAAAAGTTAGAAACACTCATACTTCTTCTGTTGATCATTAATGCAAAAGTTTGTATCTCAACATTGGAAAGGTTAGGTGCTAACTTATCAAAAGTTATAACCACCCTCACTTCTTCTAGTTGGCATAGGAAAGGCTAATTGTATCATATTTCATAATGTGTCATGATGCGAGGGATTCTTTTACTTCTATTGAAAAAAAAAAAACCTGTGCCGTTGCACGGACATGTGAAACTTATATTCTAAATATATAGATAGTTGATATTAGAAAACTATAATTAACTACGTACCTCTAATTAGACATATGCCCAAACTTCTCAAAACTTTTATCACTCTTACTTCTGTTGTTGATTATTAATGTGAAATAAAATTTGCATCCCAACTTTGGTAAAACTAAGTTCTAAGTACTTATCAAAAGTTAGAACCATCCTTGCTTCTTTTAGTCATCATCAATGAAATGAATCACATCCCAACACTGGAAAGACTCATTGTATCGAATTTCATAATACGTTATGCCCTCTTTCCCTGGACCTCAGCGCGATACAAGGATTCTTTCACTTTTATAGTGGGTCCCCAAGCACACCCGTATGACGCGAGAGATTTTTTCACTCATATTGAAGACAAAATACCCATCTTTTGTACGGACATGTGGAACTTAGAATGTGAATATATTGATAGTTGCTATCAGAAATAATAATAATAATAATTAAACACCTCTAATGAGATATAATATATACCCTAACTTATATTGGAAGGATTTGGATTTTTTTTGCCAGGTACGATTTCGATTTGAAATTGAAATCTTGTTATATTTAAAGAAAAGAGTTTTTTTTTTAATTAAAAAATATATTGGGAGGATTTGGATTTGAAATTGAAATCTGAAAAAATGAGTAGAGGAAAGGTATGGGAATCGAGAAAATATTGGGAATAAAAGATTTTAAAAGTTAAGTAAATTAATTAATAATTAATAAATATATTTTACTCAATTGATCATACGTCCAACCACCTTCTTTATTATCCAGGTAAAAAAAATTAACATTACCGTCAGAGTCAATTCCGATAAAGAGTAATTAATTAAAAAAATCTTAACCGCCCTTCTCATTTTTTCCAAATCTAAATAAATAAATCCTTCGGGTCAATTTCCCTCCCTCCCTACATGCCAAACAAGCCCTAAGAGATCTCACAGAGCAAAACCAAGCTTATGTTTCCGTTCGTGGAAAAGCATTCTTTTTCAACAGTAAATCACAATTTTCAGTCCATATCTACATATGGTTCCCCCCGTATAGATTTCATTCTATTAGAGAAAATCCTATTCGAGACACCTTCGGGTACTAATTAAAAAGTAAAACTCACATTTTAAATATTCTTTACTGACTTAATTAAATATTCAAATAGGTAGACTTTGCTATTATAAAGATATTAAGATTTAATTTTTTTTGGGCTAACCTCGAATGCCCTTCCTCACCTCAAGCCATTTTTAAAAGTATATTTACTCATTAAATTTATAGTAAAACCAAATTTATGGTTTAATTCAATTTTAACTATGATATCAAATTGTATTGTATCAGATAAGATATGGGTGGATTCTGTTAAGAATTATTTTTTAACAGGATTCTGTTAAGAATTAAGATAATAGCTACGCAAATTCTTGTAACTTCAAAATTTTTTTTTCAATTTTCAAAGTCATATATGATGAGTTTTAAAATTCTCTTGAATCCAAATCAAATAAAATTATCAAATACAAATTTTTTTGAACTAAATCAATCATCAAATAAAGCATCTAAAATAAAACTATAAACGTAGCCTACATATATAGGTAAATCTAGAACACTCCAAAACAGAAAACCCTAGTCATTAATGCATTAAATGATGTCTTAGTGGATGATTGATGGTCTTGGTTGGCACCATTCAAGTATAAAAAAAATTAACTACCTCAAAAATAAGAAACAAAAACAAAGTCTTCTAGCGCTAGGAGCAGATAGGCTACAACCCTTTCCTTCCCGAAGATATCATCACAACCATTCTCAAACGTCTTCCGGTAAAATCTCTAATCCGATTTCAATGTGTTTGCAAGGATTGGAAATATCTGTTTAAGACCCCTTCTTCCATCACGGAACACTTGCACCATTCCATGAATGAAAACCCTTTGCTTCTTTTGCAATGGGGCCAAAAACTTGGTCCTTTGCACTTTCATATGCTCAATCACAAGATGCAACTTTTTCAAGTTCAGCCACGTTTGCCTTTGAAGGATTCTTCATGGCGGACTGAAATTGTTGGTTGCAGCAACGGCTTGCTCTGTGTTAAATATTTTACTGGCCGTAATTCTCCTCCTTCCCTTTCAGTGTGGAATCCTGCCACTAGAGAGATTATACAGGTGCCCAGTCCCTTTAAAATTGAAATTGACTTTTGTCCATTAGGATTTGATTTTAGTCCAATTGACAATGATTACAAGATATTGGTATCTCAAGAAATGGATCAGATTGATAGCTTATCTAACCCATTAGAAGTGTATTCATTACGCATTGGGTCTTGGAAGGAAATAAAAGTTGAGGACTTTGGAGGGTTGAGCAAACTAGATTGACCTGTTACGACGGTTAATGGAGCTATGTTTTGGTTTGGAAATAAGATGCATATGGATGACAATGTTTGTGATCTGGTTATAGTTTCATTTGACATGGCGATGGAAGTGTTTACATGGATACCAACTCCATGTGGTGACGATGATTCGTGTGAAAGTTTTCTAAATGTGTATGAGAACAAACTTGCTATGTTATCCGATAGTGAATCATGTAGGACCAATTTGTGGGTGACGGACGAGGGAGCACGCTCATCTGGGGAGAGATGGAGTTGGAGTAAGAAATATAGTATAAGCGCCTCTTCAAGCATATATCCATTGTAACAGCCCTACCGGCCTCGCCTTTTCGGGTGGCGGATAGAGGGATTCCTTTTTATAATTACCATATATCATCTAATCACTACTGATTAACATGCAACAGAGTTTATCGCGGCAGAGCATTTCCTAGTTGGATTTCGGACAATATTGATATAATTAAATGTAAGTAACAAAATAAAATCCCCAAAGGGTTAAATAAACAGTCATCCACCGGTGCCTACGAGGCCAAAAGAATATACAGTTATCCCAACACAAAAATAAAATCAAAGATAAATCTTCCTCCGCCACCCACGACACCAACTACTACAGCTCCGCATTCTTACCCTTCTCTCCAGCTACAGCCCTTGAAGTACTTCCTGAAGCTTTACAAAAATCTGGGATTCATAAATGGATCCCAGAGTAACCATTAATCTCATATGTAATGCATAAACAATGTATGTATGTAACCATAATCAGGAAAACACCAAATAATAGCATTCAGTAACAAACGCGCAGTAACACAAATACAACATACCAAGTATACCGTGTTAACTGCGGAAGGACTACATGTCCTAGAAACAAACGTAGGACTGCTCAAAAAAGCAAGCCCCGGATCCACAGCGCTAGGAAAGACACAATAGTCGGGCTTTGAACCCACACCACACTGAATGCACACAAACGCATGTCCCTTTTCAGGAGACACGGGTCCACAATCATGGAAAATACAAACATACAAAGAAACACATAACACATGAGGATTAAGGTTACTACCTAGTAATTGTCTGTAAAATTTTCTCCAGGTGCACGAGAAATCAAAGTAACCCTAGAATAACCAAAATATAAATATAAATGACCTTCCTTTAAAAATATTTATTTGATGACTTAGAAATAAGCCTTTCCTAATCATTCCAAAATCTCTAAGTCCCTAAAATCATATTCTGAACATGTTAAAGGTATTAAAAACACCAACAACAAAAAATCAGTTTCTCATGTCCTCAAGGTTGGCCGACCCAACAGACTTCCATTTCTAACAACCATTGTTCTTATATCATAATAACTTCTCTTGCTAGCATTAAATCTTGAGTTTGACTCTTTATTCAACCACTTTATTAATTAATCAGGTCCAAGAGATATCAAAGAAAAACGCAATACACGCCCATTGCAAGACTAGCAATCACAAATTCATAAGATAGTTGGAGCTATAACTTACTTGTTTCTTGGTATTTCACCAGCTTGGGACTTTAATCCTACACTCCTTGTCCACTTCGTTTCGTCTTTAGCCTACATGCAACAAGGAAGGAGTTTCTTAAAATTCTTGACTTTTCAAGAAAGGAAGTAGAGGAAGGTGAAATAAATACAAAAGACCTTACCTTCCTCTTGGATGTTTAGCTTTGCTCAGCTTGTATCCCCTTCTTAGTCTTTGATCTCCCTTTTCTCTTCCTCTTCATGCCACTAGCAGAAAAATAGGAGGAGGGGACCCCTTTAAATAGACCTTAAAGTTGGTTCACTTGGCCTCTTGATTTCTCTCCAATAATCCAGAAAAATCTAGGGAATTCCTTTATTTTCTCTCAATTTTTCTTCCTCACGTCCGGCGTTAATGGAGAACTGGAAGCAAGAGAATTTTTTTTCCTCTTCTCTTCTCGTCAGGCACGTTGGGAGAATTGGTGAAAAGAGAGAAAAAAATGTGTGTGTGTGTAATCCAAGTCCAGAGCCCACGTGATACTCCCTTTCTCTTTAATTAAATTGCATTCCTCATCCATGAAGTCTTTTTCTTTCATACGTCAGTTCTTATGGAATATTGGAGATTCCTCATCCAATGGAGAAATACCTATTATTATTACTATTATTTAATTAATAATTTTTTTTTCATTTGTCCTTCCTTTCACGTCAGATGCCCAAAAGATTTGAAGAAATAAAGATGCATTTTTCATTGCCTCATTCACGTGCTCACTTCTTCTTTCTTCAATTAATATTGAAATGTACTATCCATCACATCCTGCTTTCACTTACACGTCTAGAAGCTAAGGAATACGTATATAATACAGTAAATATCATTTCTGATCCCTGACAAAGCGATCCCCATTTTGGTCCCTTACAAAAAAAAAATGTATTTTTTAATCCATAAAAAGGCAAATATAAGGGTCGATTGGTTGACATTTTGATCCCTTACAAATTTTTAAAAGGTCTTTTTTAGTCCATAAAAAGGACGAATAAGGGTCGATTTTTTTTAGGGGACCAAAATGGGGTCCGTGTTTTTTGTCAGGGACCAGAAAGAGTATTTATTATATAATATATATATATATATATATATATATATATATATATATATATATTTCCTTTTCTTTTCACTTTTCTTCCTCCACACGTCCTGCACATGGGATTTGGTGTAGAAATATATATATATATATTTTGTTTCTTTCCTTGCTTGACTCACGTGCGTATCTCCCTCCCCTTACTTCAGTAATTATCTTGTTCCATCCATCCTTACTCCTATCTCCATAGGTTCACCTAGACTAAATCAACTTTACCTACTCTTCTGTTTGCACTTCTAACACCAAAGAAGAAAATATGGGGGAAAAATATTTTGTGTGCTCTTCTATTTCCTTCTAATATATTTTCATCTCTTCTTAAATCTTTATATTGTACTATAATAGGTTGTCTTATTTCTCAATTTGTAGACGAAAATAATAAATAAACAAATAATGAAGTAAAATACATATTTAGCTTCTTTGACATTATTTACCTCAATTTATTTATAACTAAATTTAATGACCGTATTTTCTGAATAATTCCTTGATGTATTAGAGTTCGAACCTTCACGCAAAGACTTCTCAGACACAAACGAATTCCTTGATGTATTCAAAAGGATCTCACTGAGTTACCTCCAGAAAGGAAAGTCGAATTCACCATCAAATTGATGCCTAGCACGGAAACAATATCAAAGCGTTGAATCTTATGGCACCAGATGAAATACAAGAATGGAAGAAGCAACTTGAGGAATTGCTAGAAAAAGGGTTATCCGACCCAGCGCATCACCATGAGGAGCCTCAGTGTAGTTCGTGAAGAAGAGATATGAAAGCTTACGACTTTGTGTCAACTACCGCAAGTTGAACAAAGTAACCGTCGATAATAAATATCCACCTCCCAGGATCGATGATTCACTTGACCAAATATCTGATTCCTGTATATTCTCAAAGATCGATTTGCGCTCAGAATACCATCAGCAATGAGTTAAAGCTAGTGACTTTCCGAAGACGGTTATTACGACCAAGAATAGACATTTCGAATTTGTAGCAATGCCTTTGATTTGACAAATGCACCTGCCGTATTCATAAATTGTAGGAACCGAATCTTTCGTCAACACCTAGATAAATTTATAGTAGTATTAACGACATTCTTATCAACTTAAAGAATAGAGAAGAATACGAAGAAACATTTACTAGTAGTACCGACAGTATGAAGGGGGATGCGATTCTTTGCTAAATTAAGCAAGTATGAGTTTTGGCTATCAGAAGAGAGATTTTTGGGCCATGTCATATTACGTGACGATGTTGCTATTGATCCTAGTAAAGTGGAAGTAATTCTGGACTAGAAAAGCCAGAGACAGAGACGAGGATACATAGTTTTTGGGTCTAGCAGGATAGTACCATAGATTCATAGAGGGAATTTCTCACGTCTTGCCTTACTATTGACAGAGCTCACAAGGAAAAAAATTAAAGTCTGCGTACATTCGAAATTTTAGCCTAAACATAGGCCAACCGCTTACCAGATAGCCTTACCCCCGAATCTGATTAATCTCCATAATGTTTTCCATGTTTCTCAATTACACCAATCAGACCACGATCGTGACATAGAGTATGAGGTGTCTTAGGTGGCCACAGTATGTAAGCGCCACAGAGACATTTTTGATTTGAGGATGTCGAGGTACGACATGACCATACCTTCGTAATTGAGCTGGAGTAAATTCTCGATCATCGAAAGAATCAGCTTAGACATAAAAACATTCTGATAGAGTACATTTCCAAAATTTATGGTTCAAAGTCTTGTTAGTATAGAGCAAATTTCGAGGACGAAATTTTATTTAACGGGGGGAGAAATGTAATACCCTAAAATTCATATTTAGCATAACCACTATATTTTGATAGACAATACCTATTGAAAATAGGTGAATAAGTGGTCTCAAAATATTATAGCTTATTTAATTTAATTTAGGGAATTTTCTCCTAGAATTAAATAAACCAAAGACCCAAATTTTCTAATCTTGAATTGGGGATCATAAAATACCCTAATAACTCATGAATATTATATCTTAGCAAAATTAAATATAAAAGTGAATTTGTTATAATCTATTGATCATATTTAAATTCTACTTTGGGATTAATTAACAAATAGTTAATTACAAACCTACATATTGGAGACTATAAAATGTGATATTAAATCACATAAAATAACAACTATTTTGAACGGTCATAAAGCAAGAAAATAACACATAAATTGGTGATAAAATTATAACCAAAGGATATGAAACCACTTAATTATATTAAAGCAAATTACCAACAATTAAAAGACAATTAAATTTACAATAATTAAAATAATTGTATTAATTTTCATAATTAATTAAAAGGCATGTTAAAAGCCATCAATTATGGATATATTAATTTAATGAAAGAAAACTTGGAGGAGAAGCAAAATTGTAAATAATATCTAGATATTTTATTAACTAAAGCACATGGCAATTAATGCATGGAATTCTTGGTAGATAAGCAATGGATAAATGAAAGAAAGAAAGGAGGCCACGGCTCCTTCTTTTTGTGTGTGTGGTGTGTGTATGTGTGTGTGTACAAGAAGGCTAGCTCGATAAGGAAGTTGGAGTTTGCCTATAAATAGGGAGCTCCTCCCTTCACAATTCTTCACATCCAACTCAACCAAATAGGTGAGTTTTAGAAAGAAAGAGTAGAGAGAAATTGAGAGGGAAGCAAGGAGGAGGAGGAAGTTCTTCAAGGGTAAGTTCTCTAGTTCTTGAGTTGTAAACTTTAAGTTCTTATAGTTGTTAGAATAAATGTTGGTTTGATCTTTAATCTTCCAATATAATTTTGATTTCATGTTTTTATGGTTAAATATGTATTTATTTCGAAAATATGATGAAAAATATTATGGAGCAAAATTTTTGGAAGTTGAAGATCAAAGTAGCGAAACTCTGGCGAAATATTGTCGGTTAGCAATTTCTGAAGGCAGTAGTAAAAACGTCAGTATTTTATGTTGAAGATTAAGTTCTAAAATTCTGGGAAAATTCATTGTTAAAGTAGACATATAGGGCTTTTCAAATATACCTATAGTGTGTCATTTTGAATTTTGTACAAGGAGATAAAAAGTCATAAAGATGGGCTACGTTTTCTGAAAACTTTCTGGGCAAGGTATGAACACGTGAAAACTGGAAATTACTCACTGATTCTGGGTGGAAATGAATATTTTTCCTCAATCATAGACATCCTAAGGATTCCGGGGAATTTTACGGATCCTCAGTTAAATGTTTTTAGAATTAATTATGAATTTTCAAAGTTAGCGGAAATTCTGGCCGAAATGCTGAATCAGCGTTTTTGATAAAATAAAGGGATATAATTGAAATAACAAATCCACCAGGGATAAAAAGGTCAGTAGTGGCTAAAATATCTCTTAAGATATTATTTACAAGATAGTAACGTGGTAATACTGTTATAGGATATCCGGAAATATCAGAGGACGTACCAAACAGACAAGCGTACCGCCATCTGAACGGACTAAGGTACGGACGCGTACTGTAACACTAACTCTGATGCTTATTGTATAATTATATGTGATAGAAACTTTCATAAAGTCATGGATGGGACTCTGTCTTGGACATGCACCGTGACTAAGTTTATGGGGCTTAGATCACTACATACACATTCAGCTTTACACGGGTTATGGTTTTGATAATACCGTTAAGTTTTCCTAGCGCTGAGGACACGACATTCTATCGTGGCATGGGTGGTGCAGACTAGTTAACTTTACACGTGATTGTACTATTATTAATAGATCATACATTTGTTATGGGCCTTTGTATTGATTATTGCTGTAATGTCATGAATATCTGTCATACATATATTGTTTATATAAACCGTTATTGATTAACCGTTACCTGAGGTTCGATGGGTATTGGACCTCAGTTCTTACCATAGCTTCAGGGTCCAGAGAACCGAGGACCAAAGACAAGGGTAAGCAGAGTAAACAGTACGCGTGAAGACCCGACCGAAGATTTTTAGGATATGTACCGTTATAATACCCGATAAATGTACCATTCTTTATGAACAGACAGATACGCCACAATTAATGATATATCAGTTACTCACTTCTTTACTTGCTCCGATGCTCTACTCTGATAAAAAAAATTATTCCGCTTTTGAAAATTGGGGTGTTACAGCATTCAAGAAATAAGTTCATTCAAGTTGAGACAAAACTCCTCTCACATACTTACCTTATACATAGTAAGTCACATTGAAAAAACGATTTCTACCGCTAACCCAAATAGATACCACAACAATGTTTCTAGTTATAGCCAACCCAGTAACTAACATCACGTGCGATGTTCAACAATCACAACCAATTGGTACCATAAGCTTGAAGTATTCGTAAGGTTATAATTAAGATCAAATTTAGCATAGCAAGTGATACACACATTGACACGTTTTGAATTCCACAATTATTCCAACACACGATTCCATCGGAGTCATGATTTGGACAAGGTAGAGGAAGTTGAAGACATAAACTACGTACTTCTTAAATGACTTTAAAAATGGTGCTGATTAGGTTCTCACCTAACTACTTGACACACTCCTTGTGTTAATCTGCCCCTCCTTTTTTTCTTTATCTTTTCTATAAACATTATTTAGCAGTAGAGAAAGTGCATGATAGAATAAAATGGCATTTCAACCAATTGGACAACGATGTAAAGAAAGGTTATCTCTTGATCCTGTTAATGTCAAGAGTATCAATATATCAATATTTTTACACATAACTACTATCTTAATCTAAGTTTCGTTGGGTCAAGGATCGAAGATTGTAACACCCCTAATTCAATACTACCCATTATGAATACTAATAAGCAGTATATAAGAATATAATCATAATGGAGCGTTTAGAGCAAATAAGTTGGGTTAAGTGAGTGAGTAACTAATAAGTGGCTACAAACTTAAACACTTTGCGGTGTTTTCTAGTCGGCACCTTAGAGGTACAATTATCCAAATATTCAAATATTAAACATAAGACAATCCAAAATAAAAACTCCAGTTGAGTCTTCACATGTGTTGCTTACCCTTCCCACTGGCTCCTGATCCTCCAGATCCTGAAGCTAGGGTAAATTCTAAGATTCAATACCCATTGAGTCTCAGGTAACAGTTAACCACATGCTCAAGTATAAACAATATATGTACGACAGATATGCATTACATTTCATAATTAACCATACATAGCACACAACAGATGTAAGGTTACAACAATACATAGCACATAGCAAATGTAAAGTTAACAACACAACAATACATAGCACACAACAAATGTAATGTTTGCAACGTTTGCACACTCACCCTGTGCCACGCCTCCGCGTGTCCTCAGCACTAGGAAAACAACCATATGAGATTATCATGACTATAACCCGCACAAACTGAATGTATATAAATAGGTGAGCTAAGACCGAGTCTTAGCCACAGTACATGACCCAAGACCCAGTCTTATCCATGACTCTATGAATCATCTATCACATATAAGCATACAAGACACATCAGAGTTAAAGTTACAGTACGCGTCCGTACCTTCGTCCGTGTAGCTAGTGGTACGTTCGTCTGTTCGATACGATTCTTGATTTTCCCAGATATCCTATAATAGTATCACTGCATTATTTCCTTTATAAACAATATCCTAAGAGATGTCTTAGCCACTATTAACCTTTTTACCCTTGGAGGATTTGTTATTCCAATTATACCCTTACATTTCCTTAAAAACGCCATTTCAGCATTTCAGCCAAGATTTTTCGGTAACTTTGAAAAATCATAATTAATTCCACAAAAAATTGAAATGGGGCGCCATAAAATTCCTCACAATCCTTAACATGTCTATTTTTGAGGAAAAATAACGTCTTGCACTCAAACTTTATGAATCAATACCAATTTAATATTTTCCTATCATTGTTAAGATTTTCTTCCAGAAAACGTGATCCAACTTCAAAATTTTTTATCTCCTTCTACAGAACTCTAATTGATACATATTTTATATCAATGGAAAGCTATACATGTCTACTATAACCATGAAAAATTTCATAATTTTTTAAGATGAATTTACGTATAAAATAATGCCCTCTTTCTGACTAATTCCAACAACCTAGCAAACCCAACAATTTCCTATCTTTCACTATCTTATTCCAAAAATTATTTCCCAACATCTTTTTACCTCATTAGGCATTCTTCAATGCAAGGAGGCCTAAAAACAATCATGAGAATTTATTTTACCATTTTCTAGATTAAACTAATATTTTACTAAAAATTAAAAAGCTAAAAACTAAAGCTCAAGGACTAGAGACTTACCCTTAAAGATCTTGCTCCTTCTCGCTAGCTCCAAGATAACTCTCACTCTCTCAACCTAATATCATAGGAGTTTTTGGTGATGGTGTGAAGAATTTGTGAAGAGATTGGGAGTCTATTTATAGGGAAAGTTTCAATGGTTCAATGGTAATTAAAAAGCATTTCCAAAACTTCAGCTTTCCTTCTCACCTTTGGATTAAGAAGAACTTTATCAAACTTAATCATATCCCTTCATTCTATGTGCCGATATCTCCAGCCATTTAATGCATATTTCACTAACAAATAACTTGATTATTTCATGAAAAGAAAAAGAAATCCTTTCCACCGTACATGCTGGCCGACATCCTCTTTTCTTTTAGTCATTTAATATGTTTTTAAATAGCCAAATGCATTGCTCATTCAATGAAAAGTTTCATCGGATTTATTCCATGTACCATGCACCTCTTTTATTGACTTTTGGGGTAGATTATTCAATCTTTAATTAGCATTGAAATCAAGTGTTTAAATTTCCTTTAATTAAAATTTTCAATTGTAGGATTGGTTCATTAGTTAAATCATGGTCATTAATGCTTTTATTAAACAAGCTTTATGCTCTTTAATCTTCACTTATTTCCATTGTCTTTTATCAAATTGAAGGCATTTACAAATAATCCTAATTAGCACAAGCTAATTTGTCAATTAGAATGTGCTAATTCACTTAATTTACTTAAGTGTTTTCAAAATATTTTCTTGCATCTATTGGTCATAAAATAACCATTATTTTATGTGTTAATTATGTCACATTTTATTTTCCCTAATTTTAGTCTCACAATTAATCATGTGTTTAATCACTTTAACATGAAATTTGCCTAAAATTATAATTGATAAATTATAATTATTTGAGACACATATTCACCTTCATTTTATACTAATATAATACTTATACTAAATAGGAATTTTCAGTTATTACAAAGCTGATCCTTGGATTTAAAATCATGTGTGCTTGAAGCATAATTAATGAAGCCTGTGTATTGTAGACATTCTCATTTTGGGGTGGGAGTAAAGCAAAAGTATGTCTTTAATTTAATTTCACATAATATTTCATTTTGATTCCCAAGTTTTATAAAGTTTCTTTTTAGTCGTCCAACTATAACGTTGGCAACAAAAATATTGATATTGAAATTTTAAATGTTGAAAGAATATTTTGAAATGCTGACATATTAAGTTTTAACTTTCAAAATAACAACCATCGTTATAAAAAATCATCGATTGAAACTCATGAGGTTATTAGGTTTAAAGGGTTGAAAACATTTTTTTTAATTAAAAAACAAAAACAATTATAGAATTGATCATGATTCTAAATATAAGATATATTTCCCATATTTGTCATTTTGTTTCCCACTTGATCACCCTGTCGACGTTTCTACCATCATAATCAATTAGAAGAGAGATAATAAGAATTAAGAAAGATAATGATTATGATGTTTGAATATGTCTGACATGAATTTTAGATTTTCAATTAGCAATAATCTAAAAATCACATAATTTTTGTAAAATCTCTTATTAGATATCTCCATGATATCATATACTACTATATTATTTAAGTTTAAAATTTGAAAAAATAAAAATATTACTTAAAATTAATGATTTTATCTGAATTTTTTGAATTTATTTTGGATCAAATAAATACTTATTTTATATTTAAGAAGTCATCAATAAAAAACTAACATTTTTTATAAGAGTTTATGAAAAAAGTTAATTTTGTGCTTCATTTGAAAATTTTTATTTTAAATGTTATATTTTTAAACAAAAATAAAAGTACCAAAATATAGATTAAAAATACCTTAAATATTTTCTTAAAAAAGAAGAACAGTATTTTAACTTATTTCATTTATTTTTCATAAAAATATTGTTTGTCTTCCTCAACAAGATGAAAGATGCAGCTGATGAAAAATCTGGGAAAACTTTCATATAGATCCCACTGTAGTAAAATAATCTCTAATTGCCCCCGTAAAAATCTGAAACATCACTGCACTCTTTTGGGAGCAAATGAAATTAATTTGTGGAGGGAATAGACAAAATTAACCCCAAGTCATTTAGTAAAGCTATTTATGAAACACATGTTAGAATTTACAAGTCAAATATATTTATTTACTATACAAATAAGTTAAATCACAAGACCATTTTGGCCATGTACAAGACAAGGGAAATTCACATGAACACATGATATTTATAAGACATATGTGGGAATTTACAAGTCAAATATATTTATTTAAAATACGTATGTGAGAATTTACAAGACTATCTTGACCATATACAAGATGAGGGGCAATCACAATAACATATGTCATTTACAAGCTATTTGTGAAAATTTACAAGTTTAATATGCTTATTTACAAGAAAAATAAGTAAAATTACAAGGCCATATGGGCAGTATACAAGATAAGGATAATTTATAAGAACATATGTTATTTACAATACACTTGTGGGAATCTACAAGAGGATCTCACCCGTGTACAAGACAATGGAAATTTACAAGTACACATGCTATTATCAAGACACATGTAGAAATTTACAAATCAAATATGCTTATTTACAAAAGTGTTATCAATCTTCCACTTACAATACCAACTTCAAATATCATTTTCCCACCTGCATGCTCTTCACATATTCCCCTCCCACATGAAAGATGCAAAATGACTTCTTTCCAGAACTGCTAGTCAGGGCATTGCTGCAAAGCTCAGCATGAGGAACTTGCGTGGCTGATGTTCAATGACGATGAAACATGGGAAAAAGAAAGAAGAAAAGAGGTTGGCGTCACTTTTAACATACTCTGTACCCATTTCAGCATAATATATACCATGACAAACTACAAGCATTCAAAAGCATAGACGAAAAAGGTAAGGTTGTCTAAAAGGGAAGTTCTTATTTACCTTAACTAGGATGTAATTCCAACTGATTGCAACACCTCACCAATGACGCGACTCCGTAGAGTAGAATGACAAGATTTCAAAATGTGCAAGACTTAGGTTCGAATGGAAAGATGGCAGGGTGAAGCAATTTCAGAACAATCATCAATCGTTGCGTTGTCCACCAGCTCACGAGAGGCAGAGTAGGTCCAAGTGTAGCATGAACCTCTGATCTTGCAAGCTTTTACTTCCTTCTTTCTCAAAGGCTAAATCAGTCATTTTCCTCCACAAATTAATTTCATCTGCCCAAATTTCAGATTTTTTTATGGGGCAATGGGGAATTATTTTGCTACAGTGGGGGCTATCTGAAATTTTCCCAAATATTTCTGATTGTTTCCTTATTGAGCAGTAGTAGCTAGTAGTAACATCAATGCATAAAAATGCTCCTTAGGTGGTTGTCTAGATGATAGTAGTATTTTGCAATCAATTATTGGTCCTAGTCCAAAGTTTAATTTATATTGGCTCCGTACCTATATATAAAAGCCTTTTTTAACAGGCTTATCTCTAAATATAAGATCCATTTTGAGTTTGTATTAATAATAAATGCACTTCTTCCTATTTTTTGGTATGGCCAGTTTCTTTTTTTTTGGGTCGAAAGTATGGCCAGTTGCTTTAGTATACATGTTTTTTGATGATTTTGGGAGGAACCTTTTGAACTAGTATTTTCTTTCTCAGAGTGTATTGGAATCAGTATATGAGTCTGAATTATTACTTTTTTCCCCTCCAGATTGCTCGATCCTTATATACTCTTTAGAATCTGATGCGAAACCGTGAAGCTTTGGATGCAGGGTCATACGATTATTGTTCTTGATGCCCCTCTGTTATTTGAGTCTAAGGTGGACTGGGTAACAAAGCCCATTGTTGTTGTTTGGGTTGATTCGGAAACACAGATCCAACGACTCATGGCAATTGGCGAGAGACGGAATAAGTGAGGAGGATGCGAGGAATAAGACAAACGCTTAGACTATGTTTGGTTTGAAGGGAGGGGAGATCCCTTCCCTAGTATGAAAAGACATATATGACCTTGATGTGGGATATTTATGTCGAAAACGATGCAAATCAGGGTCATATTTGACTTTTCACCCTAGGGAGGGGAGCTCCCTCCCCCTCCCTTCAAACCAAACATACCCTTAGACGCCACTAGATGTGGATTAAAAGTAAAGCATGCATAATGATGGATAATACTGGTTCCCTGAAGGACTTTTTTTTTTTTTTTTTTTTTTGCTCGGAGTTCCCTGGAGGACTTGAATGAGCAATTTCAAAAGGTCTTACTTGATGAGGTCACAAAACCCTTGACATGGACCGAGTTCCTACTTTCTTGGCGGGGAGCATTGATGTTTATTGCTTTAGTAATCTTTTTTGTTCTTTCATGCAGAAAGCCATATTTGATAATGATGTTAGCTAGGTGCTTGATTTTTTCTGGGATTGTGTTTCATATAACTACACAAATGTTGTTTCATGTTAATTTTTTAAATTCTCCAACAAATATTGAAATGTCAAATGCCTATGTGATTTGTAAAGATTTCTTTCACAATTGGAAAATAGGGGCACCGCTGTGGTTTCCTTTTGTGTGGGATCCTTTTCACTCTCTAATCGGCACTTAATATATAAAATCTTCAAATAATCTAGCTTTAAAACTCTAGCTCATAATTAGGATCCGAAGGAGCATATGGTTAAGCAGATTTTCCTTCACAATTGGAAAATGATGCTTTGAAGGATCATTGAAGATTGTTATCTCTCTTCTGAATACAAGAGTATTTTCAGAATGACTTTTCTCTAAGCTTTTCTTCTTTCGAAAACTCTATCTTTCTTTATCGTCCCTTTTGTTTATCTAGAGATTCTAGTATGCTCTACTCTTGCCTCTAGCAGAGGATCATGTGTATAAAAATAAGGGGCTGTTTGGATAGGCTTTTTAAAAAGCGCTTTCTTTGTAGTGTTTTTTTAAAGCTCCAAATTGGTGCTTAAAAAAAACAGCATTTTGGTTTTTTTTTTGTGACTTTTGGCTTTTTTTTAAAAAAAAAAAATCATCTAAACACATAAATTAATAAAAAAAAAAAGCATTTTTCTTGCATTAAAAAAGTGTTTTTTTAATAAAAAAATCTCATCCAAACGGGCTCTAAATCTGACCTTGATCTTTGGGAATATGCTTTTTATGAATGATGTGGTTTAGTCTGGGTATCTATAGATTGAGGTCTTAATGTGGTCTGTATGGATGAGGCATGCTAAGAGATGACCTTGACATAGTAAGATCTGTAGCTATCCTGAATTAATCTCAGGATTCATAAAGAGACTCACCCCTAATATTAGAGCTAGGTTGATCCTGTCTATGAAAATAATGACAAAATGAGTTGTATGTACTTTGCTTAAGTCAATTTGTATTATTGGATTTTTAAAACTAAATAGTTGTTGAGTGTTGAGGAGGGAAAATCACCAATGTAGCAATTTTTACTAAAAATTGTACCCAATTAAAGCAGATGGAAAATATTTTACTGAAATACGCGACGCCACTAGTGGCGTAGAGGGGCTTGACGCCACTAACAGGAAAGTGTCAGTGGCGTCACAAGTTGTGACGCCACTCATTTGAGTGGCGTCCAATTCCATAAAAAAATAATATTAAATATAATAATAATAAATGATAAAAAAGTAGAATAATTTAAAGCTCTACTTCATTTAATTTGGAGTCAAAAGATAGAAAGCATGGATATGAAATAGCTCACTATGAACGCCCTTTAAAAGATTATGCGGTACAATTTGGTTATAACAACAGATCCCAAAACGGGGGAATCTATATATTTGTTATACACCAAATATTTGTATAACAACAGTATTGATTTTGGAATCTGTAAAAAAAAGTGTACCGCATAAAAATATTTGTATACACTAAAAGTGTCTTTGCATAAAAGTGTTTGTATACACCAAATGTCTATTTGGTGTATACAAACACTTTTATGCGGTACACTTTTTTATACAGATCCCAAAATCAATACTGTTGTTATACAAATATTTGGTGTATAACAAATATATAGATCCCCAGTTTTGGGATCTGTTGTTATAACCCAATTGTACCGCGTAATCTTTTAAAGGGCGTTCTTAGTGAGCTATTTCAGCTCCATGCTTTTTTTCTTTTGACTCCAAATTAAATGAAGTAGAGCTTTAAATTATTCCACTTTTTTATCATTTATTATTATTATTTTTATTTTTTATTTTTTTGAATTGGATGCCACCGAGTGGCGTCTCTAGAGTGGCGTCATAGTTTGTGACGTCACTGACGCTTTCCTGTTAGTGGCGTCAAGCCCCTCTACGCCACTAGTGGTGTTGCCTGACGCGACGCCACTAACTGCCCTATTTCAGTAAAATGTGTTTCATCTGTTTTAATTGGGTACAATTTTTAGTACAAGTTGCTACATTAGTGCTTTTCCCGTGTTGAGGAACTAATTTCCATATGCATGGAATTTCTCCGGTAGGAATTTATACATGAGATTTATTGTTTTGTTTTCAATCTATGACAATGGATCATGCATGTAGAAGAAGATTTTAATACCTTCAACACCATCGATCACATTAAATCAAAGATATTTATCATCAAATGGGAGATGATCAAATAGATGAGAAACTACTTAAAAAATTAATGCTACTTGATCTGTTTACGTCCTTATTCCCCTCATTGATGGTAGTATCAAGGGTTGAAACAATCACGAAATGAAACCATCAAATTGAACTCAATAAGGGAGAAGAGTTAAAAGTATGAAACTACTTGAAAAAATTAATGTTACCTTGATTTGTTTTTCTCCTTATACCCATCGTGAAGTTACCTAATTTCATGTTTTTTTGTGCAAAATATTCATTTGAATGCAAAAATTCAACACTGAGGAGCTGTAGTTAATAAATTGAAACATCTTTTTTTTTTCCAACTAAATTGAAATGTGTAATATCCTGAATTTCGGGATTAGAGACTTGAAAAATAAGCCTATAGTGGGCAAACAATTAAGATCGGTTCAGGAAGAGTCCCAAGAATGACGAGAGATAAGAAGC
This sequence comes from Acacia melanoxylon, assembly GCA_019022615.1. Lineage (NCBI taxonomy): Eukaryota > Viridiplantae > Streptophyta > Magnoliopsida > Fabales > Fabaceae > Acacia > Acacia melanoxylon. The sequence goes on from JAFJYJ010000010.1 coordinate 5,151,174, forward strand.
CTCTCAGGGACTAAGTAACTTGGCTATACAGGTCAGTGGACCTAATGTGTATAAACCGTGGAATTAAAGTGCCAGTGAAAAGGGGGCACAGAAGACCCATACGGTATAAATTTTGTTGGAAAATATGCCACCTAACTATGTCCTAAGGTATAGGACAATTAGTTGAGTGAAAATATGCCGGTATAATTAAGTATACAGCATTTTCAGGGCAATCAGGGATGCCCTGCGTTTTTGAAGATAAGGAGTCACTGTAATCACTGCAGGAGGACACGTGTCACTATGGGATTGAAAAGAAAAAAGTAATGATTACAGGGGTAGAAAAGTCAATTCTTTACCCTTAAGCATTGAATTTCGTCCACCCAGGAGAGAGAAGGAAACATTAGATGATTTTATCCATACTCAGGCCCAAACACAAAATACGGGTCCCACAAGATGTTAACCGGTAGAAAGGGGACCGATAGGGACCGATTAGGGGTTCCTTTTCGACTGAATGAGACAAGTATGAGGCCATATTTGGAAGTCAAGATGGCGTCACATATGGAGGGGTAATCAAGTGAAAACATCTGAAAAGTTGAAGAAAAGTACAAAAGAAAGCACCCGGTTGACCAGCGGGGCCCAGCAGGGACCGATAAAAGGAGACTAGACCGTATAAAGTGGAAAAGCCTGACAAAATGGGTGAGGGTAGATTTGGTGGGCCCAAAGTGGTGCCACCCAGCCCCATAATTATTAAAATCTGCTTCAAGAAAAAGATCAGTCCAAAAGTCAAAGTACGGGACCCACTTTCTGGATAAAAAGAGAATAAATCAGATAAATTGGGAAAATAAAATAAAATCATGGGATCTGATTTGTGGGCCCAAAATGGCGCCACATGGCCCTAATAAGTGTCTAGAAAACTTGGGGAAAAAGAAAAGAATAATAAAGAAGTTCCGAGCCAAAATTGGTAATTATCATAAATTCCGGGCCAAAGTAGGTACTTTTCCCCAAATGAAAAGTAAAAAATCTAGATATTTTCCATGGGGATGTGCCACCTGTCCAGAACCTAGAATCCTCTGGATTTTCTTGTGGATAAAGTCAAAAAGTTAGATGAATTTTACTAATTACTGGCCAGGGTTTTACTCCAGTTATTCTGGACTGATCAGTTACTTTTACCATTATTAAATACACATGCTCTCTCTCTCCCCTAAACCATGAAGGAGCACGAAATTTCAGAGGAAAGAGAGAAGGTTTCAACCAACTTTCCATAGCCAAAGCAAGGTCCAAGCTTCAAGGATCATCAATCAAACTTCTGATTCAGGTAAACACCGAAAACCCGAACCTTTGCAACTTGAACTTGTGATTTTCGTGAAAGGGGTTAGGGTATGGTGTTGAAATCTGATTTTTGGGTTTTTGATGGTCTCAAAGTGTTTAAAACATGATTTTGTGTTGGGTTAACCTATGGTTTAATTTTCCGAACTCAAAAACACCAAAAAACCTAATAACAAAGCTTACTGCCAGTTCTGGAAAATATGGGCAGCGAAGCTTCAAATAAGTTTTTGAAAGGGTAAATGAACTTAGTTTAAGATAAAATTTTTCAGGGATAAATTGCACATCCTAAGGTTCACCATGATGTATAATTTTGTATTATTTGGAGTTTTCTACTAGGAGATAAAAATTGTTAAAGTCGGCTCAGAAGCATCAGGTCGAATCTGGACCAGAGAGTGGAAAACATTCTACACGCCAAAATATGTGCAATTTTGATTTCTGAAATTATGTTTCCTGAAAATAGACATTCCGACGGTTCCAATGGCTCTGGTTTTATGCAAATATGAGTTTTCTAGAATTTATTAAAAATGTTTGAATTTGGGCCAAGTTCACTGGATTTTCTGGAAAAATAAGGAAGAGCTCGGTTTTGACCAACAAATGTAAGGGTATTTTTAGAAAGTGCTAAACTAAAGTCTTTTGGTGTTGTTTAGGGTCAAACGATATTTTGGAGAGCTAGTGGGCCCCTTAAAATTATAAGACAATATATTTATCACCAGATAGTAACCACTTTACTCCGGCACTTTTATGTGTTTTGTTGTATGTATTGCTTGCCATATGTATTCTTGTATGTGTTTTGCCAAATATGCATACAGAGCATGTTAGTGTTTATGTTCCTAGCGCTGAGGATGCCTGCCGGGGTCTGCTTATGTGGCGGCCCAACGGAGACGGGCCTGTGTTTCCGGGGTCTGCCTTGGTAAGGCGGTCTGACGATGCGATAAGGGTTGTGTGTGTGTTTCTATTTGCATATGTGGTGTATTTGGAATACTATCCGTGTTTTCATACATACATGGTTGCATGCATACACATCACACATTTAGTGCATGAGTATTGATGATTACTCTGGGGGCCACTGTCGGACTCCAGAAGCTTTTGATGGCACAGGGGGTCGGCCTGAAGTTTGAAGTACCTTTTTGGGAAGGTAAGGCGTGCTGGTTGTAATACCCAGATAATTATTTATCTGGAATATTATATTTTAGTAAATAATACCTATTGGATATAGGTGAATATGTGGTTTCAAATAATAAGTAATAATTATCTTATTTTCTAAGGTAATTACTATGAAAATTAGAAAAGAAAAAATAGCTAAAATCCATGAAAAATGTATTTTATAAGGCAGAAAATGGCCTGAAAATATTATGATAAATACCATATGTCAACAAATACTGACAAAAACTTGGGAAGTGTGTTGTCTCTAATTTTAGGAATTTTTGGGATTATTTCCTTGAAAAATAGAGAAGCATAAATATAATATTATTAAAAGCACTTTTTGGCCCCATGATTTTTAATATTTTACATAGGATATAAAATACCAATATCAAGTAAAATAGTTGTGAGATAATAATTAATCCTAATTATGAAAGTTATCAACAATTAGTAAGTGGCTAATTAAGTAATTAGTAGCTAATTGTTTAGATTATGATATAAGTAAATTAATTAGTAAATAATTAATTTAAGGGGAGAAATTCGAAATTATTAATTAAATAAATAATAAATAAATAATAAAATAATAATAAAATATTTTATGCTTAGAAAAATAAATAAAAAATAAAAGAAAAAAAAATCTAAATATTTTGAATAAAATAATAATATATTTGGTAAAGAGCCAACAGGACATTTGAGAATGGATAGAAATTAAATCCTACACCAAAACATAGGGATTTAGTCTAAGACATCTGGACTTTTTATAAACTAGTGAAATTCTACCTCGGGGTGGACTATCTCCGAAGTAATTTCGAAACAGATGAGTCTTTAAGATACGGGATAAATCGAAATAGGTCGAGATAGTGAAAATGGGAATCCATAGAAAACAAATTAGTCGTGACAAACCGGGGATAAGGTTTCTTAGGTCGAACATATTACGAACCAGGGAATTATTGTCCGGAAAATTTGGAACTTCCGGAATTTATTTCTCAGAATCAAGGTGTCTATCCTAAAATCTTCAGCAGACTACGGAATACCCTTAGTGGGATCAAAAATTTAGTTAATCCAAGTACTTTGAAAGAGAAAGACTGGAACCTCAAGGCCTTGCTATCGGATTTTTGAGTTTCGTTAAGATTACGCGATTAGGACACCGATCAGGGAACTTTATCGGTAAGTCAGCCAGATGACATCATCTTCTTCTAGAAGGATGACATAGGCAAGACATGTGTAAGGCCAAGATGAAGCCATTTGTCCAAGTGCGATCCGACGGCTCGAATCGATATGATAAAGTTCGATTTATTTTTAAAGCGCCATTCTCTTCTTCTATAAATAGAAGCCTTCCTATTCATTTCTCACACCCCAAAACCGAAATAGAGAGAGGTTTTAGAGAGAAGGAGGTTCCCGGAGAAGTTCTAGCCGGACCCTGGGTAAGTTCTTCGGTCTCTGGTCTTTAGTTTCGGTAGTTCTTTCGGTAGATATAGTAGGAATGCTAGATTTATCTTTAATTTTTCAAGATAGTCTAGATATCATATTTAGGGGTAAATATGATATATATTTCGAAAATATGATGAGGGAAAATATCTGTCAAAATTCTGGAGAGATAGAGCGAAAAGCAAATGAAGCTCGGAGAAATTCCGCCGATTAGGGGTTCGGGGCAAAAATGGTAATTTGTACCTAAAATGTCTCGTTATCTTGCTAGAAGTTGATAAATGTTATCCTTATAGGATATCCGAGATAATCGAACCATTGTTGTACCGCCGTCGTACCTGCTTTTCCTTTGTCAAAAATTACCGTTTTTCGTAAAAGTACCGTAGTACTGTCGACGAAGGTACGTTCGCGTACTGTAACACTAACTCTGATGGTTATTATATGGATATATATGATTGTTGTATTCACACTATGGTGGTAGCATACGTGGATATGTTACACCCGTTGCTATGTCACATATGTGGTTATGTTACATACGTTATTATTATTGTTGTATCATACGTGGTTATGTTACATACGTTATTATTATTGCTGTATTATACGTGGTTATGTTACATACATGGTTATTATCTTACATACGCGGTTATGTATTTCTAATCATACATCTGTTGTGGATTGTTGTATTGATTGTTGCTGTCATGAATATCTGTCATGTTTATATTGTCATATTTAAGCATGAGGTTAACCGTTACCTGGGGTCTGGCGCGTTGGACCTGGGAAGTAGCACGCTTAAGGACTCGACTGAAGACCATCTTTTGTTGTCACGGCGCGTGACGCCACGGAGACAATTTTGATTCCTCCATTGTTATCTACTTTTGTAAACACTCGGTACAGTGTATCGTAAAACTTGACCGGACTTACGGCATTTGAAATATATGTATGAGTTACTCTTACGCTCCGATGCTCTACTCTGATGAAAAAAAAATTATACTGCTTTTGGAAATGGGATGTTACACTGGTGCAGTTGAAGAATAAGGGATGCCCTATTATATTTTGTATTTATATCTTGGGATGTCTGTATATATTTTAGTATTTACTTCTTGATGACTGTACCCTTAACCCTCCGGGGACGTTTACTTTCTGTTTATTTTATTGTTACCAGTACAGTAGATCGTCCAAACCGGTTAGATGCTCTATTGTGCTCACTCTGATTCATGTTAAATGGATCTAATAATGAAGGAAATGTAACTAAGTAAAGGAATCCTTCTAACCCGCCACCCGAAAGGGCGAGGCTGGTAGGGGTGTAACAAAATGTCCCTTTTATCTTATAAAAAAAATGGTTTGACGAGATCAAAATTTTTTATTTGAATGGGTAAGCCAAAACAAATGTAATTTTTATTTGAAATATGAAGCCTTTTTTCAAAAGCTTCTATGGGAAGTAGACCTTTAAAAATACTTGAGGTGAGGACGGACAAATTAGTTGAAAAACAGTTTAATCTTAATATCTTTATAATAGCAAAGACTATCTATTTTAATATTTAATAAACCCGATAAAGAATATTTAAAATGTGATATTTACGATTTAATCAATTATTTATCGATATTGGCCTAAAAATTCTGATTTATTGTTTCTGTATTATTATTTTTTATTAAATGTCTACACTTCCCTTTTTCTTTTCATGGGAAGTCAAGAAAAAAAATTTCATACGGGCCTCAGGACCCATAAAAGTGGAAATCTAGATGGAACTCGATTGTATTTTGGACTATTTGGTACACATCTCCTTTGTAAGTCACTTCCATTATGATTTTAATCAAATGGATAGTGTTCTGGACCAATATATTGGGCCAGGCAGATTCTCGGCCCAGTGGGGAGTCCACAGTAAAAGCCTTCTATTTACCCAGGTAAATGGTTCCCCACTACTCCATCGTGCCTGGTATGTGCAGGACCGTACAGTTAGTGGAGCAGAGACCTGGAGAACGTGGGACGCGCATAACGGCTGAAGGATGGGAGCATTTGCATGGGAGTGAAACCCTAGGTAATCCTTATAAATAGGGGATTACACACCAGGTGCACTCTGGACTCTCTCTATTTTCCCATTACTTATCATTCAGTCACACGGCACATACACCACCCTCTGGGCGAAACGCCCAACCTGTATTGCATCATGATCTGAGCTCTCTCGACAATATCTCAACCATAGATACTATCGAGTTGGTACCTTTCATTGAGACTCAATCAGTGGAAGGCCCTTTGATCCAAGATAAACCATTCCCAGCTCACTAGAGCTGGACATCTGTGTTCTACAACAGAACATTGGCGCTGTCCGTGGGGAACGATAAACTTTGATTCCCAGGCACGTTAAAAGCCGGTGATACCATTGAGGATGGCGGCAAGCACTAGAAGCCGTAGTCAGGCGCTCCGGTCGGGACAGCTTCAGGGAGAGCCCCGACAGCTTGTACGTGAAAATCACACGGTTCAGTATTCAGATTCAGCTAACTCGGATCCTAACTATGTCGTCGAAGTGATGGAAGGCGAAATGCAGGATACGGCGAATTCTCCCCACCCCAGTTTGATGGCTAGACGGCAGTAGACCAGGGTTGAGAATGATTCCTCTCCCTCTCGGGAAGTCCAAGTGGAACACCCCGATACCCGAATTATACGCATGACGTTGGACTCATTACTCCAGCGAATGGAGAACATGGAAACTCGTCAGCGGCTACAAAGAGAAGAGGACACCAGACTTATGCAGGAGGACTTGGAGCGCCGAAACGCTATTTGGCGTCAGGACGAGTCAAAACGTATAAGGCTGGCTAATGATCAGCGTGAAGGACTGAAGGGGAATTCCGGCGGTGTGGAAGGACGAGATATAGCCGGCACACGTCGGGTAATGACTTCAACCTCGGCACATACCCACGAAGGGGACCCCTTAAGAGGTTACGAGAATGACGAGTTGGTAGAAGATGATTCGGGAAGGCCTATGAAAGAGGAACGTTGGGAGATTGAATTGTTAAAAGAGCGATTGAGAACGCTCGAAAATCCTACCAGACGTATTGTCCGAATTGCTGATAGGCCTAACCGGGTTAGCGATATAACGGCTACCGGGGTAGGCGAGGACACTCGAAGGTTGGCAGAGGGTGACATTTCCCGGGCTAAGGGAAAGCAATCAGCTAAAAATGCGGATTTGAATAAGCAGACAACGGCACCCCCATCTCTTCACATGCCCAGGACATCGGCAGAAGGGCACATTGGGGTGGGATTGTTGAATCAGTTTTCTAAAGAGATTATTGCCGCCATTTATCCTAAGGGTTTAGATTCCTGGGAATTACCGAAATACAATGGTACTCAAGATCCCTTGATTCACCTAAACAACTTCAAGATGGAGATCGGGGTGAAGGGTATTGTTGGACACGTGGTTCCACGATTGTTTGCGGGAACCCTTCAAGGAGCGGCCCAGACGTGGTTCCACTCTTTGCCGCCCGAATCCATTCATGATATGAAGACAATGGAGCATAAGTTCTTACTCTATTTTGCGACAAGCCGGAAATGACCAAAGACCGAGTTCCAGCTCGACCAAGTCAAGCAGTCGCCCAATGAAACATTGCAGAAATATTTGGATCGGTTCAAGGACACGGCCCTCCAGATCCCTGGTTTAAAAGAAGACGTACATTAACATTGCGTAATAGCAGGCCTTAGCAATCTGTCCCGGCTTAAGAAGTCGGTCATGAAAAGTCGTCCCCAAACCTTGGCCGAGTTTACGGACCGGTCAAAAACGTACTTGGAGCTCGAACAAATGGAAATGATGAGTCAGGTGCCGAGGAAAGGGGAAAAGTCCTCCTCCAAAGGGCCGAGAGCCGCATTATCCGGCGTAAGCCGGAATCCTGAGGACCAGGTCAAGAGCCCAGACCGAGGCGAGAAAAAGCAGAGAGGAGATTTGACAAATATACCCCGTTAAAGGTGTCTCAAGCTCAGATATGGAAGGAGGTCGCAACCACGGAAATGAAAAAGGTGGAACGACCCCGGCCCTTGCGAAGGGATGCCAGTCTAGATAAAACACGATAGTGCGAGTTTCATGATCAACACGGTCATGAAACTGACAACTGCTGGGATCTGAGAGACGCCATTGAAAGATTCGTTCGAGAGGGCAAGCTTCGCCGGTTTGTCATACAAACTCAGGGACGACAAGGCAAGAGACGGCAGGGAGGAAGGAGTAAGAGCCCACCCCCAGAAAAGAAAAAGCGGGAACAGAAAAAGAAAACGACGAATAGTGACGACGAATTCCCAGACGCCAAGTTTGATTGTACCACGATTAGCGGAGGTTTTGGTGGTGGTGGGGATTCGAATAGTCAGAGGAAAATGTACCTGAGAGAGGTCTTGTCTATCAGGGACCGCCCTGAGTTCAAGAGGGACACGACAAAACCGGACCCCCGGCGCTTAGTTTCTCCGCACGGGATTTAGAGGACGTTCCCCCAGGGCACTATGACGGCCTAGTTATCACAGGAACAATGGTAAATTGTTGTGTAAAGAAGATCTTGATCGACAACGGCAGTGCAGTGGATATTATTCTATGGAACGCCTTTAAACGCATGCATCTCGACCCTAAGGACTTGAAGCCATGCAAGACAACCTTGACTGGATTTAATGGTAGAGACACATGTCCAAAAGGTTACATAGACTTAAAGTTGACGTTGGGATCTAAAGAGGCCTTTAAGTCGGAAAGGGTGAAATTCATAGTTGCCGACTTCCCATCCCAATACAACATTATATTGGGTCGTCCTACCATCCACGACTGGGACATACTGGCGTCCTCTAAGCACCAGAAGCTAAAGATGGTCAACAGGAAAAATCATATAGTAACGATAAGGGGTGATCAGAAGGACTCGCGTCAGTGTTATTTCGACACAGTCAAAGAAAGCAAAATAAATCCGTCATTACGGAGGGAGCGAAATACGAAGTCCCCAAGAGTGGACGAAGACGCTAAGTCGGTGAATCTCGTCGAGTTGGATCTACGCGAGGAACAAAAAATGAAGAAGACCGAACCTAATGGCGAGCTAGACGACTTAGTATTGGGCGCTGAACCCGACCAGATTACAAAAATTGGAAGGAGTTTAGACCCCGATCTTTGGGTCGAGCTAGAGAGATGCTTGAAAGAGAATCAGGACATCTTCACCTGGAAGCCGTCAGAGATTCCCGGGGTTCATCCTGATATATATTGTCATGAGTTGGCAATATCCCCAGAAGCAATCCCGGTATCGCAGAAGAAGAGAAAGCTGGGTGAGGATAGGCGAAAGGCTTTGGCTACCCATGTTGAGGAAGCGCTAGAAGCCGGCCGTCCGAGAGGTGCGACACTACTTGGTTGTCGAACGTGGTCATGGTGAAGAAGCCCGGTGGCAAATGGCGGGTGTGTGTCGATTATAAAGACCTGAATAAGGTGTGCCCAAAAGATTCCTTCCCAATGCCAAGTATTGACCAGTTGGTGTACAACTCGTCAGGCTTCAAATTACTGTCATTCATGGATGCATATTCAGGTTACAATCAAATCTCTATGCATCCAGGTGACCAGGCAAAAATAGCGTTCATCACCGACAAGGCCAATTATTGTTACAATGTTATGCCCTTTGGATTGAAGAATGCGGGAGCCACTTACCGCCGAATGATGAATCGAGTCTTTGAGGACCAGATCGGAAAGAATGTGGAGGTTTACATAGACGACATGATTGTTAAGTCTTTATCTCAGTAACCGACCATATCCGGACTTGCGCGCAGACGTTCGATAAATTGAGAAAGTTCCGAATTCGGCTTAACCCGGCTAAATGCGCTTTTGGCGTTCCATGGGAAAGTTCTTAGGCTTTTTTTGCGACGCATAGGGGAATTGAAGTCAATCCAGACAAATTCCAGGCCGTGTTAGATATGCAAGCACCAAGGAACAAGAAAGAGGTACAACAGTTGACAGGTCGTTTGGCGGCATTAACCCGATTTTTGCCGAGATCCGCAGAAAACTCCCTTCCGTTCTTTAAGTTATTGAAAAAGGAAACCTCTGGAGAATGGAATGAAGATTGTGAGTCGGCATTTAAGAAGATCAAGCAGTGCTTATCCACCCCGCTGGTGCTATCTCGGCCGGATCCGGGAGCGAGTCTAATTTTGTATCTGGCTGTGGGGAATGAGGCCGTTAGTGCGGCTTTGGTTAGGGATGCCCAGGACGGTCAAAAACCAGTATACTTCGTAAGTCGGGCCTTGCAGGGTTCCGAACTAAATTATCAAAAGTTAGAAAAGATGGCATTTGCCCTTTTAGTGGCGGCAAGGAGGTTGCGTCCATATTTCCAAGGCTATACGATCATAGTCCGCACTAGTCAGCCGATACGCCAGATTCTACACAAGCCAGACCTGGCAGGGCGGATGGTCAGTTGGGCCATCGAGTTATCTGAGTTCGACATCATTTATAAAGCTCGGCATGCGATCAAGTCACAAGCATTGGCGGATTTCGTGATGGAATTCACACCGGTCAATGACCGGGATGACAAGGCTGAAAATACCTGGAAGCTGTTCGTGGACGGATCATCCAACATTCGAGGTAGCTGTGCTGGGGTTATCATTGAAAGTCCGGAAGGAGTATCATTGGAGTATTCCCTTTGTTTCAACTTCAGCACTTCAAACAACCAGGCGGAGTATGAGGCTCTAATCGCGGGTTTGTTTCAGGCCAAGGAAAATGGGGCAAAAGACATACATGTATCTACCGATTCCCAGCTGGTCGCTTCCCAGATAGAAGGTACATACCAGGCCAAAGGGCCTCTCATGATCAAATATTTGGGAAAAGTCAAACAACTTATGGCAGAATTCGATAGAGTAACCATAGTCCATATCCCCAGAGGAGACAACGTAAGGGCCGACATTCTGTCTAAGTTGGCGAGTACTAAAAGCCCTGGAAATCATCGAACAATCATCCAACAGAATTTGTTGGAGCCAAGGTGCGTGATGGTCATCTCAGAGGCAAGTGATTGGAGGAAATCAATAGTGGATTACCTGGAAAGGGGAATACTTCCGGAAGATGTTTCGGACGCTAGAAAATTGGTAAAAATAGTGGCTTCATATTCCATGATGGGGGACGAGTTATACCGAAAAGGTTTCCATTCTCCGTTGATGAAGTGCTTAGATTCAGCTAAGGCCGAGTATGTACTGGCGGAGATACATGAGGGTATAAACGGTCATCACATGGGAGCTAAGACGTTGGCCAGAAAGGCAGTGCGGGCTGGCTACTTTTGGCCGACGATGGCGGAAGATACAAAGAGACACGTGCAAAGGTGCGACAGTTGTCAGAAACACGGCCATCTCCTGCGAACTCCGCCATCTCAGTTAACGCCTATCTCGGCTTCGTGGCCTTTTTACAAATGGGGTATGGACCTACTCGGCCCTTTCAAGATGGCTCCTGGACAGTTGCGATGGTTGGTAGTGGCGGTGGATTATTTCACCAAATGGATAGAAGCGGAACCGCTGTCAACCATCACCTCAGCCAGGGTGCAAAAGTTTTTTCAACGGAACATCATATCTCGGTTTGGTATCCCGGCAGAGATTGTCACCGACAATGGAACCTAATTCATAGACAAGGGCTTCCAAGAAATGATGGCTGACTTCCATATTGAGCAGCATTTCGCCTATGTGGAGCACACATAATCTAATGGACAAGCAGAGGCGGCCAACAAGGTTATTGTTGAAGGGCTGATGAAGAGAATGGAAGAAGCCGACTCAAGTTGGGTGGATCAATTGTACCCGGTCCTTTGGGGACATCGGACTACCGTCCATTCGGCAACTAACGAGACTCCTTTCAGATTGACTTATGGGTGCGAGGCAATGATCCCGGTTGAGATAGGCGAGCCCTCGTGGAGGAGAATAAAGGCTCTACATGAGGAAGAAGAGAATAGCCAGCTATCGCGATCGAATTAGATCTGATTGATGAGGTCAGGATGACGGCGCACTACCGAGAGTTGGCTGCGAAGCAAGTAATTGCAAACCGGTATAACAAAAGGGTCAAACCCCGAGGATTTAACACGGGGGATCTCGTCCTACAACGGGCCGACATCGGAAACAAGAACGCCGGCCAGGGAAAGCTCACAGCAAATTGGGAAGGCCCATACCGGGTGGCTGATAACCTGGGTAAAGGAGCTTATAGGCTGGAGACTTTGACTAAGAAACCTGTGAAGCGAACGTGGAACGCGGACAAGTTTAAGGCCTATTACAGTTGAAGTACAACCGTAGGCAAATGAATTGTGTTGATTTCTTATGGTGATCCATTTGAATATTGGTACTTAAGATTAATGAATTTTGGGTCTAGGAGCCCATTTTTTGCAAACACAAGTTCGCCATCATGTTCCAATTATAGCATGTAGGAGTATGAGGCATTCTAGCCCGGCTCCATAAACCGTGCTCCAATTAAGGCATGAAGGAGTATGAGGCATTCTAGCCCGGCTCCATAAACCATGTTCCAATTATAGCATGTAGGAGTATGAGGCATTCTAGCCCGGCTCCATAAATCGTGCTCCAATTAAGGCATGTAGGAGTATGAGGCATTGTAGCCCGGCTCCATAAATCGTGCTCCAATTAAGGCATGTAGGAGTATGAGGCACGCTCCATAAAGCGTGCTCCAATTAACGCATGTAGGAGTATGAGGCATTGTAGCCCGGCTCCATAAAGCGTGCTCCAATTAACGCATGTAGGAGTATGAGGCATTGTAACCCGGCTCCATAAATCGTGCTCCAATTAAGGCATGTAGGAGTATGAGGCATTATAGCCCGGCTCCAGAAACCGTGCTCCAATTAAAGCGTGTAGGAGTATGAGGCATTATAGCCCGGCTCCATAAACCGTGTTCCAATTAAAACATGTAGGAGTATGAGGCATTATGGCCCGGCTCCAGACACCATGTCCCATTAAAGTGCGTGTGGATTCACGGAGGGCTAACCAGTTTCCATTAGCATATTCACGAAAGGATGGCATGAACTCTTGATTAAACATCCAGTTCTTAAAAGACCACGCCACGCCTTCCAGAAAACGCGTATGAGTTAAAGCAGAAATTCGAATAATGGAAAGCTAGGATTAATCATATCACAATCATACATACAAAACGGATCATTACCGCGGCATCAAAAGTAACAGGTTACAAAATAACCAAAATGAACGAAAATTACAATAAGTTCAAGAAGACGGGGGCTGGGCTGCTTCCTCCTCTCCTTCTTCATCTTCGACCCTGGGAGGTATCAGACGCCCTTGCTCATTAACATATGATTCATAGTTAAGGCCATCCAGGTTAAGGTTGAGGTCGGGATTGAGGGCACAAATTTGCGCAACGGCGTTGTCAAATGAGAAAACCGCTGCATCAGCATACTCGGTCAACCCCACCTTGGTTTGACTCAGTTCGACCTCCTTAGCCGAAAGCTCACTTTCCTTGGCTGCGAGCAGGGCTTTATGATGTTCGGCCTCAGATTGAGCCTTATCTACTTCCACGAGACCATCCGCGCGAAGATCTTCCAAGCAACGGACATCCAGCTCAGCCGCCGACAACTTATCCTCCATCTTCTGCAGGTCGGACCTGGAAGTTTCCAGTTCCTTTTCCAGGATCCTCTCCTTAGAAATGGAAGACTTGAGTTCCTCTTCCTGCTTGTCCTTGGCGGCCTTCAGGGAAGAGAAATCCTGTTGTAGCTGGGCGTGCTCGGCTGTAAGGGCTAACAAGTTGGCGACGGCTTTATTCCTGTCCTCAGCAATTTTAGCCACCTCGGAGGTTTGCCTCAGGGCGGTATTCTCTCTCTTCACCGCAACCAACTGAGCATACGCCAGCCCGTATTTTACCTTGACAAGCGCGTAAGAGTGAAGCAGGGAAAGACCGCGGTAACCCTCCAGTTGCATATTATTCAGCATCCTCTTAATTGGCTCAGTCAGGCCTGATGCGTCGTGAATAAAAGCAGGAGGTGTCATCACGTCTAGCACTTCCTGGCTCAACCCAGTCCCCCACAGGGCACCCTCTAGAAGGTCGGTCACAGTAAGATTCCCCAGCACCGCGGTCTCAGCAGCAGAAGCAGGCGCGGATGGAGGCATTAGAAGAGCTGGCGAACCTTGAGAAACCGGAACCTCGCTGAGATTTGGTGGCCCCTCCACAGCGTCTTTTCCCTTGGCTTTCTTTCGGGCAGCATCTCCTTCGGGATCAGACGGGGCTAGCCGCTTTTGCGAGCCGTGGACAGGAACCGGTGTGTCACTAACCGGGATAGCAAGTCTTTCTTCTGGGACCCGTGATCGATTCTTAAAGACGGCCAGTTGTTTCGGTCTACCCATAGCTCGACCTGCAAAAGAAAAAGGGTATCAGAACAATAAAAGAAGAACAAATTGCAATTTAGCTGAATATCAATAAAGTCATACTCGCGGTAGCTTTCCGCCTAACCAAAGGCGTGGTGATGTACTTAGCCGGATCTAAGGGATCCCCCAGAGACCCCACGTATTCCAGAAGTTTCAGGAGGGTATCTTCCTCTTCGTCCGAAAACGCCTGTGGAAGGAAGTCGTCGGGCCTCAGGGTATGATGGTCCGTTGACCAGTAAAGGTGAAACCCTTCCTCGAGCTCCCCAGAGTCGGCCCTACTCACAAACCAGGGGGCCCAGCCCTTGAGGGCCTCGACCTTGACAAAGGCAGATTTGAAGTTCTTCCAGGACTCGCGGAAAGGCCTGAAGAGTCTCCGATCGCGGATGCTTCGGAGAGTGGTCCACCCAAACCATTTCGTTGTTGCGGTCGTCTGGATACCGGTCTCCATTAGGGAAAAGAAGGACATGAAGACCGACACGCTACAAATAAAGTCCTTCTCCGCGCACAAGTTCTCAAACGCAACGGCGAACGCCCAGCCGTTGGGATGAAGTTGGGAGGGGGCGAGGTGCAAGTGAGTCAGCAACTCGGTCTGGAAGTCGGTGAAGGGAAACCTCACCCCCAAAAGAGTGATGACATCCCGGTAGATGAAAAAGAAATGAGGACCTATCTCCTTGGAACGACCGACGTCTACGGATTCGGTTTTTGCGGGCAACCACAGGACGTAACCTACCCCGTCCCCAATCCCGAGTTGCACAAGATCCTTCGCGGTCAGGGAGTTTTTCACCTCAGTAACCTTGTGGCTTACGGCCGGGTTAGCTCGTAGAAATTGGGGAAGGGTGGAAGTCTTTGGACCCTTCGTTCAAGGCGGGTCGGGCTGGGATGAGGCCATGAGCACCTAGATATTAAAAATCAAAGAGCATTAGCATGGGGTCGGCGAAAAGTATCGTCCCAAAAAAGGGAGTTAGAACTACAATGAGACGGGATGGAGAAATAAGCGTTTCGCCTCCATCGAAGGGTAATTCCCAGAGCAAGCACCTTCTTGGGCCTGGGTTGGTTACTGGGTTTTCTGGAAAGTTTTTGTAAAGGAGGATCGATGTCGGAAACTAAAGGAAGATTTTTTGGCAAAGAGCTTCCGATTTCACGGGCGTACGGAAAGGCTCGAGCCATTAAGAACACCTAGAAAGGGGCAATAGAAGCTAAGAACCCACCCAGCAGAACCCATAAGTACAGTAAAGTCAAAAGCGATAGAAACCCAGAAGAACAACGGAGTATACTCAGGAAAAACCACATGCATTATAGTAAGCCTAAGAGCCAAGTCAGAAGCAAGAAATCACTGAGCAAGCGGTAATACCTGATGAAAAAGAGGAAATGCGCAAGATTGACAGTGAAAGGCAATAGCTTGGATGCAAGGTAAACTCCTGAAGCCAGAGAATAGTCGATAATGTCAAGAAGAGTTGACAGTTTTTGAAAATAGAAATATATATAGACGTTTGCAATTTGAAAAGCCAAGGGTCGCGACGCCGTTAGCTCCTTCTAACGGAATTCGAAACCCTACGTCCCCCTGCGCCAAGCGTCATCCAACAGCGTTTTGGGAAACGGCGAGAGCATTAAATGCGCAAGAAAACCAAAGGCTGCAGTAACAGCCGACCCGCAAAATTGACGGTTGAGTACTCAAAAAAAACACCAGAAAAGAGAGCTCGTGGATTTGACCGCGTTAGAAGTTCTGGAGGGCGGTTAGTTTTAACTTAGCCCGGATTGGAGGGCGGTTTGCTCAAAAAATTAATCCGTTCGGGAGGGCGGTTATTTTTAACTTAGCCGGATTGGAGGGCGGTTTGCTCAAAAAATAATCCGTTCTGGAGGGCGGTTAATTTTAGCGTAGCCCGGATTGGAGGGCGTCGATTTTCAAGACAATCCGTTTTGAAGGTCAATTAGTTTTAACTTATTCCGGCTAATGGGAGAGGGCGGTTTAGTTTTAGCAAGGAACGTTTGGAATGAAGAGGCGCAAAAGAGAAGCTAGCATAAAACAAGATTCTCCATTGATAAGTGAACGGTTTTACATAACATTCATACAGGAAAATAGACAGAATTAGTATTCATGAGCGGGGTTACAACAATTTTACAATAAAAGCTCGCCGTCATGTTCAGAAGGTGCTCTCTGAAGTGAATCGGCAGGCATCCTTTTGGAATGTTTGGATACGGGGGACCTATAAACCCATATACAGCCTGTGCAACCCCAACCGTGGCACTTCCAGGGGGTGATGTTGCCGGGTACTGGCCAATCCACGGAAAGGGCACTGCCTGTACCCGACGGACCTAGGCTGGACCCAGGTGGAAATATTTTGCCAGACACGTGAAGACTGGCAAATACAGTTGGACCCCCAGAAGCCCGCCGGGGGATGTGGATGAAGACTGGCAAATACAGTTGAAGGTCACCAATAGAAAGGACCATCGGCGGCATCTCAATGAACCTATGTTTCTTCTTCTTGGTTTTCTGCTGTCTCGCTGGAAAAATCTTTAAAGAGAAAAACGTAGGTCTGTGGCCCGATTCAAGGGAAATCCCTATTTGTCCAGAATGGATTTCCATCTGCAAGATTCGGATGGGAGGAGAATGGTTTCAAACTTTCAGGACGCGGAATAAAGCAAAAGAGTGAGAAATCATGCCCTTATATGGGCATTATGGACATTTATTGCCTGAACAGTCTTTATAACATAGAGAATCGCAAAAGTCGGTGGCGTTTTCTTATACGAGGGGGCACAACCGTTGAAAGCAATAAATTCCTGCTTTATGGGGAAACGTAAGCGCCGGCGGCAATAAATGCCTCTTAATAGGAAGGCGTGCAGATTGATAGTTAATATGTGCATTAATTGTACACGAATCTCGAAAAAGATCATGATCATAAAGAGCGAAAATCATATCCCCCGGGAAGATAAAGTCGAATAAATCGTGACTACCAATATCTTTCATGACAACCCGAATTGGGGGCAATATGTGGGAGACACCAAATACGGCGGCTATGGAACCGGGCGGCGGGAATAGCCAAGAAAGTCAATCTCGGTTGCCATAAAGTGGTAGTTATAGAATTGACGTCTTTGACGGATTGGAACTAAGGGGAAGTCAGAGAAAATCGGCAAAGTGACAAAAGGTCATAGCCGGCTATGACCGAGATCATAATAACGGGGTTAACCAGAAGTTCACTTGTCGACACGAACCCCGGTCGCTGTCAAAGTCAAGAAAGTGTTCCGAAAGAGAAAGCCGTCATCTGTGAAAGAGAGCGGAAAGGCACAAGGTGCAAAAGGAGGCTCCTAGAAAAAGGAGGAAAGTCTGAGCTCGAACTCGGATGAATGATGGCTGGACTAGTCAGCACGCTAACCTTGGCACGTCGGAAGCCCGCCATACCGAGCTTGGGGGCAACTGTTCTGGACCAATATATTGGGCCAGGCAGATTCTCAGCCCAGTGGGGAGTCCACAGTAAAAGCCCTCTATTTACCCAGGTAAATGGGGAATCAGGTAAATGGTTCCCCACTACTCCATCGTGCCTGGTATGTGCAGGACCGTACAGTTAGTGGAGCAAAGACCTGGAGAACGTGGGACGCATAATGCGGGTGAAGGATGGGAGCATTTGCATGGGAGTGAAACCCTAGGTAATCCTTATAAATAGGGGATTACCCACCAGGTACACTCTGGACTCTCTCTATTTTCCCATTACTTATCATTCAGTCACACGGCACACACACCACCCTCTGGGCGAAACGCCCGACCTGTGTTGCATCGTGATCTGAGCTCTCTCGACGGTATCTCAACCATAGATACTATCGAGTTGGTACTTTCATTGAGACTCAATCAGTGGAAGGCCCTTTGATCCAAGATAAACCATTCCCAGCTCCCTAGAGCTGGACATCTGTGTTCTACAACAAAACAGATAGAATTTTTGCAGATGCAAATCATATAGTTAGTTGAAATTTTAGTATTTGTTCAAAAATAAAAGCAAGCAGCTACATATTATCATTATTACCTATGACTCTTTGCATAAAAAACATCATAGATGACTAAAGCAATGAACTTCAATGCTGCATGCCCAGATTGTAGCCGTTGATTCCATGTTAAACTGTCCATTCAAATCAACCGGGGAACTAATGTTATTATCTATTACTTTGTTGGCTTTATTCCTTTTTACATTCAATGGCCCTTTTTACATTCAGTGGCATCATTTATCATTGTTGAGATTGAATAACCACATTAAAGCACAAGAGAAATACTAATATTATTGATCCTTCAATCTTAATATGGTATCATAGCCTGGTTCTTGGTATCAGAGTCTAGTTCCAACCGCATTTGGTATCAGAGTCTGATTCCGATCACATCTGGTATCAGACTCTGGTTCCGACCACATCACATGGCTTTTGTTGATACCATATTGAGATTGAATTATCACATTAAAGCACAAGAGAAATACTAATATTATTGATCCTTCAATCTTAGCATGGTATTATAGCCTAGTTCCTGGCATCAAAGCCTATTTCCGACCATATCTAGTATCAAAGTCTGGTTCCGACCATCTGGTATTAGAGTCTGATTCTGACTACATCACCTAGCTTCCATTATGATTTTAATCAAATGGATGGAATTTTTGCAAATTGCAAATCATATAGTCAGTTAAAATTTTAGTATTTGTTCAAAAACAAAAGCAAGCAGAGCTACATATCATCATTATTTCATATGACTCTCTGCATAAAAAAAAAAAGCACAGATGACTAAAGCAATGAACTTCAATGCTGCCAGCCAAGAATGTAGGCGTTGATTCCATGTTAAACTGTCCTTTCAAGTCAACCTGTGAACTAGTGTTATTATCCGTTACTCTGTTGACTTTATTCCCTTTTACATTCAATGGCCCTTTTTATATTCACTGGCATCTTAATGTTTATCATTGTTGAGATTGAATGATCACATTGAAGTACAAAAGAAACATTAATATTATTGATCCTTCAATCATAGCATGGTATCATAGCCTGGTTCGTGGTATTAGAATCTAGTTCCAATCATATCTGGTATTAGAGTCTGATTCCGACCACATCACATGGCTTCCGTCGATACCATGTTAATACCATATTGAGATTGAATAATCATATTGAAGCACAAGAGAAATAGTAATATTATTGATCCTTCAATCTTAGTGTGGTATCATAGCCTAGTTCCTAGTATCAAAGCCTATTTCCAACCATATCTAGTATCAAAGTCTGGTTCAGACCACATCTGGTATTAAAGTCTGGTTCTGACCACATCACTTGGCTTCTGCTGATACCATGTTAATATCATATTGAGATTAAATGATCACATTGAAGAACAAGAAAAATACTAATGTTGATCCTTCAATTTTAGCATGGTATCAGAGTGTAGTTCCTGGTATCAGAGCCTAATTTCGACTACATCTAGTATCAAAGTCTGGTTCCAACCACATCACATGGCTTCTGCTGATACCATATTGAGATTAAATGATCACATTGAAGCACAAGAGAAATATTAATATTGATCCTTAAAAATAAAAGAGAGTATAAAGAGAGCTTTATATAGGCAAATTAATAGGCTAACCCTAACCCTAAAATCTATCATAATATAATATAATCAAATCAAATCATACTCAAAGATATATTCCTAAAATATAATATTCATATCTCTGAAAAATGCAAAAATTGATTAAGTAATTAAATACAAGCTTCACATCAAATAAAAAAATGGCGCATAAAAAACATCATTACTTAATAAGTCAGTGCCTAGTTGGATTAGAAGAAATAGTTTGACAATGTCAACCTCCCTATTACCCATTAAGAAGTCGGCGGTTGTATTATATTCTTTCACATATGTAAGAGATGGTTAAAACTAGACAATAATGTTATGAAGTTAAAGGCATCTAGTAAAATATTCCAAGACATCATCTAGCCTGTTAGCTAGGACGAAAAAGAAATCGCGGGAATTGAAACAGATCGATCTAGAGGCTCAGTGTCCAATCGGATGAGTCTTAAATTTACCAAATCAAACAACATATATGAACAACTGAAAATTATTGAAGAACAAGAATGAGATATGATAAGAAGATGAAAAGAAATAATAAAAACAATGCCGACTTGATCATATAGCTTTCATATTTCAAAAATATTTCAGAATGCCGCAAAAGAAAAAGCAAGAAGAACCTGGCAGCAAGGAACAGAAGGAGAGGGCACGATGTTTTAATATTCCATCTTGAACTCTTAAGCAAGATTTGAACATACCGTACACACAGTGAAAGAAGAAACATCAATGCAAATACTCTAAGGCATGCCACAAGCAGAGAGACTACGTGCGCACGATAGCAACAAATTTATAAAGGATCGCCCCTTATTTAAAAAATTAACGTTATCAGAGCCTGGTTCCGACCACATCTGGTATTAAAGCATTGTTCGAACCACATGTGACACCATTTTCGATCACATCTAATATTAGAGCATGGTTCTCACAACACCTGATACCATTTTCGACCACATTTGGTATTAGAGCCTGGTTTCAACCACATCTGATTCCATTTCCAACCACATCTGGTATCAGAGCCTAGTTCTCACAACATCTGATACCATTTCTGAGCACAGCTAATACCATTTCCGACCACATTTGGTATCAAAGCCTAGTTCCGACCACATCACTTTGATACCAGGTTGAGATTGAATGATTATATTGAAATACAAGAGAAATACTATAATATTATTGATACTTGAGAATAAAAGAGTAGAAGGAGACCTTTATATAGGCAAATTAATAGTCTAACTCTAACCCTAAAATCTATCCTAAAATCTTAAGGATATATTCCTAAAATATAATATTCATATCTCAAAAAATTGCAACAATTTATTAAGAAATTAAATACAAGCTTCACACCAAATGAAAAAAATGGCGCATAAAAAGCATCATTACCCATTAAGAAGTCGGCGCCTATCTGGATCTGAAGAAACAATTTGCCTATGTCAACCTCCCCATTACCAATTAAGAAGTCGACGGTTGTATTATATTTTTTTTCACATATATAAGAGACGGTTAAAATTATTGAAGAAAAAAAATGAGATATGATAAGAAGTTGAAAAGAAATAATAAGAACAACGTTCGTACAACTTTCATATTACAGAAATATTTCAAAATGCCGCAAAAGAAAACGCAAGAAGAACCTCAAGTATAGTGACAGCCAGTAACAGAAGGAGAGGGCGCGATGTTTTAATATCTGATCTCAAACTTTTAAGCAGGAAACTCTAAGCAGAGGTGGAATTAGGGGCTAGGAGTGGCCCCCGCCCCCCAAAATCTGAGGAAGAAAGAAGGAAATAGAAGCTGAGGTAACAGAGTCGCTTAAATTTAAATGGAAGAAGGTGAAGATGTTTCATATGAGAATATAGAGAGAGGAAGAAGGGTTAGTTTCAGCAGGCGCGGAAGGTGACGAAGGATGGGGTAAAAGTTCTTATGACCCACAAAAAGTCAACTGGAGTATTTTTATTGGAGAGTATAAATGAAATGAGTAAAGTGGGACCCATTGAATAAAAAGTCACGTTCTTTTGTTTTAGACCCCGATTGTGTCATTTTGTTTATATATAATTTTGAACCAAGTAAATTTTCCCCTTATAGGTATGTATTATTTATTGGAGTTTTTAAAATTAAACTATTTATTTTTTAACCTATTTAGAATTTGGATCATTATACAAATTTTTTTCCTTAAATAACCCTCGTAAGCATATCATAGAATTCATGTAATATTTAATATTTTTTTTTATATTTATTATTAATCAAAAGCAAACTAATACAAATATAGTTAATTCATTATTAAAATTAGGAACAATAGTTCGAAAAAGCTACAACAAAAATTTCGAAGTGGAGTTTTCACTGTATTTGACTACTTGACAGATGATTTAGGGAATTTTTGTCATCCTCTATGTTTGGTTTCATTTTTTTGGGGGAAAAAATCATTTAAAATTGTATTTGAAGATAAAGATATAATATTTGAGTTTGGCATTCCTAAATATTTAGATTTGATTGATTTATCAACTATATCTGAATTATGTCAAGAGCTAGCAAGAACTGAAAAGTTCATCATTTGCCCTATTATTATTGATAGAGTATTAGATTTGTACTAACTTTTCCAATTTCTATAAAGAATTAGTGAAAGATCTTTTCTCGCTTATAAAGATAATCAAGAACAATGTTTGAATAAAATTGAAGACCAATTTCGTGATGATTCTTTGATTACATACATTAAAAAAGAAATAGTTGTGTTTTAGAACGAATTCAATTATGGATGAGTTTAACGATATAAAACACGTAGAATAAGAGTCAAATAAAATGATTTAAATCTCTATAATAGTTTTTTATATATATATTTGGTCTATATTGTATTTCAAATACTTTTATTTATGATATAATATTTTTTATTTTCACCCCATTATTCAAATTCCTAGGTCGGCTACTAGCTAGCAGATAGACTACGAGCGCATGAGACCAACAAATTTATAAATGGTCCCCCACTATTAAAAAAATTAACGGTTTCTTTATAAAGTTGTTATTAAGAAAATCTCCGCTAAACCGTCCAGATCTTTCTATATTCTGTTGTGTGTGTTCTCAGTATAACGGTTAAAGAGATTTCTGATGCATACTGACGCATAGCTGGCACGTGGGGTTGAAGCATATCCCGCAACATGAAGGCTTCATGGAGTTGCATCATATCCCACGTGACCTGAACTTGAAGACTTCGTTATGCTCGAGACTTTTTCTTACTTATAAATATGGGCCTCAGGCCCAAAATCATGAGTCACACTGATCTTCCACTAGGGGAGGCTTCATTTCATATTCTATGGTGCAGTTTATAGCTCACACCAATCTGGCCCATTTTATCTTTCATTGAATGAGGCCTAAAAGACTCAAGGTGATCCATCTTCTCAGTGACCGTACTTACCATGATAAGCAATAACTATGTTGATAACAATAATATTAAATTAAACATTTTAGCTAAATTGTCCTCCATCGGATCCTTTTGATAAGCAATAACTATGTTGATTGTGCAAAACAAACCAGTGGTTAAAATAGTTAAAAACAATAAAAATGAAAAGAAAAATATGAGAGAGGATGCGTATTAAATTATTAAATGAAAGATAATTAGTGGTTCATAATATAAAGATATGTATTAAATGGGGGTAGAAAATACAAAAAAAAAAATTTAATTTTTTATGCCCAAACAAAGTTACTTATATTAAAGACCATCTCCAAGAAAGAGAAACTTACTTATAAATAGGACCGAATAGGGTAAAAAAGTGACAACAGTCAAATCTAAAGGCCCTAATATATGTAGCATAGAATTACACATATTAATCAATTTTACCTATAAAATATGCATAACCATTTGCTCCTTCTAGTCCTGTTAGGTGTCCGCATTAGTTGCTTAGCTCTTCTATGAGCTAAGCATTGAATGCGATCTCTCCTAATTAGAGAGGAAAGGATCCCACACCAAAGGAAACTGGAGTAGCCGTCCTATTTTGGAATTGTGAAACTGCTCATTTAGGTCTGCCAATAAAGGAGTTGGCTTCTCTCTGCTGCTCTTGTTTTTTTCCCCCTCCCCATTAAACACGGTTGTTTTTGTCCAAAAAAAGCCTCAGGTCCTAAATTATGTTTCCATAAATTGATTCCAAAATAATTTAGTCTTCCTATTTTATTTTTTTAATTTCTGGTCCTTTAAAATAATTATCATTTTTATGGTCCTTCTTAATAAATATTATTTTTATTAGGTAATTTATTATAATTTTCCCGGTATTATTTGAAACAATTATTTGGAAATTAGATAAGAAAAAATAAATTTGAAATGGTTATTTATAATAATAATCTCAATTAAACCTAGTTGAAATATCAAATTGCCTATACTTTTGACAAATTACTAATTAGGCCAAAAGGTCATTCTGAATGTTGTTAAAAAACTATAAGGCCTATATGTACTTAAAACAAATTGTTTTTGACCTGTTAAAAAGAAAAAGTGAAGATATGTGTAGGTACAATTTCAATTTTAATTAAATAATACCAA
This sequence comes from Acacia melanoxylon, assembly GCA_019022615.1. NCBI lineage: Eukaryota > Viridiplantae > Streptophyta > Magnoliopsida > Fabales > Fabaceae > Acacia > Acacia melanoxylon. The sequence goes on from JAFJYJ010000010.1 coordinate 5,175,450, forward strand.
ATTTTGTTAGATAATATATGTGAGTAACAACTTCAAAATATTTTTTCAAAGTCAAATATTATAAGGTTTTAATTTATTTTTAATCCAAATCAAATAAAATTATTGTTACGGATCTGACTCACGGCCCAATAAAGACACGACCAAGCAAGGGCATACCCGGACCTCGACCCGGCCGGTGGCGGCCCAAATAGTAGGATCCCGAGTATCCGGTTCCCCCCGCAATCGGGGGTAATCTATCATATCCATAATCCGGGATATGATAGATGGCGATTAAGATACCACGCCACACCCTATAAATACCAGGGGTAACACCAAGGCGCACACGTTCTAACTCGCTCTTTACATTTCGCACAACACAACCCCCACTAAACACATACCCCCTCCCCCTTTTTGGCAAACGGCCTTGTGTTTGGTGATTCCTTGCTCACCGGGATATCTCCACTCATAGATACTCCTACAGAGACAACCCAATCCAAAATCAAACCACCAGCCACTGAAATTTTGGACATCCAGTTCCACACCGGAACATTGGCGCCGACCCGTGGGGACCGTAAATTTTGATCCCCGTGACCAACAATGGCTACTACCAGCGGCAAAGACTCGGAACCCTCACAGGGAGAGTCCATCGCGTGCGCAGCCGAGACAGTCGGCGGCAACAAACTCAAGGACCTCCCCCCGGCCGAGGATATCCCCAATAACAATGATAGCAAGGATGGGAACGGTGTGTCGGACACGGCCTCGTCTCCCGCTTGGAGCTAAGTGTAACGACATACCGAACCCGGACCTCGTCCTCCTCCCGGAATACACAACAATCAATTCTGAGGAGGATAGAGAACATGGAGAAGCGACATGACCTCCAGCGTCAAGAAGACTTTAGAGTAATGCAACAGATCATGGAAGACAACCGCCGGCAAGCTAAAACGTCGGAACACGAGCAAGACCGGGATACACGAGAGAAAGAAAGTAAAGATATCCGGAAACACGGAGGCCCTACGGTCGAAGCTCAAGGAATGACCGGTATGCAAAGAAAACGACCTCTTCGGAAACGGACTCGAGCATGAGGAGACCCGAGACCCCGGTCGGGTCGGAAGAAACGTTTTCTAGGGAAAACCTCGGATGGCGAAGACCGAGACGGAGAGAGGCCGCCCCGGCCAAAGGGCTCGCCGGGGAATATCATGTGAAATATATAGCGGGCCCTGGCGGCCCTTTCTCGGAAGAAATCGAGAATGCTCCATACCCTAGCAAATTTGAGTGGCCTCTTTTCGAAGTATGATGGCGTGTCCGACCCGGGGCCCGTCTCGACGCCTTCGAGCTACTCATGTTCGTAAGGCAAATCAAAGGCCCGGTCATTAGTTGGCTCTTCGCGGCCACTTTAATCGGTCCGGCTCAAATTTGGTTACACCGCCGAGAAGGTCCATCCACGACTTTCAAGGCCTCGGCACAAATTCGAACTGAATTTCGCAACTAGCCGGAAACAACCCAAATCTCGGTATACCCCGAGTAAGATAAAGCAACGGAGGGGAAACGCTACAAAAATACCCGGACAGATTTAAGGTGGTAGCCCTCCGGGTAAGGTCCCTCCCGAGAAAGCGTTCATGTGCATTGTCTCGTGGACGGCTTGGAACCCTCTTCCCTACCGGGGCAAACTCCATCTTCAAGAACCGGGTATACACTCTCACCGAGTTCAACACCGCGCGAAGCAATATCGGAAGTAGAACGGATGGAGATCGCCAATACTAATGGCGATGAAAAGCGAAGCACACCACCCCGGGTCAAGAATCAACCGAGTGGTCGTAAAGAGGAACCCCGTGCTCAGAATCGAGACAGCAAAACAAAACCAGACAAGTCAGAGAGGAGGCCGAGGTACGGGAGGTACACCCCGCTCAATGTTTCGCGGGGCCAGTTATGGAAAGAAGTGGCCTCCACAGAGATGAGGAAGGTAGACCGACCCAGGCCCCCACGTTTCCGACCCACCACGGATCAGTCAAAGTTCTGTGATTTCCACGACGGACCGGGGCACACCATGGACCAGTGCTTCGAACTCAGGGACGCAATTGAAAGATACATCCGAGAGGGTAAATTGCGCCGCATGCGATAAAAACACACGGGGTCGAAAGAACAACAAAAGGAAACAAGGCTGAAGCCCGAGTCCGCCCCCACTCGATCGGAAAGTCGATGGAATAGGGACGACGTCATCATCCGACGACGAGCGGTTCCGGAGATAGACATGAACCACGGGTGTAACGTAATCGGTGGAGGCATGGGCGGAGGAGGAGACACCTCAAGTCAAAGAAGAAAATACTTGAGGGAGGTCGTCAAGAAGAGCCCCAAGTTCAAAGACAACCATGACCGACCGACGCCTCCAAAGCATTACGGTTCACCACCGAAGACACGAAAGACGTCGTGCATAGGGGCACCAAGACGGATTGGTAATTACGGGATCTGGTAAACCGCCTTGTGGAAAGGATTTTCGTTGATCCGCAGCTCAAAGTAGATATCATCATGTGGGACGCCTTTAAGAGGATGAACTTGGATAAAGAAGACTGCGTCCATGCAAGACAACACTCGTAGGCTTTAACGGCGAACAATCCAAGCCGAAGGGGTACATCGACCTCAAGCTGACCTTGGGAACTAAAAAAGCCTTCAAAGCCGAGAGGGTAAGATTCATCGTGGCCGACTTCCCCTCCCCGTATAACATGATTTTGGGCAGACCAACCATCCATAGCTGGGATATGGTTGCATCCACCAAGCACCCGAAGTTAAAAATGGTCGGCTCAAAAATACGGTTATCACCATAACCGGGGACCGGAAGGAAGCTCGACAATGTTATTATGAAACCATGCAAGAGAAAGGGACCGGGAAGGCGTCATCACCCCGGGATCAAACGCCACGGGAAGCTCGGCCGGCGAAAAATGCAAGCGCGAGCCGACCCGTCGGTGTGGTGGGCGGACCTAAGAGTTGAGGAGCCCGAGAACCCAAGACCCGAGCGGAGGGAGAATTGGAAGATTTAGTCCTGGGGGAAGATCCGACCCAGGTAACAAAGATAGGAGGCGCAATGACCCTAGAGCTCAAAAAGGAATTAAGTAATTTCCTAAAAGCAAACCTGTTAGTTCTCAGTATGTTTTGATGATTAATAACAATTGTAAACATGAGAGAATGTTTTGTTGTTAAAGACTTGCTAAAGCTTGATGATTCCAATTGAAAAACATGCATCGGCGCCAAACTCGAGCTTGACCTTCTAGGCTCGAGCTTGCTTCTCACGAGTAAAGAAAACCAAGCTATTTTGCATTTTCTAAACTTGAGCTTGGTCCATAAACTTGAGCTTAAAGGTTTTCAAAGTTTACTCATATGCGAGTAAGCTCGAGCTTGCACACTGTAAGCTTGAGCTTACGAAGGTTTGAGGATTTTATCAAGTTACTCAAATTGCAAACTCAAGCCTATTAGTTATAAGCTCAAGCTTGCCTCTTCCAAAGTCTTTTCTCACTAAGTTTACAAATATGTAAACTCGAGCTTGCGTTACAAGCTCGAGCTTACCTCCGGCGTAATCCTCTAAACTTGAGCTTATCATTTTTTTGTAGAGTTTGTGAGTTTACAAAAGTTGTAAACTCGAGCTTGGCATACCAAGCTCGAGCTTGCACCGCAGAGAAAGTTTTCAAGTTTTTCCTTCAAAGAGTAAACTCAAGTTTAAGGCTTGTAAACTCAAGCTTGCGTCGACAAAAATCTTTCAAAGTTTTTAAAACCATTGTCAAACTCGAGCTTGCCCTTGCAAGCTCAAGCTTGGGTCGACAGAGAGCAATGTCATATTTTGAGCTTAGCAAACTCAAGTTTACACATCTAAGCTCAAGCTTGCATTTTGTGAACTAAAATTATTTTTGACATGAATAGTGCCAAACTCGAGCTTACTCACTAATAAGCTCAAGCTTGCGTTTTTCCATTTTGGCTCTCAAAATGATTTCAAACATGTTTCCCCGACAAATGCTAAACTCGAGCTTACTCACTTACAAGCTCGAGCTTGGGTCTTCCGGAGGCAAAACTCAAGTTTTAAATGAAGAGCAAACTCGAGCTTACATAGGTAAACTCGAGCTTGGAACACCGAAACGGATGAATTTGTCAAGCTTAAAATGTTCGGATTTGATCTATGCTTTAGCTTGATTACGCGCGAATTGGTTGTATATGTTTTATATGATTAATATCAATATTTCCTAACAGATTTAACCAGTTTGCTTATGAGATTTGGAAGATCTAGGTTTGTTTTAAAGAAGACTTTAAGACAACAACTTGACAACTTGCAATATTATATTATTTCTTCTCTCATCCAAAGCAATGGTTTACAACTGGAAAGTAGGACAACCATTCTCCAAGAGTAAAGCTAGCCTCCAACGTCCTAAAACATTTGGACAACATTATACAATTGCCTCCACTAAGTATAACAAAGACATGGGAACACATTCTTGAGGAGCCAACTTTCAAATATTCAAATCGCAAGATTCCCAATGACTATATCCGAGACTTCAACACAAAGAGCAAGCAATTCGAACTACTCCAAGTCCGAACGGATATATAACGGTCACAAGCTTCAAACCAAAGCATAAATACGAAGATTTGAAGCATTCAAGCGGAAGAAGACATACACAAAAAACGCATACAAATACTTGAGTCTTTTCCCGCTTTATAGTTTTCATTTGTATCTTTGATACATTGAGCTTCGAGTGTTTATCAATATCTACTCTTAGAGAGAGTTCATTTTCGTGTATATCATTCATTGTAAGAATCTCAAGTCGTGGGACTTGGAGATTGGGATAATCAGAGTACAACTTGTAAGGGGGAGTGTATCCTAGGGAGAGGATAACTTTCGAGTACGAGTGTGTATCGATTGTATACAATTACTGACTTGTAAGGGGGAGTGAGTCCTAGGGAGAAAGGATCATCCCGAGTACGAGTGTGTAATTGTATTTGAGTGATAGTGGAAAATCCCGAGTGTCGGGTGCGGACGTAGGTCAAGGAGTTGGACCGAACCAAGTATAAATCTTTTGTGTCAAGCTCTTCTACTCTATCTCCATTTATATCTCATTGTGTGGGTGATCTAAAAAGAATTTTTAAATCCCCAATTCACCCCCCCTCTTGGTGATTTCCTTCACTTTCATTTGGTATCAGAGCATTGGTTATCTGTTATAAGGATTAACATCCTAGATCAAAGATCCAATGGAAGGAATTCTACCCGACGGAGCTTCAATCAACAGAGACCACTGAGGTTTCAATGGAGAACATTATTCCTTCGGAAGGCTAAGTTCGAGTCTTTGTTATGGCAACTGAATTTGGTTTATGGAATGTGTTCGAGAAAGGTGATTATAAGCCATCTGTCACTAAAGATGGAGTTAAAAGAGACAAACGTGAAGAAGAGTTCGATGAAAATGACAAAAGACTTGTTACCCTCAATAGCAAAGCCATTTTGATGCTTCAAAGTGCTCTTAGTCATCAAGAGTTCTTCGGATTTGCAATCTAACAAACGCAAAGGACATGTGGAAAGCATTGGAGATTGCATACGAAGGAACCCTCGGTATTAAGGAGAATCGTATCAACACACGACAACGAGAATATGATCTCCTACGTATGAAGATAGGAGAATCCATAGGAGAATTTCAACCGTTTTACTCACTTTGGTAAATCAATTATCATCTTTAGGTAAAACATACGAGCAAAATTCTCAAGTTTTGGATTCTTTGCGAAGCTTATTGTGCTTGTGTTATCACGCAATTGGGAAGATTAATTCCCAAGTCTTCGTACAACACTTGTTTCTCTTGCTAAACCATGAGACAAGTGAACCACCAAGAAACATTCCTTGGGAAGTCGAATACGAATATGCTAAAGTGTTCGGGTTGACCTTTGCACACATGGCATTCTCGACTGGGAATTGGATGAATTGGACGGACGACTTCTTTGTAAGGTAGAGCAATGATCCAATCATTCCTCTATACTTTGTAATATTAAAGTCCTTGCCTTCTTCCATCGGCATCCAAGGCGGTGGTTGAACTCATTGGAGTATCGGCTCCATTGCATTCATCCATCCCAAACTTCTTCAAGAGATCATTGAGATACTTGGTACGTGAAATGAAAATTCCATCTTTCCTTTGCTTAATTTGCAGACCAAGGAAATAGTTTAGTTCTCCCATCATAGACATCTCAAATTCTCCCTGCGCATGTTCTTAGCAAAATCTTCACACAAAGCATTATTAGAAGCACCAAAAATAATATCATCAACATAAATTTGAACAATTAAGATATTATTAAGTTTATCCTTTTTGATGAAGAGAGTTGTATCGACTTTTCCTCTAACAAATCCTTGATCAAGAAGGAACTTGCTTAATCGCTCATACCAAGCTCTAGGAGCTTGCTTAAGACCATATAATGCTTTCTTGAGGCGATAAACATGATCGGATGATGATCATTTTGAAAACCAGGAGGTTGTTCAACATAAACTTCCTCTTGAATAAAACCATTTAAAAATGCAGATTTTACATCCATTTGATAAAGTTTGAATCCTTTAATACAAGCAAAAGCTAGAAGAACTCTTATAGCTTCCAATCTTTACTCTTTGGAGCATAAGTTTCTTCATAATCAATTCCTTCTTCTTGATTATAGCCTTTTGCCACTAGCCTTGCTTTGTTTGAACAATTATGGCGATTCATCACGTTTGTTCTTGAATACCCATTTAGTGCCAATGATTTGGATGGTCTTTAGGCCTAGGTACCAAATCCCAAACTTGATTTCTTTCAACTGATGTAACTCCTCTTGCATTGCTATAACCCAATCATTATGCGAAAGGGCTTCATCAATTTTAGAGGTTCAATTTTGAAATGAAAGCGAGAAAATGTGACTTCATTCAAAGTGCTTTTCCTGGTTCTAACTCCTTGATTAACATCACCTATCACTTGATCCGGAGGATGACTCCTCTTGTATCTCCATGATTTAGGTTGGTGTTGATCAGTGTTTTCACAAACATTTTCACAATGATTTTCAAATTCGAGTTCCTTTTGAAGGTTTTTCGGAATTTGTTGAAGTAGAAAATGTTTGAACCAAATTGATTTGAAATAGGAAAAACATCATCATCATCATCATCCAAGGATTTGTCTAACTTGGTTTCACTGAGAATACAACATGCATAGATTCTTCAACAATCGTGTTCTAGTATTAAAGACTCTATAAGCTTTACTTCTATTTGAATAACCCAAAAATATACCTTCATCCGATTTGGAATCAAATTTACCCAAATTTTCTTTACCATTGTTGTGGATGAAACATTTGCATCAAAGATGTGCACATGTGCTATATTGGGTTTCTTCCTTTGTACGGTTCATAGGGAGTTTTGTTGACTTCTTGGGAGATATGCTCGATTTGAAATATAGCATGCGGTGCTCATAGCATCGCCAAAACACTTGAGAAAGATGATTTTCATTTAACATGGCCCTTGCCATTTCGGTGAGGACTCTATTCTTTCTTTCAACAACTCCATTTTGTTGAGGAGTTCTTGAAATTTGAGAAATTATGATCAATGCCCATATTATCTGGAAATTGTCCAAACGCATGGTTTTCAAATTCTCACCATGATGCATGTACGTATTCCGCAATAGAGAATCCTTTCTCGTTTTGGACCTTCTTGGCAAAAATATGGCCCGATCAAATGTTTCATCTTTTGAAGACAAGAATATGGTCCAAGCAAATCTAGAGAAATCATCAACTATGACCGGTGTATAAAGATTGCCACCAAGGCTTTTTACTCTAGGCTGGTCAACTAAATCCATGTGAAGTAGTTGAAGAGGTCTATTAGTTGAAATTTCATTTTTAGATTTGAAAGAAGATTTGGTTTGTTTACCGCTTTTGACATGCATCACAGACCACCATGTTGTTTTCAAATCAGTAATTTTGGTAAACCAATGACCAAATCCTTTTACGTAACTTGTCAAGTTGAAACATATTAACATGAGCCAAGCGTTTATGCCATAGCCAACTTTCATCCAAGTTACCAATAAAAAGCAGTTTTCGGAAATAGAGTTACTAGAGAGATTGAGAGTATAGCAATTTCCTTCTCTAGGAGCTCTAAACAAAGCTTTAGTTCTAATGTTATCTAAGGAAAGAACATCTTTGCTCACAATTAAACATTCTTGAGAATTAAAGATAACTAAGTTACCTTTATACGTGCTTTGACTCACACTAAGGAGGTTGTGACATAAGCCTTCCACAAGGTAGACATCCTTAATTTGTGGTCCTTCGTTGTTTCCAACTTCTCCAATTCCGCCAATCCTTCCGGATTGATTTCCACCAAATGTTACCTTGCCACCATCCTTAGGTTTAATTGTAGCAAATTTAGATTCGTCTCCGTCATATGTCTTGAGCATCCACTGTCAATGAACCATTTGTTGGATTTTGATGCTCTAAGACAAACTGCATAATATAGAAAATCAAGTCTTAGGTACCCATTTTTCTTGGGTCCTTTTGGGTTAGTTTGTGTCTTAGGAATCTTATAGGATCCCTTAGGCACCCATTGATAATTACCTATAGGCTTGTTTCTTCTTTCCTTTTTATGAAAACAAGAAGAAGTTGCATGACCTTTACGATTGCAATAGTTGCAATGAGCAAAAGGATTAGAGGAGTGATTTGTTTTTTGAAAATAGTTCAAATAAGATCTTTGTCCAACCTTCTTCTTCCCTTTTCGTTTATCGAGAATCAGGTCTATAACCAATTCGACTTATCATTGGTGAACCTTCTTTGTTTTAAAATAACATTGAGCATTTCACTACCTCTAGTGAATTTCTCAAGAGTTTTTGTAAGATGCAAATTTCTTTTCTCTAAAATACGCAATTGTCACAAACTTTTTTCGAAATCTTTTCGCAATTCTTTTCGAAATGTTTTCACAAGGAGAAACGAGAAGAGAAAAACGGTTTGAGCTTGTTCTTCCAACAATTTAATTTTCTTCTTTGAAACGAAGCTCTTTTGCAATTTTTCGAAATTCAATGAAAAGAGAGTTATATTCGGCTGAAAGTTCATCATAAGATGAGTCAGAATTATTTACCTCTTCATTATCTGAATCCTCTTCTTGAGCTACAAGACAGATATTGGCTATGTCTTCTTCTTCAGCTTCATCTTCATCGGATGAGCTATCGCCCCATATAGCTGAAACATAAGCTCTTCTTTTGAACTTATTGAATTTCTTATCTTTGTTTTTCAATGTGGACATTCGGACTTGATGTGGCCGGGCTTCTCACATTCATAGCATATGATGGGTTTCTTTGTTTACGTGCTAGAGCTACTCTTGTGAAACTTTACGTAGGCTTGGTCCTTCTTGTAAAATTTCTTGAACTTTCGGACCATCATGCCTAGCTCAAGATCTTCATCTTCATCATTTGATTTTACCTCTTTGACAAGTCTTGAGAGCAATTCCTTTATTCTTGCCATCAATCTCATCAAGCCCTTTTCTCGAATTTGATTTTTCCTTCATATTCGGAAAAGCGCAAACAATGCTGCTACTCGAAGCCATAGATTCACCACGCGCTTCTTCGATTGCGGTGACCTTAGCTTCCCACTCCTTGCGAGGATATTTAGTATTTTCCTCACTTGAACAGATTGATCATAAACTTTTCCCAATGCGGCAAGTTGGTTGATCGGATGAGTGAATCGAGCTGAAATTCACTAATGGATTCTCCGGACTTCATACGAAATAAATCATATTCGGTCATGAGAGTGTTTACTCGATTTTCCTTGATTCAGTGTTTGTCCCTTCATGAAATTTATTTCAAGAGCATCCCACATAGCTTTAGCGAAGTCAAAGTGCAAATTCGAAAATACTCTTTTTGGCTTAGAGCACTTTGGGCTTTTGACATGTGGATTGCTTTCATGTTGAGAGTGACTTGCTTTTGTCATTCTCATCATACTCTTCTTCTAGCTTAGGAGTTCGACACCATCTTCAATTGATCTTTGGTTCATAATTTCCTCTCTCGAACACCCTCCATAGGCCATATTGGTTGCCATTACATAGACTACGAACTTAGCCTTCCGGAAGGAGTAATGTTCTCCATTGAAACACGGAGGCATTTGATTGAAGCTCCGTAGGGTAGAATTCCTTCCATTGGATCTTTGATCTAGGATGTTAATCCTTAATGTAGATAACCAAGCTTTGATACCAAATGAAAGTGAAGGAAATCACCAAGAGGGGGTGAATTGGGGATTTTAAAAATTCTTTCAGTTACCACGCAACAGATGCTTAACCAAGGTAAATGGAGTTAGAGAAGAAGAGCTTGACACGGAAGATTTATCTTTGGTTCGGTCTTAACTCTTGACCTACGTCCAGTCCCCGGACTCTACGGGTTTTTCTCTATCACTCAAATCGGATACACGCTCACTACTCGAAAGTTATCCTCTCTCTAGGATACACTCCCTTACAAGTTGTAATCGATAACCCAACCTCAAAGTCCCACAACTTTGAGATTCTTACAAAGAATGATTTATAGAAATGAACTCTCTCAAAGAGTGAATAAAGATAAGCAACGAAGCACAATGTATCAAAGATACAAATGAAAATATCTGATAAAAAGGCGATGTTCTTGTGTGCGATTTTTTGTGTATGTCTTCTCTACTTCCGGACTTCAAATCTTCATATATTTATCTTGGATTTGAAGCTTGTGAATGTTGTAGATCCGTTGAGACTTGAACTGATTCGAAAAAATAGTCATTTGTGAGTGTGTCTCCATGAATCTATTTATTTGTGACCTGACCTTAGACGACGAATATAGGCGTTGGAAGCAATGTGCAGATTTGAATATTTGAAATTTGGATCTTCAATAGTGTGGACATTGTATAATGTTGTCCGGTTGTTTTAGATGATGGATGCTAGCTTTCTGTCTTGAAGAATGGTTGTGCTACTTTCCAGGTTGTAATCCATTTTGCTTTGAAAGAGATATAATAAAATATTGCAAGTTTGTCAAAGTAGTTGATTTAATGTTTATCAAACAATCTTTGATCTTGAAAATCTCATGAGCAAAGCTTGGTTAAATCTGGTTAGGAATAATGATATGATATATATAAATCATAAACAACCATTTTACGAAATGATCTAAACCATGAATCAAAAACTGAACAATATTATGTCAAATGCGTTTTTTAAATACTTTGTCATTCCAAAACTCGAGTTTTGTACCAAAACTTGAGTTTTGGTCCTTTATCGTGAAACATCACATTTGTCCAAAACATCAAAACTTGAGTTTTGATATCAAAGCGGCAGTTTTAAAACATTGAAAACGCATCAACCTTTTCTTGGCCAAAACTCGAGTTTTGAATCAAAACTCGAGTTTTCATTTGAATATGAAAACTTGAGGAATTTGCGCCAAGTCAAAGCTGGAGGTTTTGGGCAAACCGGCGCGATTTTCAAAAACTCGAAAACATGAATGCTTTAAATCGATCAAAACTCGAGTTTTGAATCAAAACTCGAGTTTTCACTTTTCCGTGAAAACTTTGCCAAACTCAAAAATCGGAGGTTTTCACCAAAGCTGGAGGTTTTGAGATCCATCTAAAACACGAATTGTTTTGTCAACTCAAAACTCGAGTTTTGATTCAAAACTCGAGTTTTCACAACTTTTTTGTGAAAAATTGGAAAAATCAAAACTGGAGGTTTTAGGCAAAGCTGGAGGTTTTTAGAATTCAAAAACTTAGGAGACTCTGTATACGAGCAAAATTCTCAAGTCAGGAAAATCCTCAATGTCCTGACAAAAGATTGGGAAGCCAAGGTCACAGCAATCGAAGAAGCTCGAGGCGAGTCAATGCAATCAGTAGCTGCTCTATTCGGAAGCTTATCTGAATACGAAGGCAAGCTCAAATTCAAGAAGGGCTTGGATGAAATTAACAACGATAGAAACAAAGGTATTGCTTTGAAAATTTGTGAAAGAAAAACCCAATGAGGAAATGAGGATGATGATGAAATGGATATGTTCGTATGAAAATTCAGAAAATTCTATAAGAGGGATCAAGGCTTTAGAAACAGATTTGAAAGAAACTTCAAGCAACGAGACAAGAACAAATCATTTGCTACGAATGTGAAGAACCAGGTCATATCAAATCGAATGTCCTCGGTGAAGGCTAGAGAAGAAGAGAAAAATGAAAGATTCAACCGCCTCAAGAAGAAAGCTTATATTACGCCGCCATATGGGGAGATAATTCTTCGAGATGAAGAAAGCGACGAGGAAGAAGTAGCAAATATATGTCTAGTTGTTGAAGAACAATCGAAAATAACAATGAGGTAAGTGATTCCGAACCTACCTATGATGAATTATTGTCTCGAATATAATGAACTATATTCTGAATTTGAAAAACTTGTAAAAGAATTTATTGCCTCCAAGAGGAAAATTAAATTGCTTGAACAAACCAAAGATTTACCTCCGGTTTCACTCTATGAAAACTCTGTTTGCAAAAACTGTCCTGATCTTGAAAAGAAAAACTCTTATCTTACAAAAACTCTTGAGAAATTCACTAAAGGTAGTGAAACGCTCAATGTGATTTTAAAAGCTCAGAGATTTATAAGTGATCGATCAGGCATTGGTTACAATCCTGTTTTTGACAAAAGGAAAGGCAAAAGGAAAACTGGTGAAAAATCTTATTTGAATTATTTTCAAAAATCTTTTCATACTTCAAATCCATTTGCTCATTGTAACTATTGTAACCGTAAAGGTCACAATACCTCATCATGTTTTCATAAGAAAGATAGAAGAAATAAACCCGTTGGTAATTATCAATGGGTACAAAAGGGAACTTATGTTTTCCCTAAGGTTCGAACTAACCCGAGAAGGACCCAAGTATAAATGGGTACCAAAATGTCCATCTAGTGCTTTATGTGTGCAGATTGATTCGAAAAGAATGGACCTAGACGTATAGAGAAGAATAAGAGTCGAAGAGTTTCTCATGAACCGAAAATGAGATTTACATCAGTCAGGAGAACTCGTGGAGAAGCCTTTGCTGCAACTTTATCCTCAAATCAAAAGAAGCAATGTACAAAAGCAAGAGGAGTATGTTCCACCTCAAGAACAAACTACCACAGAATACCATTCAACTATCTTGAGGAAAACAAGAAAAGGAGATTCTCTCAAGTATCAAACAGAAGACACTTGAAGTCTATACCCTCTAAGAGAACTTTGCAGACACCTATGGAAAGACATATGAAGAAGATGCAGTGGGTAAGCAAAGTCGATCCTCCAAGTACTTAAGGTATAAGGTATACAATGGTAAAGCCTCCTATGCTATTATCTGTAATATTAATTGAGGTTTTATATTGTGGAACCGTAGGAATGAGTATTGCAAACTATTCTGAAATTAAGCTTCCATATATCTTAAAATCCATTGATTTTAAAAGAATTGCAATATTCAATAGTTTATACATTGATTTGATTGTGTCTCTGCGGTGAAGCGCATGTTGGAATCATACTCGAGTAATGGCAAACATACTTGAGTATTTTCGGGGTTTAATGAGCTTGCTAGTGTTTCGGAAAGAACCATACCCAAGTATCTAAAAATGGTACTCGAGTAAAGTCGTGGAAGTCACTGGCACTTAGGAATCAGATTGCATCATACTCGAGAGAAAGCTTATCAAGCATCCAAATATGTAAAGAAAAGCTTCGTGTCAGGACTATGGTTGCATAAACTCTGATCAAAAGGGAGCTAACTGAATGGAGCTTGAATTTCGCGACATTATCAAGCAAGCTACTATAAGGACAAGAGGAATTACGGTGATATCTATTTCTTACTCTATACTGTGCTTATATGAAATTCATATTTGGGTAAAGAAACTTGTCCATTGTTGCACTCCATTAGCAATCAAACGTTTACGGTTTTTCAAAATGTTTTTCGGATTGCTAAATGGACCGTAAATGATTTTGTGCATAACCTTCTGAGCTTATATTTGTGAAATGCACAATTCTAAAATTCATTTCAAATTTCAATTCACTCTGTTTGTGAAGAAGCATACAAATGTTTTTGAAAAATATTCATGCTTTTATTTCATTCAATTGATGTTTTTCAAAATTGGAAGTTAATGTTGTATATTGAATGTCCGATATGCTTCTAATTTGTCTCATTTGATTTTGCTTGTCATTCACATATTGATCATCAATATTTAATATGATACTTGAACTCATATTCTTTATTCTCCAACTAGTTAGACCTCATATCTAACAAGTTGATCATTTCTGAGTTTCAAGTCTATCTTCATGAAAAGATTTTATTTTGTGAATCTGTTATACTTTAAGCATACATTCTTAGTTGGCTATGTTATTCCAAGCATTATGAATGTTCATTAATGCATTAAATGTTAGTGCATTAACCATTATATGGAATGACTTACTAGGATAATTTTATGGAACTCTAGTCATTTGAACTAATGAGTTTGTGCTTCATCATCCATGAATCCTAGTACTCATTGTGTTACTCAAATACATTAGCATTTGTCTTCATCCATATCTTGAGTAACAATATATGTATGTTCGTATTCTTGCCTTGATCATTCATATATTTCTAGAATCATTTCTAGAGGCAAGTTTATCACTCGATCAACAAAGCAAAGTCATTGAAAAATGATCTTCTTAGTATCTTCTACTTGCTTACTGGTATGTTCAGCGTTATTACTGATTGTGATACACTCCTTGTCAAATGAAAAATATTTACCAAGGAGCAATTCAGTTTTATAAGAAGAGAATTGGGAATGGTAAATCCCAATGAGGTGTAAGTAGCTCTTACTTAATGTTAGTTATGTGTTTGATGATTACTACATACTAACTTAAGTATCAGAGTATCTAGATGTGCCTTATGCAGGGTATTTATGATTATAAACAACTCTGACAATTTGCTGAAGTTTGCTGTTAAGAGAAGCAAACTCGAGCTTATAAGTGTAAGCTCGAGCTCGAGGGTGTCAGAGAGAAAATGAAATTATGGAGAAAGCCAAACTCGAGCCTATAAGTGAGTGAACTCGAGCTTGCAGAGGAATTTCAAGAGTTCACACATACACTCTTGAATCCAGGTTAGTACAAGTTTATCCAAACTCGAGCTTATATGCATAAACTCGAGCTTGTCGCGCATTTATATATGTAAAACCTGTCTGTTCCTCTTCACTTCACTCAACTCTCGAGCTTGCTCCTATTCCCTCTCAAAATCCTCTCATCTTCCTTGACAAAAACCCTCGAAAATGGCCTCCAAATGTTCTGCCTCCAACAATGCACCTAATTCAGACCATGAAGAGACACCATCAATCCCTCAACCTCCTCCAGAACGACCTGTTAGAGTGAAATCATTTCCAAACAGATTCAAACATGGAATTGATAAGATAATTCCTGGAGTAGGAACGACTCAAAGCATTCTCAACCGGCCCGAGACCTAAAAGAGTGGTGATTTAGAAAATCCCGAGGTCTCTATCGACAAGATGATTCGGAAGAAGTCGTCAACAAAGGAAAGGAAAAAGTCCTAGAGGTTTCTAAAACCTTCAAACGACAAAAGAAGAGCGCTTCCTCATCTCGCTCAAGGTCCTTCGCATCACAATCTCAAGAACAATTTCGTCCCGAGGTATCTAGAGAAACC
Source organism: Acacia melanoxylon (assembly GCA_019022615.1). Lineage (NCBI taxonomy): Eukaryota > Viridiplantae > Streptophyta > Magnoliopsida > Fabales > Fabaceae > Acacia > Acacia melanoxylon. Next base: position 5,191,053 of record JAFJYJ010000010.1, read on the forward strand.
CCCGCTCTTTTCGAAATCTATAACCATACTTACTGTTCCTAGAGGTTTCCTAAATCGTCTATTCAAATGATCGGTGCCGATGCAATTGCGTTTAAGGAACGTTTTAATCAGAAAGCCTTCTGTCCTATTGTTTCTGTTAACCTTGAGGAACTCAAAACTGAATGCAATCTTGACTTTTCTCCTTGGCTAAAACAATTTGAAAATCTAATTTCCGTTCGAGCTTCATATAGGCCCACTCTTGTCAAAACCTTCTATCACTATATGCAGTATGATAATGTTTTGGATAGTGATGGAAATTTAGTTGAGGAAAGGATAACCACTTACGTGAGGGGTAAGAAGATTGTCCTATCATCTTCTTATATGAATTCTATTTTGCAAATCTTCAATCCACCACTTGTTGCAATTCTGAACTATACTGATCAAGAAATTTTTGAATTGCTGAAACCCAATGAGCCAATTCCTGAAGGGTTAAATTTTTTGAATTTTCCTCCTAGTTCAATGTCTCCTGCATTTAGAGCTGTCTGGTATATCTATACCAGAAATCTCATTCAGAAAGGTGGAAGTTTTACCCATTTCGCAAGGAAGGATTACCCTGTCTTTGCTTCTATCATTGACCAAGTACCTCACAATATTGGGTACTGGATTTTTCAAGAAATGGTCAGATTTCGTTTTGCTTCCAGAAAAACCTCCCAAATTCCATTTGCTAGCCTTATCTACGTAATTCTCTTCCATGAGAAAATTTGGTACTTGCCCGCCCATGAAAAACACGAAAAACCTCTACGGTTTTGGTAGACACATCCTAAATCTGATGAGAATAAATGTGGATGAAGGTTCTGGTCATTCAAGGGCTCCACCTCAGTCAAGGCCAACCAAATCAAGAGCCACTCAATCTAGAGTCCGGAAGCACGAGTGCTCCTCCACCTCCTCCTCGGACCTACTATGCCTTCGATTTGGATGCAAGGATCAAAGAGATAGTTGACAAAGCTATTTCGATTTATCGAAGGAATCAAAGCGAGAAATGGGAAAATTGGTTTTGAAGTAAATCGGGGTCATAGTAATTTGGTGGATACTCGGGAAGGTTTTAATATAGGCCAAGAAGAGCTGAAAGAAGGACGAGAAAAAGAGCTGAAACAACAAGTTGAGAACCTATTTGGGCACATTGAAGATCACTCAGCCAGCATCTCCACTCTTCTGGTCACTATGATGAGTCTTAGTGACAAAATGGACCAAATTCTGAAAAATCAGTCCATAGCTGCTTCAAGTTCTGGTTTGGGTGCATCTACTTCTTGGTGAACCCCGTTCTACTATGCCCAACACGAGACTCGAACCTGCCCCAATTTCTTGAACCGCCCATCTCCATTGAACGAGGCAAACACTCTCACCAATCAGCCTGAGCCTCCATTTCAACCAGACCATCCTTCTACCCTAGTTGCTCCACCCTTGTTTGCTGATGACAAAGGGGGAGAAGAAAAGAAGTGAAGAGAGCAGCAGTTTTATGTTTCTTTTTGTCTTTGATCATTTCATTGTAGTTTTATTATTTGTATTGTATATTTGCTTTTGAAACTCTACTACTTTGCTATGGTCATTTCATTTTGATAAGTCTTTGATTAGATTCTGATGAATGGTTAAGTTCTGCAGTTTATTGTCTTTTGGATTTCAGATGCTAATTTCTAATTGCAATTAAGTTTATCTCTGAATGTCCAAGATGATTATCTGTCAAGTGATCTTTAAACTTCTGATATTTGTTTAATCTGAATCTTTCAAAAGCTTATATCTGATTAATCTCTGTTAGTAAATGTTTCTATATGAGTTTATCAAGTTTAATTTCAAAACTTCAGGTTTACAGATGTCTCTACCAAAATCACTTTTCTCAATGCTCAAATGCTCAAATCTGTTTTTGAAAAGAAACAAATGTTTACAAGTGTTGTCATCATCAAAAAGGGGAGAATGTTAGTTCTCGGTATGTTTTGATGATTAATAACAATTGTAAACATGAGAGAATGTTTTGTTGTTAAAGACTTGCTAAAGCTTGATGATTCCAATTGAAAAACATTCATCGGCGCCAAACTCGAGCTTGACCTTCTAGGCTCGAGCTTGCTTCTCACGGAAAGAAAACCAAGCTATTTTGCATTTTCTAAACTTGAGCTTGGTCCATAAACTTGAGCTTAAAGGTTTTCAAAGTTTACTCATATACTGAGTAAGCTCGAGCTTGCACCTGTAAGCTTGAGCTTACGAAGGTTTGAGGATTTTATCAAGTTACTCAAATTGCAAACTCAAGCCTATTAGTTATAAGCTCAAGCTTGCCTCTTCCAAAGTCTTTTCTCACTAAGTTTACAAATATGTAAACTCGAGCTTGCGTTACAAGCTCGAGCTTACCTCGCGAGAATCCTCTAAACTTGAGCTTATCATTTTCTTGTAGAGTTTGTGAGTTTACAAAAGTTGTAAACTTGAGCTTGGCATACCAAGCTCGAGCTTGCACAGCAGAAAGTTTTCAAGTTTTTCCTTCAAAGAGTAAACTCAAGTTTAAGACTGTAAACTCAAGCTTGCGTCGACAAAAATCTTTCAAAGTTTTTAAAACCATTGTCAAACTCGAGCTTGCCCTTGCAAGCTCAAGCTTGGGTCGACAGAGAGCAATGTCATATTTTGAGCTTAGCAAACTCAAGTTTACACATCTAAGCTCAAGCTTGCATTTTGTGAACTAAAATTATTTTTGACATGAATAGTGCCAAACTCGAGCTTACTCACTAATAAGCTCAAGCTTGCGTTTTTCCATTTTGGCTCTCAAAATGATTTCAAACATGTTTCCCCGACAAATGCTAAACTCGAGCTTACTCACTTACAAGCTCGAGCTTGGGTCTTCCGAGGCAAAACTCAAGTTTTAAATGAAGAGCAAACTCGAGCTTACATAGGTAAACTCGAGCTTGGAACACCGGAAACGGATGAACGTCAAGCTTAAAATGTTCGAGTTTGATCTATGCTTTAGCTTGATTACGCGAATTGGTTGTATATGTTTTATATGATTAATATCAATATTTCCTAACCAGATTTAACCGGTTTGCTTATGAGATTTCGGAAGATCTAGGTTTGTTTTAAAGAAGACTTTAAGACAACAACTTGACAACTTGCAATATTATATTATTTCTTCTCTCATCCAAAGCAATGGTTTACAACCTGGAAAGTAGGACAACCATTCTCCAAGACAGAAAGCTAGCCTCCAACGTCCTAAAACAATTTGGACAACATTATACAATTGCCTCCACTAAGTATAACAGCATGGGAACACATTCTTGAGGAGCCAACTTTCAAATATTCAAATCGCAAGATTCCCAACAGCTATATCGACGACTTCAACACAAAGAACAAGCAATTCGAACTACTCCAAGTCCGAACGGATATATAACGGTCACAAGCTTCAAACCAAAGCATAAATACCGAAGATTTGAAGCATTCAAGAGAAGACATACACAAAAAACGCATACAAATACTTGAGTCTTTTCCTGCTTTATAGTTTTCATTTGTATCTTTGATACATTGAGCTTCGAGTGTTTATCAATATCTACTCTTAGAGAGAGTTCATTTTCGTGTATATCATTCATTGTAAGAATCTCAAGTCGTGGGACTTGGAGATTGGGATAATCAGTACAACTTGTAAGGGGGAGTGTATCCTAGGGAGAGGATAACTTTCGAGTACAGAGTGTGTATCTGATTGTATACAATTACAGCTTGTAAGGGGGAGTGAGTCCTAGGGAGAAAGGATCATCCTGAGTACAGAGTGTGTAATTGTATTTGAGTGATAGTGGAAAATCCCAGAGTGTCTGGGTACTGGACGTAGGTCAAGGAGTTGGACCGAACCAGTATAAATCTTTTGTGTCAAGCTCTTCTACTCTATCTCCATTTATATCTGCTGTGTGGGTGATCTAAAAAGAATTTTTAAATCCCCAATTCACCCCCCCTCTTGGTGATTTCCTTCACTTTCATTTGGTATCAGAGCATTGGTTATCTGTTATAAGGATTAACATCCTAGATCAAAGATCCAATGGAAGGAATTCTACCCGACGGAGCTTCAATCAACAGACCACCAGGTTTCAATGGAGAACATTATTCCTTCTGGAAGGCTAAGTTCAGAGTCTTTGTTATGGCAACTGAATTTGGTTTATGGAATGTGTTCGAGAAAGGTGATTATAAGCCATCTGTCACTAAAGATGGAGTTAAAAGAGACAAACGTGAAGAAGAGTTCGATGAAAATGACAAAAGACTTGTTACCCTCAATAGCAAAGCCATTTTGATGCTTCAAAGTGCTCTTAGTCATCAAGAGTTCTTCCGGATTTGCAATCTAACAAACGCAAAGGACATGTGGAAAGCATTGGAGATTGCATACGAAGGAACCTACGGTATTAAGGAGAATCGTATCAACACACCGACAAAGAATATGATCTCCTACGTATGAAGACCGGAGAATCCATAGGAGAATTTCAACTTCGTTTTACTCACTTTGGTAAATCAATTATCAGCTTTAGGTAAAACATACGAGCAAAATTCTCAAGTCAGGAAAATCCTCAATGTCCTGACAAAAGATTGGGAAGCCAAGGTCACAGCAATCGAAGAAGCTCGAGGCGAGTCAATGCAATCAGTAGCTGCTCTATTCGGAAGCTTATCTGAATACGAAGGCAAGCTCAAATTCAAGAAGGGCTTGGATGAAATTAACAACGATAGAAACAAAGGTATTGCTTTGAAAGCTGTGAAAGAAAAACCCAATGAGGAAGATGAGGATGATGATGAAATGGCTATGTTCGTATGAAAATTCAGAAAATTCTATAAGAGGGATCAAGGCTTTAGAAACAGATTTCAGAAAGAAACTTCAAGCAACAGACAAGAACAAATCATTTGCTACGAATGTGAAGAACCAGGTCATATCAAATCTGAATGTCCTCAGCTGAAGGCTAGAGAAGAAGAGAAAAATGAAAGATTCAACCGCCTCAAGAAGAAAGCTTATATTTCTGCCATATGGGGAGATAATTCTTCAGATGAAGAAAGCGACGAGGAAGAAGTAGCAAATATATGTCTAGTTGCTGAAGAACAATCTGAAAATAACAATGAGGTAAGTGATTCTGAACCTACCTATGATGAATTATTGTCTGAATATAATGAACTATATTCTGAATTTGAAAAACTTGTAAAAGAATTTATTGCCTCCAAGAGGAAAATTAAATTGCTTGAACAAACCAAAGATTTACCTCCAGTTTCACTCTATGAAAACTCTGTTTGCAAAAAGCGTCCCGATCTTGAAAAGAAAAACTCTTATCTTACAAAAACTCTTGAGAAATTCACTAAAGGTAGTGAAACGCTCAATGTGATTTTAAAAGCTCGAGAGATTTATAAGTGATCGATCGGCATTGGTTACAATCCTGTTTTTGACAAAAGGAAAGGCAAAAGGAAAAGCGGTGAAAAATCTTATTTGAATTATTTTCAAAAATCTTTTCATACTTCAAATCCATTTGCTCATTGTAACTATTGTAACCGTAAAGGTCACAATACCTCATCATGTTTTCATAAGAAAGATAGAAGAAATAAACCCGTTGGTAATTATCAATGGGTACAAAAGGGAACTTATGTTTTCCCTAAGGTTCGAACTAACCCGAGAAGGACCCAAGTATAAATGGGTACCAAAATGTCCATCTAGTGCTTTATGTGTGCAGATTGATTCTGAAAAGAATGGACCTAGACGTATAGAGAAGAATAAGAGTTGAAGAGTTTCTCATGAACCGAAAATGAGATTTACATCAGTCAGGAGAACTCGTGGAGAAGCCTTTGCTGCAACTTTATCCTCAAATCAAAAGAAGCAATGTACAAAAGCAAGAGGAGTATGTTCCACCTCAAGAACAAACTACCACAGAATACCATTCAACTATCTTGAGGAAAACAAGAAAAGGAGATTCTCTCAAGTATCAAACGAAGACACTTGAAGTCTATACCCTCTACGAGAGAACTTTGCGGAGACACCTATGGAAAGACATATGAAGAAGATGCGGTGGGTAAGCAAAGTCGATCCTCCAAGTACTTAAGGTATAAGGTATACAATGGTAAAGCCTCCTATGCTATTATCTGTAATATTAATTGAGGTTTTATATTGTGGAACCGTAGGAATGAGTATTGCAAACTATTCTGAAATTAAGCTTCCATATATCTTAAAATCCATTGATTTTAAAAGAATTGCAATATTCAATAGTTTATACATTGATTTGATTGTGTCCTCTGGTGAACTGCATGTTGGAATCATACTCGAGTAATGGCAAACATACTTGAGTATTGTCGGGGTTTAATGAGCTTGCTAGTGTTTCAGGAAAGAACCATACCCAAGTATCTAAAAATGGTACTCGAGTAAAGTCGTGGAAGTCACTGGCACTTAGGAATCAGATTGCATCATACTCGAGAGAAAGCTTATCAAGCATCCAAATATGTAAAGAAAAGCTTCGTGTCGGGACTATGGTTGCATAAACTCGATCAAAAGGGAGCTAACCGAATGGAGCTTGAATTTCGCGACATTATCAAGCAAGCTACTATAAGGACAAGAGGAATTACGGTGATATCTATTTCTTACTCTATCTTGTGCTTATATGAAATTCATATTTGGGTAAAGAAACTTGTCCATTGTTGCACTCCATTAGCAATCAAACGTTTACGGTTTTTCAAAATGTTTTTCGGATTGCTAAATGGACCGTAAATGATTTTGTGCATAACCTTTCGAGCTTATATTTGTGAAATGCACAATTCTAAAATTCATTTCAAATTTCAATTCACTCTGTTTGTGAAGAAGCATACAAATGTTTTTGAAAAATATTCATGCTTTTATTTCATTCAATTGATGTTTTTCAAAATTGGAAGTTAATGTTGTATATTGAATGTCTGATATGCTTCTAATTTGTCTGCCTGATTTTGCTTGTCATTCACATATTGATCATCAATATTTAATATGATACTTGAACTCATATTCTTTATTCTCCAACTAGTTAGACCTCATATCTAACAAGTTGATCATTTCTGAGTTTCAAGTCTATCTTCATGAAAAGATTTTATTTTGTGAATGTTATACTTTAAGCATACATTCTTAGTTGGCTATGTTATTCCAAGCATTATGAATGTTCATTAATGCATTAAATGTTAGTGCATTAACCATTATATGGAATGACTTACTAGGATAATTTTATGGAACTCTAGTCATTTGAACTAATGAGTTTGTGCTTCATCATCCATGAATCCTAGTACTCATTGTGTTACTCAAATACATTAGCATTTGTCTTCATCCATATCTTGAGTAACAATATATGTATGTTCGTATTCTTGCCTTGATCATTCATATATTTCTAGAATCATTTCTAGAGGCAAGTTTATCACTCAGTCAACAGCAAAGTCATTGAAAAATGATCTTCTTAGTATCTTCTACTTGCTTACTGGTATGTTCAGCGTTATTACTGATTGTGATACACTCCTTGTCAAATGAAAAATATTTACCAAGGAGCAATTCAGTTTTATAAGAAGAGAATTGGGAATGGTAAATCCCAATGAGGTGTAAGTAGCTCTTACTTAATGTTAGTTATGTGTTTGATGATTACTACATACTAACTTAAGTATCAGAGTATCTAGATGTGCCTTATGCAGGGTATTTATGATTATAAACAACTCGACAATTTTGAAGTTTCTTTGTTAAGAGAAGCAAACTCGAGCTTATAAGTGTAAGCTCGAGCTCGAGGGTGTCGAGAGAAAATGAAATTATGGAGAAAGCCAAACTCGAGCCTATAAGTGAGTGAACTCGAGCTTGCGAGAGGAATTTCAAGAGTTCACACATACACTCTTGAAGTCCAGGTTAGTACAAGTTTATCCAAACTCGAGCTTATATGCATAAACTCGAGCTTGTCGCGCATTTTATATATGTAAAACCTGTATGTTCCTCTTCACTTCACTCAACTCTCGAGCTTGCTCCTATTCCCTCTCAAAATCCTCTCATCTTCCTTGACAAAAACCCTCGAAAATGGCCTCCAAATGTTCTGCCTCCAACAATGCACCTAATTCAGACCATGAAGAGACACCATCAATCCCTCAACCTCCTCCAGAACGACCTGTTAGAGTGAAATCATTTCCAAACAGATTCAAACATGGAATTGATAAGATAATTCCTGGAGTAGGAACGACTCAGCATTCTCAACCAGCCAGACCTAAAAGAGTGGTGATTTAGAAAATCCCTGAGGTCTCTATCAGACAAGATGATTCAGAAGAAGTCGTCAACAAAGGAAAGGAAAAAGTCCTAGAGGTTTCTAAAACCTTCAAACGACAAAAGAAGACTGCTTCCTCATCTGCTCAAGGTCCTTCTGCATCACAATCTCAAGAACAATTTCGTCCTGAGGTATCTAGAGAAACCCCTGCTCTTTTCGAAATCTATAACCATACTTCTGTTCCTAGAGGTTTCCTAAATCAGTCTATTCAAATGACTGGTGCTGATGCAATTGCGTTTAAGGAACGTTTTAATCAGAAAACCTTCTCGTCCTATTGTTTTCGTTAACCTTGAGGAACTCAAAACCGAATGCAATCTTGACTTTTCTCCTTGGCTGAAACAATTTGAAAATCTAATTTCAATTCGAGCTTCATATAGCCCCACTCTTGTCAAAACCTTCTATCACTATATGCAGTATGATAATGTTTTGGATAGTGATGGAAATTTAGTTGAGGAAAGGATAACCACTTCTGTGAGGGGTAAGAAGATTGTCCTATCATCTTCTTATCTGAATTCTATTTTGCAAATCTTCAATCCACCACTTGTTGCAATTCTGAACTATACTGATCAAGAAATTTTTGAATTGCTGAAACCCAATGAGCCAATTCCGAAGGGTTAAATTTTTTGAATTTTCCTCCTAGTTCAATGTCTCCCGCATTTAGAGCATGTCTGGTATATCTATACCGAAATCTCATTCGAAAGGTGGAAGTTTTACCCATTTCGCAAGGAAGGATTACCCTGTCTTTGCTTCTATCATTGACCAAGTACCTCACAATATTGGGTACTGGATTTTTCAAGAAATGGTCAGATTTCGTTTTGCTTCCAGAAAAACCTCCCAAATTCCATTTGCTAGCCTTATCTCTGTAATTCTCTTCCATGAGAAAATTTGGTACTTGCCTGCCCATGAAAAACCTGAAAAACCTCTGGTTTTTGGTAGACACATCCTAAATCTGATGAGAATAAATGTGGATGAAGGTTCTGGTCATTCAAGGGCTCCACCTCAGTCAAGTCCAACCAAATCAAGAGCCACTCAATCTAGAGTCCGGGAAGCACGGAGTGCTCCTCCACCTCCTCCTCCTCGGCCTACTATGCCTTCTGATTTGGATGCAAGGATCAAAGAGATAGTTGACAAAGCTATTTCTGATTTATCAGAAGGAATCAAAGCAGAAATGGGAAAATTGGTTTCTGAAGTAAATCAGGGTCATAGTAATTTGGTGGATACTCAGGAAGGTTTTAATATAGGCCAAGAAGAGCTGAAAGAAGGACAGAAAGAGCTGAAACAACAAGTTGAGAACCTATTTGGGCACATTGAAGATCACTCAGCCAGCATCTCCACTCTTCTGGTCACTATGATGAGTCTTAGTGACAAAATGGACCAAATTCTGAAAAATCAGTCCATAGCTGCTTCAAGTTCTGGTTTGGGTGCATCTACTTCAGCTGAACCCTGTTCTACTATGCCCAACACAGACTCTGAACCTGCCCCAGCTGCTGAACCAGCCATCTCCATTGAACCTGAGGCAAACACTCTCACCAATCGGCTGAGCCTCCATTTCAACGGACCATCCTTCTACCCTAGTTGCTCCACCCTTGTTTCTTTGATGACAAAGGGGAGAAGAAAAGAAGTGAAGAGAGCAAAGCGGAGTTTTATGTTTCTTTTTGTCTTTGATCATTTCATTGTAGTTTTATTATTTGTATTGTATATTTGCTTTTGAAACTCTACTACTTTGCTATGGTCATTTCTTTTTGATAAGTCTTTGATTAGATTCTGATGAATGGTTAAGTTCTGCAGTTTATTGTCTTTTGGATTTCAGATGCTAATTTCTAATTGCAATTAAGTTTATCTCTGAATGTCCAAGATGATTATCTGTCAAGTGATCTTTAAACTTCTGATATTTGTTTAATCTGAATCTTTCAAAAGCTTATATCTGATTAATCTCTGTTAGTAAATGTGCTTATTTGTTTCTATCTGAGTTTATCAAGTTTAATTTCAAAACTTCAGGTTTACAGATGTCTCTACCAAAATCACTTTTCTCAATGCTCAAATGCTCAAATCTGTTTTTGAAAAGAAACAAATGTTTACAAGTGTTGTCATCATCAAAAAGGGGAGAATGTTAGTTCTCGGTATGTTTTGATGATTAATAACAATTGTAAACATGAGAGAATGTTTTGTTGTTAAAGACTTGCTAAAGCTTGATGATTCCAATTGAAAAAAACATTCTGTCAGCGCCAAACTCGAGCTTGACCTTCTAGGCTCGAGCTTGCTTCTCACAGAAAGAAAACCAAGCTATTTTGCATTTTCTAAACTTGAGCTTGGTCCATAAACTTGAGCTTAAAGGTTTTCAAAGTTTACTCATATCGAGTAAGCTCGAGCTTGCACCTGTAAGCTTGAGCTTACGAAGGTTTGAGGATTTTATCAAGTTACTCAAATTGCAAACTCAAGCCTATTAGTTATAAGCTCAAGCTTGCCTCTTCCAAAGTCTTTTCTCACTAAGTTTACAAATATGTAAACTCGAGCTTGCGTTACAAGCTCGAGCTTACCTATGGCAGAATCCTCTAAACTTGAGCTTATCATTTTACTGTAGAGTTTGTGAGTTTACAAAAGTTGTAAACTTGAGCTTGGCATACCAAGCTCGAGCTTGCACCAGACAGAAAGTTTTCAAGTTTTTCCTTCAAAGAGTAAACTCAAGTTTAAGATTGTAAACTCAAGCTTGCGTCTGACAAAAATCTTTCAAAGTTTTTAAAACCATTGTCAAACTCGAGCTTGCCCTTGCAAGCTCAAGCTTGGGTCAGACAGAGAGCAATGTCATATTTTGAGCTTAGCAAACTCAAGTTTACACATCTAAGCTCAAGCTTGCATTTTGTGAACTAAAATTATTTTTGACATGAATAGTGCCAAACTCGAGCTTACTCACTAATAAGCTCAAGCTTGCGTTTTTCCATTTTGGCTCTCAAAATGATTTCAAACATGTTTCCCGACAAATGCTAAACTCGAGCTTACTCACTTACAAGCTCGAGCTTGGGTCTTCCAGAGGCAAAACTCAAGTTTTAAATGAAGAGCAAACTCGAGCTTACATAGGTAAACTCGAGCTTGGAACACCAGAACAGATGAACGCTGTCAAGCTTAAAATGTTCAGTTTGATCTATGCTTTAGCTTGATTCTGCGAATTGGTTGTATATGTTTTATATGATTAATATCAATATTTCCTAACCAGATTTAACCAGTTTGCTTATGAGATTTCAGAAGATCTAGGTTTGTTTTAAAGAAGACTTTAAGACAACAACTTGACAACTTGCAATATTATATTATTTCTTCTCTCATCCAAAGCAATGGTTTACAACCTGGAAAGTAGGACAACCATTCTCCAAGACAGAAAGCTAGCCTCCAACGTCCTAAAACAATTTGGACAACATTATACAATTGCCTCCACTAAGTATAACAGCATGGGAACACATTCTTGAGGAGCCAACTTTCAAATATTCAAATCTGCAAGATTCCCAACAGCTATATCTGACAGACTTCAACACAGCAGCAAGCAATTCGAACTACTCCAAGTCTGAACGGATATATAACGGTCACAAGCTTCAAACCAGCATAAATACCTGAAGATTTGAAGCATTCAAGCAGAGAAGACATACACAAAAAACGCATACAAATACTTGAGTCTTTTCCGCTTTATAGTTTTCATTTGTATCTTTGATACATTGAGCTTCGTGTTTATCAATATCTACTCTTAGAGAGAGTTCATTTTCGTGTATATCATTCATTGTAAGAATCTCAAGTCGTGAGACTTGGAGATTGGTATAATCAGAGTACAACTTGTAAGGGGGAGTGTATCCTAGGGAGAGGATAATTTTCGAGTACAGAGTGTGTATCGATTGTATACAATTACTGCTTGTAAGGGGGAGTGAGTCCTAGGGAGAAAGGATCATCCCGAGTACGAGTGTGTAATTGTATTTGAGTGATAGTGGAAAATCCCAGAGTGTCTGGGTACGGACGTAGGTCAAGGAGTTGGACCGAACCAGTATAAATCTTTTGTGTCAAGCTCTTCTACTCTATCTCCATTTATATCTGCTGTGTGGGTGATCTAAAAAGAATTTTTAAATCCCCAATTCACCCCCCCTCTTGGTGATTTCCTTCACTTTCAAAACCGAGATCTTTTTGCATGGAGGGCCTCGGAGGTACCCGGAATCGACCCCAACTTCTGCCGCCACAGGTTGGCAATCAAACCGGGATCTACCCCGGTATCGCAGAAGAGACGAAAACAGGGGACCGACAGGCAGATCGCCTTAGAAAAGCATGTGAAGGAACTGCTAGAGGCCGGATTCATCCGGGAAATACAATACACCACATGGTTATCCAATACGGTCATGGTCCTAAAGCCTAACGGGAGTTGGAGGTGTGTATAGATTACACCAACTTAAACAGAGCACCGCCCTAAAGACTCGTACCGATGCCGAGCATCGACCAATTGGTCGACAACTCATCCGGATTTCAACTATTATCATTTATGGATGCTTACTCCGGATACAATCAAATAGCGATGCACCCGGAAGATCGAGAACAGACGGCCTTCATAACCGACAAGGCCAATTCGCTATAATGTCATGCCGTTCGGGTTGAAAAACGCCGGGCCACCTATCAACGAATGATGAACAAAGTCTTCGAAGACCAGCTCGGCCGATATGTAGAAGTATACATTGATGACATGATCGTCAAGTCAGTGAAGCCGGGAGACCACATCCAAGACCTCGGACAGACGTTCGAAAAGTTACGAAAACACCGGATAAAGCTGAATCCGGCAAAATATGCATTTGGAGTCCAGGCAGGAAAGTTCCTCGGGTTCATGCTCACACACCGAGGAATTGAAGCAAACCCCGATAAGTGTAAGGCGGTGCTGGATATGAGAGCACCAACCAACAAAAGGAGGTACAGCGGTGACCAAGGGAGGTTGGCGGCTATGACAAGATTCTTACCTAGGTCGGCCGAAAATGCCCTTCCCTTCTTCAAACCGCTAAAAAGAAGGAGACAAGAGGCGGATGGAACTCCGAATGTGAGTCCGCATTTGCAAAAATCAAACAATGCACGGCCACCCCCGGTCCTATCCAGCCCGACTCGGGTGAGACGGTTTTCCCGTATTTATCCGTCGGCCAAGAAGCCATAAGCGCCGCCCGGTTCGAGAAACCCAATCCGGCGTACACCGATTTACTTTGTGAGCAAGGCACCGGACCTCGGAACTCGGATATCGAAGTTGGAGAAGGTAGCATTCGCCCGCTAACGGCGGCAAGACGCCTACGCCCATACTTCCGGGGCACAAAGTGGTGGTACGAACCGGCCCGGCCAATCGGCGGAGTTCTACACAAACCGGCACTGGCCGGGCGAATGACCACCGGGCCATTGAATTATCGAATTCGATATTTCCTACGAAGCCCCAAGACGCGATAAAGTCGCAAGCCTTGGCCGACTTCGTAAGGGAGCTTACCCCGACCCTCGAGGGAAGGGACGTCGGTCTTAAAGAATGGACGGTATACGTCGACGGATCCTCAAATACAAAAGGGAGTGGGGCTGGAATAATAGTTGAAAATCCAGACGGAGTCGCTGTCGAACACTCCCTCCACCTCAAATTTCCGACATCCAACAACCAGGCAGAATACGAGGCAGGACTGGCCGGTCTCGAACAAGCAAAGGAGCAGGGGGCGCAGAGAGTCAAAATCCTGACCGACTCCCAGCTCGTAGCGGCTCAGATACAAGGCTCCTATCAAACCAAAGGCCCGTTGTTGGCAAAATACTTGAACAAAGCCAGAGACATGATGGCCGAGTTCGAAGAGGTGACGATCCACTCATATCCCGCGGGAGGAAAACACCGGTGGCCGACATATTGTCAAAACTGGCTAGCACCAAAGGTCCGGGAAATTACCGGACCGTCGTCCAACAAAACCTGGACGAACCAAGCTGTGTCATGTCCATATCATCAGCCTCGGACTGGAGAAAACCGATCGAGGACTACCTAGAAAGAGGAATCATACCCACCGACACAACGGAAGCGCGAAAGTTGATCCGGCAGGCCGCCATGTACACGATGGTGGACGATCAGTTGTACAGGAAAGGATTACACTCCCCCATGATGAGATGCTTGAGTGAAACCGAAGCCAGGTAGGTTCTCGCTGAAATACATGAAGGCATTAACGGTCAGCATATGGGAGGAAAATCCCTAGCTCGGAAATCACTCAGAGCCGGATACTTCTGGCCAACGATGGCGGCAGACTCCATGGAAACGGCGGTACGAAGGTGCGACGGTTGTCGAAACACGCCAACATCCTCCGGCGCTCCCCGACGTAACTAAAAAGCATTACGGCTCCCCGGCCGTTCTACAAATGGGGGATGGACCTTCTCGGGCCATTCAAAACAGCCCCAGGTGACAGCTAAGGTACCTCATAGTCGCGGTCGACTACTTCACCAAATGGATAGAAGCCGAGCCACTAACCACAATCACCTCGGCCCGCATTCAACGATTCTTTCAAAGCAAAGCATCCTCTCTCGGTTCGGAATACCGGCCGAGATAATTACGGACAACGGAACGCAGTTCATCGACAAAGGATTTCAGAGCATGATGTCGGACCTCGACATCACGCATCACTTTGCATCGGTCGAACACCCTAAATCCAACGGCGGCCGAGGCCGCCAACAAGGTCATCGTCGACGGGTTAAGAAGACGCATGGAGGACGCCGACTCTTCCCGGGGGTTGAGCAACTCTACGGCGTCCCGTGGGGGTACGGGACGAGCGTCCAAACCTCCACGCAGAAACCCCATTCCGTTTGACATATGGATGCGGCGATGATCCCGGTCGAGATAGGCCAACCGACGTGGAGGAAAATGAAAGCTAGCGGGGAAGGAGAAGAGCCAAAAACGGTGACGCCTTGATGACGTAACTAGACCTCATTGACGAGGCACGGATCCCGGCGCACCGCGAGACCTCACCGCAAAGCAACCGATCGCAGCGAAGTACAACCAAAAGGTGAACCTCGCTCCTTCAACCGGGGCAACCTCGTGCTCCGACGCGCCGACATCGGAAATAAGAACGCCAAAGATGGCAAGCTAGCGGCAACCGGGAGGCCCCTACCGCGTAAAGGAAAAACTGGAAAAGGGCGCCAACATCCTGGAGACCCTGAGCAGAAAGCCGGTCAAAAGGACGTGGAACGCCGACAAACTGAGAATCTACTACAGCTAGACCTCGGCCGCCTACCAAGATAGAACCGACGGGCGTATTTATGTCGCAAATTTTCAATTAATTTAGTATTTTCGATTCCAGTTTTTATATTTATTTGAAAGACAAAGACTCATTGTTTCTTTCATTCGTTCTTATTGAAAGACTCCCCGGTGGAGACACCAATTGTCCATTACGGATTGGTTAAATAAGGTATCACCGAGGCACAAGCAGCCCTTGGTCAAGCAAAAATACCAAAAGAAGGGATTACACCAGGGTTACCACACCCAGTTGCGTATAGCCCGATCTCGTGGCATTCGATGACACCATTGGTCGCGGTACTACACCCGGGCTACCACGCCCGGTTCGCGAGACGGTAAAAACACCATCTCTTTTTAAAAAAAGATGCATCGAAAAATGCTCCTAAATAGGGAGGTAAATTGTCACGCAGCCCCGATCGGCCGACATGTACAAACCGCGCGTTCGGACACCGCGATTGTGCATCCGACATTTTGCCCCTATTCTCGGATAAAACAACCCCGGACAGCCATATCCGGATCTCGGTAGCTCGGGTTACTCCCCTACCCCCTTTTCCCGAAGTCAACCTATCGGAAGAAATACTTAGCAGATATCGCGCATATAAAGGCCCCGGCCCGGCCATAAAAAATAAAGAATGTTAACTAAAGTTGACAAGACAAACCGATTGGTTGAAATCAAGTTTTATTATTATTACAAGGTTACACAAAGGAACCCGTACAAGGCACCGGTTCAAACCTACAAATTACAAAAAGGAACCCGGTACAAATGTCCGGTTCAAAATACAATGCTGAAATAAATTATGCAGGGGAGGGGTCATCCTCTAAAGCCACGGCCTCCGGAACAGCTGCCTCGACGACCGGAGCACATTTGGAGCTCCCCTCTCCACCATCACCCCCGTCGGCACCCAGAACTTCCCCTTCCCCATCCAGATCCTCCCCGGTAAAGGAGTCAGAGTCATTCTCGGGCAACGCAGGGGCAGGGTAGAAGACGCCATCCTTCACATAGGCCCGGTAATGATAGCCGTCCGTCATAAGCTCTACCCCGGGATTAAGGAGACGGATCCGGGCCAAGGCCATGTCGAAGCGATCGAAGCGGTCCCCTTGCATATGTCCCGGCATTCGATCCGGCTCGCTTCTCTTCCGCAAGTGCCGCATTGACATCTTCAAGTTCGAACATAGGTCCGCCCGCCGGCTCGAACGGTCTTCTTGGCATCCGGCCCCCGCCAAATGTGCTTTCCGAAGAGCGGCCAGGTCCGAAGTAGCCTTCTCTACAGCTTCCTTGCAAAGAGTAAGCTCCTCGGACGCCTTCAGGGCGCTCGCCCTCGCGACCTCGGCGTCTTCTTCAGCTTTAGCCTTGGACGCCTCCGCCGCATCTTTTTCCTTCTTCAGCTGGCGAGCCTCGGCGAACTCTTTCACATACTTGCCCTTAAGGTGCAGATACGCCTGGGCCAAACCAACACCGGGCGCAGGCGAGCCCGGATGTCGTGAACCACGGCCTCATCAATGTCGGCCAGTGGCAGGGCGTTTGTAAATTGGCGAGGCGGCAGGAAGGCAACTTCGAGCTCCTCAGCCAAAGGGCCTTTCTCCCAAGCGAGACCCCGGACGATCTTGGGAGCGAGATGGAGAGGCGACGGGAGATGAGGGCCCCTCGGAAACCTCCTTACCCTTGGAAGGAGAAGCGGCCGACGATCGGGAAGCATCACCTTCGGGTAACGAAGCGCCGGACAGAGACGCGACTTTGGCTTTCTTAGCAACCCGGTCTTGTGCGCGGCGGGGGCCGCACCCTCCGGGGCTCGGAAGGAGGACGCTTCGAGGATTCCTCTTCGGAGGAGCCTCCAGATCGGGAGTCACGACCGTCAAGTACCGCGGAAGCTCCCCATCGCCTCAGCTACAAAACACAAAGGAAAGTAAGGAAGTTAGTGAGGCGACAAAATCAACAAAAACAAACGCAGTAACAATAACTACAAGCCGCATATAAATTATGTATCCCGGCTCCGATCCGGGACCGGTGATGAAGAAGGCCGCATTCCTGGCACCATATGTTTTCACATACGAAACCAGGCGGTCAACGAATACGACCTCGCCAGCAGGAAGGTCGTCGGACATCACTTGGTACGAGGCGGAAGCGAGCCTATGGTGATCAAAAGTCCAGTAGAGGGGAAACCTCCACTCCACATCACGGGCCTCGGCCCCCTTCAAGAACCAAGGCTGCTGGTCGGGTTTCGCCACCACTTTAAAGAAACCATTCTTAAAGTATTTGAAGGAGTCCGAAAAGGCGGTAAGCAGTTTTCGGTCGGGGTCACCCCCGGAGGAGGTGAGCCCCTTTAGTTTCTCGTCCTCCTTCCCGAGCGCGAGGAGTGAAAGGGCCGAAGAAGAAAAAGAATAAGGTGGCCGTACAAGGAATAGGTTCCGAGAAGGACCGACATAGCCGCCGAAAGCAACTATGTAAGCCCACCCGTTGGGGTGGAGTTGAGATGGGGCCGACGGAGACGGCCGAGGCGGGACATTTGAAACTCGGTGAACGGAAAGCGAACACCGAGCCGGGTCATATAGGCCTTATAAAAGAAAAAGAAGTTGGTGAAATCGCCAACCCTCGAAGCTACGACGGCTCCTCTTCCCCGGGGGCAAAAATGTGACCAAGATAGCCGAGAGCTTCATCTGGCGGAGGGCCTGAACGGTGATCAGCGAATGGGTCGTCCACACGTCCTGGGTCACCCAATGAAGTGGTCCCGCAAGAGTTTAAGGAGAGGCGGGGGATTCCGACCTCCCAATGCCCGAGGGGGCATCACTTGGCGAAAGCGACCTTTCCATTTACCTATAAAAGCAAAAAACAAAAGTGCTAGAGTCAGTAGATGCGAGGATACCATCACGGAAGAAACAAATCGGTCGAGAAGAAGAAGATAGGGCGAGCCGACAAAGATGACGACAAGAGCCTAAAATTGCATCGGCCCTAAAATCTTCGCCTCTAGCGACAAAGTAAGAACTTGACTCTACGCAATCCCAACAAGGGCCGGCATACCCCTCCGGCATATGAGTGGACCTAGGGCGAACAGGAGGGTTATAAGGATTAACGGGTAAGGCCGACAGGACCGCAACCTCTCTCCGACCCTCTGGAAAAGATCTAACAGGGGGGCGAGACCCTCTAACGGCCCCCCTACGCGTGCCACCCGAGCCGCCGCCCAGGAAGGAAGCCAGCCTTTGCTCCTCGAACAAAGGAGTACCCAATAACCAGTGGCTAGTTCGAGGGAAGCGGGCACTAAGGGCTTCCACCTCTTCAGGAGTCAAGTGACCCGAAGTCGAAGGTCGATTACTCCCACTCATTGTCACGAAATGACAATAAGGAAAACGACGATAACTCCTCTGGCAATGGAGGCGGAAGGTTTGTAGCGCGAGGAAGCAAAACAGAAATTAGCAACCTAAAACCTACCCGAAATCAAAGCAACCTAAAACCTACCCGTAAATCTCTACAAAGCCACGGGCGTACTGGTTTCACGGCAGGACTGAGCAAATGAAGAAAAGAAACAAAAAACCCAGCAACAGGAGAAGTGGCTTACCAGGATAAGGAGGAAGAGGACAGTCACCGGAGGAAAAAAGCCTGAAACTGCCGGAAGGAAGCTCGCCCAAGGAGAGCCGCCGGAATCAAAAGACCCAAGTGGTAAAACTTGTCGAAATCAGAAAAACTTCAGAGAAACTTCAGAAAATGTTCGAAAGTGGAAGAAAGAGAAGAGAAACAGTTTAAAAACCCGTGAAACGCCGGGGATACGAAAAGCGCCGCAGAATTAACCATGGCAAACCCGTAAGTTCACCGGCAAAAACGAGGAGACGTACCCGGGAAAAACGCGCATTAATGGCGCACGAAAACCAAAGGCGGCGAGAGAATGACGGTTGCAAAACCTCCCCACTCCAAAGCCGCAAGTGGCGTGGCGCCATGATGGCGAAGTCGAAGGGCTTCTCAAACCCCGAAGCCTCGGCAGATCACCTCGGACTCCTAGGGTCACCAATGGGCCGACGCCGACCCTCGAGAAACAATCTCGGGTCCGAATACCCCGGCCGGGGCACCCACCTCGGACCGCGCGTCGGACGAGTCCGCTAAGGTACCCGGACCGGGGCAAGGGCGCGTCCCAGCCCGAGAACAGGAACACCCCTACAGCTCAAACCCTTGAACTACCGAGCGGGGGCAACTGTTACGGATCGACTCACGGCCCAATAAGGACACGACCAAGCAAGGGCATACCTGCACCTCGGCCCCGGCCACTGGCGGCCCAAAGAAGTAGGATCCCGAGTATCCGGTTTCCCCCCTTTAATCGGGGGTAATCTATCATATCCATAATCCCGGATATGATAGATAGGCGCTAAGATACCACGCCACACCCTATAAATACCAGGGGTAACACCAAGGTGCACACGTTCTAACTCGCCTCTTTACATTCTCGCACAACACAACCCCCACTAAACACATACCCCTCCCCCTTTTTGGCGAACGGCCTTGTGTTTGGTGATTCCTTGCTCACCGGGATATCTCCACTCATAGATACTCCGCAGAGACAACCCAATCCAAAATCAAACCACCGGCCGCACCACTTTGGACATCCGTTCCACACCGAACAATTATCAAGTACAATTTTGTTTGAACTAAATCAATCAAATAAAAGATCTAAAATTAAAAATAAATATCTTTTAATAATATTTTTATTCATATATCAAAGGAAAAATTAGAGCAAAAGACCATGAGAGAATAATATTTGTTAATCAGATCACAAAAATTAGAGCCTCCACACATTTTTCTCGTCTTTTAGGAGAATCTTTGTTGGTTCATGGAATGTTAATAACGCAATATATTGATCTAACATATCCATCACATTGACAGGTTAAAAAAAGGTCCCTATATTTTTATTTATTTTTATTTTTAAATGTTCAAATAAATTATGATTAAATATTTTGATTTTAAACAGAAAAGTTTTAGATTCAATATGCTCTAAGTTGCGAGGTTCTTTTTCGAAGCTTGCAAGAGAAACATTTATTTAAACGAAATAAATAAAGTTTATTTAGACCAATCTTATGGGAAATAAAGGTTATTTTATGTATATATAAAATAATATAAACAAATAAACTTCAAATAAGTGGTTTGAAGCTCACAAAAGAAAACCAATGATTGTTATTTATAAAAAGATAACCGCGTGCATGATTTATTATTTAAATAGGTAATAATAAGTATATTGAATAAATTATTGACGGTACAAATATATAAATATTTAGATGTTTCAACTTACACACACATAGATATAATTTTTTGATAAATTATGAGTATTATATACATAAAATATATGTTTTTAGATGTTTCATTTGAATATATATAGTGTACATAAAATACTCAAAATATATATTGCATTGTACGTGCATAATTGAAAGCACATATTATAATAATAACTCAATTATATACTTTTTGGGCTTTTTAGGGAATTAATTATATAATATATACACACATACGAGGATAATAATAATAATAAAAAGGAGATATTTTCATGGTAAAAAATATCAGGAAATTTGTTTTCCAGAATATCCGAAGAAAATTTATATTGTTATTAGGCCTAAAAATAAAGGGAAAACAGAAAATCCTACGTACAAGGAGTCAAGTGTCACAATAGTTTATTTAGAGCGTTACAGGAATCGGTGAGATTTAAAATAATCTAAATGTTTAAAAAATTTAATAAAATAGCATAAATTCTAATAGATAGTGCTGAGATATATATTTTTTCTTATATTATAATATTATATATTTCAATATTTATATCTTATTAAGTTATTGGTGGAAGGGTGATAGTGCTAACGTATCGCAAGGAGGGTTGCTCGAACTGTGGCATTTATGAATTAATTAGAGATAACCATTTTCCTTGCAGCTCTGAACCCACTGAACCCAGATATATATAACCATGGTTGTTTTTTTATAAAAAACATTTGTGGGACTTATTTATTAATAAGTACTCGTACATTATATCCTACCTGTACGTAATTTCCCGATGGGTAAATAAAGGTACAATCATTCCCAATAACAAAGCATGAAGCACTCTGTAACCTCACATTTTCTTTGGGTCAACTCAACCACAAAAAAAAAATGTGATATGAATATTGCATGGGTAAAACAATTTTCATCCACCCATTTTGCTATTCATGATGGCTTCAAAACAAGATTTCCATGTTTGTATTGATTTATGCTTGAGACTTTTCCTTCATGACTTTTCATAATTCCACCAATAACTTTTCCTTCATGACTTTTCATAATTCCACCAATATCACCTTTACTTGATGCCACTGGATGCTGACTACAATAACTTTGAGAATTTTTATGTCCTGTTCTAGCAGAATCAGGAGGGTTCCCGAATCTCTTTGGTTACCTATACGCGCGTTGTGCAGGAGGAATTTATATTTATCTCGATGAAAACAAAGTAAAGCAAGCAAATATTTATGGGTCCCAATCGTTGCTTACCTGGAACTTTTTGTCCGTTGTTGTTTCCTCTTTTACTCTGCCAAGATTCCCCACTTCCGTGACGAATTCCTCTTTGCTTTACTCACTCGGTTTAGACCCTATCGCAAATCACAACTGCTTCACTTCAATGGTATCTCACAAATTTCTCGCCAATCGCTCGTCGTTCCGTGGCTCACCAATTCTTTCCTACTGAAACCCTAACGCTCGACCCAGCCTCTTTTATCGTTCTCCAATTCCTTCTTCGGCATTGACAGAACCCTAATGCTCGATCCAGCCTCTTTTATCGTTCTCCAATTTCGTCTGTAGGCTTTAGGTTTTTGTTAATTGTTTTATTAATGTTTGTCCCCAATTTTAATTTCAAAATTTCGTCCCTGTTCAGCTTTTGATTTATCCTCCTCCAATATTACATCATATCCTAATCATCTATGAAATCCCACGTGGCTTCTTCCCCCACCCCCTCAGAGTCCATGTCAGCAAAAATATTAACTCCATCCAATTTAACGTTGACCTAACGGTCAACTAACGTCTAGTGTGATTTTTGCACCCATTTAAGAACTATATAATACTATGGGATCTAAAAAAGACACTGCGGTGACGCTCCTCGCGGAGGATATTACATGTATATTTTTGCACCTTAACCCAATATATGGTAGCTTGTATCCCTTAATATCCTCTAATAGGTTGTCTTTCTTTAATTTTATTTTCATAATCTCATACCCATTGTTAGATTAAAAAAAAATAAATGGTTCAGATTTAATCTTTTATAAAATTATTACTATAAACATAAATAAGTAAATTTAAAATCTTAAAATCCAAACTATGCAATTCATAATTGCAACAAAAAAAAATTTGCAAAATTTAATTTTTATAATAATATTGTCAAATCATTTTTTAATAAGATAAAAGAGACATTTAAATTTATAATAAAACCACTTTTATTATTTGAAACCATTACTTGGAAATTAGACAAGGTAAAATAAATTTGAAATGGTTATATATAATAATAATCACAATTAAATCTAGTTGAACTGTCAAAATGACTATACTTTTAACAAATAATTAATTACTAATTAGGCTAAAAGGCTTGTTAGAAATTTTGAAATGTTGTTAAAAGACTATAATATCCCTATGTAGTTAAAAAAAAATTGAAGATATGTGTAGGCCTAATTTCAATTTTAACTAAATAATATCAAATTGAATTAGATAAGATATGTGCGTAATAATTAACTTCAGAATATTATTTTAAAGTCAAATATGATGAGATTTTAAATTATTTTGAATCTAAATAAAATAAAATCATCAAATACAAATTTTTTTGAACTAAATCAATCAAATAAATATCTAGAATTAAAAATAAAAATAAATAAATTTTAATAAGCTTTTGTTACGGATCCATATTTTGGGCCCAATAGCATGTATGGCCCAACAGAAATATCACATATTAGGATCTACCTATAATAAAGGGAAATCTTATCTCAAATTTATAATCAAGGGAGATCTATCTTATTTAAGGATAGATTCGACCGTTATGATGCTAGGGCAGTGGATTACGCCCACACTATCCCACCTGAGGCACACCCTATAAATACAGAGGTTAACCCTAAGGTGCACACACACACACTCTTGCTGGAGCATACACACCTACCCCTTCGGCTAAACGCCAAGGTGTGTCCTCGAACTACGTGGACTTTGATCCCTCTTAGGGTACGTAGGCCCTAGGCATCACGCATAGGTCAAGTCCGCTCCATATAAGCAAACAATCAAACATGCTAGTCCATCCAAGGGCTAGCCACATCTGTTTTTAACGGAACATTGGCGCCGTCCAAAGGGGATCGTTAAATTTCGATTCCCGTGACCTAAGATGGTCAATACTAGAAGCGAGCGGTAGCCGATGCCCTTGTACGGGCAATTCGAAAATCCACAGCAGCCTCCGGGTCGACCGCGCAATACTCGTTTGAGAATCCCAAATGAGCAAATAGAGATAGCCGAGGTTGTTATTAGGCCGAGGCCGATTCAACGCCAAAGGAGTTATTTTTACGACTTGGTGATGTTGGGAGGCCTTCATCTATGCAAAAGCAAAATAGGAGTTGGAAGGATCTTCAATTTGTCTCTTTGGGAATTCTCTCGTTGAGAATTCCTTTAAGAGAATGAGTTTTTTATAATTATCCTCTAAATCCACATGATGAGACGAGAGGTTGGAAGGATTGCCGGGTTCTCTCTTTGAGAATTCTCTCATTGAGAACTCATTTAAGAGAAACTTTAAAATGGAAAACTCCTCAAAGTTACTGTCACCCATACGAGATTCTTCTACATCTTCTATTTCACTATGAGTATTTTCAGATCATTACATGGGTTTCCTTTTAACTCTTCATGTCTCCACGTGATGAGAAGATAGTGGGAAGGATCTTCATCCTCTCTCAATGGGAGGAGAGAACCCAAGATCGTCATCCTCTCCTCGAGAACATAGGATTGTCATCCTCGTACTTGGGAACCCAGACTTTTCAATTCGGCATAAATTTAGATGCCCTATTTGGATTATAAGCAATCACAACATTTGAACTCTCTATGTCATTTACTAATAGCCGAAATTGTAGTGGCCGGGTCCGAGATGCCGAACCCCGAAACATGAAAAGGCCGAGATAGAGAAAGAAAGTAGCAGCTTCCGAAGCCGAGATCGAGGTTACGCGACATCGTGCCAGGAGCTCGGCACAGAGCAAATCAAGATAGCCGAGGTTATTGGTAGGCCGAGGCCGATTCAATGCCTATGGCCACCCGACTCCATCGCGATAGTCAAGGTTGCTGATACGCCGAGATGAGGAGGTGCCGAGACGCCGAGGCACGCCGATATTGTTAGATCCCGAGATTCAGAGAATGCCGAGATCCAGATGAGTATCACCCTCTATCTCATAAATGCTCAATCTTTGCTTATTATCAATTATCTGCTACGACAAGGCCGCCGAGTCTATCTTAAACTCCTGTAAAGGAAAAGAAGGCAGACCCAATTTTAACTGAATCTAGTTGAAATCCGGGATCAGTGCAAAATTTTGAAGTCGTACTCGGTTAAGACTGAATCTAGTTGAAGTCCGAGTTCCATGTACAGTTTTGAAGTCGGACCCGGTTAATTGAATCTTGTTAACGTTCGGGATCCGCGTAAAGTACAGTTGACTCCGCGCTCCTTAATTGGACCCCGGATAAACTGAAGATTATCCAGTTACATCCACGCTTCTTAATTGGACCCCGGATTAACTGAAGATTATCACCACGGCCCATAAGCCTGGGTTTTTTGTCAAGCAAAGCCGCTACGGCCGGCCTTCGCAATAATCGACCTCGTACATCGACGAGCGTACGTCGGAAACAAGAATGCCAGAGATGGCAAACTAGCTGCAAATCGGGAAGGCCCTTGCAAGGTTGAAGAGAAGTTCGGCAAAGGAGCCTACACACTCGAAACCTTGGAAGGAAGGCAATCAAAAGGACTTGGAACGCCGACAAGCCGAGATTCTACTATAGCTAGAGCCCGGCTCAAGACTCTCTCTTGGGAGCGGATTATTTAATAAAGAATCCCTCGGTGAAAATTCAAATTCCTAAACTATCAATAGTCAAAGATACTACACCGAGGTTATTACACCCGGTCGAGTACACCGAGGTCATTACACCCGGTCGATTACACCGAGCTCATTACACCCGGTCAGAAATAGAACCCAATTTAAGGGATTACACCAGGGCTACCACGCCTGTGTCGCGCATAGCCCAACTTGTGGCATTACCGATGCCCAATTTGCGGTACTACACCCAGCTACCACGCCCGGTTCGCGAGACGGCAAAAACACCATCTCTTTTAAAAAAGATGCATCGAAAAATGCTCCTAAATAGGGAGGTGAATTGTCACGTTGAGGCCCCGATCAGCCGACATGTACAAACCCGCGTTCGACACCGCGATTGTGCATCTGACATTTTGCCCCTATTCTGGATAAAACAACCCCGGACAGCCATATCCGGATCTCGGTAGCTCGGGTTACTCCCCTACCCCTTTTCCCGAAGTCAACCTATCGGAAGAAACACTTAGCAGACATCGCGCATATAAAGACCCTGGCCCGGTCATAAAAACACTATAACTCAAAACAAGAGTTAGCAAATTAAGTGACGATATTGATAAGGTTGAAATCAATGTTCACAAATTGTTATTACACAATGAATCCGGTATTATACACCGGCATAGCACAACGGGTGAAGGCGAATACATGCACGATTGCAACTATGAACATATGTTCACAGTCGATACACCCCGGTAGCCCGTGAGCCCTTGATCGCGGGCTAGGGGACGACAAGACAAGCGTGGCACCGTAAAGCTATCGGCAATATAAGCAAGCCCGATCCGTTCCTCTTCGGGATAATTCGGTTTAGGAGAATCCGGTGCTACAACAAATAGGGTGAGAATCCGGGAGATACAACAAACTAGCCTGGTAAGCTCGGTTCATTCCCTTTCGGGGTTATTCGGATTGACATGGCAGGGGGCAATGATCGAGAAGGCAGAAGGTTTTTTAACCTAAACTCTTGGCCTTATCTCATACCTCGGCACCTGAGACAAATTTCTCAAAAATAGGAGAATCTTGACAAGATCAGGATTCGGCACTGAGTAAATGACTTCGGTCGCCAGGACCGGAATGACCCCACCCAACAATGCACGGTAGACATACGAGAGGGTAAGGTTCATGACAACCTACCCCGAATAACCCGCTCGGGGACAAAATACATCCCCAGCCTCGAAAGCTCAAACTACCGGTGGGGGGCAAATCATTACGGATCCATATTTTGGGCCCAATAGCAAAGTATGGCCCAACAGGAAATATCACATATTAGGATCTACCTATAATAAAGGGAAATCCTATCTCAGCTATAATCAAGGGAGATCTATCTTATTTAAGGATAGATTCGACCGTTATGATGCTAGGGCAGTGGATTACGCCCACACTATCCCACCTGAGGCACACCCTATAAATACAGAGGTTAACCCTAAGGTGCACACACACACACACTCTTGCTGGAGCATACACACCTACCCCTTCGGCTAAACGCCAAGGTGTGTCCTCGAACTACGTGGACTTTGATCCCTCTTAGGGTACGTAGGCCCTAGGCATCACGCCTAGGTCAAGTCCGCTCCATATAAGCAAACAATCAAACAGGCTAGTCCATCCGGGCTACCCACATCTGTTTTCAGAACGGAACAACTTTTAATCCATATCAAAGGAAAAATTAGAGCAAAAGACGACCTTGAGTGAATAATATTTTATTAATTAGTGATCATAAAAATTAGAACCTCGATACCTTTTTTTCCCCTCTTTTAGGAGAATATATCGGGAAGTATGATTCTTTTTTATGCTGAACGAGAAAAATTGATTCAGGGGAAAAAATTACCTTTTCAGTAAAATAGAAATATCAACGCCGCCGTCCCAGTAAATCCTAATTGCAAACGATTTCCTCTCTCAGTCTAGCGCTATGGAGCAGATAGGCGACAACCCATTCCTTCCCGAAGATATCATCAGAACCATTCTCAAAAGTCTTCCGGTAAAATCTCTAATCCGATTTCATTGTGTTTGTAAAGATTGGAAATATCTCCTTAAGACCCCTTCTTTCATCACGGAACACTTGCACCACTCCATGAATGAAAACCCTTTGCTTCTTTTGAAATGGGACGACAAACTTGATCCTTTGCACTTTCATATTCTCAATCACAAGATGCAACTTCTTGAAGTTCAGCCGCCATTGCCTTTGATGGATTCTTCATTTCGGACTGAAATTGTTGGTTGCAGCAACGGCTTGCTCTGCGTTAACTATTATGATTTGGAGACTT
This sequence comes from Acacia melanoxylon, assembly GCA_019022615.1. NCBI lineage: Eukaryota > Viridiplantae > Streptophyta > Magnoliopsida > Fabales > Fabaceae > Acacia > Acacia melanoxylon. The sequence continues at coordinate 5,218,892 of JAFJYJ010000010.1, forward strand.
CTCTGCCTTCCCTTTTATTAGTGTGGAATCCTGCCACTAGAGAGATCAGACAAGTGCCCAGTCCTATTAAAAATAAAACTCAATATTTTGCATTAGGATTTGGTTTTAGTCCAGTTGACAATGATTACAAGATACTGGTATCTCAAGAGAGGGCTGATATTGATAGCTTATCTAATCCATTAGAAGTGTATTCATTAAGAACAGGATCTTGGAAGGAAATAAAAGTTGAGGACTTTGGAGGTTTGGGTATTAGTGATTTCGCTGCTACGATTAATGGAGCTATGTTTTGGTTTGGACATAAGGTGATGAATATTGCTAAGAATTACTCTTTTGTTTATGATGAGATGGTAGTTTCATTTGACATGGTAATGGAAGTGTTTACTTTGATTCCACTACCATGTGACGATGATGATTTATGTAAAAGTTTTCTGAGCGTGTATGAGAACAAACTTGCTATGTTATGTCATATTGAGAACGAGAACTATGAATCATATAGAACTGATTTGTGGGTGATGGAGGAGGGAGCCCTCTCATCTGGGGAGAGATGGAGTTGGAGTAAGAAATATAGTATAAGTACCTCTTCAAGCATATATCCAAGAGGTATTTGGTTGGAAAAAATTGTCTGCATTGCGTTGCCTACATATGATGAACCTGAACCTGAAATAAACCATAGAACAATGGATGTTCTATATACGTTAAATCCTAGTACTCATGAATGGGTGCACTTTAATTGCCACCAAGGTGGCTATCAATTTTCGATTATTTTTAACTATGCAGAAAGCCTTATGCCTATTGCCAACATCCATCCTTGTTCCTAACCATTAAGTTTGACGTTTTCTTTGTTTCCACCCCTATCCTAACCATTGGTTGTGATTAATCAACAATACTAGATGATGTTGCTACATTGTAATTTGATCTGTTTATAATATTATGTTTAGTTCTTTTTCAAAGATGGATATTATATTATGTTTGAAGACTTATGGCATTGATTAATTATCAATATTATGTTTCGTTGCGAGTGGGATTCCATAAACACTTATTTTTCTCAGCTTTGACTCTTGGTTTAGTACGACACATTTCTTCAGATATTTCGTTTGTTGATTTGCTTTGTTGTTTCTTTGATGCAACTACTTTTATTCTCAGGAATAGGATGAAGAGGGCTCTAGGTTTGGGATTTGATTAGGGCGTGATTGAGCCTTATAATTTGTGATTTGTGTCTTGTCCTTTTTATGTAAAAGATTTTTTAATCTTTTGTATGAGTCATGATTGATGCAAAATAAAGGGAAATAGAGGGTGGGCCTCTAAGCCACGGTAAATGATGCTGCTATGCGATCAAGTGGTTATAGGTTCAAATCCTAGAAATAGTCTCTCTACTTGTGTGGGTTGTCACGCCCTGAACCTAAAGGCTGACCGGCACGGAATATGAGTGGACTCACATTCCTTAAGCCTTAAACTTGTAAACATACAATTTAAAATACATGGATCCTACCTATAAATTACATGGAGCATAATCTAACTTTAAATAATAATACAAAAGTCTAGGGCTATGATTACATCAACTAATACCACTACCAGATGGATCAACGAACTTTACACTCTTAAGGAGACTCTTCATTGGTCAGAAGGAGGTACACGGTCGGCAATACTATCTGATCCAAACAAATTTTTCTGGTGAATAACGTCCTATTCTTATAATTTAATAAAATACAAGAGTAATAATTTAAACATTTTTATCTTCTAATAAAAACAATATGGAAATAATTTCAATCTCTATATTAAAAACAAAACTCTATATATATTAGATCATCAAATTCAATTACCTCGAAATACGTAATAAATTATTTTGTTTGACAAAATCAGTTTAAAACATTAGATCATAAATAAAATAGAACTTTGTCGTTGATCAAATAATTTCAAGTACGTAGTAAAACCTTTAATCTAGTATAATCAATTTAAAACAAAATTCTCAAAACCACATCTTTCCATAGAATTTCTTACAGAACGAATGACAAGCGACCACACAGTTTACGAGGGTAACTAACCAAGCATGACACAAGGCCATGAAACAAGCATGGACACACAGTTCATGAGGGTAACTAACCAAGCATGGCTCAAGGCCATGAAACAAGCATGGACACACAATCTATGAAACAAGCATGAGAACAAATCCCATGAATATCAAGCAAGCTCGAGGTTAACCTGTTAGAATTTAGGAGAAAATCCCATAGGTTATGAATAAGAAGAAGGATGGAAAAGAAGAGGAAAAAAAAAAGAAGGAATGTGTGTGGATAAGAGTCCCACATTACTTAGTTGGAGAGAAGTTTGAGGGTATATAAGCTCAAACTTGGCTCCTACTAATTGGGCCCTTGGGCCAACACACTTTTGTGGATGGGTGAGGACTTAGGTGACCCTTGGTCCACCACACACACGCGTCGCCGTCTGGCCGGCTCGGTTCGGTCACGCGCCGCCCGCCCGGTCTGGTCTGGTCTGCGCGTGTGAAATAAAATATAAATTTTTTATTAAATTATTTTTTGGATAAAAAATAATTTTTTATTAAATTAATTTTTTGGATTTCCAAATGTTTAAATAATTCTGTTGTACCTCTCCGAGTTTTCCAACCAGCAGCTGCGTTTTGCGATCCGTTCGGATCGCACGGATCGATCGCTCCTTTCTGGTGCGTCTATTCATACGACGCACCAGTTCGCCGGCAACAGACGCAGGTCGCCTTTGTTCGTTTTGTTCTGGTGCGTCTGTCTGCACAATGCACCAGTTCGCAGCAACGGACAAGTCCGTCTGATCGTGTTTTTCCATAGTCGATAAATAGGGCGCCCTAGTCACAGATTAGATTACGTTTTTCTGCATACTCTCTCTCTGCATTCTCGCATATACATTTGTGCGTTCCGAAAGGCACTCGTTGGATTCGCTTGGGCTTCGACACGACAAAGCTATCTTTTCGGGGGACGAATAATCCGCTCTATCCCGAGAGGCAATTGCTCAGAAACCTTCGGCATCCGTATTGAGGGAGCAATATTGTCTTAAGGACACAACGAAAGTTGGGCCCAGATTTCTACGCATTTTTTCCATTACCATATCGGCAATCTTGTGAGTTCGTTTAAAGCTTTTCTATATTATACAGACTACTTGTATGCTCTTTGATTGCTCCTTTTAATAAATACAGATTCTTGTTATGTTGTTTGTTTACTGTATATTCAATTTTTATCTACCCAATACATTCTGAAGAACAATCTTAAGACACATTTGTGATTGAAATCTATTTATATTAATTTATATCTTTGCTGATTTCATACGTTGGTTGTGATATTGAATTAAATCTGTGTTTATTTTTTGTAAATATTATTATTATACTGTTTGTGGATTAATCTGTGTGATTAATAAGAGTTTTTGTTTTTAACAACAAAAATGGCAAGTACAAGTACCAATTTGATTAACCCAAGTGGTCATGTTCCAATGCATGGTGAAAAACCATAAAAGTTCAATGGGAATGATTTTAAAAGATGGCAACAGAAAATGTTTTTCTATTTAACCACATTGAACTTGGAACGGTTTCTCACTGAAGATGCTCCAAAATTGGAAGAAGGACAACCGGCTGACAAGGAAAAGGTTGGCGCGATAGATGCTTGGAAGCATTATGATTTCCTTTGTAGAAACTACATTCTCAATGGTCTAGACAATACACTGTATACTGTATATAGTGCTTTGGATACAACCAAAGCATTATGGGAGAGTCTAGACAAGAAGTACAAAACTGAAGATACTGGCATGAAGAAATTTATAGTTGGCAGAAGATGCTTGATTCTAAATCTGTGGTAAGTCAAGTTGAAGAACTTCAATTGATCGTGCATGAGATTCACGCTGAAGGGATGTCTCTAAGCGAGTCTTTCCAAGTTGCTGCATTACTACGTTTTAGAATGAGAAGGCTTAAGGAAGCCAAAATGGATTGTTGAACATAAAGAATGAAGTTGCTGTATTTCCTGGAAATTGCAATTTTGCAGCAGAAACAGTGACGTTACAGCAAGGCAAAACCAGATTAGATGACCTTTTATGACCTTGAAATTTTTTGTACACTTAGTACACATAATAAGGTTTAATATGAGCCAAAGAACACATGAATCAGAGGTGTATACAAGGAGTTACAAATTTTCTTAGACAGATAAGAAAACTGAACGAAAATTGTTTTTCAGAATTAATCAGTGATATGCTTTGTAAAAACGGTATTAATTCCGAAGTTAAAGTAGGTGACAATAATTTTTCCTATAAATTAGACTAACAGGAGATTAAGTAGAAATTTGAACCACCTCAATCGGAGCTTCCTAGACCCAGATATGAATTTTTAAAGTTGGACATGAAATTTTGAAAAATCCAGTTTGCAGACTTAAGTTGTCTGAACAATTCGAAATTCTGGGAATGATTAAGCTATCATTTGATCAGTGGATTATTTTTTCCTATAACATAGACTTACAAAACTTCGATTAGGAACTTGAACTACTTGATTCTGAGTTTTCTAGACCGAGATATGATTTTCCCAAGTTCCTAGAGAAATTGGAAGCTGAATTTCTGCTAAGTCTGAAATTAACCACATTTTTGAGCAATTTACAACTAGCCTTAATTTGGAATTTTTGAAAAGGACTTGAAGGGCTAGATATCTAATTATGGGAAGACTATAGAATACATAATGTAAGATAACCAATTGAAGTGAATAAAAAGGATAAGCATTATGGGTCGGTTTAGTAAGCGTAATCTTAATGTTGCTATTAAGATTAAATTGAGTAATGACCCATCTCCAAATAATATAGGACACTTGTGTTGGCCAAAAGATAGGCAGAGCAAGAAGAATTCTGGTGAGAATAAGAGGTTGTGAAGACATCCAGGTAGTAACCTTAATCCTCATATATACTCTGTGTGACTTGTTGTGTATGTATGTTTTTCCATGTATATTGCATACATTCAGTTATCATTCATTTTCCAAGCGCTATGGAACCGGAACATGATTTGTGCATTAAGGGCTTTGCTGTGTGTTGTGCCCGGTGGTCTGTGCTGTGTGCTATTAGGACCACTGCAGTTTGTGTTGTGTGCTATTAGGACTGCTAGTTTCGGATTTGGCTGTGGATACTAGATGTTATTTGGTATTTGTTTAATTATGGTTTTCTTACATGCATTATTTATACATTTTATATGAGATTAACGGTTACTCTGGGATTCAAATTTTGAATCTCAGCCCCTTTTAAGCCATCCGCGGTTCATCGGAGCGGAGGAGAGCGAGAGATAGAGGTAAGGCTCCGGAGCAGGGCTAGTATTTTGGTGGATGTTGATGATTTTCTTTTGGGAATTTATCTTGATTACCGGATGACTGTAGTTTATTATTTTGGCATGTCTGGGCACCGTTATCCGGATAACTGTATCTTTTGATCCCTCCGAGGAAGAATTTATCTTTCTGTATTTTTATCAATATATTATTGTCCAAATCGATGTGTGCTCTACTGCTTATACTCTGATGTGTGACAATAGTTAACCTGGGAAAAATAAGCTAGAATTAAATAAAGGTAAAGGATCACACTACCCGCCACCTGAGAGGGCGAGGCCGGTAGGTGTGTAACATTTAAAGAATATAAGAGTGAAGTTGAAAATCAACTTAACAAGAAAATTAAAGTGGTAAGGAGCGATCGTGGGGGAGTATATGATGATGGCCCCTTCGAGGAATTCTGTATAGAATCTGGTATTATACATCAGACAACTGCTCCTTATGCTCCGCAGTCAAATGGGATTGCAAAGAGGAAAAATCGGACATTGAAAGAAATGATGAATGGTTTGTTAATTGCATCCGGTTTACCACAAAATTTGTGGGGGGAAGCCATACTAACGGCTAACTCTCTAATTAATAGAGTATCTCATAAAACGATACAAAGTATACCATATGAAATATGGAAAGGAAAGAGACCTTCCTTGAAATATTTGAAAGTGTGGGGGTGCTTGGCAAAGGTTGAGATTCCTAAACCTAAAAGGTTAAGAATTAGACCTAAGACAGTAGACTGTGTGTTTATTGGCTATGTACATAATAGTAGTGCATATCATTTTCTGGTTTATAAGTCTGATGTATCAGATATCCATGTGAATACGGTTATTGAGTCAAGGAACGCTACATTCTTTTAGAACATATTTCCGTACAATAAAGGTAATGATAATAACAACACTGTGATATCTCAGGATACTATGACTAATGATAATCTTGAACAGGAGGAACCTAGACGTAGTACTAGGCAAAGGACTTCAACATCCTTTGGTCCTGATTTTATGACTTATCTACTGGAAAATGAACCTTGAACATTTGGAGAGGCCATGGGTTCCCCTGAAGCACCATTATGGGAAGAGGCTATCAATAGTGAAGTTGAATCCATTATGTCAAACCAAACTTGGGAGTTGGTTGACCTTCCTCCTGGCAATAAGCCTCTAGGAACTAAGTGGGTTTTCAAAAAGAAGATGAAAGCAGATGGCACTATTGATAAGTACAAAGCTAGACGGTAGTAAAAGGCTACGACAACGTGAAGGCCTAGACTACTTTGATACCTATTCACTGTTACAAGAATTACATCCATTCGGATGTTAATCGCGTTAGCGGCATTGAATGGTTTGGAGTTACATCAAATGGATGTAAAGACAGCATTCTTGAATGGTGAATTAGAAGAAGAAATTTATCTAGAACAACCTGAGGGATTTGTTGTCTCAGGACAAGAACAAAAAGTTTTTTGATTAATTAAGTCTCTTTAAGGACTTAAACAAGCCCCAAAAAAATGGCATGCGAAATTCGATGAAGTTATATTATCAAATGGCTTTAGTATTAATGAATGTGACTTAAAAGTGTTTGTCTTTGTACAGGTAGTAATAATTCTAAACGATTGCTTACCAAGAAGTTTGACATGAAAATACTTAAAACGGGAATTTTGCCATAGTTTGTAAAACATTTTAAAACAAATAATTAAAGATGACATGTTGATAATGAAGAATAGTGTAATACCCTAAAAATCGTAGTTATAATAAGTATCATATTTTAGTAAATAATAATCAAATGATTGAAAAAGAATTATCTTATTTTCTAAGGTAAATGACATAAGTAAATTAATTAGTAAATAATTAATTTAATAGAAATTCAAAATTATTAATTAATTAAATAATAATAAAATATTTTATGCTTAGAAAAATAAATAAAAAATAAAATCATTGGAGTTGCAATTGTTGACCACGTCTTGCATGTGAGGAGTTTGGATAAAAGTTATTATTTAATAATGATGGCATAGTTAATTAAATAAAAGAACACTTATTAAATGCTTATTAAATGGAATGATGTCGACCAGCACATGGTATCTTTGGTTTCAATTAAATGATTAAATCAATTAGCTTGCTATTTCAAAACATAATAAATGACGTAATGGACCAAAAGCAAAAGCCAAACACAATTAAATGGATAAATGGAGGGGCATGTCGGCACTAAAGGAGAGGTGGAGATTAAAGTTAATAAAGTGTCATTTTAATCCAATGGTAAAGGTGAGTGTTAGTCAAATTTAATTTCCACTTGTGTCCTTAAAATTTCCCTATAAATAGAGGGCTTCCCTCTTCATTTCTTCACACCAAATCAGCCTAAGAGTGATCTGATTTTAGAAGTTCTTGAGTGAGTAGAGAGAGTTCTTGAGGCAAGAAGGAAAGAGGAGCAAAGTTCTAGGTAAGTTCTTATGCTCTAGCTTTTAGTTTTTAGCCTAAATGTTGTTTTGATTCATAATATTCCAATTATAGTGTTATTTACATGTTTTTATTATTATAATTGGATTTATTTCAAAAAAAATGAGGAAGAAGAAGTTATAGCAAAATTTTTGGGAGATTATGGTCAAAGTAACGAAGTTCTGGCTAAATTTTGTCGGTTAGCGACTCCCGAAAGCAATTTCAAAAACGCTGGTATCTTATGTTGAAGATGCTATGCCAAAATTCTGATAAAATTCATGGATGGATTAGACATATAGAGCTTTCCAAATATACCTATAGCATGTCGTTTTGAGTTCTGTGCTAGGAGATAACAATGTTCAAAGATAGGCTAAAAATACTGGAAATTTCTGGACAGAACATGTTGTTGCGAAAAATGGGAATTTTTTATGAACTCTGGGCAAGAACCAATAATTTTCCCTAAAAGTAGACATCCTAAGGATTCCGAGGAATTTTACGGATCCTCGTTTCGAGTTCTGTAGAATTAGTTATGATTTTTCAAAGTTAGGCGAAAAATCAGCATTTATTGAGTAAATAAGTGTTTTTACGAAAATAAGGTGAAATTAATTGGAAATAATTAATCCAGGGGTAAAATGGTCAGATATAGCCAAACTATCTCTTGAAATAATATTTTTGAATTAATAGAGACGATATTACCCTTATAGGATATCCGGATCACCGTTTGATCATCCAAACGCACCGTAGTCGACAACGAAGGTACGTTCGCGTCGTAACACTAACTCGATATTTACTGTATACTTATATGTGATAGACGACTATACGAGTGAATTGTATAGATAACTTTACATGAGATGTGTACCGTTAACGTAGATAACTTTACATGCGATGTGTAAGATAACTTTACATGAGACGTGAACCGTTGTTATATTAATCTTCCATCTCGCTATATACTTATGTTTTGATTAATGCTATGATGTCTTCCATATGTTGTGTATGTAATTATGAGGTTAACCGTTACCTGAGGTCCGATGTGCATTTGGACCTCAGCATTTAAAATAGCTTCAGGGTCAGGAGGATCGAGCGCCGAAGATAAGGGCAAGCAGCACGCTTAGAGTCCCAGCCGGAGGATTCCTTTTGTTGCCACAGCATGAGTGTTGCCAGAGAGACACTTCTGTTGTTATTTACTATAAAAACTCTTGGTCATTGTACCGCTTTTGTAATCAGCCAGACTTACGGCATTTGAAATATATGTATCAGTTACTCAATCGCTCCGATGCTCTACTCTGATGAAAAAAAAAATATACTGCTTTTGAAAATGAGATGTTACAATAGGTGTCCTAAATTATTAATGTGCACCTAAGGCATATATGTATCAAAACCTCTAAGTGATGGTTAAAACAATTGATCGAGCTTGAGTTAACAAACTAATGGAGGGAAAGAAAAGCAACATGATCTTCCTTGCACTAAGCCACATGCTAAAGCCGGCACTATAGCATGAGCCGTTATTGTTCAATAATTCTGCGAGAGGAAGTGCTTCTATGCTAGCTTTAACAATTCTGATTTAAATTTTATTGAATCTGAGAAGATAGCTTGTATGGAAACTAAAACTATGCAACTCTAAATTGAAGGAAAACCTTGCTTTATATTTCTCCTACTCCAGTTTGTTTTTTTTTTTTGCTGTGTTTTACTAATTTGAAGTCCATGTCCATCAGGACAAGTAAGTTTCTTAGTTTGTATGTTAGTTCTCTATGTGTTTTGATAATAACTGACAATTGTAAACTTAAAATGAAGTTTGTCTTTGTTAAGTTGAAATTAAACTTACTGTCAAAGGCAAACTCGAATTTGGACTTGACAGAGAGTAGTTCAAGTTTTATAAACTTAGACAAACTTGAGTTTACATTGGCAAACTCAAGTTTGTGTCATAAGGGAGCACTCTAAGTTTTTCATGTTAAAGAAAACTCCTATTTGTTTTCTCAAACTCCAGTTTGCGTTAGATAGAGAGCCTTCAATGTTTTTGAACTTAACTAAACTTGAATTTAGTTTGTCAAACTCGAGTTTGTACTTGGCTAACAGCTTTTAAAGTTTTTTATCTTTTAAGCAAACTTGAGTTTAGCATAGTAAACTCTAGTTTGCACTTGGCCGAGAGTTTTCAAAGTTTCTTCTCTTTTGAGGAAACTCGAGTTTGTCTTATTAAACTTGAGTTTGTGGCAGGCCGAGAGTCTGTCACGATTTGCTGTACTTATGCGTGTTGATATTGAAAGAAGATAAATTGTTGAAGCTGCTTGGTAGTCACAACAAATTTCGAAAGATTAGTATAATTACTGGCTGGATGAACAGATGTTGTGGTGTGTTGGAATTTAATTGTTGTTAAGTTGAGTAATTCTTGCTGAAATTAAAGAGCCAATTTTGTTCTGCATCTCTGCATTACCCTGATACTCTTGGTTATTGTGGAATTGATAACTCAGATTTATTAATAGCCCTGGAAATCATATCAATCATTTAGAGTTTTGCTGCTGCTGTGATCCTTGTTCTGTATTGGTAGTGAAATTTGAGCTGGAAATTGTGCAGTAATTGCAGCCAAATTCTGCGTTAAAGGTGATATTGAAAAATTAAATTAATTCTAGGAGAGTTGCTACTTTGTGCTGCATTGAATTATGAATGACATGGTCCATGTCATATGTATCCTTGCAGTGTTGAGAATGTGGCTTTGGAGGTTGGAATTCGTTGTTGTCATAACCTTTGTTATTACAAAAGTTTGGAAAGTAAAATTCTGAGGTTGTTGGTCACTTGCTGCTGAATTTTAGAATTGTCCTTTGTTGCTGTCAATGCTCCTTAATTGTGCATTACTTGAAAACATTAAATTGCAAAATTTTTGCATTATACTCTTTTTCTACTCCATTTTGAGACTTCATCTCTAGATTTTATGGGCTGCTATGATCAGCTGTGGTCTTGCTGGTTGCCAGGTGCATTTTGGTCTAAACTCATCTGTGCATGAATTTCTGCATATTTAAAATAGTTTTGCTATCACAAATCACAATGGCTTTGCTGCACTTGTTTGGATTTGAAATCAAATTGCATCTATCCTATTTGTGAAGTGCAAGTTGAGAAGCTGAAGTGAAAGTTTTACTTGCATGTTTCATTTTCAAAGTAAGTGTAACATCCCATTTCCAAAAGCAGTATATTTTTTTTTCATCAGAGTAGAGCATCGGAGCCATTGAGTAACTGATACATTTATTCAAATTGCCGTAAGTCTGGCTGATTTACAGAAGCGGTACATTGACCGAGAGTTTTCAAAATGAATAACAACAGAAGAAGGTCTTCAGCCGGGTCTCTGTGCGGCCTGCTCGCTTTTCTCCTCGGTTCTCGGTTCTCCTGAACTTGACGCTATGATAAGAGCTGAGGTTCAATGCACATTGAACCTCAAGTAACGGTTAACCTTATGCTTAAATACGACTACATATACACGACAAAGACAATCAATCAATACAATCCACAACAAAGATGTATGATTAAAAACACATAACCACGTATACAAGATAATAACCACGTATGTAACATAACCTCGTATGATACAACAATAATAATCTCGTATGTGACATAACCTCGTATGTAACATACCGTGTATATAGCATAACCTCGTACACTACTACACAACAATCATATAATAAACATTAGAGCTAGTGTTAGATAAAGACGCGAACGTACCTTCGTTGACGGAAAACGGTACTTTTTGACAGTGGGTGAAACAGCGGTACGACGGCGGTACAACAGCGGTCCGATTATCTTAGATATCCTATAAGGATAACATTTATCAACTTCTAGCAAAGTATAACGGGCATTTTAGGTACAAATTACCATTTTGCCCCTGAACCCCTAATCGGCGGAATTTCGCTAGAGCTTCGCTACTTTCGCTCTATCTCTCCAGAATTTTGATAGATCTTTTCCCTCATCATATTTTCGAAATATATATCATATTTACCCCTAAATATGATATCTAGACTATCTTGAAAAATTAAAGATAAATCTAGCATTCCTACTATATCTACCGAAAGAAACTACCGAAACTAAAGACTAGAGACCGAAGAACTTACCCCGACTTTGCTCAGACTTTCTCCGAGCTTCTCTCTCTAAAACTCTCTCTAGGCTGCGTTTTTGGGGTGAAGAAATGGGAAGGGGAGGGCTTGCTATTTATAGAAGAAAGGAGGGACAAGGTGGGAATGTCATCAAATGTCTTGATCGGATTTCAACCGTCGGATCGCACTTCGCCATGTGGCACCATCTTGACCTTCCACATGTCCCGCTTATGTCATCCTTCTAGAAGAGGATGATGTCATCTTTGCCGACTTACCGATAAAGTTCCCCGATCGGTGTCCGAATCGCGTAATCTTGACGAATCTCAAAATCCGACAGAGTTCGAAGGTCTATACTTCCTCCTTAAAGATATGTGGATTAATGAAATTTATGATTCCATTAAGGGTATTCCGTTATCTGCTGAACATTTTAGGACAGACGCCCTCCGTACGAAATTAAATTCCGAAAGCACCAGCGTCTAGACAAAAATCCACTGGTTTGAAATACGTTCTGACTCAAGACACTAGATTCCTAATTCGCGGCAACTACTTGTTTCGTATTGCCTCTTTTTCCCTATCTTCATTTTCTCTCTCCTACCCCGTGTCTTAAATACCCGTTGGTTTTGAACCGACCTCGGAGATGTGTCACCCGGATAAAATTTCACTTGTTCATAACAAGTCCAGATGTTTACGACTTTGTTTCTATATTTTGAGGTTGGATTTTATTTCTATCCATCCCTACTTAGCCATCGGTATTTCTACGATTATAATATTATTATTTATTTATTTTTTTTTTTTATTAATTAATTTCGAAATTTCTCTTTTAATTTAATTATTTACTAATTAATTTATTTATACCATATCTAATTAATTAGCCAATAATTACTTAATTAGTCATTTACTAATTGTTGATAATTTTATGATTTAGGATAAATTATTATCTCATGACTATTGAACCGACGTTGGTATTTTATATCCTATATTAAATATTAAAAATAAAGGGGCATAAAGTGCTTTTTAATAATATTTTATTTATGCTCATTTATTTTCCAGGGAAATAATCCCAAAAATTCCTAAAATTAAACATAACATATTTCCCAAGTTTTTATCACCATCTGTTATCATATGGTATTTATCATAATGTTTCTAGGTCATTTTCTGCCTTATTAAAATATATTTTTCATGGATTTTAGCTCTTTTTCTTTTCTAATTTTCATAGTAATTACCTTAGAAAATAAGATAATTAAAACTTATTATTTGAGACCCCATATTCACCTATTTCCAATAGGTATTATTTATCGAAATATGATACTTATCATAAATATGATTTTCAGGGTATTACAGTAAGTGATTGTCATTTACATAGGAGGTGCCTTTTTCACTAAACTTCTGGTCTTGCATTGTAAAATACTCTGCTGCACCAAACCGTGCTGTCAGTACATATCATATTACTCCAAATGTATGAAACATTTGCTGTCAAATGTGTGCATAGTAAGAAGCTGTCATTGTTATGCATTCAAATTCTGAAATTGCTAATTTTGATAATTTGTTTGTACATCTCTAGCTGTCAAATTTGACTAAGAGGAATTCTCAACATTTTTGGTTAGCATAGCCATTTTTCCCATAGCAACTCACTTGCTCTGGCATTTCGTATAGAGTAAATATGTTATGTCACTTCACGTTGCTGCACAAATTGCAGTTGCTAGCATTCTTAATTTTGCTACTAACCAAAAGAAAAATAAAATAAAATAAAATACTTCTGTTGGTTTTTCGTTGTCTCTAGGCTTTGCATTGTGGTAAACATCCATTAGCTGAATAAATGAGTGTCTTGCGTTGCCTTTCTCACTGGAATTTCTTGAAGCTGATTGTTGTCACTACACTTGCTGCTGCTCTTCACATAATTGAGTTTTGGTCATAAGATTGACGATGGAAATGGTGCATTCATATGCTTGTTATTGGAATTTGGACTAAATAACACTGTTCATATCATTTTAGGCTCAAATTACTTAATCATCTTATTTAGTCCTTAATACATAGAGAATAGTTAATTATCTTATTCCCATCAAATTCTTCTCCCACACATTTTCACAAACACGTTGGGTGCATTAACATTCAACAAGTTTATCAAGCTTCACAATCTTCAAATCCTTTGCCCAACAATTTTCTTGACATTATTGAATAAAAGTTTCATTCTTCCGGAAATACTATTCTTTACCAAGAATCATTTCAAGCAACAGAACTCAAAACTTAGATTCATCTTCTTCCTATTACAACAACCGAACAATAAAAAAATTACCTAAGCACCTTAACTTTAATTTCAGATCCTCTAATTCCAAACATCCTCCTACTTTCACGTACAGCTGCTAGAACAGAAGGGAATAACTAAATTTAATCTACCCATACAAAACTCACACACACGGACAAAAGAGGAAGAGGGATAGCTTCAATTCTCCTTGCACACAGAAACAAGGAAAAGAAATTTTAGACATACCCAAGCAGCCAACGTTACCTCCGGAAAAAATGAGAAACAAAATTCAATCCTCCCTCAAGCCATTGAACACGCTAAGCAGAGAAGGAATAAGCAGGAATCGAGTATCTCTGCACCCACCTACTAGTAGCGACCATTGAGGAGAGAAGGGAGAAGATCCAGCATGCCTAGGAAGTCTCTAGAAAATTTTCTCCCTGTTTTTCTGTGTCTAACGATGGGAAGGGAAAAATAAGAGAGGTGGGGAAAAAAATCTGATGCTTATATTCTTTAAGAGGAGGGTATTGTGGTAATTTCATAATAATAAAACAAAATGAATGTCACCAATCTACAAACTTTTGTTTATTGTTAGACAACATCGTATAATTAAAATATTAATTAGCTTATTATAATTATTTATTAATTATTTCCCTGGGTTATCACATTCTTCCCCCCTTAAAGAATTCAGTCCTCCGAATTTAATTATGAACTTACCTCAATTCTTAAACAAATGAGTATTTCATTTTAAACCTCCTATGAATGACTGGTGTAGAAAGAAAGGTGAAGGGAGAGGAACAAGAGAATGATGGAAGAACACAACAACAAAGAGGGAAACTAGAATTCACACACTATTGTTTTTGGATTCTAAGCATATGAAATACTTATGATGGTTACCCCTTTATATAGGTATAACATTAACATAGCTTCCAATCTTTTTTTTCCCCTTAAGGAAATGGCAATGTATATTTTCTTAATAGAAGGATGAGAAGTGAAATTAAGTCGTCTCTACATAAGGGAAGTGTATTTTATCCTAAACTATACTCCCAATATGAGCGGAAAGTAATGGTAATAAAAATATATTGCAAGAAAATGTTAAAGTGCATTACTATCTCACCCATAACTAAGATTTGGTGACATAGGTTAATCCACTATTTTCACTTGTTGCTTCATTCTTTTTGAGCTTCAGATTCCGTATTTGAAAAAAAAAAAAAATTGTCAGGCATATAAGCAAGTACAGCAACAAACTAAACAAAATGTTAAGGATAGCAACCCAGAATAGTGCTAGCAAGACTTGAGTTCTAATTGATTTCCACAACAATGAACTTTTATCACACACATGTGCATGGAATGAAAGAGGAACAATTCTATCATATTCACACAATGGACATCTCCCATCATTAAAACACCTTTTTTTCCCCCTTTACATTCCAAGGGTGAAAACAAACAAAAGAAGAAAATAAATCTCCAAATCAAAAGCAAACGGTTTCTACCCTATGTTCACATGCACCCTGTCAATTGCAAACATTATACACTCTATAAAGAAAAATTGTTATAAGCTTATAACATCTTTCTTCTTTCAATGATTTCCGTAGTTAAAGATTCTCGAATACAACAAAGCCAAAACCAGAACAATCAAAAGAATAATTAAGCAAAAATATTAAATATAACTTAATACATATATTGGAGTTCACTTCTCCAATTGAGGTTTAAATTGTAATAAATTGAACATTCTCAAGTCTCAATAGATGGAAGACAGTAACACAATTTTCTAATATCACAAGTATCGACTCAACTAGAAAAAATATTTACATAGAAGAAATAAATAAAGGCAAGGAAATACATGATATTACAAGCAAGCAGGACTACATACTAGTTAATTTATCACTACTCTCATGAGAAATCAAGCTGACCTAGACTTTAGAGGGGGGGGGGGGGGAATAAAAACTTGAATCTCTAACTCTTTTAATCTAGCAAGAAGAAAAGTTAATAGGTGAAATAAATAAAAAATATAATAATAATAGAAATCAGTTTTCAAAGAAATCTTCATAAAGTAATCCCTGAGTTTCATAAAAGTTATATGAAATTAATCAATTTCAAAAATTTCATATCTAGTATTTTTTTATGTATGTGCAACATATGCACGTGATTTCAGCAAATGTAATTCAAAATTCAGCTTCAGTGACGAGAGTGATGGCAGCAAGTTTCAAATTGAAGTTTATATCCAAAATCTAGTGGTATGGGCAGAAATTCAGCATAAAAGTAGGTGTTTAGTAGTTCACTAACATGAAGTTCCAGGAGATCTAGCAAAAACCAGAAAAATAATAATTTTTAAATCAAGCGGATGATCAATCTTTAACAGAATGCACACTCAAAATTTCATACTGTAGCTTTACCTTTTTTTTTTTTTTTTGGTTCCAAAATCCAAGAATTCAGTCCTTATGGTTTTTTGATATTGCGCATCAAACTTTCCGAGTCAAGTAGTTTATGTGTAATCTCAAAATGTTCATCAAAATTTCAAGATGCAACAAAGACACACGATGCAAAGTGATAAGAAATCATAATTTTCAATGGACCAAGAGTAATATGCAGTTCAAAGTGGGTGTGTAGCATCTCATTTTCAATAGCAGTATAATTTTTTTTTTCATCAGAGTAGAGCATCGGAGAGTAAGAGTAACTGATACATATATTCAAAATGCCGTAAGTCTGGCTGTTTACAGTAACGATACATCATACAGAGTGTTTTCAAAAGTAAATAACAACAGAAGAAAGTCTTCAGCTGAGTCCCTATGCGTGCTGCTTGCCTTTCTCCTTGATCCTCGGTTCTCCTGAACCTGACGCTATGTTAAGAGCTGAGGTTCAATGCCCATTGAACCTCAGGTAACTGTTAACCTCATGTTTATATACATCACATATACAGTATATGAGCATACTAACAAGTATATCCCAACATCATATAAGCCCCCTGGCAGATATGTCGCACTTAGCATACGTTTCGCACTTAGCCAACGTATCCCAACACCCAACAAGCATAATAACAGTACAATGAACATACCACAGAGCTATCAACTGCCTCACATAAGCATACCATACACATAGCACATGTACGCATACAATAAACATCAGAGTTAGTGTTACAGTACGCGAACGTACCTTCGTTGACGGAAAACGGTACGTTTGACAAAAAACAGCGGTACGACAGCGGTACAACAACGGTATGACAGCGGTATGTGATTACAGATATCCTATAAGGATAATATCATATTTATCAAAGTCTAACATCATAACAGGCATTTTAGGTACAAATTACCATTTTGCCCCTGACTCCTAATCGGCGGAATTTCGCGAGAGCTTCGCTATTTTGACTCTAATCTTCCAAAATTTTGCCATAACTCTTTCCCCAACATATTTTTCGAAATATATATCATATTTAACCCAAAAACATGATATCTACAATATATTGAAAGATTAAAGATCAAAACAACATTCCTACTATAACTACCGAACAAAACACCGAAGCTTAAGACTAGGGACCGAAGAACTTACCCAGGGCTTTGCTACAACTTTCTCAGAGCTCTTCCTTCTCTCTAACCTCTCTCTATTTCGAAAATAAGCAAGAGGATTTGGTGTGGAGAAATGAAATGGAATGGAAGGCTATTTATAGGGAAATATGTGCACTATTCATGACTTTATCATATTGAGTTCTAGCCATTTGATCTAGGGTTTTTGCAAGGCTCCATCTTGGCCCTCCATGTGTGTGCCGACCTCCCCCTCCTCCAAAGTCAACAAAATGACTTCATCCATGATGTCACAAGCTTCTACTTTATGGCCGGTACCGATAAAGTTATCAGTTCGGTGTTATAATCGCGTAATCTTGGAGAAACTCAAAAATGCGGCAACACAGCGTTGAAGATCTATTCATCCTCTTTCAAAATACTTGGGTTAACTAAATTTTTGATCCCATTAAAGGTATTCCGTAGTCTGCTGAACATTTTTGGACAAACGCCGTCGGTTACGGAAATAACTTCCGGTAACACCAACTTCTGGATAAAAATTCACTGGTTTATAATATGTCTTGACCTAAGAAACCTAGTTCATGGTTTGCCACAACGGATTTATTTTCCATTGGTTCTCATTTCTACTATCTGCCCTTTTTCTTATTTACCCTGTCTCTTATTTACTCCGTTGGTTTCAGAAATAACTTCGGAGATAGCTCACTCCGACATAAAATTTCACTCGTTTATAATAATTCCAGATGTTACAGACTTAGTCCCCATATTTTGAGGTAGGATTTTATTTCTATCGGTTCTCATTTAGCCAACCTGGTCTTTCTACCGAATATATTATTATTTAATTACTTAAATATCTAGATATTATATGAAAAATCCCTAACCCTTTTCACACTTACAATTTTCTCCCCCTCTTCTTTTATTTTTATTTATTTATTTATTTTCTAATTACTTAATTTATGCCTTAATTACCTTAATTAAGCAATTATCCCATGTTTAAACAATTAGCCATTAATTACTTAGTTAATCACTTAATAATTGTTGATAATTTTCTTAATTAGGATTAATCATTATCTCACAACTATTTTACTGACATTGGTATTTTATGCTCCATATATAATATTAAAAATCATGGGGTCACTTATGATCCCCAAAATAATATTTAATTTTGCCTCATTATAATCCCAAAAATTCCTAAAATTAGAAACAACATACTTTCTAATTTTTAATAAATATTTTATTGTCTCTTAGGATTTATCACAATATTCTCAGGGCATTTTATGACCCACAATTACATTTTAGAGATTTTAGCTCTTTATCTCTTATAATTTCCATAGAAATTACCTTAGAAAATAAGATAATTATAACTTATTATTTGAGACCACATATTCACCTATTTCCAATAGGTATTATTTACTAAAATATAATATTCCAGATAAATAATTATCCGGGTATTACAGGTGGTCCCAATGCAATGCATGAACCATGTAGTTTCAATAGCTAAAACCGGTTTATGCATCAAATTTCAGCTAACTCTACCATGCTCAATTAGAAAACAGTCTCCTTTCAACAAACCAATATAGCTAATAGCCAGACTTGAAGCCAGAGAGGTCACTAGAAAGTAAGAAAATGATAAATTTAAGAGTAAGGTTGTTCAATGTCTATGCTAAATTTAAAATGCTATGGTTATTGTTTGAATATGTGTCTATATATATATATATATATATAGATGAGGCTGGGGTTAAGTTTGAGCTAATGGATGAATTCTTAAAGCATGAACTAAAACAACAATAGCAAGACTGTGATATTTTCTTTTAGGCTTCTTTGGAATCTTGTTGAGATTGTAGGTCAAGGTATATGCTATTGATTAAATTCAATGTTATATCTCACATGAGGGAAATTGAAATGAAGGCTATTTTGTGATTTTTCTGTATTGGCATGGATTTAGACTGATTAGATAGTCAATATGAAGTGAAAGCATGTTTTATTAAATGGAAAACTATGGTCTTATATAAAGCTTTTTCTGTGGATATGACTTTATTTCTTTATATGCTTGATGGATGTGTTGAAGTATATTTCAAACAGATGGTAGCAAATGAGTGGACAAAGCACGTTACATTATTCTTTTTCTTTTATTTATTTTTGTGGTTATATGTTGGATTTCCTTCATAAAAAAAATGAAAATGAAAATGAATTGGGGTTGGATTGATTGTATTTGGTGTTATATATGAAAGTGAAAAAAGGTTGATAAGGTTCTTTCCAATTAAATTTTAGAGATTATATACTTCAATTGTGTTCATTAGGTTGTCATGGACGTTGTTAATCCAAAGAGGTTGATAAGGATTAAATATTAAGGGTGATAGTTCTGTGATTGTTGGTGTTTAGGAATCAAGGAGTAATAATTGTTACAAAATCCAAGGAATGGAGTAAGTTATATATGTTTGGGAGCATAACAGGTGAGTGAATAACGTCTCATTTTAATTTTTAGAAATGATATTTTACTTGCTATAATTTTATTAAATTATCAACTTATTTAAGTACTAATTTCCTTAAGACAGATTTGTTGAAATTATATCAATTGCTTATTGTTATTTATATGCTTAAATGAAATGATGATTTTATTCAAGGTTACTAGTTCCATAACATTTTGTCGTTTATGAATTTTTATGCAAAGAATTGATAAGAAAATTTATTAGATATTCTTTGTAAACTTTTATATTGAGAATGTCTTATATTTAAAATGTCCTTATGTGAGTTACTATTATATGAAAAGACTTTTGACTGATGGGATTGGAAGAATATGTTTTGAGATTTTGTAAACTTTCATGCTAGGGCATTCTAGTATATTGTATTTGATACGAGTTAACTTGGTATTGAAAGAAGAAATTTTCATGGTTTTGGTAAAATAGCTCCAAGCATGCTTGAAAACATTTTTTTAAGGACCGAATACAGAACGCTGGTTACTAACAGCAATACTGTTAGTCCTTGGTGCACCATGGTTAACTTGAGCTCGCTTGATATTCGTGGGATTTTTTCTCACGCTTGTTATCCGTGGGTCTTGTACATGCGCTTGTTTCGTAGCCTCGTGCTGCGCTTGTTTGGTGGCTTCGAGCCGCGCTTGGTTACTTACTCTTGTGGACTGTGTGTCCACACTTGTTTTCGTAAGCCTTGAGCTACGCTTGGTTAGTTACCCTCGTGGACTGTGTGTCCACGCTTATCATTCGTTTTATAGAAGTCCTATGTTTAGACGAGCTTTGAGATTTACTGTTTTAAAATTGATTTTGTTAAACAACATGATTTATTACGTGTTTGGATTTTTTTAATTGATAATCCTATATAGAGTTTTATTGTCATATCGTTGTTAGTCAAAATTAAATACGTTTAAATTATTTGGCCTCAAACAGCATCGCAGACCTTGCACGTTCAGTTAAACAGTGAAGACTGTCATCACTGACCAAGCTTGTAGATATACTTTGGAACAACTGCTAGCAGATGCAAAGCTAAGTTTTCATTTATATATTATCATATGTAGCTTACATGCTCCACGTAGTCTATGGGTAGGATCTTTGTCTTTCCTTGTAAATTGGAATATATGTACATATATATGCTATAGTGGAGCATAACTCCAAATGTTATTATGAGTATTATTTAATGTCCATATAAAAGTTTAAGGTTTAATGAATGTGAGCCCACTCATATTCTGTGCCGTCACCCCATAGTTTTCAGGGCGTGACAGAGTTTAACATTGATTATCAATCATTGTAAGAATCTCAAGGTTGTGGGAACCTGTGAGATTGGGATTATCAATTTACAACTTGTAAGGGGAGTGTATCCTATCGAGAGGATAACTTTCGAGTGCAGAGTGTGTAACTGATTTGAGAGTTAGTGAAAATCTCAGAGTGTCTGGGGACTGGACGTAGGTCAAGAGTTAAAACCGAACCAGTATAAATCCTTCTGTGTCAAGCTTTTCTTCTCTCCTCTATTTTACCCTATTTTGCTGTTTATGATTTGCTGTTTGAAAAAGAATTTTTTAAAATCCCTAATTCACCCCCTTCTTGGTGATTTAATGTCCTCTATTTACATTGTTTGTTTGATTAGACATTACAAGTTTGATGGCTGAATTGAATAGAACCTTGGTATCTATTTTATTTCAAGGACTCTTGTGGGATTCATGTGCTTTCATGGTTACAGATGTGGGATGGTTTAGAGAAATGTGAGGATGGGTACACAATGCATTTCTATTCGATGGACGAAATTTGTGAAATGAAGGTCGGCTTCTTGTGGTGGCTGGTCATCCATTTTCGCAACATTCCATCGACAAAAAGTGTTGTCTTTCATTGAGGAGTCCCACAAGAAGATGAGAGATTAGGGAGCATACTTGTTAGGGCACATTGTAGTTGACCACTTGTGCTATACACGTGCATATGTATTTATGACAAATTTGTATTCATGAGAATGACCTTCAACATTCGTTCTTCTGTAAATTGTCTACTAATGCTAGCTTGACAATTTTAATTCAATGACAAGAGCAAATTTTTCCTTATGTTATGATCTTTGTTCATGGAATGAGAATAACAAAAGAATGGACAGGTGCTGCAAATTTTTCCTTATTTTCTGATATTTGTTCATAGAATAACAACACCATTAGTGCCTTATAACAGCAACATCAGACATTTGTATTAGCAATATCAGTCATTTTTATCAGCAATATTAGTCAATTGTAACACCTACATGAGTATAATGTAAACAACCAAAGCAGTGTAACATTAACAAGTGTATCAGACAACTTTAAGAACTATATCAGTGCATTGGTAACAACTATATTAGTGTAGTGGTAACAACTGTAATACCCGGATAATTATTTATCTGGAATATTATATTTTAGTAAATAAAATCTATTGGAAATAGGTGAATAAGTGGTTTCAAATAATAAGTTATAATTATCTTATTTTCTAAGGTAATTTCTATGGAAATTAGAAGAGATAAAGAGCAAGAAATCCCTAAAATACATTAATGGGGCATAAAATGGCATGAAAATATTATGATAAATCCTAAGAGGCAATGAAATATTTATTAAAAATTGGAGAATATGTTGTCTCTAATTTAGGTAATTTTTGGGATTTATTTCCTTGGAAAATATTGAGGCAAGATTTAATATTATTTTGGGGATCATAATTGACCCCATGATTTTTTATATTTTACATGGAGCATAAAATATCAATGTCAGTAAAATAGTTGTGAGATAATAATTAATCCTAATTAAGAAAATTATCAACAATTAGTAAGTGACTAATTAAGTAATTAGTGGCTAATTGTTTAAGCTTGAACAAAGAGAATATTCAAAGTAAGTTATGTAAAACCCTTTAATTAAATGTTTATGGCTAAAGATTAGCATAAAGTATACTTCCTAATTAATTGGAAAAAATTAATAAAAATGTATGAGATTAAGTACATGAAAACCCTAAATCCTAAAAGATTGTTAATCATAGGATTAAGCCCTAATTAAGCTTTCTAATTAAATTAACATATAATATTAATGTAATTAAAAAAATAAATATAAAATAAAATAATGGGGATGTCGGCCATGAGACAAGAGAAGAGATGGAGATTTATAAACTATTATATATTAGATATTGAAAAGTCAAAAGTGGCGCATGAGTGAATCAGATAGAATTTTTAATTGATTAAACCATGTAATTGGCAAAAGCAAAACACATTTAATGGTTAAATAAAGGCTGCATGTCGACCCAACATTGAAGAGGGAAGATTGAGTTTCAAAAAGTGATTTTCCATCCAATGGTTAAGGTAAGACTTGGTCAAATTTAATTGCCCTTTGTGTCCTTAATTTTTCCTATAAATAGGAGGCTTCCCCTCCTCAATTCTTCACACCAAAAATCACAAAGCAATCTGATTGTAGAGTAGTGAGAGTGAGAGGGAAAATTGAGGAGCAAGAAGGAAGAAGGAGTTGAGCTTCAAGGGTAAGTTCTTGAGTTCTTGTTTTAAGTTCATAATTAGTTTATGTTTGATCTTTAAATCTTCCAAGAAGTTTTGATTTCATGTTTTTGAGATTAAATATGCCTTTATTTTGAAAATATGATAGAGAATATGATAGAGCAAAATTCTTGGAAGTTGAAGATCAAAGTAAGCGAGATTCGCGAAATTTTCGGTAAAATTTCTGGGCAAACAGCGAAAGAAATGCTAATATTTTATGTTGAAAATGAAGCCCATAAGTCACGAAAATTTCCAGAAATAAATTATTTGTGTAGGGATTTCCGAATATATATAATATATAGCGTTTCGATTCCTGTACAAAGAGATACAACCGGTTGAGAAAAATGAAAACTGGGAATTATTCATAAAATCTGGGCAAGAACCATTATTTTTTTCTCAAACTTAGACATCCTAAGGATTTCGAGGAATTTTACGGATCCTCGTTTCGATTTTTGTAGAATTAATTATGAATTTTCAAAGTTACCAAAAAACCCGCCCGAGAAAATCCAAGATCTTGCGTTTTTTTAATTAAATGTAAGGGCAAAATTGTAAATAACAAATCCACCAAGGGTAGAGAGGTAAATAGAGGTGGAAATATCTCTTAGGATATTATTCTAAGTGATATGGTGATATGTTAGGATATCCGGGAAGTCCGGGGCCGGATTCAAAGGTCGGACATATTGCTAACTACGCAGAAGGAATGTACTTTCGCGTACTGTAACACTAACTATGATGTTTATTGTATGCATATATGTGCTATGTGTATGGTATGCCTATGTGAGGTAATTGATAGCTCTGTGGTATGTTCATTGTACTGTTATTATACTTACTGGGTGTTGGGACACGTTGGCAAAGTGCGAAACCATGCTAAGTGCGAAACCATTGCTAAGTGCGACATATCTGCCAGGGGGCTTATGTGATGTTGGGAAATGC
This sequence comes from Acacia melanoxylon, assembly GCA_019022615.1. Taxonomy (NCBI): domain Eukaryota; kingdom Viridiplantae; phylum Streptophyta; class Magnoliopsida; order Fabales; family Fabaceae; genus Acacia; species Acacia melanoxylon. Next base: position 5,243,365 of record JAFJYJ010000010.1, read on the forward strand.
TTGTTTGTATGCTCATATACTGTCTATGTTGTATATATAAACATGAGGTTAACCGTTACCTGAGGTTCAATGGGCATTGAACCTCAGCTCTTAACATAGCGTCAGGTTCAGGAGGACCGATGATCGAGGAGAAAGGCAAGCAGGCCGCACAGAGACCCGGCTAAATACTTCCTTCTGTTGTTATTTACATTTTGAAAACACACGGTATAATGTACCGTTTCTGTAAACAGCCATACTTACGTCATTTTGAATATATGTATCAGTTACTCTTACGCTCCAATGCTCTACTCTGATGAAAAAAAAATATACTGCTTTTGAAAATGAGATGTTACAACAACTAAATTAGTCTATTGGTAACAACTAAATTAGTGTATTGGTGACAACTAAATCAATGTCGGTTAACAGCTATATCTTAACAACTATATCAGTACAACATTAATAACGATATCAGTATAATATTAACAACTACATCAGTACAACATTAACAACTATATCAGTGGGTGTTAACAACAAAATCAGTATACGTTAACAACTATATCAATGGTGTTAACAACAAAATCAGTATACGTTAACAACTACATCAGTGGGTGTTAAGAACTATATCAGTGTGTGTGTTAACAACTATATCAGTGTGTGTTAACAACTTTATCAGTAAATGTTAACAACAATATCAGTGTGCGTTAACAACAATATCAATGTGCATTAACAATTATATTAGTGCACGTTAACAACAATATCAATGTGTGTTAACAACATTATCAGTGATTGTTTACAATAATATCAGTGTGTGTTAACAACTATATCAGTGTGCATTAAAACTATATCAGTGTGTTTTAACAACATTATCAGTGACCGTTAACAACAATATCAGTGTGCGTTAACAACTATATCAGTATGCGTTAACAACTATATCAGTGTGTGTTAACAACTACTACCTCCGGTCCTAATTATAGGAACACTTTTTTAGTGCAATTTGTACTACAAAAATGTTCATATAATTAGGACCGAAGGGAGCATATCAGTGTGTGTGGACAACATTATCAGTGATCATTAACAACAATATCAATATGCATTAACAACTATATCAATGTGTGTTAACAACTATATCAGTATGTGTTAACAACAATATCAGTATATGTTAACAACTATATCAGTGGGTGTTAACAACTATATTATTGTCTGTTAACAACTTTATCAGTGCATTGGTAATAACAATATCAGTGTGTGTTAACAACTATATCAGTACAACACTAATAACTACATCAATACAACTTTAACAACTACATCAATCAAACATTAACAACTACATCAGTCAAACATTAACAACATAATCACTTTCTTTCCCAATAAAAGACGTTATGATTCTTTGCAACTCCTCATATGTTGTTCCTTCCTTGATGCATCTTATTCTTACCATTCCACCAACATAATCACTTTCTTGTCCTCCCCCATGTACAAAGTTACCCCCCACATGGAAGAAACATAATAGGTTCTTCCCTGAGTAGTAGCCATCTTTAATTATGATTTGTAACATAAAGTTAGTATTAACAACTTTAACAGTCACATTAACAATTAAAAATGTAGGTATTTACAATTATATCATTTCATCGTTTTCATATTCAATCATTCCCACTAACAAACAGACCTCACTCTGTTTCCATGCCCAAAAACAGAGCAAACCTACCCTACAACATTTTAACATTCAGCCCGTATTAACAACTACATAAGTTATATTAACAACTATAACTGTAGGTATTAACAATTATCTCATTCAGTGTTTTTGCACCAAAAGTACCTTCATCCTATTCACTCATTCCCACTAAAAAACATATCTTTCCCTATGTTTTCATGCCAAAAAACATAGCAAACTTTTATTAACCCTACCTACCATGATTAAAGATCAAGTAGAATGGTGATGATGATATCTTGATCAAAATCTTTGCATTTCTTACCTATCTTCTCGCCGATAATAACATAAATGAGGCCAAGCTCCGACCTTTCAGCCACCCAACCTTCAAATTGAAAAAAAAAAATCAAGAAAAACACATAAAACCAGCTGAGTTGAGACTAATGCAGTGGATGATCAGAACACACCCTTTAACATTGGACCTTCAACCTTGATCGATCCCCCTTTGTGTGTGCCTCGTGTTCAACGTTCGTTTTAGTGTTTTTTTTTCCCTTTCTAGCAGTGATCAGGTGCCAAAACACATTGTCCAGACTTCCTTTTTCTTTTTTAATTCCAGGGGTATCAATGTCATTTAACTTTACATTTTTTCTGACATGTGAATTTCGTTTGGGCCTTATTTGACATTATCATGCTTAATTGGGCCCTCATGAGAATTTTCCCTATTTTAAAAGAAAAAAAATGTTTTTGAACAGTTAAAAAGAAAAATTGAAGATATGTGTAGGCCTAATTTCAATTTTAATTAAATAATATTAAATTTTATTAGACAAAATATGTGCGTAATAACTTCAAAATATTTTTTCAAAGTCAAATATGACGAGGTTTTAATTTCTTTTCAATCCAAATCAAATAAAATCATGAAATACAATTTTGTTTGAACTAAATCCATCAAATAAAATATCTAAAATTAAAAATAAATATCTTTTAATACGTATATCAAAGGAAAAATTAAAGCAAAAGACCATGAGTGAATAATATTTATTAATCAGGATCATAAAAATTAGAGCCCCAACACCCTTTTCTTCTCTTTTAGGAAAACTATGCACAGAACCCGCGCGACGCTGCTTATGTTGGAAGCAGTATAAGTTGTATGAGTTATCCTGGTTTGTATTCTCATATACAAATATAATACAATATCTATATTTTATTAGATATGAAGCAGAATGGGTATTTAATAATTCAATATATTGATCTAACATATCCATCACATTGTTAAAAAAAACGTCCCTATATTTTTACCCCCCCCCCCCCCCCCCCAAAAAAAAAAGTCCCTATGCACAAAGTATAGGTTTTATTCTTAAATGTTTAAATAAATTATGATTAAATAATGGGTTTAAAGTTTCTGCTTTTATTGCAATTTTTTTGCCACACCCACAAAAAAGTGAGTGGGTCCCATTGTAAAGAAAGGAGAGACCTAATTACTTTTGTGTGAGTGTGTGAAAAAAACATTTCAACAAAAAAAAATGTAAACATTAAACCCTTAAATAATTTGATTTAAACACAAAAGTTCTAGATTCAATTTGGTTTAAGTTCTAAGGTGTTTATTTGAAGCTTGCAAGAAAAACATTTATTTAAACGAAATAAAGAAAGTTTATTTAGATCAATCTTCTAGGAAATAAAGGTTATTTGCTTTAGATATATACTAATATAAACAAATAAACTTCAGAGAAGTGGTTTGAAAGGATAGATAATCATCAGTGAATGTTATTTTTTGAAAAAAGAAAAAGATAATCCGTGCATGATTTATTATTTAAACAGGTAATAAGTATATTGAATAAATTATTGAGGGTACAAATACATAAATATTTAGATGTTTCACCGTTTTTATATATACACACACACACACACACACACCGTACATAAAATACTCAAAATATATATTCTACGTGCATAATTGAAAACACATTATAATAATAACTCAATTATATACTTTTTGCTTTTTAGGGAATTAATTATATAATATATACACACACACATACACTGATAATAATAATAAAAAGAGGGAGATATTTTCATGTTAAAAAATATCAGGAGATTTGTTTTCCAGAATATCCGAAGAAAATTCATATTGTTATGACTTATGAGGCCTAAAAATTAAGGGAAAACAGAAAATCCTAGATACAAGGAGTCAAATTAGTGTGACATTAGTTTATTTAGAGAGTTAGAGGGAGATTTAAAATAATCTAAATGATTAAGAAACTTAATAAAATAGCTTGAATTCTAATAGTACGATACTTGACTAACTTTGATTATTTCTGAGATATAATTTTTTCTTATATTATAGTAGTATATATTTCGATATTTATATTTTATTAAGTTATTGGTCGGAGGGTGGTGGTGTATCTATCTATCTATCTTATGCTGAACGAGAAAAATTGATTTAGGGAAAAAAATTACCTTTTCAATATAATAGAAATATAAACGATCAACCAATATAAAGTTGGTCTAACGTGTATGACTCCATTAGATCCCTTTGGGTTTAAGTTCTTTTGGGTTTACCCTGCTTAATTTTGGTTATGAATTAATTAGAGATAATCATTTTCCTTGCAGCACTGAATAGCATCATTAAAAAACTTGACATTTATCTTTATTTGAACAATCAACTTTAGGCAATAATTCTAAATGAATTAAATTTTTAATTGATATATAATTAACATGTCCTAATCTTTGATGCCATAAATTAGAGGACTCTAGCATATAGATAGAAGCAATATTATTATTAATAGCACCATTATTGGTGACAGTCATTACATTAACTTTGAAAAGGCCCTCACTAAGGTAACCTTTTCCAACATACATATTATTCTTAGAAAGTATAAACTTATCAGAAACAAATACAAGCTTAAAACCATTCTTGCTTAAGAGGGATCCGAAATTAAATTCTTGCGAATATCAGGCACATGAAGCACATCATTGAGAGTCACAACTTTTCCAGAAGTCATCTTCAAAACCACTTTCCCAAAACCTTCAACCTTTGAAGTAGAAGAATTTCCCATATATAATTGTTCATCTTGCTTCGCAGGAGTGTAAGAAGAGAACATCCACTTGTTTGCACATACATGCCTAGAGGCACCAGTGTCCACCCACCACTCCTTGGTATTTCCAACCAAGTTACATTGCATTACAACTGCTGAAAGACTCATATTATCCATCATATCAGTGGTATTGTCAACCATATTGGCTTCAATGTTCTTCTTCTTGAGATTCTTTGGCTTCTTGCAATCCTTGGCACGGTGGCCAGGCTTCCCGCAATTATAACACTTGCCTTTAAATTTCTGTCCTTTCCTATGGCCTTGTTTGAATGATCCCTCATTAGAGGGTTTCCGTTTCTTGGGCTTTGGACCATCTTCAACAATGTTGGCCTTTGAAACTATAGGATTGATGCCAAGTTTCTTTTCAGAAATCTTGTTGTCTTCTTCTATTCTCAATCTTACAATCAAATCTTCAAGTGACATCTCCTTACGCTTGTGCTTAAGGTAATTCTTGAAGTCCTTCCAAGATGGTGGCAATTTCTCAATAAATGCAAAGCAACTTGGAAAGACTCGCTTGGAGACATCCCTTCAGCGTGAATCTCATGCATGATCAATTGAAGTTCTTCAACTTGACTCACCACAGATTTAGAATCAAGCATCTTGAAGTCCAAAAATCTGCCAACTATAAATTTCTTCAAGCCAGCATCTTCAGTTTTGTACTTCTTGTCTAGACTCTCCCATAATGCTTTGGTTGTATCCAAAGCACTATATACAGTATATAGTGTATTGTCTAGACCATTGAGAATGTAGTTTCTACAAAGGAAATCAGAATGCTTCCAAGCATCTATCGTAGCAACCTTTTCCTTGTCAACCGGTTGTCCTTCTTCCAATTTTGGAGCATCTTCAGTGAGAAACCGTGCCAAGTTCAATGTGGTTAAATAGAAAAACATTTTCTGTTGCCATCTTTTAAAATCATTTCCATTGAACTTTTCTCGGTTTTTCACCATGCATTGGAACAGACGACTCGGGTTAATCGATTGGTACTTGTACTTGCCATTTTCGTTGTTGAAACTCGATTATTAATTACTTGCCATTTCGTTGTTGTTAAAAACGAAACTCGATTAATCACACCTGATTAATCCACAAACCGTATAATAATAATATTCACAAAAAACTAAACACAAATTCAATTTAATATTACTACCAACGTATGAAATCAGCAATGATATAAATTACTATAAACTGATTTCATGGCCTAAAACATATATACACTTATATATTTAATTGTAGAAATAAATATTCAAATAACAGATTCAAAAGGAATATGTTTCCTAAAAATATGCCAAGGAAATTGGAATATTTAAACTATTTGCATATATAAAATATATACACTTATATATTTTATTGTAGAAATAAATATTCAAAATTCAAAGGAATAGTTTCCTAAAAATATGCCAAGGATATTGGAATATTTAAACTATTTGCATATATTGCATATATACACTTATATATTTTATTGTAGAAATAAATATTCAAAATAACATATTCAAAGGAATAGTTTCCTAAAAATATGCCAAGGATATTGGAATATTTAAACTATTTGCATATATTGCACACGTAAATAATTTTTAATAATTCATATGCAAATCAGAAACAGGTCGACATTTACACACCCACATAAATTATAATTTTATAATACCCATACGCATATCATCAAAGAATCCAAAACAATTTAAAAAATAATTTTTTATTAAATTACTTTTTTTTTATTGTTAGAATTTAGGAGAAAATCTCATGGGTTATGAATAAGAAGAAGGATGGAAAAGAAGAGGAAGAAGAAAGAAGGAACGCGTGTGAAATAAAATATTAATTTTTAATTAAATTATTTTTTGTATTAAAAAATATTTTTTATTAAATTAATTTTTTTGAATTTCCAAACGTTTAAATAATTCCATTGTACCTCTCGAGTTTTCCAACCAAGAACAAGCGTGCGATTTCGGGCAAAAGATCCATTGTTCCGGTGTGTCTCTTTGCACAATGCACCCGGTTCGCGGCAAAAGACGTTCCATTCTCGTTCCGTTACGGTGTGTCTCTTTGCACAATGCACCGGTTCGCGAACAGACGAGTCCGTCGATCTTGTTTTTGAGTCTATAAAATGCACCTAGTCACAGTTAAATTACGTTTTTCCGCATCGATCTTGTTTTTCTCTCTCTAGTCACAGATTAAATTACGTTTTTTACGCATACTCTCTCTCTCTCTCTACATTACGCATATCAATAATTGCTGGCTTCCAGAATGCAGAGAGAGAGAGAGAGTATGCAGAAAAAACGTAATTTAATCTGTGACTAGGGCGCCCTATTTATAGACTCTGAAAAAACAAGATAACCAATGATTGTTATTTTAAAAAAGATAACCCGTGCATGATTTATTATTTAAATAGGTAATAAGTATATTGAATAAATTATTGACGGTACAAATATATAAATATGTAGATGTTTCAACTTTTACACACACACATATATATAATTTGTTGATAAATTATGAGTATTATATACATAAAATATATGTTTAGATGTTTAATTTGAATATATATATATATATATATATATATATATATATATATATATATATATATATAATGTACATAAAATACTCAAAATATGTATTGTACGTGCATAATTGAAAGCACATATTATGATAACAACTCAATTATATATTTTTTGGGTTTTTTAGGGAATTAATTATATAACATATATACACACACATACAAGGATAATAATTAAAAAAAAAAACAGGGAGATATTTTCATGTTAAAAAATATCGGGAGATTTGTTTTCCAGAATATCCAAAGAAAATTAATATTGTTATTAGGCCTAAAAATGAAGGGAAAACAGAAAATCCTATATACAAGGAGTCAAGTGTCACATTATTTTATTTAAAGCATTAGAGGGATTAGTGAGATTTAAAATAATCTGAATGTTTAAAAAATTTAATAAAATAGCTTAAATTCTAATAATACGATATTATATACTTGACTAACTTCTGATAATTTCTGAGATATATATTTTTTCTTATATTATAATAGTATATATTTCAATATTTAGATGTATATTGGTGGAAGGGTGATAATGCTAATATATCGCAAGGAGGGTTGCTCGAACTGTGGCTTTTATGAATTAATTAGAGATAAACATTTTCCTTGCAGCTCTGAATATATAGCTTCTTCGAATATATGGTATCTTGTATCTATCTTGTATCCCTTAAATATCCTCTAAAGGGTGGGTTGTGTTTCTTTAATTTTATTTTCATAATCTCATATCCACTATTAGATTAAAAAAAAAACGGTTCCGATTCAATCTTTTATGAAATTATTACTATAATCATAAATAATTAAATTTAAAATCTTAAAATCCAAACTATACAATTAATAACTGCAATAAAAAAAATTGTAAAATTTAATTTTTATAATAATAATGTCAAATCATTTTTTAATAAGATAAAAGAGACATTTCAATTTATTATAAAACCACATTTATTATTTGAAACCATTATTTGGAAATTAGATAAGGTAAAATAAATTTGAAATGGTTATTTACAATAATAATCTCAATTAAATCTAGTTGAACTGTCAAAATGCCTATACTTTTAAGAAATAACTAATTACTAATTAGGCTAAAAGCCTTGTTAGAAATTTTGAAATGTTGCTAAATGATTATAATATCCCTATGTAGTTGAAAAGAAAAATTGAAGATATGTGTAGGCCTAATTTCAATTTTAACTAAATAATATCAAATTCAGTTAGATAAAGATATGTGCGTAATAATTAACTTCAGAATATTATTTTAAAGTCAAATATGATGAGATTTTAAATTATTTTGAATCTAAATAAAATAAAATCATCAAATACAAATTTGTTTGAACTAAATCAACCAAATAAAATATCTAAAATTATAAATAAAATTAAAATTAAAAATATTTTAATAAGCTTTTAATCCATATCAAAGGAAAGATTAGAGCAAAAGACGACCTTGAGTGAATAATATTTCATTAATCAGGATCATAAAAATTAGAGACTCGACACCTTTTTCCTCCTCTTTTAGGAGAATATATCGGGAAGTATGATTCTTTTTTATGCTGAACGAGAAAAATTGATTTTTGTTTGGGAGTTGGATTTTGGAGGGAAAGGAAAGGGAATGGAGGGTTTTGGTAGGTCATTCCCTTGATATATAGAAGGGAAGGGATTATCGAAACCCTCTCTTCCCTTTCCTTCCTCTCCAAAATCGAACTCTCAAAGCCTTTTAGGGAAAATATTACCTATTCAGTAAAATAGAAATACAAATATAAACGATCAACGCCACCGTCCCAGTAAATCCTAGTGGCGAACGATTTCCTCTCACAGTCTAGCGCTATGGAGCAGGTAGGCGACAACCCTTTCCTTCCCGAAGGTATCATCAGAACCATTCTCAAAAGTCTTCCGGTAAAATCTCTAATCCGATTTCAATGTGTTTGCAAAGATTGGAAAAATCTCCTTAAGGCCCCTTCTTTCATCACGGAACACTTGCAACACTCCATGAATGAAAACCCTTTGCTTCTTTTGCAATGGGACGGCAAACTTGATCCTTTGCACTTTCATATGCTCAATCACAAGATGCAACTTCTTGAAGTTCAGCTGCCATTGCCTTTGATGGATTCTTCATTGCGGACTGGAATTGTTGGTTGCGGCAACGGCTTGCTCTGTGTTACATATTTTACTGGCCTTAATTCTCCTCCTTCCCTTTCAGTGTGGAATCCTGCCACTAGAGAGATTCTACAGGTGCCAAGTCCCATTAAATTTGAAAATAAATTTGTTGCGTTAGGATTTGGTTTTAGTCCAATTGACAATGATTACAAGATACTGGTATCTGAAGAAAGGGCTGATATTGGTAGATTACGTAATACATTAGAAGTGTATTCATTAAACACAGGATCTTGGAAGGAAATAAAAGTTGAGGACTTTGGAGGTTTGACTATTTTTGATTTCCCTACTACGGTTAATGGAGCTATGTTTTGGTTTGGGTTTAATAAGGTGATGAATGTTGATGAGAATGATTTTCTTGCTTCTGATATGGTGGTAGTTTCATTTGACATGGTAATGGAAGTGTTTACATTGATTCCACTTCCATGTGACGATGATGATTCATGTAAAAGTTTTCTAAGTGTGTATGAGAACAAACTTGCTATGTTATGTGGTACTGTGAGCGAGAACTATAAATCATATAGAACTGATTTGTGGATGATGGAGGAGGGAGCCCTCTCATCTGGGGAGAGATGGAATTGGAGTAAGAAATATAGTATAAGCAACTCTTCAAGCATATATCCAAGAGGTATTTGGTTGGATGAAATTGTCTACCTTAGCAATGGGTTGCCAACATATGATGAACCTGAATCTGAAACAAACCATAAAACAATAGATGTTCTATATACGTTAAATCTTAGTACTCATGAATTGGTGGACTTTAATTGCGGTCAACGTGGCTCTAAACTTTGGCCTACTTTCGACTATGCAGAAAGCCTTATGCCTATTGCCAACATCCAACCTTGTTCCTAATTAACCATTACTTTTGATGTTTTCTTTGTGATTAATCAACAATACTAGATGATGTTGCTACATTCTAATTTGATCTGTTTATAATATTATGTTTAGTTATTTTTTCAAAGATGGATATAATATTATATTTGAAGACTTATGGTTTTGATTAATTATCAATATTATGTTTAGTAGCGAGTGAGATCTCATAAACACTTATTTTTCTCAGTTTTGACGCTTGGTTTAGTACGACACATTTCTTTAGATATTTTCTGTGTTGATTTGCTTAGTTGTTACTTTGATGCAACTAATTTTATTCTGAGGAATAGGGTAAAGAGGGCTCTAGGTCTTGGATTTGATTAGGTTGTGATTTGTGTCTTAGCTTGTCCTTTTTATGTAAAAGATTTTTTAAATCTTTTGTATGAGTCATGATTGCTAGCTGCAAAATAGGGGGCGGGCCTCAGAGCCACCGTAATTGATGCTGCTATGTGACCAATGTGGTTATATAAACAGTCTCTTTGCTTGCATGAGTAAAGCTGCATTTGTGCATTGAGCCTCCTTGATGATTGCTCCAAAATATGGAATTAAGAAGATAGGTCCTTCTTTGTTCTTCACAATTAGGCAAACCAACAAAATATGACCAAACGAATTTTCTTCATTTGTTTTTCTAGAAATTTTTGATTAAAAATGTTTAAAGATACATATTTAAAAAAAATGTGGCTTTTTACAAGATCATGTGAGCAACAGAAAGTATATGGGCTGAATGTCAATGATACCGTACAAATAATGCAACCTAAACTAAAATAAAACCAACTGGGTTTAGGTGTTGTGGAAGATGTTAGTTTTTTACAACGTGATGAATTAAAGTTTGAATCTATGTTAGAGAGATACCTACATTTAGAGTCTTACAATGCTACTCAATTTTTTTACAAGAGAATACCTGTTTTCCTAAAAAGAAAATAAAATAAGGACATAGAAGTAAAACCAATGTAACCTGAATTTAATAATTTCAACATAAAACAGACTGATACTTCACTAATTTAAGGGTGAAGGTGTAAAAATACACATGTGTTTTATCTTAAGAAGCATCCAACACCATATGTTTTTTTTTATGCAAAATTACACATGAACTTTTAAAATTGGGGAAAAAATATCACCACCGTTATATTTGCTTTAACTCTTTTAATTTTACAGTGGGCCCCACATTATTAAAACAAATAAAAATTCTTAACTTTTTAAATTTACGTTCCTGCCCTCTTCTCTATCCTTGTCAACTGCTCTTCTGCTCTGGCTTTTTGCTTTCTTACCGGAATCTAATGTGAGATAATAATCCACCATTTATCTAAAGCCCTAAAGGGAGCGTAACCAGCAAAGCCCTAAACTCGCTCCTGGCCTTATTTCATTCACACGTTGACTTCATTGCTTGATTCATATCGTCCCTATATCGTCGCTCACCTTTAATCAATGTCCCTGGGATTTTTTCTTTTTTTAGCAATATCAACGACGCAATACTGCTCCTCCGCCCAACCCTTCAGCTCCTTCCACCCCGGCCTCGCAGGTGCCAGCTACACCCTCTGCTCCATCTCGGTCGTCGCCCTTCTCTTCTCTCTCTAATCTATCACTCTGCTTCATCTCGTTCGTCGCCCAGGGATTGAAAAGTTACGATCATGGCGGTGTTGGCCTTGGGGTTGTGGTGGCTCTCAATAAGCCCGGCGAAGCACACAAAATCATACACAATTTTGGTTACATCTCCCAATTAGGGTAACATCTCACAAAATCGTACACAATTTCTACGAGCTAATCGAAAATTGTAACAGGAGAAGAAATTGGGATCTTTCAAAAGGAGATGCATCTACGAGCTAATCTCGTCGGCTCTCCTTATTTGATCCTGAAACTCGGCGGATCTTCGGTTACATTTGCCTCTATGGTGATTCTCTTCCTCTGTAGCTTTTCTTGCTTCTACCATTTGTTTCCCTGCACCGTTTTCTGTTTCTTTTTTAATCTGGTTTTGGGTTTTGAATCTGGTTATGTGAAATTGTTGTCCAGCACTTGAGCTTTTGGTCTCTCAGTTTTTTTAAAAAAATCGTTGCTCTTCTCTTGATTCTTGTCATCGAACAAATGATCGGCTTAGGTTTTGCATAAGATCCTGGAATTTTGTCTCAGTCATGTATTTGTTTGACTCTGCTATTTTTTCGGAGAACTCTGATATTGTATTTGTGCCTGGTTGCTCTCATCTTTTATACATGAGAAGTCTGTGCAACCGAATCGCTCAACTTCAGTAACGTCATTTGACTTCAGTAACCAGAAGAAATAGAGAGATCCCGACGGCGGCTTCGAGATTAGCATCTCAATCTCAAGATCCGAACGATACAGTTCTTCATTCTTCTTCATTCTTGTTGTCTTCTTTTCTTTTTTTCTTTTTCTTTTTTTTTGAGTTGAGGGGCATTTTGGTATTTTCACATTGCTACTAACGTCAGTTAATACAATCTAACGGTGATGATACTTTTGTACTAGTTTTGAAAGTTCATATGTAATTTTGCACCAAAAAAAAAAACATATGGTGTTGGGCGCTCCTTACGGTAAAACACATGTGTATTTTTGCACCTTTACTCCTAATTTAATTATTAAAAATATGAAATGGCAATGAAGCTCAACTAGAAACATTTCCTTTGATCATTGTAATTGGTGGTCTATGTTGAACATCTCTAAAATCTCGAATCTAATAAATAAAGATCGTCAGAATAAACCTTTGATTCAATTATTCAAAGGAGAAAACATTACTTTTGATTATTTTGGAATAATCCTTTACAGGAATATTTAATACTAGATGTTTAATTTCTAGCTTTATTTGACCTATCTCTTACACCAGGTTTGTTCAGTTTTCTTCATAAAACTAGACGGATTACCCAAGGGATGCAAGGGCTGTTTAATTAAAAAGAAGAATAAAAATGATTTGTAAATTTGGGGAAAAAAATTAGTCAATAATTATAAATGCTCCAAGATATATATGACAGTAAAGAATATGTTACATGAGTTAATAAAAGCCAACTAAGGCATGTATGAGCACCTGACAAGTCATATTTGAAAGAATTGAGGTTGAGTTCTCAAGTGGATTATTTATTTATTTATTTATTTTATTGGGTGAAAAGAGTTCACAACTTTTAAGCAATCTAAATGCTTAATATGTTGCTCAACTTCCTAAAGTCATGAAGATGTATGTATAAATAGATGTTTCTACATTTATAAAATATAAACCTTATTACACCCCTACCGGTCTCGCCCTTTCGGGTGGCGGGTTAGAGGGATCCATTTTAATTATTACCTTTCATTTGATAACTATTCCATTTTTACAAACATCAGAGTGTGCGCGGCAGAGCATATGATCGGTTTGAACAACAACAATATACTGGTAAATGTACATACAAAACTTAAAGTAATCCCCGTAGGGTTAAGGGTTGTAAATCATACGGTCATCCCAAACTTAGAAGTACAAGCCTTACCTTCTTCAAGTCCTCCAGCCGTTACTACCCCTGTATCTTTCGAACCAGACTGGAGTTCAAAGTTGAACCCCAAAATAACTGTTAAACTCATATATAATATGTATGCAATGCATGTAATGCAAATCACAATCAGGAACATAAACCTAGCATGTACTCCGCAGGACCGCCTAGACAAGACAAGCCCCCAGACTCAGCACGCAAAGGGCCTCAGTAGTCAAGGTGGCCAACCTCAACCACCTATCCTAAGGGCCTCAATGGACACCTATAAACACACAGTCATATAGGCTCCACCTACCCCACATACCTTGGGCCTCAGTAGATACCTATGAACACACAGTCACATAAGCTCCACCTACCCTACATGCCAAGGGCCTCAGCAGCACCCCCAAAAGAGATACTACCTACCCATCATGCCTCGGGCCTCAGTAGCACCCTACAGGTACTACCTACCCTGCATACCTCAGGCCTCAGTAGTAACCATAGAACACAAGGTCCTATAGATACTATCTACCCTACATCCACAATCATGATAACACATAACATACAAGAGCGACATAGAGTATGCAAGTTTACAGTTACTACCTGGTATTCCTTGAATATAGTAAACTCTTCCCTTGACGTTAGATATATGTCCCGCATGTGCTAACACCCTAGTTACAGCAAAATATCACACTTTTAATTGCATATTCAAACATTTACTTCAAGTTCCATAATTTCGCTTAACACCAGATTTTCTGACTTAACTTCACTGATTTTTAATAAATTCTAGAAAAATCTTGTCGACATGAAATTAGTGGGCTTAGAACCCTTAGAATGTCTATTTTATAGAAAAAATAGTTATCAAAGCCATATGGGTTTGAGTTGTTCTCAAATTCTCAAAACTTAGCCACTGGTTTGAGACAGAATCCATGTTTTTGGGTCATTTTCAATCTTAAATAACTCTCGGTTGGAACATCAAAAAGACACAAAATATTATACCAAAATCATCCTCAGTATGTCTAATATTACCATGAAAGATTTCAAAGCAAACGGAATCCATTTACTATTTTAAAACTGTCTATGAACACACGCTGCCCAAAAAATGCCCAAGTCAGCAGATTTACGTAGTTTGAAGACTTGAGCCTTTTGGATTTAGAAAGAAGGTGATTCCACTTGTCCCCATACAAAATCAAGTTTTGGACTCAATGGAAACCTAAAAAATATGAGAATCCTACTGCAACTCCATGAAAAACACCATAGGGCAGAAACTTCAAACAAGAAACACGAAGTTGTTGGTGGAGCACTTACCTTAAATCTTCGGTTGCGTATAACCTTCTCTTCCTCCTGAACCAAGACTTGGTTGTTCCCTCTCTTCTCTCCCTCTTGAACACGTGCTAGGGCAGCCAAAAATGGGTAGGAGGTTGTTAGTTCTCAATGTGTTTTGATGATTAATAACAATTGTAAACATGAGAGAATGTTTTTGATAAAGATTTGTAAATGTTGATTGATTCCAATTCAAAAAACATTATGTCAGTGCCAAACTCGAGCTTGGCTACCCAAACTCGAGCTTGCCTCTTACAGAAAGGAAACCAAGCTATTTTACATTTTCCAAACTTGAGCTTGGTCCATAAACTTGAGCTTGAAGGTTTTCAAGCTTACTCATATTCTGAGTAAGCTCGAGCTTACACCTGGAAGCTCGAGTTTAGGAAAAGTTGAGGATTTTATCAAGTTACTCAAATATCAAACTCAAGCTTATTATTTTCAAACTCAAGCTTGCCTCTTCCGGAGTCTTTTCTCTAGAGTTTACAAAAGTGTAAACTCGAGCTTGCCTTAGCAAACTCAAGTTTGGGTCAGACAGAGAGCATTGTCATATTTTGAGCTTAGCAAACTCAAGTTTACATCTCTAAGCTCAAGCTTGCACTTGGAATCAAAATTATTTTTGACATGAATAGTGTCAAACTCGAGCCTGCTCACTAATAGACTCGAGCTTGCCATTTTCCATTTTGGCTCTCCAAATGATTTCAAACTTGTTTCCCCGACAAAAGCCCAAACTCGAGCCTACTCACTTATAAGCTCGAGCTTGAGACTTCCAGAAGCAAAACCCAAGTTTTAAATCAAGACCAAACTCAAGCTTGTTATAGTAAACTCGAGCTTGGAGCATCTGCACAGATGAACGCATCCGAGTATACTTTGCTCGTTTGATTTTCGCTTAAGTTTAATTCTCGCAAAATGGTTGCTTATGATTTAAATGATTCATATCAATATTTCTAACCTTGATTTAACCAGCTTGCTTATGAGATTTCGAAGACCTAAGATTTGTTTTAGGAAACATTAAAGCATTCAAGAAGAAAGATGATCAATTAATGCTTAATTACATATAAGCTATTAATGATCAAGATTTCCGTCAATACGTGTCAACGCCTTAATATCAATTGGAGATATCCCATTCTACAGAGATTGGTGCAATCAATTGAAAGCTCTCAACGGACAAATTCAAATATTCAATTCTGAAATACTCCCAACAGCTATATTCATCAGACATAAACCAAACAGCTAGTATCTTCGAATTGATTCAAGTCTGAACGGATCTTTAACGGTCACAAGCTTCAATCCAGTATAAATACATGAAGGTTTGAAGTCTACAAGCAGAGAAGACATACACAGAAAAATGCATACAAGCATATCAGTCTTTTACTGCTTAATTCGCATCCTGTATCTTTGATACATTGTACTTCAGTAATCATCTTTATTCACTCTTAGAGAGAGTTCATTTCTGTAATTCATTCATTGTAAGAATCTCAAAGTTGTGGGACTTTGAGGTTGGGTTTTCATATTACAATTTGTAAGGGGAGTGTATCTAGAGAGAGGATAACTTTTGAGTACGAGTGTATCGATTTGAGTGATAGTAGAAAAACCCGAGAGTTTGGGGATCGGACGTAGGTCAAGAGTTGAGACCGAACCGTATAAATCTTACGTGTCAAGCTCTTCTTCCCTATCTCCATTTAGCTTCTGTTGTGTGAGTGTTTTAAAAAGAATTTTTAAAATCCCCAATTTACCCCCCTCTTGGTGATTTCCTTCACTTTCAGAGGTGTCTTTATATAGCCTCCAGGGTTAAAGAAGTTGTGCAATGGTTAAATGACACCTCAGGGGGTAAAATGGTCATTTTCGCTGACTTTTCTCCAAGACATTCCAAAGTCTTATTATCCAGGGAATTCCAGAGTCTTCTGGTCCAAGACATGTGGTGCCATCTTAGCCCTTAAAATTCAGATTCCAAGATTGCCCTTGATGGTGACTTTAGGGATAGGTTTTCGTCCAGTAATTAAATTAATACTGCAGGGGTATAATGGTCATTTTGCACTGCTTTCTCTCCATGCCAGTGGGACCCACAAATCTTCCCTAGATTTGCGCCATTATTACCCTTTTAGAGTCATAATTACTTGTCCTCCATTGGTCATGTCAGGTTCAAATTGTGTCGTCCAGATTTATTCTGATTATTTTACCTTTCTCTCTCTTCATAATTACATGGTGTGACCCTTTTCTTTTGCTCCAAGTCACTTTCTCTCTCCTCTAAACCCACCAATTTCATCCTCCCTCTGTGTCCAGGGGTCTGGGCCCAACTCCGGTAAACCCTAACCGGTCCCGCTTAGCTCCTTTTTCCGGTTACACTTTTCCTCGTAACTCGTGCTATACTATGCCACTTGTGTGGGCCCGGATTAATGGTCTCTTTTCCCCTGACCACAGATGGACGGAATCTAGTACCTTGGGGATCAAGAAACCCATACTTCAGCATCTCATAACCACCTCGTACTACGCGCTACCCGATAATCCAACTTCTGACCTCGAAATGCCACGTGTCCGACGTAGCACTACTACCACTGACTCTTCCTACTATACTTGGTCTAGACACATACTCTCCCTCTTCCCTTTTTATTTCCTTCAAAAACGTAAGACATCCATGATTGCCCTGAAAATGACATATGCTTACTTATACCAGCATATTTCCGCTCAACTAATTGTCCTATACCTTAGGACATAGTTAGGCGGCATCCTTTCCACCGGATTTACACCGTATAGACCCTTTGCGCCCCTTTTTCATTGGCACTTTAATTTCACGGCTTATACTTACTAGGTCCGTTGACCCGTATGGCCAAGTTACTTAGTCCTAGAGAGGCTTCCTAACTCTCGACATTCTTGGGACTTTTCCCGAACTAGGCCTAGTCGTCTGCCTATTTTAGGCTTATTCTCAATTCTCAAGGTCCAAAATTTGGGATATTACAAACCTGAATTGTATTTGTTGGTCGATTGAACAT
Organism: Acacia melanoxylon; assembly: GCA_019022615.1. NCBI lineage: Eukaryota > Viridiplantae > Streptophyta > Magnoliopsida > Fabales > Fabaceae > Acacia > Acacia melanoxylon. Next base: position 5,261,376 of record JAFJYJ010000010.1, read on the forward strand.
TACATGCTGAACAACAACAAACGTTTGATTAAAAAAATAATTAATAATTGATTATAAAACATAGATACTGTTTTAAGATATGAGAATAAAGAATAGGTGTCCTAAATTATTAATGTGCACAAGGTATGTATTGTTCGCAGAAACATTAAAAGTATAGAAGAGCCACATGAATGGACAATTTTGCTTGGCTTGGCTTATTTTGTCAATTACTTCATGATATTTATTCATGAAAATTTTAGTTATTCAGACCCAGAACTATATTTATTTCGGCATACACTGATAAGAACAATATAATAAATGTATTGTCAGTAAGCCCTTGGTGTAGACCTTAAACTATGAAGATATACCATGATTAAAACTTCAACTGTTCAAGAAACATGACAGTTTTGAAAGTCTTGCTTGCCTTCCATTTTTTGTGAAAGGGATGTATAGGTAAAATTTATTGAATGTAAAAAGGTAAGGAATGTATAGGTAAGAAATAAGATTTATTTTTATTTTTTTGATCAGAAGAAATAAGATTTATTTGGCTTCATGAATTTGACAGAAATAAACGTGTAACATGACTAACTTGACATAAGAAGCTGAAAAGTCAATAACTACTTAATTAAAGAACAAAAATAAGTTTCTTCAAATCATATCAATTCCGGGTATATATAATGGAGAAGTAACTGATTTACTTGTGTATAGGCCTAGAACCCTATTCATGGCCAATTAAATCAAATAATAATTTTTTTTTAAAAAAAAGTATTCATTCTCATCCAACACTACCCATGAGGAGTAAAGGACAAGTATATGCGTTTTATATTGAAACAACCTTGCAGTCAATAAGCAGAAAGCCTCCAAGATATGCAAGGAATTTACTCATCAAAAGGCATTTACCAAAGAATTTACTCATACAACATACTAATAATCATCGCAACATTCTAAATTAATAGCAACACATTGTTCAAAGTTTACCGTTTCTCTCAAAATACCTGAAGAGCCTAAATTACCCAAGAACATATATATCTGCTTGTGGCATGCGCCAGAGTATTTGCATTGGTGTTTCTTCTTCCACTGTGTGTATGGTATCGTTCGACTTACTGGTGAAAATATCTTCACAGACGAGCTCTGTTTTTGATATGTTTAAATCTATTGGCATTCCGGTTGTATATGCCGACGTCATTGCCCGTGTATGTTTTTAGTTCTTTCAATGACCTTTTAAATTTAGATGGACTTGAAACTAAATTTTCGTTATTGATAAGAGGTCAACCCAGTTTTTGTTTGTGGCTGCTTACAGGCTGCATTAAGGAAGGGCATTGGTGCGTGGAAAGGGAAGAAGGACTGGGATTGGAAGACGAAGGTGGTATTGTGGAGCAAGTGTAGACCAATGATGGAGCTGTTTAGATGTGACGATTTGGTGACGCAGGAAGGTGAGTGGTGGTATTATGAAACAGAGGTGAAGAAGCTTGAGAACAAAATGTCATTGTATGTTAGTTCCTCTAAGTTAGCTCTGTCCCTCTGAGAACAAGGTAAGCCTTCACATCTCAATTTTTTCACCTCACCGTTCCTTTGACTTCTTTTTTAAGCTTTCTCTCCATCTAGTAAGTAACAATGCAACGCAAAAAAGAACCTACGAATTTTTTCTTAGGAAACAGACGCTCTATCCACTGACATACAGGCGTTTGCTTGTCGCTAATAATTAATGTTAAAATCTTTAAAATTTTATATTTAAAGACTCAACAACTTTTTGGTATTTTTGGCTTTTTGCAAAACAAATATTTTTTATGTCAAGCTTTTGGTTTGTTTATAAAAATAATTAATAATTATGATTTTTAAATATCATGATTTAAACTAAAACAAAACTTTTTAAATTAAATTAATAAATTGAATAATTGATGGGTCGGATTATTTTACGACATCTATATAATTGAAGTTGATCCATCGAACTTTCCGACAGGTGCAACATACATATCATTTATTCATGATAGAGCATTCTTTATGAATAAAAGGTACTCTACTACAACATTATCATTATACAGTAGGCATTGGTTACTAATAATAATTTTACGCCGTAATGGGAGGTTGATAGGCGTCGACTTCTTAATAGGTAATGATGCTTTTTATGTGCTATTTTTTTTTTTAAGTTCTAAAATCCGGATCAGCCACTGAACTGGTGATGGTACTGGGTCAAATGTCCGTGTGTAATTTGTTGAATTTTGGACCGAGGAATTTGTGGATAAGCCTAAAGTAGGCAGACGACTAAGCCCAGTTTGGGAAGAATCATCCGAGAGATAGAAAGTCTCTTGGGGGCTATATGTTACGGCTATACTGGGCAGTGGACCTAGTATGTGTAGGCCGTAAGAGTTAAAATGGTAGTGCAGAAGGGCACAATAATGCATATATAGTGTCATTGGGTTGGTAGAAAAAGGCCACCTAACTATGTTATAAGGTACGAGAAGATTGATCGAGTAAAATGTGCCGGTATTGGTGTTTACATGGAATTTTTAGGATGCATATGTGTACTCTACATTTTTGGGAAAATGACACTGGTAGCCATGTGGAGGCCCACACTTATGGAGTCTAACCTGATGTCAGTTGGTGGGTCTCGGTATACGTGTCGCAATCCTAAGTAGGAGCTGATAAAGTGACTTTAATAAAGTAAGGTCATGATGACTAATAATGACATAGCTTTTGAGCCGTCACCAGAAGATCATGACACGTGTTCCTCATCATGGCGAAGCATAAAGTTGCTTTTATGTTGGTCTAATAAGAGCAAGATACGTGTTTTGTCATCATAACAAGGTACATGATTACCTTTATGTTGGCTCAGTGGAAAGACGACACTTGTGCCATCGTGATTATAAAGAAAAAGCTACTTTTGCGTTAGTTCAATGAGAACATGACACGTGTCATCTCATTATGACACACTTTTATGTTGATCCAATAGAAACATGACACGTGTCCACCATCATAACAAGTAAAAATCTACTTTTGTTGGTGAAATGGAAATGTGACACGTGTCCCCTCGTTATGACATAACTTTTGAGTCATCGCTACAAGGTCATGACACGTGTTCCGTCATAATGACAAGAACTAAAGCTACTTTTATGTTGGTCCAATGGAAAGAGGACACGTGGCACGACAAGTAGTGCGTTTTGGACCATACACGTGGCGCATTCTAGATCAGACACGTGTCGTGTTCTAGACTGCACCCGTGTTCTATATATACCCATTTTCCCCTCATTTGTCTTTAGGCCATTCTTGAAGAGAGAGAGAGAGAAAAACAAAATAGAGAGAGAAGGAAAAGAGGAAGAAAGAGCTAGAGGAGAGAGAAAGAGTTCGGGGCCGATTTCACGTTCATTTTAGTGTTTCTAGCTCCCGAGACCTTTTCTAAAGTTGTTCCTCTCGATGAAAGCAACATTTGTAAGGTTTTGGAATGTTGATCTGAGGTGTTTGGTGCCGTCTACATAGTGGAGGTACTATTGGATCTCCAAACTAATCGCAGAATCAAGGTACGTAGGACTCGGATTCTTACTCTACTCCCTTCAATCTTCATAGACATTCCTAAGATCTTGATGAATGATTCTTGCATGGTGTTTTAAAGTCTTGACTGAAAATACAAGGGAGTTCAAGGAGGAAAGATTTCAAAGAAAAGCTAAGATCAAGAACAAGAAGTATCGTTATCTGAAGCTTTAAGGAATTTTGGGAGTTGATTGTCAGTCTAAGAATTTACCAGGTAGTAACCCTAATCTCATATGTTGTGTATGTCTCTGTATATATGTTTTACCATGAATATATATGCTATGCATTCGGTTTTGTTTTCCAAGCGCTTTGGAATTGAAACCCGCTGTGTTCGACTAGGGCCTTGATGTGTGTTGTGCCTTATAGTCTATGATGTGTGCTATTAAGACTGCTTGTTTTGGATTAGGCTTCGTGCCTCAATGTGTGCGATTTACTGAATGCTTTACAGTTTGTGCTTATGGTTTTCTTACATGCTTTGAATATACTTTGTGTATGAGATTAACGATTACTCTGAGATCCTTCGGGATTTCAGTCTCTGTTACTACTTGCATGTTGTATAGTTTATTGGATGCAGCTTCCAAGCGGATGTTAGCAAATGGAAGTGTTGGACCGATTCTAGATTATTTGGAGAATTATTGTGGAAATTTTATGTAATTATATTTTAAATTTTGTAACTAAGATTTGTAATTTATTAATAGTATACTACGCCCCAACCACTGTACTATGCTATAATGCTCTGATGAATGATGGTGTGTTAAGTAATATTTTTGAAAAATAGAGTAATATCACACTACTCGACACTTGAAAGGGTGAGGCCGGCAAGGATGTGACATAGTGGGTTAGACTGAAGTCAAATCGGTATTAATTAAAATATATAATTTAATTAAAATAGGTAAATAAAAAATATTTTGTGGCATAAGAGGATGTGAGATATAACTTTTTTTTTTGCTCTGAAGAGATATAACTTTTTGTTTACCTAGACAATAAAGCTTTTTATTCATATCCGTCTTGTCCCATCCTTTTCTTCTTAGATATTCATATAACTTTTTGTTTACCCAAACAATAAATGAAGATGGTCAAGGCGCTGGGGGAGGTATCCTAGTTCCTAGGTACATAGGTAAACGCCTGAAGGTAATAGATGGCTCGCCCTACCCAACATCGATATGACCTAGGAGGAAGGAAGATTTCACTCTACCCTTGGATCGTGGGTGAACCCAACCCCTTTCCTAAAATTTCTGTATCAAAAACAAAAATATAGTAACTTTTTATTCATATAATTTGTAAGAGAAAAAATATTCATGAGAAGATGGGACAGGATGGCAAAGATGCAAAGATATGAGAGCATCATCTTTTCATTTTACAAGACTCTCATGCTCCACATTCATCCTCACCAAGTCACCCGTAATATTTTTGCTATTATCCTCTCAAATGCCTCTCTCTCTCTCTCTCTCTCTCTCTCTCTCTGTGTGTCTCTTCCTTTACCAACTACGCAAAAATACAACCCCACTTACTGCTTATTACTCTCTCTTCCCATGGCAGTTCCAACGGCGGCTCCACCATCCATCTTCATTATATTCTTCTAATCTCCATCATCGGCATCTTCCCCACTGGTGTACAACCTCGACATTGAGAAGCACTTCAGATCTAGATCTCTCTCCCCCTCCTCCTTCTCGTTCTGTGTCATAGCCTCCACATATCATTACTCCTCCTTTGGCCTCCACAACACCATCGCTGGCGACCTTCGACCTTCGACAAACCCAAATCACAATCTCGTCTTCTACTCTTAATTTTTTTTTTAAAAAAAAAATACTAGGTTGACTCGGTGACCATCCAACTTGGCCGGTTCAGGCCAAGTTGGACGAGTTGACCCGGAGTCACCGAGTCAACCCATATTTCTTTGAACTCGGCCTGTTTTCTGACGGGTTTGACGATTTCCGATCTAAATCAACTGCTCCGATCCAGGTTATTTTTTCATTTGATGTGAAGCTTGTATTTAATTTCTTAATCAATTTTTGCATTTTCATGGCCTATATATTGGCGGCCTCAACATTTTCTAATTTCATGTCTGGAAATGATCTATATATATTATAAGTGTAACATGAGTTTGAGTTATTACTATATTAGACTTGAGCAAGAGATTTCATGTGGAAGGGACGCTATTATATTTTTACATTGTTGAGCAGTAGTAGTAGCTAGTAACTTCAACGCGGCAAAATGCTGCAATATAGGTGGTTGTGCAAATTATATGATATTTTGTGATCAATTATATCATTGGTCCTCATCCAAAGCTTAATACACGCTCCTCTATCATCTAGTTTTAATTAGCTCCATCTTTATAGTTGAAGGAGCATTTAAATTAAGAAAAAATTAATAAATATGTTTTGCATTCAGCACCAAGATTAATTCCATAGTACTTTGTTTGCTAGGTTATGTCACTTGTTTTAGTACATATTTTCCCGGGAGAAATTTTTTGAACTATTTTTTTTCAGAGTGTAATGGAATCCATGTTTGATTTTCAGTTGTTATCTTTTTTTAGATCGCTGACTCCTCACATAATCAAGGGAGTATTTCGTGAAACTGCAAAGCTTTGGATGAAGGGTCATAGGGTTGTTCTTCTTGACACCCTATGTTATTTGAGTTTGGGATGGACATTAAAGTTTAATGATGGACCAAACTATTGTTGTTTGGGTTGATCGAGAAACACATATTGGACGACGCAGGGCAAGAGGCAAAAGTGAGCAGGAGGATGCGATGAATATGATAAACGCTCATATGCCACTTAATGTAAAATGAAATAAAGCCAACAGATTAATAGATAATAACGCTACTTCATATGTTAACTTGAATGAGCAGTTTCAGCATAATGATGATGAGATGGGAGCGGAATCTACTAAGAATTAATATCATAGCTACTTTTTGTAACTACAAATATTTTTTTCAAAGTGATATAATGAGTTTTTAAATTCTTTTTATCAATAAATCAAAATTACCAATTTTGAGTTGGTATAGCGGTGTCCGCCGGTCCCCTGGTCTTGAGTTTGATTCCAAGGAGAGACATATTTGTTAGGAGGGGCGGTCACCCACCCCAAACCAAACCACATACCACATGATATGTATATATTTATATATGTGTGAGAGACTATTCTAATACCACTTGTAAAGCTTATAATCATATAACACTTGTAATACCTGGAACTATACACGAACCAAGACATTTGTTGTAAAGCAATCAATTCGTAAGAAAAACGAACCAAGCCTCACGATATCGTCTCTGTTAGACGGCGCTGGTGATCGGAGCTGGCAGCCTGGCAGTGATTGCCGTGACTCTGATACCAGAGCCAAGTATAAAATGAATTTATGGTCTCTGAATCTTATTCAATGAAATGAGGCAGAGTACATTATATAGGCTGTGCGTCAGTTACAGAACTAACACGACAATACTGCAACAGCTTGACAACTGTATTCAACTGAATCTGAGCTATTTGATCATATTCTACAGAAGTGCCACGTGCTCATATTAGCGCTATGTAATACATCTAATACCGCTCACTAATGTTACATTATTTATATTTTACAACTTGCGAAAGTGGAAGAATTTTGAATATTATTTCAAAGTCTAAGGATCCTTGCGATCAGGGGCGGAATCAGAAATTGCAATTAGGGGAAAATATTATAAAATAAACTTAGGTATTCATGAAATTACTTTTCAGCCCCATAAACATTTCAATTCTTTCATTTTAGTCCCTCCTAGAAACTTTTAATAAGGACTAAATTGAAAATATTGAAATTTTTCTGAGGCTGAAAAGTAATTTTCTAAAAAAATGAGTTGTTTTCTATAATTTTAAGGGGCAGGGACCACCCCTAACCCCCTAGGTCCGCCCCTGCGTAAGATGATTAATACTTAGTAGGAACTTAATTTACCCATGTTGTGACCAGATGGGTTTGGTGGATTATCGTTATTGAGGTTTCAGCCGTCGAGCAAAGCTTGAATAAGCTTGTATCAATGTCTTCTTTCTAAGGGTTCAGATTTGAATTCCATAAGCATTATGCTGAAAGATAAATTTCTTCCAGGCTGAAAAATACCCAACTAAAACACGCCAAGCAGTCATTTCTAAGAACATATTACATGCTAATTAATGAGCATTGAAGTACCGAACAAGGATTAGAGATAAAATAAACAAGAATCGACTCTCATCACATTACTTTCTCTACAAAAAGAAACGTAATGTGGCATCGCAAAAGGAACCATTTTAACCGGACTCAATTTAAAGATACAAATTAAAAGGCATATAAATCATAATGTTATCGGTCATAATAGATAATAGAGCAATACCATTATGTACCTATATATAAGTCATTTGTAAGAAAAAAGTTTCGTTCTAAATATAAGTCACTTGAAGGGTAATTGATGATTTATTTTCAATTTTACTCCTATTTAATTTCTATTGAAATAATGAGAGAAAGAGGAAAGAGGAAAGAGAAGTGAGAGTGATTGATAAACGTAGACAAAGATAGAAATTTTAATGAAGGTAAATGTGAAAATTTTTATCAATTTAATGCACTCGTTGCTACAAGAATAAGATATAAGTGGCTTAGATACAGAGCTACTATGCATTGTGGCAATGCAAATTTGGAAATAACATTTTAAGGCACCTTTTACATTTTCCATTTCTTTTAATTTGTTTTTATTTACGGTACATGTTGAGAGGCTTCTATTAAATGATTTGTCCATTATTAAAACAGATATTTAAGAAAAAATCAAATTTGTTATAGATATCTAACCGAACTAATTTTATTAATCTTGACAGATTAGTTATGTAAATTAAATCCTAGTTGAGAATTTCAGGCAATACTATACAATATTTTTATTAAAAGATTAATTTTAACCGTTTTTATAAATAACTGTAAATTATATTTATGACAAGAATAGCTAAATAAAAAGGTCATCCGCTTACCCATTCAAATAAAAAAATTTAATCTCTTCAAACCATTTTTTAAATAAAATAAAAGTAACGTTTCAATTAATAATAATTCATTTTCCTTATTTGACATTTAAATCACCTTTATTTTTCGAAACCAGTATTTGTAAATTTGACAAGGAAAAATAAATTTGAAATGATTATTTATAATAATGCTATAATGTATTTAAATATTAATAAATTAAATAAAAAAAATTAGTATATAATACTATATAAATGAGAAGTCATCGAACCTCCTGGTAGCATACACTAGTGAAAAAAAAGGGCTTTAAGACCACCTCATTTAAAGAAAATATTTTTATTTTATTAAAAAAATATATTGGAAGGATTTGGATTTAAAATTTGAAATTGAAATCTGAAAAATGAGTAGAGAAGGTATGGGAATTGAGAGAATCTTGGGAATAAAAGATTTTAAAAGTTAAGTAAATTAATTAATATATTTTACTCAACTCTAACCACCTTCTTTATTATCCAGGTAAAAGAAAATAATAACATTATCGTCAGAGTCAATTTCCGATTAAGAGTAATTAATTAAAAAAAAATTAACCGCACTTCTCATTATTTTCAAATCTAACTCAAAAAATATTCTTTCGGTTCATTTTCCCTCCCTCCCTGCATGCCAAACAAGTCCTAAGAGATCTCACAGAGCAAAACCCAGCCGAAGAAAGCGCCAACCAAGTTTATATTTCCGTTCCTGGAAAAGCAATTTTTTTTCAACAGTAAATAACAATTTTCGGCCAATATCTATATATGGTTTTTTTTTTTTTTAAGATATCCTCCTATTAGAGATAATCCTATTCGAGGCACTTTTGAGTACTAATTAAAAACATAAAACTCACATTTTAAAGAGTTAATTAAATATTTGAATAGATAGACTTTGTTTGGGCAAAAAAAAAAAAAAAAAAAGTAGATAGACTTTGATATTTCAAATAGATTTAACTGAGACTATTATTATAAATAATAAATTGAAACATCTTTTTGTTTTTGTCAACTAAATTGAAAAGTCTCTTTTATCTTATAAAAAAAATTGGTTTGACGAGATTATTATTATTATTTTAATTTGAATGGGTAAGGCAATACAAACATAATTTTTATTTGAAATATGAAGCCTTTTTTCAAAAGCGACGGACAGATTAGCTGAAAACCAGTTTAATCCTAATATTTTTATAATAGCAAAGACTATCTATTTAAATAACCGGATAAAGAATATTTAAAATGTTATATTTACGATTTAATTAACTATTTGTTGATATTGGCCCAAAAATTCTGATTTATTGTTTCTATATTATGATTTTTTATTAATTGTTTACATTTCCTTCTTTCTTTTCATGAGAAGTCAAGAAAAAGATTTCACCAAAAAAAAAAAAAAAGCTGTTTCCACCTCTGCAATATCTTCGTTATCCACAAAACTATGGGCCTCAGGTTGAAAGGCATACAAATCAAATGGATCTTCGACTGGGGAGACTTCATTTACATTACTTTGAGCAGGACCCATAAAAGTTGAAATCTAAGATGGAACTCGATCGTATTTTGGACTGTTTGGTACACATCTCTATTGCAAGTCACTCCCATTATGATTTTGATCAAATGGATGGAATTTTTGCAAATTGCAAATCATATAGTCAGTTGAAATTTCAATATCAGTTCAAAACCAAAAACAAGCAACTACATATCCTCATTATTACATATGACTCTCTGCATTAAAAAAAAAAAAAAAAAAAAACACACACACACACACAGCACAGATGACTAAAGCAATCAACTTCGATGCTACCAACCAACAACGTAGGAGCTGATTACATATTAAAAAACCCATTAAAGGCAACATGTGAACCAGTGTTATTATCTATTACTCTGTTGGCTTTATTCCTTTTTACCTTTAGTGACAGCTCAATGATTTTCATTGTTGAGATTGAACGATCACATTGAAGCAAAAGAGAAATACTAATATTGTGGATCCTTCAATCTCAATAGGGTATCAGAGCCTGGTTACAACCACACATGGCTTCCGCTGATACCATGTTCACATTGAATAATCTATTGAAGCATAAAAGAAATACTAATATTATTGATATTTCAAACTCAACATAGTATCAGAGCCTGGTTCCTGGTATCAGAGCCTAGTTCCTGGTATCAGAGTCTGGTTCTGACCACACATGGCTTCCACTTATACCATGTCCATAGTACTTTGTTTGCTAGGTTATGTCACTTGTTTTAGTTCATATCTTCCCAGGAGAAATCTTTTGAACTTTTTTTTTTCAGAGTGTAATGGATTTCGTGTTTGATTTTCAGTTATCTTTTTTTAGATTGATGACTCCTCACATAATAAAGGGAGTATTTCGTTAAACTGTGAAGCTTTGGATGAAAGGTCATAGGGTTGTTCTTCTTGACACCCCTATGTTATTTGAGTTTGGGATGGACCGGCTGATGGACCAAACTATTGTTGTTTGGGTTGATCGAGAAACACATATTCGACGACACAGGGCAAGAGGCAAAAGTGAGCGAGAGGATGCGATGAATACGATAAACGCTGAGATGCCACTGAATGTATTGAGAGCACGGTTCCTGGAATCAGAGCCTGGTTCCGGCCACATATGGCTTCCACTTATATCATGTTGAGATTCAATGATCACATTGAAGCATAAGAGAAATACTAATATTATTAATCTTTCAATCTCAACATGGTATCAAAGCCTGGTTCCCGGATCAAAGCCTGGTTCCGACCACACATGGCTTCTGTTGATACCATATTACAAAAATATTTTAGAATATAATGCCGCGAAATAAAATGCAAGAAGAACCTCAAGTATAGTGCCAGCAAGGAACAGAAGGAGAGGGTGACATGTTTTAATATCCAATCTCAAGGTTTTAAGTAAGATTTGAACATACCATACACTTAGTGAAAGAAGAAACAACAATGCAAAATAACTAGAGAGACTACGAGCGCGAGAGCAACAAATTTATCAATGAGCCCCACCGTTAAAAAAAATTATCAATTTCTTTAAATAGTTGTTATTAAGAAAATTACCGCTGATACCATGTGGACATTGAATAATCTATTGAAGCACAAAAGAAATACTAATATTATTGATATTTAAATCTCAACATAGTATCAGAGCCTGGTTCTGACCACACATGGCTTCCACTTATACTATGTCCATAGTACTTTGTTTGCTAGGTTATGTCACTTGCTTTAGTACATATCTTCCCAGGAGAAATCTTTTGAACTATTTTTTTGAGAGTGTAATGGATTCCGTGTTTGATTTTCAGTTGTTATCATTTTTTAGATTGTCGACTCCTCACATAATCAAGGGAGTATTTCGTGAAACTGTGAAGCTTTGGAAGAAAGGTCATAGGGTTGTTGTTCTTGACACCCTATGTTATTTGAGTTTGGGATGGACCAGCTGATCGACCAAACTATTGTTATTTGGGTTGATCGAGAAACACATATTACTCTCGGCATTAAATAAAAAAAGTGAAGCCAGGATGACTAAAGCAATCAACTTCAATGCTTGACCATGAACGTGAGCTGATTCCATATTAAACAACCCATTAAAGTCAACTGTGAACCAAGATTATTATCTATTACGGTTGGCTTTATTCTTTTTTACCTTTAGTGACAGCTGAATAATTGTCATTGTTGAGATTGAACGATCACATTGAAGCAAAAGAGAAATACTAATATTGTGGATCCTTCAATCTCAACATGGTATCAGAGCCTGGTTACAACCACACATGGCTTCCGCCGATACCATGTTCACATTGAATAATCTATTGAAGCATAAAAGAAATACTAATATTATTGATATTTCAAACTCAACATAGTATCGAGCCTTGGTTCCGGTATCGAGCCTAGTTCCCGGTATCAGTGCGGTTCCGACCACACATGGCTTCCACTTATACCATGTCCATAGTACTTTGTTTGCTAGGTTATGTCACTTGCTTTAGTACATATCTTCCCAGGAGAAATCTTTTGAACTTTTTTTTCACAGTTTAATGGATTCTGTGTTTGATTTTCACTTGTTATCTTTTTTTTAGATTGATGACTCCTCACAATATCAAGGGAGTATTTCGTGAAACTGTGAAGCTTTGGATGAAAGGTCATAGGGTTGTTGTTCTTGACACCCTATGTTATTTGAGTTTGGGATGGACCGGCTGATGGGCCAAACTATTGTTGTTTGGGTAGATCGAGAAACACATATTACTCTCTGCATTAAACAAAAAAACACACAGCACAGATGACTAAAGCAATCAACTTCAATGCTACCAGCCAAGAACGTAGGAGCTGATTCTATATTAAACAACACATTAAAGTCAACCTGTGAACCAGTGTTATTATCTATTACACTGTTGGCTTCATTCCTTTTTACCTTTAGTGACAGCTAAATAATTGTCATTGTTGAGATTGAACGATCACATTGAAGCAAAAGAGAAATACTAATATTTTGGATCCTTCAATCTCAACATGGTATCAGAGCCTGGTTACAACCACACATGGCTTCCGCTGATACCATGTTCACATTGAATAATCTATTGAAGCATAAAAGAAATACTAATATTATTGATATTTCAAACTCAACATAGTATCATATCCCGGTTCCTCGTATCAGAGCCTAGTTCCTGGTATCAGAGTCTGGTTCCGACCACACATGGCTTCCACTTATACCATGTCCATAGTACTTTGTTTGCTATGTTATGTCACTTGCTTTAGTACATATCTTTCCAGGAGAAATCTTTTGAACTTTTTTTTTTCAGAGTGTAATGGATTCCGTGTTTGATTTTCACTTGTTATCTTTTTTTTAGATTGATGACTCCTCACAATATCAAGGGAGTATTTCGTGAAACTGTGAAGCTTTGGATGAAAGGTCATAGGGTTGTTGTTCTTGACACCCTATGTTATTTGAGTTTGGGATGGACCGGCTGATGGACCAAACTATTGTTGTTTGGGTTGATCGAGAAACACATATTACTCTCTGCATAAAAAAAACACACATAGCACATATGACTAAAGCAATCAACTTCAATGCTACCAGCCAAGAACGTAGGAGCTGACTCCATATTTAACAACGCATTAAAGTCAACCTGTGAACCAGTGTTATTATCTATTACACTTTCGTTGGCCTCATTCCTTTTTACCTTTAGTACATTTCAATGATTGTCATTGTTGAGATTGAACGATCACATTGAAGCAAAAGAGAAATACTAATATCGTGGATCCTTCAATCTCAACATGGTATCGAGCCTGGTTACAAATGTGGCTCCGTGATACCATGTTCACATTGAATATTCTATTGAAGCATAAAAGAAATACTAATATTATTGATATTTCAAACTCAATATAGTATCAGAGCCCGGTTCCTGGTATCAAAGCCTAGTTCCTGGTATCAGAGTCTGGTTCCGACCACACATGGCTTCCACTTATACCATGTCCATAGTACTTTGTTTGCTAGGTTATGTCACTTGCTTTAGTACATATCTTCCCAGGAGAAATCTTTTGAACTTTTTTTTTCTGAGTGTAATGGATTCCGTGTTTGATTTTCAATTGTTATCTGTTTTTTAGATTGATGACTCCTCACATAATCAACGGAGTATTTCGTGAAACTGTTAAGCTTTGGATGAAAGGTCATAGGGTTGTTGTTCTTGACACCCTATGTTATTTGAGTTTGGGATGGACCGGCTGATGGACCAAACTATTGTTGTTTGGGTTGATCGAGAAACACATATTACTCTCTGCATAAAAAAAACACACAGCACATACGACTAAAGCAATCAACTTCAATGCTACCAGCCAAGAACGTAGGAGCTGAATCCATATTTAACAACGCATTAAAGTCAACCTGTGAACCTGTGTTATTATCTATTACACTGTTGGCCTCATTCCTTTTTACCTTTAGTGACAGCTCAATGATTGTCATTGTTGAGATTGAACGATCACATTGAAGCAAAAGAGAAATACTAATATTTTGGATCCTTCAATCTCAACATGGTATCGAGCCTGGTTACAACCACGCCGTCGCTACCGATACCATATTAACATTGAATAATCTATTGAAGCACAAAAGAACTACTAATATTATTGATATTTCAATCTCAACATAGTATCAGAGCCTGGTTCCTGGTATCAGAGTCTGGTTCCGACCACACATGGCTTCCACTTATACCATGTCCATAGTACTTTGTTTGCTAGGTTATGTCACTTGCTTTAGTACATATCTTCCCAGGAGAAATCTTTTGAACTTTTTTTTTCAGAGTGTAATCGATTCCGTGTTTGATTTTCAATTGTTATCTTTTTTTTAGATTGATGACTCCTCACATAATCAAGGGAGTATTTCGTGAAACTGTTAAGCTTTGGATGAAAGGTCATAGGGTTGTTGTTCTTGACACCCTATGTTATTTGAGTTTGGGATGAATGGTGATGGACCAAACTATTGTTATTTGGGTTGATCGAGAAACACATATTACTCTCAGCATTAAATAAAAAAACACACAGCACAGATGACTAAAGCAATCAACTTCAATGCTACCAGCCATGAACGTAGGAGCTGATTCCATATTAAACAACCCATTAAAGTCAACCCGTGAACTAAAAGATTATTATCTATTACACGGTTGGCTTTATTCTTTTTTACCTTTAGTGACAGCTGAATAATTGTCATTGTTGAGATTGAACGATCACATTGAAGCAAAAGAGAAATACTAATATTGTGGATCCTTCAATCTCAACATGGTATCGAGCCCGGTTACAACCACACATGGCTCCCAATCGATACCATGTTCACATTGAATAATCTATTGAAGCATAAAAGAAATACTAATATTATTGATATTTCAAACTCAACATAGTATCAGAGCCCGGTTCCTGGTATCAGAGCCTAGTTCCTGGTATCAGAGTCTGGTTCCGACCACACATGGCTTCCACTTATACCATGTCCATAGTACTTTGTTTGCTAGGTTATGTCACTTGCTTTAGTACATATCTTCCCAGGAGAAATCTTTTGAACTTTTTTTTCACAGTTTAATGGATTCCGTGTTTGATTTTCACTTGTTATCTTTTTTAGATTGATGACTCCTCACAATATCAAGGGAGTATTTCGTGAAGCTGTGAAGCTTTGGATGAAAGGTCATAGGGTTGTTGTTCTTGACACCCTATGTTATTTGAGTTTGGGATGGACCGGCTGATGGACCAAAATATTGTTGTTTGGGTTGATCGAGAAACACATATTACTCTCTGCATTAAAAAAAACACACAGCACAGATGACTAAAGCAATCAACTTCAATGCTACCAGCCAAGAACGTAGGAGCTGATTCCATATTAAACAACCCATTAAAGTCAACTGTGAACGGTGTTATTATCCATTACACGGTTGGCTTTATTCTTTTTTCCTTTAGTGATGACTAAATAATTGTCATCGTTGAGATTGAACGATCACATTGAAGCAAAAGAGAAATACTAATATTGTGGATCCTTCAATCTCAACATGGTATCGAGCCTGGTTACAACCACACATGGCTCCCGTACGATACCATGTTCACATTGAATAATCTATTGAAGCATAAAAGAAATACTAATATTATTGATATTTCAAACTCAACATAGTATCATATCCGGTTCCTCGTATCGAGCCTAGTTCCTGTATCGTAGTGCGGTTCCACCACACATGGCTTCCACTTATACCATGTCCATAGTACTTTGTTTGCTAGGTTATGTCACTTGCTTTAGTACATATCTTCCCAGGAGAAATCTTTTGAACTTTTTTTTTCCGAGTGTAATCGATTCCGTGTTTGATTTTCAATTGTTATCTTTTTTAGATTGATGACTCTCACATAATCAAAGGAGTATTTCGGTGAAACTGTTAAGCTTTGGATGAAAGGTCATAGGGTTGTTGTTCTTGACACCCTATGTTATTTGAGTTTAGGATGGACGGGTGATGGACCAAACTATTGTTGTTTGGGTTGATCGAGAAACACATATTACTCTCGCATTAAAAAAACACAAAAGCCTGAGATGACTAAAGCAATCAACTTCAATGCTACCAGCCATGAACGTAGGAGCTGATTCCATATTAAACAACCCATTAAAGTCAACCTGTGAACCAGTATTATTATCTATTACACGGTTGGCTTTATTCTTTTTTACCTTTAGTGACAGCTGAATAATTGTCATTGTTGAGATTGAACGATCACATTGAAGCAAAAGAGAAATACTAATATTGTGGATCCTTCAATCTCAACATGGTATCAGAGCCTGGTTACAACCACACATGGCTCCCACTGATACCATGTTCACATTGAATAATCTATTGAAGCATAAAAGAAATACTAATATTATTGATATTTCAAACTCAACATAGTATCGAGCCGGTTCCTGCCTCGGTATCGAGCCTAGTTCCCGGTATCGAGTCCGGTTCCGACCACACATGGCTTCCACTTATACCATGTCCATAGTACTTTGTTTGCTAGGTTATGTCACTTGCTTTAGTACATATCTTCCCAGGAGAAATCTTTTGAACTTTTTTTCAGTTTAATGGATTCTCGTGTTTGATTTTCACTTGTTATCTTTTTTTAGATTGATGACTCCTCACAATATCAAGGAGTATTTCGTGAAACCGTGAAGCTTTGGATGAAAGGTCATAGGGTTGTTGTTCTTGACACCCTATGTTATTTGAGTTTGGGATGGCCGATGGCCCAAACTATTGTTGTTTGGGTTGATCGAGAAACACATATTACTCTCTGCATTAAAAAAAACACACAGCACAGATGACTAAAGCAATCAACTTCAATGCTACCAGCCATGAACGTAGGAGCTGATTCCATATTAAACAACCCATTAAAGTCAACCTGTGAACCAGTGTTATTATCTATTACACGGTTGGCTTTATTCTTTTTTTCCTTTAGTGACAGCTAAATAATTGTCATCGTTGAGATTGAACGATCACATTGAAGCAAAAGAGAAATACTAATATTGTGGATCCTTCAATCTCAACATGGTATCAGAGCCTGGTTACAACCACACATGGCTCCCGCTGATACCATGTTCACATTGAATAATCTATTGAAGCATAAAAGAAATACTAATATTATTGATATTTCAAACTCAACATAGTATCAGAGCCCGGTTCCTAGTATCAGAGTCTAGTTCCTGGTATCAGAGTCTGGTTCCGACCACACATGGCTTCCACTTATACCATGTCCATAGTACTTTGTTTGCTAGGTTATGTCACTTGCTTTAGTACATATCTTCCAGGAGAAATCTTTTGAACTTTTTTTCACGGTTTAATGGATTCGTTTTTGATTTTCACTTGTTATCTTTTTTAGATTGATGACTCCTCACAATATCAAGGAGTATTTCGTGAAACCGTGAAGCTTTGGATGAAAGGTCATAGGGTTGTTGTTCTTGACACCCTATGTTATTTGAGTTTGGGATGGACTTAGGGTGATGGACCAAACTATTGTTGTTTGGGTTGATCGAGAAACACATATTACTCTCTCGCATTAAAAAAACACACACAAAAGACATATGACTACAAAGAATCAACTTCAATGCTACCAGCCAAGAACGTAGGAGCTGATTCTATATTAAACAACACATTAAAGTCAACCTGTGAACCAGTGTTATTATCTATTACACTGTTGGTTTCATTCCTTTTTACCTTTAGTGACAGCTAAATCATTGTCATTGTTGAGATTGAACGATCACATTGAAGCAAAAGAGAAATACTAATATTTTGGATCCTTCAATCTCAACATGGTATCAGAGCCTGGTTCCGACCACACATGGCTTCCGCTGATACCAGGTTCCGACCAATAATTGATTGCAAAATATCATCTACAAAACCACATATGCAGCATTTTTATGCATTGAAGTTACTACTTGTAATAACCAAGGAGTTTAATTGAAAAAAAATATTATAAGGTCCCAAAAAAAAATTGTCTAGTTCTAAGCTAGCTCTAGGTTCGAATCCTAAACAAAAAAATAAATTAATTATGTTGTCTTAATTTTTGAAACTACTAAAATGGCATCAGCATTTTTGTTGAATTTATAGTAATAAAATTCACTCTTATTAAACTCAGTAAATAAAAGAAAGTACGTAGGAGCATTTAGATAGGCAGATAGAAGAGAAACTTAGGGACTAAGATAAATTACAATAAATGCCAACAAATATGATATAATTAGGATCCTATAATCAAGGAGGACAATAATCAAGGGATCTTAATAATAAAGTTGATTTATTTCCTAATATTCTAACAATTTTTATCACTGCATTTATCCTATATGGGGTTTTTGGTCTTTTTCCCCCATTTAAAACCTCACTCCTTCATTTTCTTTTTCCATCGGTAAATATAATAGGGAGGCAGGAGCATGGTAGTCAAAAACGTGTTTTAAACGGTAAAAACGCCATTTTTGCGTTTTATTTTGGGCTAAACGTGTTGCGTTGTGGAAAAAACGTATCTGAGTAAAAACGGTAAAAACGCTGCGTTTTTACGCAAAAACGTAAAAACGCTGCGTTTTTACAAAAAACGTTGGAAAAGAAAGAAAGAGTAAATACCCTTTTGGATCTCCGACAAAAAACAGGACATTTATTTTAGTCCCTAGGGACTAAAATGAGATTTTTATGGACTAAAAGGGTTTTTGGAAATTTTTGAGAACAAAATGTTCACTAATCGACCTTTTTCGTCCTTTTCGGGACTAAAAAAGGCATTTCTTTGTGTGAGGGACCAAAATGGGGTCCGTGTTTTTTCAGGGTCCCGATAATGCTTCGTCTCCGTGACCTGTTATATTTGATTGAGTGATTTTAAATCTTTCTAGTCAATTGAAGCTCATTCCTGCTGCAACTTGTTTTATTTATGCTATATTTGAACTCAGAATATTATTCGAGTTGCTCAATAATATTGGGTGGCTGCTAGGAATCTAGGATAATATTGGGTGACTGCTCTGAATAATATTCCGTGAGTTTTCTTGCTATTGAGAAAGTTGTTGTGCATGACCAGGTCTAAAGAACTAGTTGTTATATACATATGTAGGTAAAAACTACGTTTTATATTACGATTTTACGTTTTACGATTTTTCAATCTCCTTCCGTTTTTAGGTAAAAACTACGTTTTCACTACCTTGGGCAGGAGGATGGTTTTCTAGATGCATCTTCAGCCTTCTTTCTCAAATAGAGCGTCACCACCGTTCTTCTTTTCTTCCTTCGGCCATCCCCACCGCCATTGACGCTGCCTTGTAGGCATGGGGGAGCAAGAAATTTCTGGAACTAGAGGCCGCACACATTACTCCCACTCAGAGTTGAAGGCTCATCGATTTTTTGTTGTCACTCTATTCTGTAAGTCGCTACCTTGCTGGGTATGCTCGAAATCTCCTATCTCCTCTATCCTTCCATAAATGTTTGTGTGCAGAATATTGATTCTTCCTCCATGTTGCGCTTTTGTGTGAGTGGTTTAATAGCTTTGGTCCTCTATTTTTGTTCCGCATATTCTGGGTTTCAAGTGGGGGATTGAAATTCTTCTCCTATTTCTACAGCTTGTCGTCAAGAAGAGTAGAGTGGGGGTTGGGGATTTCTCTTAGCTAAAGCTTGGATGGAGAGGGATTATTTGAGTAGGTAATTATTTTCTACATATGTTTCTGATTCTTGAAAAAGGAAAAGAGAAGGATTCGAATTATGTTTTCTCTATTGCAAGTGGGTCTTGTTAAGAAATTTATGCAGCAAATCTCATCACTAGTTAGATAGTTGAAAATTATGTGGTTGATAATTTATGGTTTGCCATGTATGCACATAGGGTGTTTGTTAGAATGTCTAGAAGGAGTCTTAGTTGGATCAACACTGTTTAAATTACTTGTAGAAGCTTATAGCGGTATAAATTTGGATACCTTTGATGTGGCGATAAAGTTTGGGGTTTGAATTGATTATTGCATTGGAGAAGAAAAATTTGTCAAATTGGCATTTTTATGTAGACTTGGGGGTTAAAGGAGAACGGATTTACTTTAATTATATACCAAACATGCTGATAAAGGATTAGTTTTAATTTTGGAGACTTTGTGATATAATTTAGATGTTTGGAGCTGTTTAGGTGATAATATGAAATTGTAATTTTGATTGTAAGTTGATGTGTGGAATAATGCTCCTAAGGAGTTCGATGAATTATCAAAAAGAAAAGAGGTATACCTTTGTATGTGTTTATTTTTGGGCCACTTGATGGTAGAAATATGATTGACGGGAATGGCATTGATAAAGGTTGCTTGTTTTCCATGGTAGTCTATAGAACATTTATAAGGTGATAGTGGTATTTGTTTAGTTGTTGGAAATTGCTAATAAATGATTTTAAGAACCTCAATGAGGTTGCTTTAAGCTAAATTGAAACGTGTATGCTGTACAAGGAGGATTCACATATTCAAGTATATCAAGTGTATATTCAAGTATATCAAGTGTTGGTACTATTATACTAAAGGGCTCATGAAGCTTAAGATATGGAATGGGATGTTATAGAAATTTATTCAAAATTGTAATTAGAGTATCTATATTTTTGTTTTTGGAAACTAGGGGATTGATAAGTAAACATAATTGGAGGCAGATAATAAGGAGAGAATGATATATTCGCGGAGCACATCAGGTGAGTGAATAATGTCCCATTATAATTATTTATAAATGATGTTTTTACTGCATTACATACTTTTATGTTGATTACCATATTTATAAGTATGATTTCACGAATAAAATTTTATTGGATTTCTTTCATTTTCTTATCATTGATGATTCTATTTATTCTTCTCTAAGCGCTTCATAGTATAATTCATGATCATGCACTAAAATGGTAAGGAAACTTTGGAGATATCTTTTAAAAGTTTTCATGCAAAAATAGTCTTGTAATTTGAACTGTTCGTACGCGAGTCCTTGATGTTTGAAAAGGGTTTTGTCAACAAAAATGGAATCTAAAGGAAAGTATTTGAGATTATTTTTGTAAACCTTCATGCTGGGGAATTTTGTTATGAAGTATTAGATACGAGCTTTTATTATCTTGAAAGAAGAATTTTCATTGCTTTGATAAATTGACCCCAAGCATGCTTGAAAACGTTTTTTAGAGGACTAAATACAGAACGCTGGTTACTAACAGCAGCACTGTTAGTCCTTGGTGCACCATGGTTAACCTCGAGCTCGCTTGATATTCGTGGGATTTGTTCTCACGCTTGTTCTTCGTGGGTCTTGTACCTGCGCTTGTTTCGTGGTCTCGTGCTACGCTTGATTGGTTACTTACTTTCGTGGACTGTGTGTCCACGCTTGTTTTCGTGGCCTTTATGCCGCGCTTGGTTATTTTCCTCGTGACCGTGTGTCCACGCTTGTTATTCCGTTCTGTTGAGGTCCTATGGAAAGATGAGGTTTTAGAATTACAGTTTAAATTCATTATGTTTAATCGAATGTTTTACTACGTACATAGATTTATTTGATTAACAATATTTTATATATAGTTTCACTTATGTTTACTATAGAAATTGAAGTTGATTGCCATATTGTTATGAATCATAGTTAAATCCATTTAAATTATTTTCATTAGCATTTCATTAAATTTCATAAATGGGACGTTATTCACCGGAAATATTTTTGACCTCGAGATAGTGCGGTGGTCGTGTTCGTCTTGACGATCATTAAGATCAATTTGGCTAGACGGAAGTGAAGCGTCATTCGAACAGTTCCTAATTCAATGTAATTAAAGATTCAAGCTCTTTTGTACATGTTGGTAAATCTTGTTTAGATGCTCCACGTAGCCTATAGGCGGGATCCCTATCTTCCCAAGGTGGGCTTTGAATTGAGTTGCTGGTGTATGAATCATGTGTGGGACTTTTTCCTGTAGTATGCCAAAGAACAAAAGCAAGGGAAGCAGATGTGAATGTTTTTCCCTTTTGTAGTTTATTTGGCATCATTGGCGGTTTATAATCAATTCTGAAGCTTACACTAGCGAGTGTCTTTATTAACTCGACGAGCTTTTTTCAATTTCTTTTGTTTCTTACCTTTAAGAAATTTCAAATTTGATTCCTATTCTTCAATAAACATTTGTTAGATTCTCTCCCCCTCTCTCTCTCTTTTTTTTTTGTTCTTCCAAAGCATGAAGAAGGAAAATAAGCATTTGAGGCAAATTATTTTTCTTACAATGAAAATTCGCTGATTCAAAATTTCAACTAGTGGATTCCATGTTTTGAAAAGAAAAATATAAGCGTATCAATAACCCTTTTTTTGCCTTCCAAATAACACATTTTTCTTACTATGATAAGTGTATCAAATATAATTTTTCACTCATTTTTTATCTTAAAATTATTTTAATAGGTAGAGAATCTAAAATAAATATAATCTCTCAACTATTATTTTTTTCAAAAAAAAAAAATTGTTATATAAAGATCACTAGAAAAAAAATTTGGACATCTGGACAACCCAGGGTCGGAACTAGATAGATAGGAAAACTAATTCCATAATACTAGTAATGAATTTGATCCCATTTATAATTATAGACCATTTGTACCCATTCTTTAAATTGGGGAAAAAAAAAATTATCATCTACATCTTGAAAGATACTTTCCACAAGATCATTTAGTTGGGTGTTAATATCTTATCCCCATGATCACAATTCAGCCCCACCGTTCTTCACCAAAATTGTTTCCACGCTTTTGAAACAATATTAATTTGCTTGATTGTATTAGAAATTTCATTATATTTTAAATTAGGAATACCTTCCTCAGTAATT
Organism: Acacia melanoxylon; assembly: GCA_019022615.1. NCBI lineage: Eukaryota > Viridiplantae > Streptophyta > Magnoliopsida > Fabales > Fabaceae > Acacia > Acacia melanoxylon. Next base: position 5,284,590 of record JAFJYJ010000010.1, read on the forward strand.
TGATGTTTAGATTTGATGAGAATCCTTTAATCAGAGGAAAACACTTCATGACATTATTTGATTTGTACCTCACTATTTATTTTCAGACAAGTAAGACCCTGAATACTAGCCATTAGAATCTACAAGTTGACTCAGTAAAAAAAGAAGATAAGAACTGAAATTTTATTCAAATCTCAAGAACCAATGAAAAAGGCTTTTTTATTCTATTTTAGAGGAAAAGGAAGGGAAAGAGGGTTTCAAGGATCCTTGTATTTATCAAGGGAAGTACCAATGAAACACTTCCCTTCCCTTTCCTTTCCCTCCAAAATGGAACTCCCAAACAAAGCTTTAGAGTAAAAAAATAATTAGCAGGCACTTTAAGAAAGAGTTAGCTTTGTATAATTTATGGTCATTTCATTAATTAATTTATGGATCGATGGTCACTGCAATGACGGTTCGTCTTGAAGCTTTCTTGACAGAAAGTTGAGGAAAAAAGTGTTTATGGAATCCCGCTCGCAACTAAACATAATATTGATAATTAATCACAACCATAAGTATTTAATCATAATATTTTATCAATCTTTGAAAAATAACTAAATATAATATTATAAACAGATCAAATACTATGAGCTAGTAACAGCATATAGTATTGATGATTAATCACAACCAGAATTCTTCAAACAAAGAAAACATTAAAAGTAATGGTTAGGATCAAGGGTGAATATTGGCAACAGGCGTAACGCTTATATTATATTTCTTACTCCAACTCCATCTCTTCCCGTATGAGCGTGACAAATTGGTCCTACATGATTCATAGTTCTCAGTCACAGTATCAGATAACATAGCAAGTTTGTTCTCGTACGCACTAAGAAAACTTTCACATGAATCATCATCGTCACATGGATGTGGAATCAATGTAAACACTTCCATTGCTATGTCAAATGAAACTATCACCAGATCAACAATACAAAAATGTTCGCCTATTTACTCCATAGCGCTAGACTGTGAGAGGAAATCTTCGCCATAAGGATTTACTGGGACGGTGGCATTGATCGTTTGTATTTGTATTTGTATTTGGATTTCTATTTTACTGAAAAAGGTAACTTTATTAAAAGATAGTTCTTTTTAATTACAGATACTTTACCCGATTGATTTAGTTCAAACAAATTTGCACTTGCTGATTTTTTTTTTCAATTTCTATTCAAAAGAATTTAAAAACTCATCATATCTGACTTTGAAAACAATATTTAAAGTTACACAAATAATTAGGACATACACATATCTTCATTTTTTTTCTTTTTAAATATCGAAGGACATCATAGTCTTTCAGCAACATTCAAAAATTTCTAACAAGACCTATGATGGACTAATTAGTATTTTGTTAAAAGTGTAGGTATTTTGATATTTCAAACAGATTTAACTGAAACTATTATTATAAATAATGAATGTCTACACTTCCTTCTTCCTTTTCATGAGGAGTCAAGAAAAAGATTTCACCCAAAAAAAAAAAGACATGTTTCCGCTCCTGCAATCTCTTTGTTATCCACAAAACTATGGGCCTCAAGCTGAAAGACAAGTTCAACTACAAGTCACACGGATCTTCGACAATGAGAGACTCCATTTATATTTATGTTGAGTAGGACCCATAAAAGTGGAAATCTAGATGGAACTCGATGGTATTTTATTTTAGGTTGTTTGATATAAATCTCCATTGCAAGTCATTTTCATTGATTTTAATCAAATGGATGGAATTTTTACAAATTGCAGATCATATAGTCAGTTGAAATCTCAATATTTGTTCAAAAACAAAAGCAAGCAGCTACATATCATCATTATTACATATGTCACGCCCTAAAAACTAAGGGGTGTCCGGCACAGAATGTGTAAGTGGCTCACATTCCTTAAGCCTTAAATATATATATGAACATTAAATAATACTCATAATAACATTTGGAGCTATGCTCCATTATAGCATATACATGTACATATATTCCAATTTAAAAGGGAAGACATGGATCCTATCTATAGACTACATGGAGCATGTTAGCTACATATGATAATATATATACATAACATCTTAATTGTACATCCACTAGAGTTGTTTCAAAATATAACTACAAGCTTGGTCAGCAACGCCAATCTTCACTCTTCAATTGAAGGTGCAAGGTCTACAATGCTATCTGAGGCCAAAAATTTCCGGTGAATAACGTCCCTTTTAAAATAAGTAATTAAAATACTAAATGAATAAATTAAGCAAGTAAAATTTCATAATAACAAAATGACAATTATATTAATTTCCAAGTACAAAATCATAAACTTACATGCCACTATGCAAAAGGTTATTAATAAGAAAACACTAGATAAACAAGTAACTCATCGATAAAATTAAGTACCAACTGGTATGAAAAACTCATTCTGAATGAGGACTTAAACAGAACGAGAAACAAGCGTGGACACACAGTCTACGAGGGTAAATAACCAAGCGCAGCTCGAAGCCACGAAAACAAGCGTGGACACATCCATGAGGGTAAGTAACCAAGCGCAGCTCAAGGCCACGAAACAAGCATAGTACGAGGCTACGAAACAAGTGCAGGTACAAGACCTACGAATAACAAGCGTGAGAACAAATCCCACGAATATCAAGCGAGCTCGAGGTTAACCATGGTGCACCAAGGACTAACAATACTGCTATTAGTAACCAACATTCTGTATTCAGTCCTCTCGCTCACAAATATTTACAAGCATGCCTGGGGCTAATTTATCAAAAACAAAAAAAAAAAAAAAAGAGTCTTCTTTTAAGCTAAAGACCGATTGTATCAAATACTTCATAATAAAATGCCCCGGCATAAAGGTTTGCAATTAATATCTTAAAATTATACCTTTCCAACCGTACATAAACATTCTTTATTCTTCATAATAGTCTGTCATATTTTCCATTTGGAAAATCTTTCCACCATATCCATGCATAAAAGACATTGATCCAATATTTCACTAACTAGGTTAAAGATTCAAATATTATAGTTAAGATACAAAGAGTATTAATAGATACAACTTTCTTTCAAAAACGAATTAGAATAATTGAAATACTTCAAATGATACAATAATTAAGATCACGAGAAGAATTATATTAAAATACACGTGAAACTATTTTAAACCATGTATTGAGATAAAGGAAAAACTTATTCATAAATCAATTGGGACATTATCCACTCACCTGATGTCTTCTAATTTCTATCATTTACTCTTTACAAGTTTCAACAAAAATTTCTTTCTTCGCACTCCCTATAAGAATATATATGGAAAGAATTATAATTAACAACCTATAAATTATATAACTCCCTTCCAATATTAGCTCAACAACAACCAACCATAATATTCCAAAGTTCCAAAACACCATTATTTACATTTCAAGGTTTCTTCAGACACATGCATAGTTTTCATATCAATCACTCTCTACCTTATATAAATACTTTCTCAACCAAAGTATATATCATATTCGAACTTATTTTGCCAGCTCTTCTCTTAACATAAGCAACTAAACTCATTTAATCTCTAGTCCTTAGCCTATAATTTCCTCCAGTCATAAAGAAGCAACTTCACTTTCCAACTATATCAGAATCATACAAGTTTAGGCACACTATAATTTACTCCCAACTACCTTAGGCACATTGATATCAATCAATAAGTCACTACTAGTTTCTATTCCTCAATTCTATAAAGTTCCTTTCTTAGACAATTCATCAAACACTTCATATATATTCTTTACATCAATTTAATCACTCCATATATGAGAAAAACCAATTGGCTAACACAATGAATATAAAATTTTCTTCTCTTGAGCATTTGAACAAACACCTTGAGTGCAATCACAATCAAGCCATGTTATCAAAACTTTTATTCTTCAAATCCTTAGTCCATTAATTTCCAAACAGCAATGTCGGAATTTACAAAGCTTCCCAACTAACTTATTTGCCATGGATAAATTTATACTAAAGAAAACAAAAAACAGGATCGTGATGCATCTTCTTCCCATTACAGCAATAAAACAACTTGAATTGAGATAACCTATCCAAATTACAGATTTTATATACTAAAATTACATACCCAATCATAACTAATTAAGGGAACTACAACTCAATTACAAGCTGGTTAAAATAGCAGCCCCAACTTCTTTCTTCTTCTTTTTCTCCTAATCAGCCGTGCACCTCATGCACACATAAAAATTCAGCTCACAATCTACACACTCAATCAAAATTGAAAAAATTTATGGAATTCATAAAAAGAAGGAGCTGACATACATACCCACGCCACTAATGTTTAAGAGCCGCATAGGAGTTCAGATAATACTCCCCTGGAACCAAACAGCGACAGAATGAAACAGAGGAAGATGGAGGAAAGAAGTGAAGCTTCGATGCGACATCTCCACCCGTTCCGCAAGGTAGAAAGGAAGGATTTGAACGAGTTACTCCCAACCCACTTCTAGGTCAGACCAAAACGAACACAAACAAAAATATAGAAGGAGCAAAATGTTTTGGTAATTTGGGCGGGGAACGGAGATGACAAAGGACAGACTGACGAACGGCGGCGAAAAGACGACCAACGTTGCCGGAATCGGACCGAAAGGATGAAGGAACACAGTCAGACGATGGACTGGGGTTTGGTTCAAAAATCCCGAAGCTTCTGCGCTCTAAAAAAGTCGCACGCTGAAAAAAAGATCTGAAGTTCCCATTCTGTTTTTTTAACACACAAATAAGGGTATTTTGGTAATTTATGCTAAGCTGAGGCAAAAATAAAAAACACATCTTGCCCTAATGAGGATTAGGGCCCAAGATCTAAGAAATATTTGATCATCCCCAATATCATCAAGTCTACAAGCTTAATTTTGACACCTAACTATAATAAATAGTAATAATCATATAATTTAATTTATTTATTTATTTTAATTTCTTGAGCTATTACAAGTTAATTTATTTAATTTATTATTATTTTTAAAAATTCTCAAATATCGGGTTATTACAACATATGACTCTGCATTTTAAAAAAATAGCACAGATGACTAAAGCAATAAACTTCAATGCTGATAGCCAAGAATGTAGGCGCTGATTTATGTTAAACTGCCCTTTCAAGTCAACCTGTGAACTAGTGTTATTATCTATTATTTTGTTGTCTTTATTCCTTTTTAATTCAGTGGCATCTCAATGTTTATCATTGTGGAGATTGAATGATCACGTACAAGAGATATACTAATATTATTGATCCTCCAATCTAACATGGTATTAGAGCCTGATTTCTACCACATCACATCTGGTATCAGAGCCTAATTTTATCAGAGCCTAGTTCCTGGTATCAGAGCCTAGTTCCTAGTATCAGAGTCTAGTTCCAACCACATCTGGTATCAAAGCCTGGTTTCGACCACATCACATCTAGTATCAGAATCTAGTTCTTGGTATTAAAGCTTGGTTCCAACCGCATCTGGTATCAGAGCTTGGTTCCTACCACATCACATCTAGTATCATAGCCTAGTTCCTGGTATCAGCACCTAGTTGTGGCGATCGCACAACTCGTATTTTCAATTATGAAGAAAGCCTTATACCTGTGAGTAAACTCCCCATCAAAGAGCCTTCGTCCTAGATATTGTTCATTACATTACAGATTTACTTTGCTTAAGCTATTTTGATGGAAAGGAATCCATGATTGATTGACAGTTTAGATGATTCTATACCTATAATCCTTGATGCCATTTAGGGATGCTATCTAAAATGATGAATGTAGATGTTCAATACATGATGTTTTTAGCTTTATTTGACATATCTGTAATATAATGTTTTGTTTGTTTTGCTTGAAAGATGGACATTTAATTGAGTTGCAGTGTGTGGGACTTTTCCCTGTAGTATGCCTAGGAACAAAGCAAGGGAAGCAGATTTGAATGTTTTTCCTTTTTGTTGTTTTATTATGCATCATTGGCAGCTTAGAATCAATTCTGAAGTTTACACTAGCAAGTGTCTTTATTAACTGATGAGCTTGTTTCAATTTCTTTTGTTTCTTATCTTTATAAAATTTCAAATTTAATTCCTCTTCTTTAAGAATCATTTGTTAGATTCTCTATTTTTTTTTCTTCCAAAGCATGAAGAAGGAAAATAAGCATTTTGAGGCAAATTATTTTTCTTAAATGAAAACTTCGCTGATTCAAAATTTCAATTAGTGGATTCCATCTTTTGAAAAGAAAAATATAAGCATATCAAATAACCATTTTTTTTTTTTGCCTTCCAAATAACTAATTTTTCTTATTATGTTAAGTATATCAAATAGTACAATTTTTACGGGTCAAGATTTTCTCATCATTTATTTTCTCATCATCCCTCATAATAATCTCTAAATCATGTCCAATCAATATGAAAGGTCACATCATGAAGTTATACATCTTGGATTTTTCTCTTCTTTTCCCAATCAACGGCCTAGATGAACTAATGAGAAAATATATTATGAGAGAATCTCTTTCCAATTTTTACTCACTTTCAATCTCATTTTCTTTGGCATTTTAATTTTATTTTTCCCTTACTTTTGGCGTGAGCCAAACATGATAGTTCCTTGATCCTTTTTAATGCAATGGATGACAAGAAAGGTATTCCACCCCATAATGCTAGTCATGAATTCGACCCCATTTATAATTGTAGACCGTTTGTATCTACTCTTAATATAAATAAATAAATATATATATATATATATATATATATATATATATATATATATATATATATTTAAAAAAGCATTATTATCTACATCTTGAAAAAGACTTTCCACAAGATCATTTAGTTGGGTGTTAATACCCTATCCCTCATGATCACAGTTCAGCCCCACCGTTCTTCACCAAAATTGTTTCCACGCTTTTGAAACAATATTAATTTCCTTGACTGAATTAGAAATTTTACTGTAATTTTAAATTAGGGATACCTTCCCCAGTTATTTTATGTTTAGATTTGATGAAAATCCTTTAATCAGAGGAAAACACTTCATAACATTATTTGATTTGTACCTCTATTTATTTTCAGACAACTAAGACCCTGAATACTTGCCGGTAGAATTTACAAGTTGACTCAGTAAAAAAAAAAAGGTAAGAACTGAATTTTTTGTCAAATCTCAAGGATCCTTCAAGTACCAACGAAACACTTATAGAGTAGTAACAAGATAATTAGCAGGCACTTTAAGAGTTAGATTTGTATGATCGAAATATGCGCAAGAGACTTCTCCTCCTTTGCCAAACAGAGCATAGAGATCATTTAAGAAGAGATCTGGTGAAATGTTCCCTGGCTGTAGCCAATGCTTGGCTTATTGTCTGCTAAAAACACCCAAAAAAAATTAAAACTCTAATAATGGAGTTCCAATTCCAGTTCTTTTCTAAAAGACAATTCAAAAGAAGGTTGTAGAACATACCTGTTCAGATAATGAAACGCTAGAATCTAGACTGGTATTTGCAGCTTTTTCAGCTATAACATTTGGATCAGTTTCCAGTATTATACTGCATCAAATAAAATAAAAAAAAACAGAATAGATGTGCTAAATTCTAATACAAATGAAATGTATAGCTACTGAAATTACAATGGCAGATGAAAGTTACTACTAATAATTAAAAGAGAATATCTTCCATCAACAACGGGAGCTTGATTCCACAAGATGACACTAGGCTAGTTTGGTTTGAGGGAGGGGGAGGGAGAGATCTTTTACCCCTCTTTACCAAAAAGCCCATGGAAACTTTTTAATATTCATAAAATATACTCTCAACAAAAAGAATATTCCCTTTATTAATGGCAATTTGGTCAATTCCCTACTTTCCACTCCCTTCCCTCCCCTCAAACCAAACACACCCTAGAAGAATAACAGCCCGTTTGGTTTGAAGGGAGGGTATGGGTGGGGATGAGAGGATATTAACTAAATTGTCATTAATTAGAAAAACATTCCTTTCTGTTGAAAGTGTTTTTAGAATATTGAAAAATTTTCATGGGCAATTTGGCCATGTAAAAAATTTATCTCCCTTCCTCTCAAACCAAACACTCCCTAGTACCCTGAATCATATCAGAGGTTCTCTTAAGACTAACCAAGAAGCAGTTTGTCTTAAAGACACCATTGTGAATATTACCCGAGAGTCACACACAAGACCTAAAGGAAAGCCATTTTAGGAGATGTAAACGGATGAAAATGTAGTAAAGTTTGCAACAGAAACACAGTGAATTCAAACTCCATTCCAACAGGGAATACCAAATGGAAATTTTGCCAGATTTTCTATTTGTTGTTACATTGCACCACATAAAATCCATATTACATTCTTATTCAAGACTCTAAAGCAATCAAATTCTAAGAGTTTCACGACCAACATTGAAAGCACCAAATTCTACCATGATTATGTTCCTTGCTATCAATGCGAAAGTTCACAGAAGTTTCTCTTTGTCAATCTCTCTAGTCTCTAATGTCATACTTTGTAGTTTTTTTCCTTTACTTTTTGTTTTTATTTGACTTTTATTTCTTGGGATGAAAAAGTATTGGCAGAGTCTAACAAATATGTCAATAAAAATGTGTTTATCATACCCGCCATCAACAATTTCATCAATACATAATAGAATGAGATCCAAGTTCTCAAGAGCTTCACTCTTTTCCACCCTGCCTCTGAACAAAAACAAGGGATGGCAATATCAAGTCAGAAATCAATGCATCCATCGCGGCTGCTTTATAAGACAAGACCTTACATGTACATGTATAAATAGTTAAGAACAAGAAAGGGACCTTAGCAGAAGACCAACAGCATCAAAAAAACCTTGGAGAACTGTGGCCAAGATAATCTCATTTTCATCCTCACCACCAGTAACAAAAAAGTGAAGGTCTTGGACAAACTTGTAAACCACAATGTAATTCTCAAAGATTGTTATTTCCGCTGTAAATAAAAGCATATAAAAATACTGAAGATGAAATTGTTATACTTATAGAGTAACATCATAAAGAAAGTTGTAAATTGCTATCTACTCCAATAATAGGTATATTCAAAAAAACAAATACATTAAACTAATTTTTATTATTAGAACAAATATTGGACGACAATAGGATCTGAACTCTTGGCATTCTGCTAAAAAACAATATCATTAAGAGTGATGTAATTAATACTAAAAGAGAACCAACATGAGACAAGTTTCAGTTCAAATGGAAAAAGCAAGGAACAGGGTAAACAAGCTCTTTTGTGATACAATAGGTCACATGGAAATGAGAAGGGATCACCCACCTTCTGTTCGGGCATTGGTCTTTTGAGTCTTGTTGAATATAGCTTTCTCAAAAGCCTCCTTTGCACTATTTGTTGGCCAGTCATCTGAGTAATATTTAACAGCCACACGTTTCCCTTCAGAATCGAGAAGAAGAATGTTTTTCACAGAAGGACATGAATCCTAACAAAAGAAGGTAAAAGATCAAAGTTAGAACACCACAAACCATTTTTTCCTGCTTTTATAGGTCAAGATAAATAGTAGAGAATATGGATCATAATGATATTGGCCATGCTAGCAACAGAGCAGGGCCATGCATTGTGGCAATACAAATTTCAAAATGTCACCTTGAAGCATGTTCTACATGTAACATCTATTATAAGAAACAGATAATTGACATAGTGTACAGAACCATAAATTATATACACAAATCTTCTAGATCTCCAATCATGACAGTTAATAGTTATAACTGTAAATATAGTTCATAGTGCCTAGGTTGCCTACTGCATCAAAATCTCAAAAAAAAAAAAAAAAAAATCTTAATTCAACTGATCCTAATCAAGATAGATATGCCAGAAGGTTGTAAAAAAGAAATAAACACCAAAGAGGCATAACATTACATACAAGTAAAATTTCCCCACATTTCATTCTAATAAGAACTCAAATAACATATAGCTGGCCTAGGTAGCTTTAAATCCAGATGACCTGTTTGCGACCTATTGAAAAGTAACATAAATGTTCCAACTTTTTATCTTAAGAAACACCATCAGTGATATAATAAATTATTTGGCATTCCAACCCCAAGGTAATCACTAAGAGCATGGAGCGCCCCCCCCCCAAAAAAAAAAAAAGAAAAAGAAAAAAACTCCTGTCCAACAGAACAGACCATAAGATTTACCAATAGATCATGTATGAAACAACTCATGCAAATATTAAATCACAGAGAACAATCCACAACCCCAGTATCAGAACCTCCAGTCATGCTATAATATGCAAACAGGCAAGAAAAACCATTTAGCACGCTCAATTTATCTACATAGTATCATTTGTACATGATCTATTCACGGTATCGAAATAAAAACTAATTAGCAAACTCAGATCTGCATCGTTGAGTTCACACACATGCGCCAAAAGCGCAACTGAAACAATTAATCAAGAAAAAGGGGATGATTCGATCCACAAACCAAGCATGCGAGGTGAAATTTAGAAGGAAATTCAATGTTCGGCGTAATCCAGAACAAGAGACGCCAAAAATAATCGAAAAAATCATAAGCAACCAGTGAACTTACGAGGTCCTAAGACACAACTTGACTTTGACAGAAGGTGAATTAGTCACAGAAAGAGAGCTTACTGTGTGTGGACGAGACATTATCTACAAAATTCGCCGACGTCGTCGCCGAGGAAAGGAAAACGGAGAGAATTTCTCAGTCACGCTGTAGATTTATCGTGATCCGACACAGTTTTGATGATCAAATTTTTATGAACCCGTCGGTTTTGGTCGTTTACTCGCTCGCTCCCTGTTTTGTTTGTCCTAGGTAGATTTTCCACTTATTAGGTGGGCCTCGCCTCTATATTCATTTTGGGCCCAAAAAGCCCATAAAAAACTTCAATACTTTTTTTTTTAATACTGAACTTCAATACTAAGCACACACAGCATAGCACACTCTCTTAGGTTATAAATATTAGGCTTAATTAACTTTTTTTTAGAGAAATTAAGAAAAATAAATAAGTTATTTAATATATTATATGATATGTATCATTAAATTATATATTTATTTATAATCTAACAAAGTAGTTTTTTAAAAAATATAAATATAAATATTCTACGCTAATTTTAGTCTTTATAATTTTATAAAGATTTGACTTGATATTTGGGATCAATAATACAACAAGATGGTAAAATTGATGGAGATATTAATCATAGAATTCAAGCTTAATGGTATAAATGGAAAAAAGATATTGGAGTTATCTGCGATAAAAAAGTATCTAATAAGGTAAAATGAAAGTTTTATCACATTACTATAAGACCAACAATGCTTTATGGTAATGAATGTTGGACTTTAAAAGGGCTACATAAACATAAATGGGGTAGCCAAGATGAAGATGTTGAAATGGATGTACAGTTATATAAAAATAGATAAGATTCGTAATGATCATATACGTGAACAAGTTGGAGTGGCATCCATAGAACATAAAATAGTATAAAATTGTTTGAGGTGGTTTAAACATGTTTAAATAAGGGCATTAAGTGCCCTTTGTGAGATGGATTGATCAAACAATATGTGGTCCTATAAAAAGAGGTCAAAGAAGACCAAAGCGAACACTTAATTTATAAGATTATAGAGCAAGATCTTTTAGTTAATAATCTATTCAAATATCTGATTTTCGATAGAGTACAATGACATCGTACAATCCATGTAGCCGACATTACCTAATGAGATAAAGGCGTTGTTGTTATTGTTGATGTTGTTGTTGACCTGAGTTTGAATATAGGGGGAAAATAAACACTTGTTAAAGGTATTAGGATATGTAGTTGAACTTAAACCATTTTTTTTATAAAATTATATAGTTCAAAATTAAAATCCGATCGAGCTATAATGACTTAAAGTGGTATTAGCCCAAAAAAATTTAAGATTTGATATTAAGCCAAAATTATATAAAAGGGAAAATCCCATATAAAGCTACTTAAAATAGAAAAATTCTAAATCGGGATGGTAAATTCAACAAATCACTAATTAAGTCATCAACCCAATTTAGGATTTTAAAATTTGTGTAAAATAACTTTAATGCTCCTCATCTCTTTTCTAGCAGCCTTTCTTCTCTCCTCTCTTAAAAGAGTATTATTGCTTTATGACTTTATATAAAAGGATAATCAAGAATAATTCAAGTATGTCATGCCATAATAGTATCATTGATATCAATTATTTAATTGAAAGTCAATTAATTGTATTAATGATTAAAAAAAATGTGAGTTTTTTTTTTTTTTAAAAAAAATAAAGTTTTATTTTTATCGGGTGAGATAAAAGAAGAAGAAAAAAAAAAAAGCATATCTCATGCCAACTTCACCCTTTGAAAAATTGAATTGAAATAAAAGTCATTTTTACCAATATTAACCTAAATCTGAATAATTTTCCTTAACACATAAATGTGAGTTTTTAGATAGTAATTTAATTAATATTTCAATTTCAATTTTTTAATTATTTAATATAAAGCAGTAATATTATTTATCTTTTTTAAAAAGCAACGTTTAAATTTCATATACTTATATGGATATTTCAGGAAAAAAAAGATGTAAAATGCACTTAAAATTTCATAAAACGGTTTACATCAATATAAAAATTTCCAAAAAAAAAAACCTATATATATATATGTGTGTGAAAAATATATAAAAATTCATACTTAATTAATATATTTACCAAAAAATGTCCTTTTTATAGTGACATATATTATAAGTTTTCTTAAAAAAAATTGTTCATGTTAATAAAATGAACTCTTTGCTGAAAATATTGTAGTTTTTTATTCTTATGATGATATACTTAATATATTTGAATGAATCATATTTTGTTGTATTAAAATTAATTTTGATATATACATGGGAAACATAAGTTAGGGAGTACCACTCTGGTCATATTTATAAGTCATTTTTAATCAAAAAAATTTGGTCATATTTATAAGTTCATTTTGACCAAATAAATGAGATTGTAACAATTTTACCCATATTATTGTACCAATGAAAATAAAGAGAGAATAAAGAGTTCAAAGGTAGCCATTCATAAATGAGGGTAAAGTTGGAAATGTACCCCATAATCATTGAGCCACCTACCTCTCATTGGTATGTGTGATTTGGTCAAAAGGGACTTATAAATAGGACCAGAGTGATAATAAAACTCATTAATGAGGAGAGAGGAGAGGATATTAAAATTATTTTATCCATATTTTAAAATCTTAAATTGGGTTAATGACTCATTAAAGATTTATTGAATTTACCAACATGATTTATAAATTTTCTATTTTAAGTAGCTTTATATAGGATTTTCACTATATAAAATTTCCTAAATATTATGTCCAATGCAAATAAAGTCCTTGACTTTTGAAACTTTATAAGAAATCCTTGTATTGATGCATGTAGATCATTTTATTAGTTCTTTTTATTATTTATTTACAGATAACAGAGTTTAAGGCGTTTGTGTGTACATAACTCAAGGTTTGAAGGAGTTACAGGCATATAAAAATGAATTTTAAGGACTAACAAGCTGTTAAAGTTTAAGGTGGTAATGGCCCTTCCTATTAAAATTCATACTCTTTTAGTCCTAAATATGGTATAGAGAGGAAAAAATTTGTAATCCTATTTAGAGTAGGGAGAAAATTTTCATATTAATATACAATTTTACATAAGAAAGAGAAAATATTAGTGAGACCCACCTACTTTTATTTCTATAGTAAAAACAGAAACATTAAACCCTTATTTATTTTTGTTTAACGAGATATGATATAATATTAAATAGAGATAAAATTAGAAAGTTATTAAATTTTATGGGAGAACTGATGAATTTCTAATTCTTGGTCTATGTGAAACATGCCGAAGTGTCTTATATATATAAGATCAGAGAATCCTGTCTTTATTTTATGTTTATTATATTAAAAAAATTGAATAATATTATAGTGTTAATTTTATAGATAGAATCCGTAATAATTTCCTTTTATATAGATTCTAAATTCTAAATTGGAATTAAAATCTCAGTTGAAATGAAAATAATGATAGGATCGTATCTTTATATTTATAGATATTAAATTTAGAATTTAAAAGAATATTTGAAGATATGTTTTCACCGTTCCCTGAATTTATATATAAACTTGGGTCTACCCTCCTTCTAGTCGTCAGAATTCTCCGCCGATTCCGATAGTTTTGCTCGGCAAGATTTCTTCCTCTCGGTCTACAACTAAAAACCAGTGTTATACAGAGAAGCTGATGGTAATGTGTGGCGACACGCCATATCTTCCGCAAGAAATCATCAACGAAATTCTCAAACAACTTCCGGTGAAATCGCTTATCAGATTTCATTGTGTCTCTAAACAATGGAAAAATCTCATCAAGTCTCAACCTTTCATCGCCGACCACCTCCGTCACTCCGCTCAAAACCGGCCTTCACTTCTTCTTTGGGATCAAGGTATAAGGTGGACTCATCTGCAGTTACGCCTGATGGATTGCGAGATGCAAGTTCGTCAAATTCAGATGCCACCTTTGGTCAATCCCTCGTTTGGTTTTAAGATCATCGGTTCCTGCAATGACTTGCTTTGTGTTGTAATCCGTAAGTTTGGGGTTCCTTTCTGTAACTTGCCCGGTTCCATTTTAGTGTGGAACCCTGCAACCAGAGAGTTCAGAGAGATCACTAAAACTAGAAGAACTTCATTCTATTCTCAGCATGATGGCAACGGATTTGGGTTCAGTGCAACTCTTAATGATTTTTAGATGGTGCGAACATATAACGAGAATACTACACAACTTAGAGCGGTTGAAGTATATTCGTTAAACACAGGTTTATGGAAGGAATTAAAACTTGGATGCTTACAGGGGATAAGGTTTCATCCCGGTGATTGTGTCAGTGCCAATGGATTTATCTGTTGGGTTGGTATGGAGGAAAGATCTGATGACAGATTCATAGTTTCATTTGACATGGCTAGGGAAGTGTTTACGTTGATACCATTGCATCCTATATCAAACACTGGAATTGAGTTGACGGTGTATGAAGACAAAGTTGGTATAATTTCCATCTCAAAAATTGATAACTATCCAAACTGTGTAAATTTTTGGATTGATTTGTGGGTGTTAGAGGAGAGTGTAGGATCATCTATGGAGAGATGGAGCTGGACCAAAATATTTAGCGGCAATCGATACAGATTGGAATTAAAATTAAGATTTCCTCGGATCATTTGGAGGAATGAAATTGTCGTTGGTACTTATGGAAAGTATAAGGAAGTCATAAAAAGTGGTGGCGGCGAAGAGGAGACTGATAAAGTTAAATTCTATCAATATTTGATCAATATCATTACTAATGAGGTTAAGATGGTTTCTATCCCTTCAAGCTTTTGTTATACTTTCAATCATGTTGAAAGTCTCGTACCAATATCTAGTTTGAAAAAAACTTGATCTTATAAAGGTTAATTATATTGCCTTGCAATTTACTCTTGTTTGATTATTTTGGCTGAAATTTATCCTTCTCAATTTAAATTAGTGGTTAAGTTTTGTTGCTGTTTAGATATGTTAATGATGAAAGGTAGGTATTTAATAGAGAAAATCCCATATAAAGCACTACTAGAAAAAAAGAAAATAGCAACGAAATTTTTTCTATCGCAAATTCACGTCAATTTGCGACGGAATGTTTATTCCGTCGCAAAACAATGAACTTTGCGACGGATACAAAAATTCCATCGCAAACTTGCGATGGAAAATGTATCGTCGCAAAAAGCAAGCGACGGATAGGAATCCATTACAAAAACCAGCGACGGATGTCCTCTCCGTCGCTAACCGGCGGCCAAAAAGGCCGTCGTTTTTTAACTTTTTGAGACGGATAGGAATCCGTCTCAAAAACCAGCGACGGATGTCCTATCCGTCGCTAATTGGCAGCCAAAAAGGCTGTTCGTTTTTTACTTTTTACGACGAGTAGGAATCCGTCGCAAAAACTAACGACAGATGTCCTATCCGTCGCTAACTGGCGGCCAAAAAGGCCGCCAGTTTTTCTTTTAGCGACGGATTCTCAATCAGTCGCTAAAAGTACTTCGCTTTTTGCGACGAAATTTTCCATGTTCTTCAGAGAAATTTGTGCTTCTGAGCTGAATGTTGAAAAGTTACGGCACTTGGAGGCAAGCATGCCAATAACCTTATGCAAGTTAGAGATGGTGTTTCCCCTAGCATGTTTGACTCAATGAAACATTTGCCTGTTCACTTGGCCTACGAAGCAAAGATATCAAGATGGAGAGGGGTACCTCGCAAAGATGATGGCGGTAATACGAGAAATCAATATTTAAGAAAATATTAGTTGAGGTCAACTCCCGAGTAGCGGAGTGGTACATTTTATTTCTGAATAGTACTTAAAGTAAGACATTAAACCGGTAAGTATTATATTAACTTCATTTTGTTTTTTTTACGAGTTACTTCTCTAATTGGGTCGAGATCGGTAAATCCTTCAATGTCGGATTCCCAAGTTGATGAATTCACAAACTCGAGTTTCCAAAATGGTTTCGATCCTACTTCATGGAAAATCCATCGAGATCCCAATGAAGTTGCGTGGAGTTTATCTTATGGAGCTGCAATTAGTGTTACCCAAAGTGCAAAAAATATGTAATCAATGGGTATGGTTTTCAATTTGTTGAAGTGAACGCAGTACACTATGTTGCAATTACGGTGTATGTTGTCGAGGTGACCAAGTTGACGGGGTGGAGGGTGACTACTACGGGAAGTTAATTGACATAATTCAGCTGAGTTACCCCGTGGGACAAGGTGGTGACACTGTTTAAATGTGAGTGGTTTGATAACAGTCTGCGTGGGACAAAAGTGGACAAACATGGGAATATTGAGATCCACTGGACAAGGAGATATACGGTTGGTTATGACCCATTCATCCTTGCTTAACAGGCGGAACAGGTTTACTATACATTATACCCCACATCTCGCAAAGGGTGGGTGGGAGTTATCAAAACCAAAACACAGAATATTATACCTAAGTCGAAAGAGTTGGAAGCAAATGACGACATGAAGGAACCGTTCCAAGCTGATGTGGAACATGTACTGCCCGTAAACATTATCGACGATGATGTACCAAGCAATCTGTTCGATTCTGCTGCAAACTTAGAGTTGGTTCCAATCCAAGTTGATGATGATGAATCAGACGATGAGACAGAAGTGATTTACTCTGATAGTGAATCTGAGTTCGACGACTATGAGACTCCAGAGGAAGGCGTGCAAGAAGATGTCGAAGAACATGAATCGTCCGATTGATTTGTGTTAGTGCTTTGTTTATGACGATCTGTTATCTTGCATAATCCGTAATCGCTCTTTTGTCACAAATAATTCAAGTAAATATCTTATTTTTATATATATTTTGACATAATGTTTGTAAGTGTGCAGAGATGGAGCATCCTGGAGGTCGTTCAGATCGTGGACGTGGTGGTGGTCGAGCCCGACCCCGTCCTATCAGAGGGGGTAGGGCAACGCAATCTGCTCCCTTTGTAGGCAGGGGGAGAGGCACTTCCCCAGAGGTTTCGCCACATGAGATGTCAACTTCACCGTCGGTTTATTTGTCCACTTCACCATCGCTTTATACGTCAACGTCTCCGTCTTCCTCCACTGATCCACAACAAGGGGACACCGAGGTTTACTTAACCATTTTCGATTGATTTACATATATTTAGTTTTCTTTTACCATCTATGTACAAACATCTTCAATAGTTCACATTCCTTCCTTTGACACATTTCGTCGCCTCATAGCCTTGGTCGACGAAGGAGGTAGTTCCTCTAATACACCAATATGGGGAGAGAAAGATCTGCGACGGGGAAGCTTTGGATCCGTCCTGCAGGCACCGAGGAGTGAGTCATGTGAAGTTACTAATAATGCTACGATTTTTTACCTTTAGTTTGTATGCTCATATTTGCATCATATCCTCTGTCTTCAGATTTGTGCCTTATAATCAGGTGGCTAGTGTCATCTCAACCCAAATATTCCGTAATTTCAATCAGCCTTGGGCCACGTGGACAGACATTCCTAAGGAGAATCGGGACGCTTGGTTTAATGAGTTTTTGGTAAGTTAAGTGTTTTATAGTTATTAATTTCATACAAATTGATTAAGTATTTTTAAAATTTGGAGCACTAATTGTTCGTTATTGATTTTCAGGATAAGTTTATGACGTTACCTGAACATCGTCAAAATCTGAAAAAAGCTTATAACCATAAGGGAAGCCGGTGGTTGACTGAGATGTGTTATAAATTGAGAAAGTGTACGGGCAAGCAAGATTGGATTGACCCTGAGGTGGTAGGCCAATTACTTCAAAATTGGGCCGTTAATGAGAAATTTAATAATAGAAGTCAGAAAAATAAGGAAAATAGGGCCAAGCAGGAAGGACCTTCATATCTTCGGCGGCTCCATTCCACGAGTGAGCATAAACGGAAAGTTGTGAGTACACGTTTTTTTTCTATTAAAGTATTCAATATTTTGTACTTGAAACAATTTATTAACGGTCATACTTTGTGTTTGCGAGCCTTTATGGGAAGTTCCTCCATAAGATGTTGAGTGGGATCGCCTTTGAGCGGACTCATACCCAACAATCGAAGGGAGTGAGAGGCGCTGGATTAACACCAGGTCTCAGCAAGTTACGATGAGACATTTATATTGCATTTATTCTTTGTTTCGGACACCAACATGTTTATTTCATTTCACATGGCTTATTTGTAATGTATTTTTTCGTTTGTAGGACACCTATCAAAGGATGACACAGGAGAGAGACTCGTAGAGTGGGACCGGCCACGCATCCTCTCAGTCCGATAACGAGAGTCTATTCTTTCAGGCTGCAGGTGGATTTAACAGCAAAGGCAGAGTCTTCGGGTACATTGCCTCTGCCAGTCGACTTAGGCAAACAAAGCGCTCCACATCCTCTACATCCAGCACTGAAGGTGTTTCTGCAGGTAAACGTGATACATTTGATATTGATTGTTACATTTTCATTCTCTGGTCCATTTAAATGAAGTACAAAAAAGATTATTATATTTCCTAATGTTTTTGCAGATGAGATGAAGAAGATTAAGGCGTTGGTGGAGGAGCAAGTAGCTGAGCTGAGCGAGACAAGGCAACAACAAATGGAGACAGCAAATGAGCTCCACGAGACACGTGAGATGGTTAGGCAGATGCAACTTCAAATCATGTCCCTAATGAAAAACAAGTGTCCGGAGCCGGCTCCTGGTGGTGATCCTGCTGATACTGATGATGATGATCACAATGCTACTGTTTAGACTACTTTTTTAGTACATGTTCTTTTGAATACTATTTATATTGTCTTTTCTATGACTCTTTATGATTGTTATGAAAAATCAGTTTTTATGTTATACAACACTTTTTTTATATATATTTTATTATATAATTTTTAAAACAAAATTTCAAAATAGAATAAATAAATTTCAAAAAAAAATATTTTTTAAAAAAATAATGGAAAAGAATATAACTTAAAAAAATTAAATCATAATAAAATAAAGAAAGAAAATTTAAAAAAAAAAAAGAAATTTGCGACGGAATTATAATCTGTCACAATTGTGACGGATTAGAATCAATTCTGACAATTTAAATCCTTGTGACGGATTCTAATCTGTCGCAAATTCAAAATTTGTGAAGGATTAAAATCCGCCGCAATATGTCGAAATGTGGCAAATTTTTGAATTTGCGACGGATTTTAATCTGTCACAAATTTTGAAATTTTGCGGCGGATTTGTGTATCCGTCGCAAATTGGAACTTTTGCGATCGATTTCAAAATTAGTCACAAATTGCGACGGAAAATTGATATCCGTCTCAATTGCCACTTGTTTTTTTGCGACGGACTTAATCCGTCGCAAAATCAATTTGCGACAGAAATTTTTTTTTTTTTTTTTTTTTCCGACGGATTTTTTCCGTCGCAAAAACCGTTTTTTTTTTTTTTTTTTTTTTTGTAGTGAAGTCCCTTGAAATAGGGAAATTCTAAGTTAAGTTGGTAAATTCAATAAATCTCTAATTAAGTTATCGACCAAATTTAGAATTTCAAAATTTAGATTAAATGATGTTACTGCCCTCTCATAGTCTTCTCTCTCATCTTAAAAGGGTTTCAATACTTTTTAGCTTATTTTTACAATAAGTGTAAATATATATATAAATATTAATATATAATAAAATATAATTAACTTAGATCAAAGAAATTTTGTGTTTTGTGGAAGAATGATTAGGAATAATTCAAAAAAATATATATATCAACCCCAATATTAATTAAATGATTTCTAGTTGAACATTAAGAATAAAAAAAATTATTTTTTACTTGATTTTTTGTTCATTGAGAAAAAAATGTTAATATAAAAAATAACTTGTTTGATATAGCAAACTGTATATCAAATATTTTCATTAATGATTTTTTAAAAGAAAAGATATTCATTAACGTAAAAAAACAACCTATATATCACATAAATAAAATGCATGATTAATGAAAATTGATTTTTTTAGTGACAATTTTTTTTTTGAGTTCTTTCAAAACTAAAATATTTAATTGATAACGGTGTTATGGTTTTTTTTTTTTTTTTTTTTTTTACTCAAATCATTCTTCACGAACACAAAAATTCCTTTCATTTAAATGAATAATATTTTATTTTATTATATATTAATGTTAATATATATGCACACTTATTAAAAGACTAAGTCCAAGAGTAATTAAATTCTTTAAAGAGGAAAGATGATAGAGAATATTAGAGGAGTGTAATAAAGTCAATTTACCTATATTTTAAAATCCCAAATTGAGTTTATAACTTAATTAGGGATTTGTTAGGTTTAACAACTTGATTTATAATTTCTCTATTTTAAGTAACTTTATATGGGATTTTCCCTATTCAATACCGCATGTTTTTCAAGGGTGTAAAATTGATTATTTGAATATATATTTTTTATCAGACTTGAAAGTTTAAGAGGTTCAAAATTTAGAAAAGTTTTACATAATCTAGCCTTGTGTAATTTTTTGTTCATGCTTTAGTTGAGATAAGAATAATAATCTATACTAAAAATTATTTTAAACATTTTTAAATTTTCAGCCAAAACATTATTAATAAAAATTATGAAAAAGTAATTAACGAATAGTATTTTAATCAAAAAGTTTAAATTATGAAATCTCTTAGAATTTATGTATTGACGCATGAAGCTCATTTTATTAGTTTTTCTCCTTATTTATTTTCAGATAACAGAGTTTAAGGTGTTTGTTTGTATATACCTCAAAGTCTGAAGGAGTTATAGCATAGGCACATAAAAATAAATTTTAAGGACTGACAGGCAGTTAAAGTTTAAGGTTGTTAATTGGCTTCCCTATTAAAATTCATACTTCTCTTTTCCTAAATATACGGTATAGAGAGAGAGAAAAAATTGTAATCCTATTTATAGGGTAGGGAGAAAATTTTCATATTAATATACAATTTTACCTTTTATTTATTATTATTGTACTGACGTTGTTATCATAATATATGATATAAGGGAAAAATATTTCTCCAGTCACTGGAGATAGAATTATCTCCAGTGACCCAAAAACTACGTCGTTTTGGATTAATGAAGGGTGTGTTAGTAATTTTAGATGAATTAATGAAGGGTGTTTCGGTAAAATTTATATGATTAGAAAATAAACAAAATTATATAAACACCCTTCATTAATCTAAAACGACGTAGTTTTGGGGTCACTTAAGATAACTCTATTTCAAGTGACTGAAGAAATCCTTTACCCATGATATAATATTAAATAGAGATAAAATTAAAAAATTGTTGAATTTTATAGAAAAGCGGATGAATTTTGAAGTTTTCTAATTCTTGGTCTATGTGAAACGTGTGTGTGTATATATATATGGTTATTATATTAAAAAATTGAATAATAGTATAGTGTTAATTTTATGGGTTTAATCTTTATGCTTTTACTACCACACTTATAGAAGAGTGAGTGAGTCTCACTAATATTTTCTCTCTTCCATCTTTACAATGGGACCCACTCACTCTTATGTGAGTGTCGGTAGTAAAAGTAGAAATATTAAACCCTAATTTTATAGATAGAATCCGTAATAATCTCCTTTTATATAGATTCTAAATTGGAATTAAAATCTTAGTTGAAATGAAAATAATGATAGGGAATCTTGACTCACATCTTTATATATATTATATATATAGATATTAAATTTAGAATTTAATAATAGGGATAGGTTATTCGTCTATCCTACCTTTGTCTACCCCTCTCAATACCGTTAGATTATAATTCATCAAACGTGGAGATTTGAGGAATAAATTAAAATAAACATTTTTACCTCTTCTTTCCTCCCACAGCCTCCCACGTTCTCTCTTTCCTCAGCAGGCATCACGAGATTACATCCCACCAAACAGAAAATGAGAAATTGTTCTTTACATAAATTCATGACTAAATCATTAATCATTATCCAAAAAAACAAACATATTAAAGAGGGGGAATGAAACATGTGCCTAGTCCCACCCCTGTTCTGTTCGTTTGTCATTCCCGTCCCGCCGATTTCTGAGTTCGAAGCGGAAGAGTGAAGCATCCTCCATTCCTCCTCTCACATGAGTGCAGTTCCCTCTCTTCACTTGTATGGAATACCGTTGGCCATTGCGTGTTTATCCTCTGTTCTGATTTATTCAAATACCTCTAATTAGTTTTCTAATTTTCTTTGTTGCGTAATCATTGGCTGAATGGAAAACATTGAGGCGTAAGGGACAAGTTCCTACATGCCAGTGGAGGAGAGGGAGAGGTGGGCGGCGGTAGGAGAGAGAGGAAGGGTTAAAAGGGTCCCTTAAATCTTCACAGTTGGATGAGATTATAATCTACCACTCTGATCCTATTTATAAGTTCAGTTTGACTAAAAAAATTGGTCTATTTATAAGTTCAGTTTCATGTAATAAATGAGATTGTGACAATTTTACCTATATTAATTGTACCCATGAAGATAGAGAGAAGAAACAGTTGAAAAATACCCAATCATAAATGAAGGTAAATTTAAAATTTTATCTTATAATTATTGTGTCAACTAACTTTCCTTAATATGTGAGATTTGGTCAAACTGGATTTATAAATAAGACGAGAGTGATAAGTATTAAGAAATCCATGTGAATAAAATAAAATAAATCCATGTGAATAAAGATGAACCAATAGGAAGCTTAAAGTATCATTTATAAGACTTAATATAAAACACAAATTGAAGAATCAAAAGATGAGGGGGCCACGGTTTGTGGCTTGAGAGACAAGACGAGTTAATTGTTATTATTAAACAAAGTAAGCACATGGAATAAAAGCAAGGGAACAAAGTGGAAGAGGATGGGATCAAGCATTGATTGGAAGAGGACAAGGAGAGGGGGGGGGGGGCGTTTTTGTGTGTGTAGGAAAATTATGTGATATAATCTAATTTTAAGTGAAATCCACCAATAGGAAAAAAGAAAAGAAATTAAGCCTAAATCCTATGTAAATTGAATCAACCAATGAGAACATATTTCTTCACAAATCGAGTCTTCAAAAAAAAAAAAACCAATTCCCATGAACCATTGATTAAAAATGATCATCCAAAGGTTAGGATTAAGGATGAGGGGTTGGGAATTACCATTGATGCCATGACATTTTCCTATAAATAGTGAGGCCAAGCCTCTTCATTCTTCACACTAAATCAACCCCAAGTGGTGATTTCTAAAAGAGTAGAGAGTGAGTATGAGAAGCTTGGAGGAGTAGAAGCAAGAGCAAGGTGAGTTCTTGAAGTTCTAGCTTTTAAATTCATAGTTAGTTTATGCTTTGATCTTTAATCTTCCAATATAGTTTTGTTTTCATGTTTTTATGGTTAAAAATGTCTTTATTTCGAAAAATTGATGAAAAGTGTGGTGGAGCAAATTTTTTGGAAGTTCGAGATCAAAGAAGCGAAGTTTTGGCGAAATATTCGGTTAGAAATTTCCCCAGAGTTAGCAACATAGAGACCATGATCTTATGTTGAAGATGAAGTTAGTTTAATCTGAAATTTTTCATGGTTAAAGTATACATATAGGGATTTCCAAATATACCTAGTATGTATCATTTTGAGTTTTGTACAAGGAGATAAAAATTCTTGAAGAAAAGCTACGTTTTCTGGGCAGAGGCTAAAAACATGAAAACTGGGAATATTTCGTTAATTCTGGGTAAATACCAGTATTTTTTTCTCAAACATATACATCCTAAGGATTCCGGGGAATTTTACGGATACTCATTTCGATTTTTGTAGAATTAATTAGGGTTTTTCAAAGTTGGCGAAAATTCTGCCCAAAATGTTGAAATCAACGTTTTTTGAAAAATAAAGGGATACAATTGGAATAATAAATCCATCATGGGTAAACAGGTCAGAAGTGGCTAAAATATCTCTTAGGATATTATTTATAAGGGAATAATGCGGTAATGCTATTATAGGAGAGAACGTACCGCTATATGAACAGACCGACAAACAGACGTACCACTATCCGAACGGACTAAGGTACGGAGGCGTACTGTAATTCTAACTCTGATGCTTCTTGTATGCTTATATGTGATAGATTGTTTCATAGAGTGATGGACAAGACTAGGTCTTGGGTCATGCACTGTGATTAAGTTTATGGGGCTTAGATCACCTGTTTATACATTCAGCTTGATACGGGTTATAGTCTTGATAATGCCGTGAGATTGTTTTCCTAGCGCTGAGGACAAGAATAGCTATCGTGGCACTGGTTAGCGCAAACGTGGATAACTTTACATGTGCTGTGTGCTATGTACTATTGTGTTGTTATAACCTTACATCTGTTGTGTGCTATGTATTGGTTAATGCTGTAATGTTATGAATATCTGTCATACATATATTGTTTATACTTGAGCATGAGGTTAACCGTTACCTGAGGTCCGATGGGCATTGGACCTTAGCTCTTACCATAGCTTCAGGGTCTGGAGGACCGAGGGCTGAAGACAAGGGTAAGCAGCACGCTTGAGGATCGGCAGAAGATTTTTATTTTGGAATATGTACGGTTATGTTATTAATTCTCGGATGAATGTACCGCTAATTTAAACAACCGGATACGCCATAGTTAATGTTTTATCAGTTACTCACTTGCTCCGATGCTCTACTCTGATAAAAATATTATTCTGCTTTTCAAAAATGTGGTGTTACATTTTTGGTATTAGAGCATTCATTCTGGCACGGATTTAACAAAGTTACTCCAAACAGTTTGGTGCCGAAGGCAGGGCTAATGTGGATCAGTCAATAAGTCGCCGTGAACTCGGTGAGACTCCCATGATAGACACCTACCTGGCCAATCTGTTTGATTAACTGAGTTAGGTTCTAAGCTTTCAACTTGGAGCATGTTTTGAAAATGAGTACTGATATAACCTTGGTGGTACCATGCGGTAAAGATAGACGGAGATGTACCCTCCCACATAAACCACTATGGACGAATAAGACGTACTGATGTACCCTGGTGGTACCATGCGGTAAAATTGTAATTTTGTTGAAAATGACTTTTAATGGCAAAATCGTAAATATGTTGAAAGTCACCTTTTGCCTCAAGTCATTCCTTTCTCTCCGGTATGTATGTTTCGAAATCCACTTCTTAAATGGCAAAAATGTAATTTTGTTGAAAATGAACTTTTGATGGCAAAACCGTAAATATGTCGAAAGTCACTTATTGACTCAAGGCAATTAATAAATTGCCTCAAGGCATATCTTCTCCTCCAGCGCATATGACTCTCGACAATGAACCAATGACAATATTGCAATTATGCTAAAACTCTCGTTATGCCTCAAGTCAATTAGTAAATTACCTCAAGGCAACTTCACTTCATTGTATTCATGTCTCATAGTCAAGTCGACTTGGTATATACAAATTCTACCTCTAGTTAACATGACTCTAGGCATAAATATATGACTCAGGGCAAGTGCTCTTCTAGTTTTCCAAATTAGCGTCTTTTACGTGAATTGCCACAAGTCATGTATTTATTGCCTCAAGGCAACTTGACTCAAGCCACTTTATTCATACCTCCAGTCAAGACCATTCGAATGCCTCAAGTCATTTATTATTTGCCTCAAGTCAAATAACTCAAGGTATCAAATAAATAGCTCAAGGCAAACTTCCTTCTTCTGATCTAACGCCTTATATAGTTGCCTCTAGTCATTCTATCCTTGCCTCTAGTCATTTGCCTCTGGGAAAACTCTCTTTTAACTAGAGTAATATCTTTCAAGTTTTCAAATTACCGTCTTCGGAAAATCAAAATTAATTGATTATAATTTTATTTATTTAAATCATCTGTCATTACTATTTTTAAATGTTTTTAATCAGTTTGCTAAATGAGTTTCGATGATTAAATCCCAAATTAACAACAGATTATTGTAAAGCGATTTATGTGTCATAACGCATTAAATTCCCTTTCCATATCGGGACGCAATCGCAGCAACCATACCTCTGAGAAATTGAAAGACATTGCTGCAATTCCCATCTCGCATTAAATGCTATTTCTCAACGGGCAAAACAAAAGGAATGAAGAATGTTTGCGAAGAACAAGATCATTAACGGCGAAAGTGACCAACAAAGTTTTATCTATCTAACAGCTATATTCAAGAGTCACAACGGAATCATTCAAGCTTCACTAACGGTCATTAATTACAACAACTATAAATACCGGAAGCATTGAATTTGCAACCTACTGAAACGTTGTTCATTCAATTAAAATTTATTGCAATCTACTGTTTCATTAACTTCGCTAATATCTTCGGATATTTCTGTGTACTTCAGTGTTTATCTTTTATCTACTCATGAGGAGTTTCTAAACTCTTATTTGATTACTGCTTTGTAAAATTTTAAGGTTGTGAAACCTTAAGTGTGGGTATACAATTACAGCTTGTAAAGGGGAGTGAGCCCTAGTGAAAGGATCATTCAAGTACTGTGTGTAATTGTAATTGCTTTGAAAGATAGTGAAAATCCCAGGTGTTCTGGAGACTAGACGTAGGTCGAAGAATTAGACCGAACCAGGATAATTTGTTGTGTCTTTCTGTTTATTCTCTCAGTCTCTGTTTTTACTATTCTTGAGCAATCAGCGAAAGAATTTTATAATCACCTATTCACCCCTCTCTAGGTGATATTCCATCTTCAATTTGTAATAAAAAAAAAGTACTTAAGAAGGTAAAATCAAAGTTTTATCGCACTACTATAAAACCGGCAATGCTTTTTTATGGTAGTGAATGTTGGACTTTAAAGGGACAACATAAACATAAAATGGGGGTAGCCGAGATGAAGATGTTGAGATGGATGTACAATTATATAAGAAAAGATAAAATTCGTAATAATTATATATGCGAACGAGTTGGAGTGTCATCTATAGAATAGAAAATGGTACTAGCTACTTCCGGTCCTAATTATAGGAACACTTTTGTAGTATAAATTACACTACAAAAGTGTTCCTATAATTATGACCGGAGGGAGTAGAAAATTATTTGAGGTGGTCTAGACATGTTTAAAGAAGGGCATTAAGTGCACATGTGAGAAGGGTTGATCAAACAATATGGAGTCATGTAAAAGGAGGTCAAAGAAGACCAAAGCGAACACTTAATGAGATTACAGAACGGAATCTTTTGAGTAATAATCTATCCAAAATTTCATTTTCGATAGAGCACAATATCATTGTGCGATCCATGTAGCCAACCACACCTAATAGGATGAAGACTTTGTTGTTATTGTTGATGTTGTTGTTTACCAGAGTTTTAATATAGGGACAAAAATAAAAAAACTTGTTAAAGGTATAAGGATATGCAGTATAGTCTAAAATCAAAATCCGATCAAACTATAAAGGACTAAACATGATATTAGTTTTAAAAAAATTTAGATTTGATATTAAGCCAAAATTATATAAAATTTCCTCAATATTATGTCCAATATATGCAAATAAAGTCCTTGACTTTTGAAACTTTATAAGAAATCTCTTAGAATTTTTGTATTGATGCATGAAGCTCATTTTTTTTTTTTTTTTTTATTATTTATTTACAGATAACAGAGTTTAAGGTGTTTGTTTGTAGATAACTCCGAAGGAGTTATAGGCATATAAAAATAAATTTTAAGGACTAACAAGCTGTTAAAGTTTAAGGCGGTAATCGCCCTTCCTATTAAATAAAATTCATGCTCATCGAGTCCTAAATATACGGTATAGAGAGGAAGAAATTTGTAATCCTATTTATAGAGTAGGGAGAAAATTTTCGTATTAATATACAATTTTACCTTTTATTTATGGGAAAAACACTTCTCATATTGTAGGAGAAGTGTATTCTCATGTCACACACACATGAAATGGTGGGACCCACACATATATATAATTAACATTATATATATGTGTGGGTCCCACCATTTCATGTGTAGGAATCTTCTTCTTCTCATGTAACATGAGAAGTTTAAACCCCTTTATTTATTGGGTTTAATGTTTCTGTTTTTGCTACAATTTTTTTTTCACGCACTCACGTAAAAGTGAGTGGGTCCTATTATTGTAAGGAGAAGAGACAAAATATATATTAGTGAGACCTACTCACTTTTATTTCTGCAGCAAAAGCAGAAATATTAAACCTTTATTTATTTTTGTTTGGATGAGATATGATATACTACCTCCGATCCTAATTATAAGAGTAAGTTGACATTTTTGGAGAAATTAAGGAAGTTAATTAAATTACTTTAGAGCATTTTTATTTTTAATTTTTTCTACAAACTAATTAGTTTGACTAATAAACTAATGTATAATATAATGATACACAACATATGATGTCATTAGATAACTTATTTAGCTTCCTTAATCTCTCCAAAAAATGTCAACCCGGTCTTATAATTAAAACCGGAGGGAATAATATTAAATAGAGATAGAGTTGGAAAGTTGTTAAGATTTATAGAATAATGGATGAATTTCTAATTCTTGGTCTAATAGTCTTGGTCTACTAGAATAATCGGATGAATTTCTAATTATGTGAAACCTGTTGAAGTGCCTAATATACCCGAGGATTCTGTCTTTATGTTTAGGTTTATTATATTAAAAAATATTGAATAATATGAGTGTTCATTTTATAGATAGAATCCGTAAGAATCTCCTTTTTTATATAGATTATAAATTCTAAATTAGAATTAAAATCTTAGTTGAAATGAAAATAATGATAGGAAATCATGACCCGTATCTTTATGATATTAAAATTAGAATTTAAAATAATATTGGAAGACACGTTTTCACACTTCCCTGAATTTATATATAAACTTGGGTCTGCCCTCCTTCTAGTCGTCAGAATTGTCCGCGGATTTCGATAGTCTTGCTCGGCCAGATTTCTTCTTCTCAGTCTACAACTAAAAACCACACAGTAATGTGTGGCGACACGCCATATCTTCCGCAAGAAATCATCAAAGAAATTCTCAAACAACTTCCGGTGAAATTGCTTATCAGATTTCGTTGTGTCTCTAAACAATGGAAAAATCTCAATCTTTCATTGCCGACCACCTCCATCACTCCGCTCAAAACCGGCCTTCACTTCTTCTTTGGGATCGTGGTACAAGGTGGACTCATCTGCAGTTACGCCTGATGGATTGCGAGATGCAAGTTCGTGAAATTCAGATGCCACCTTTGGTCAATCCCTCGTATGGTTTTAGGATCATCGGTTCCAGCAATGGCTTGCTTTGTGTTGTAATCCGTGAGTTTGGGGTTCCTTTCTGTAACTTGCCCGGTTCCATTGTAGTGTGGAATCCTGCAACCAGAGAGTTCAGAGAGATCACTAAAACCAGAAGAACTTCATTCCGTTCTGAGTGGGATGGCAACGGATTTGGGTTCAGTTCAACTCTTAATGATTTTAAGATAGTGCAAATATATAACGAGAATACTACACACATTAGGGTGGTTGAAGTATATTCGTTAAACACAGGTTTATGGAAGGAATTAGAACTTGGAAGCTTAAAGGGGATAAGTTTTTTTCCCGGTGATTGTGTCAGTGCCAGTGGATTTATCTGTTGGGTTGGTATGAACGAAAGATTTGATAACAGATTCATAGTTTCATTTGACATGGCTAGGGAAGTGTTTACATTGATACCATTGCATCCTATATCAACTATTGGAATTGAGTTGACGGTGTATGAAGACAAAGTTGGTATAATTTCCCTCTCAAATATTGGTAACTATTCAAACTGTCAATATTTTTGGATTGATTTGTGGGTGTTAGAGGAGAGTGTAGGATTATCTACGGAGAGATGGAGCTGGACCAAAATATTTAGTAGCAATCGATACAGATTGGAATTAAGATTTCCTGGGATCATTTGGAGGAATGAAATTGTCGTTGGTTCTTTTGGAATGTATGAAGGAAATTTCTATCAATATTTGATGAATATCATTATTAATGAGGTTAAGATGGTTGCTATCCATTCAAGCTTTTGTTATGCTTTCAATCATGTTGAAAGTCTTGTACCAATATCTAGTTTGAAAAACTTGATCCTATAAAGGTTAATTATTGCCATGCAATTTACTCTTGTTTGATTATTTTGGTTGAAATTTATCCTTCTCAATTTAGATTAGTGGTAAGTTTTGCTGTCGTTTAGTCGTTTAGATATGTTAATGATGAAAGGTAGGTATTCAATACCCCATGTTTTTCAAGGGTGTAAGATTGATTATTTATTTATTTATTTTGCATCAGACTTGAAAGGTTAAGAGATTTATCATTAAATTTTTTAAAATTAAAGAGATTCTTAGTATATGGTTCCAAATTTAGACAAGTTTTACATAATCTAGCCTTGTATAATTTGTTGTTCATACTTACGTTATAATAAGAATAAGGATTTATACTAAAAATTATTTTAAACATTTTTAATTTTTCAGCTAAAAAATTATTAATAAAAATTATGCAAAAATAATTCATAAATAGTATTTTAATCAAAAGGTTTAATTACTCATCGCACTTGACCTGAATGTCATGTTGTTCCCATGACCAAATAAGAAAGTAACACGGAGAAGATGCACACATGCAAATTAAGCCATACAAATGTAATACTCTTGAAGAAAATTAAATTGTGATTAAATCTGTTAATTAATCCATTAATTCTCTCAATCAACCTTTAACACAATTTGAACCTGGATAATAAAATTCAGATCAATTCACATGCTAAAAGCTTAAGATAAGATGCAGAAAACTATCTAAATATAGAAACTTATCAACACAACAATAAATACTTTGAGATGACAATTATATATTCAGTGAGATACAGTTTCATAAGGTTGATAATTAAGAAGCATTATGTCGAGACATTGTAGCCCACTGTTCTCTTAATTGTTTCTTCTTTCTTACGTGTGTGTGTGGTTGTGAGTTTCAACCCTCTATAGATATAAAAGGTGTGAGCTATGGCAAAATAATAAAAAACAATTAAGTAGCATCATATCTTCTACTTTTGTATGATAAAGTAGTCTCCATCATTCAGCAGATTATCAGCAGCAGTAGGAGGTAAGTTGTTCCTAGAAACGTTCCGATGGTGGACTTGGGCATGAGTCTCGGCTTCATGTTGAAACATCTTCACCAGTTCTTGTAGCTCCAGCTTCCTAACTTCGACTTGATCCTCAGGGATGGGATTTTTCAGCCCTAGGTAAACCAGGCCTACTATGATCAGCACTAGTCCTAAGAAGAACAAGATTGCTGTGAACACACCAAATGCATATGGAGTGTGTTCTGCTCCGGGTATTCCGTCGACATTGATTCCAAATAAGCCGGTAATGATGGTTAGGACCATGCCACAACCACCGAATACGGCTAAATTATGTGTCACACGAAGACTTCGATCCTGAAATAACATGCACGAGACATAAAAAACAGTTCTCATGTTAACCTCCAGAGGGAAATATAACGGACTGTAAAGTAAGACCACCACAAAGAAGAAGCCATGTCTGTGTTTGATTGTAAAGCGCCATTGTGCTCTTTCAACAACCATTATGAAAAAACAACTAAATATTTATATAAATTGATACCCAAAAGGTCCCACTCAACAAATCTATTAAATGTTCTATCCGGTCTTCTCTGCCCCTTTTTATGATTCGACATAACCTACACTTAGATTGAACTTGACAGTCATTTTATGGTGTTGCGGTGTCTGTGTCTATGTCACGTTTTCAATGTTTATGCATTCTAAAAGATGACTAAGCATTCCTGAAATGTAGGTTTACTAAGATTAATACCTGCAACCATGCACGAACATTGCTCTGCATCACATCTTGAATGGTGAATAAGCGGCCACGAACTGCTTCTTGCTCTTCAATCATTTCCCTTGTGCTCTTCTTCACTCCCTCCAACACATTTTTCACGGCACTTCCTCTCAGATGTTGGAGAAGCTCAAAGATAATCTCCTCTCTAGCATGGAGTGACCACTTCACTCTAATAACCTGCAGTTAATATACAATAATACTAAAGATGACTTCATCATCAGACAAATACATAAAACTACTGGCAGCAAGCAAGAGGCATAAAAAATCTTCGTAAGGCAAATTCAGACAGTATCACACAGCAATGAGTTCCCAATACACATTATGGTAATAGATTGGGAAACAAAAAAATACTGGCAGCAAGCGAGAGTCACATGGCAATGAGTCCTCAATATACATTATAAGCAAGTGATAGTTTGGGAAACAAAAGACATGGAAATTTTAAGCACTCCATATTTGTCATTCATGAAGAGTTTTACATTGTTCCAAAAGAGAGAGTCTGGTAGGATTAGACTCCTAATAAATATGATCAGTTGTCAGGTGCTTCAAAGAAAGAACACACACACACACACATCAATCAGTATAAAATCAGCCAGTCCATGCCAAAATGTTTGGATATGGGCTTAAGACTTCTTTCAACTTTGACTCACACTTGAATTTGACCTTTACCTCAAAAGGGAGTCCATCCCTCTTTTCCCTTTTCCAAGGTTGCTCTACTCTGACACCTTTGTTAAGACCTGAGAATCCTGAGACTCAGGAAAAATCTTCATTGAACTTTTTTAGCATATACTCATGGACTTGACACTACATGTTGTTTTAAACCTCATGTCATTAGGTCTATATGTTCTCTCTACTTGCAAAATCATGTTCTAGTTCAATTCTATTCAATGTTGATCTTTTTCTCACTCTCACACTTGAACCCAACACAACAGCCAATATTAATTGAAATTTCGCAAATTACTATGATCATGCAAATTTGCATCTCTCTATCACCCCAAAACAAAATTGCATCTCAGTTCGATTGTTCATTAGAAAAAATTGCAATGGAGCCCACAGCTTTTAGAACAAAGATGCCCCATAGCCCACTTCATCTTCCCCTTTGATTACTACTCAGTCTCTAGTTAACAGTATACCATGGATAAAGCTGAAGTCAGTTCACACTAAAACATTACAATGGCTCCCCTTTAATCCTTGAGAAAAGTCATAATAGCCTCATTTTCCATTTCAAAGATATATAAACAGTACAAGCTGAATCCTGATTAAATAACTTGGCTTGAACTTGCCTCTCAAAGCTTCTGTAAGAATCAATTAACTTTGCAACATTTGATACTTCTATGTGTTATGGTCATCTAGGCCTTCTTTCATTTGACACATAATACAATCAAACTGAACTGTCCAAGCATTGGCCAAAACATAAAAATAAAAAACCAAGCTGTCCAAACTACTATAACCAACTATTGTTGACTAACCTTTGTTGGAAATCATATTATTACCCATGATACTAGCCATGATCCTAGCTCTATCTCATCCCATGATCCTAGCTTTATCATATCCCTTGATTCTAGTTGTCTTAGTTTAGGAAAGATTTCTAACTGATTGTAATCAGTCCTTTATGTTGTAATCCCTTTATTCTTGCCTTTGATATCTCTCCTAGAGCTTATATAAGTGTAATCCTTTCCTATGAATAAATATAGCATTGAGAGTGTTTATGCTTCAACATGGTATCAAAGCCAAGGACATTTGTCCAAGGCCCGGAAAGGCGAGAGAAACAGTGAGTGACTGTGAGGCAGAGAGAAACAGTGAAGTGAGGTTCCGACGCGTCTAGGGTTCACTGTTCCGGCGCGTCTAGGGTTCACTGTCGGCAGCAAGTTACACGACACCGCCCAGCCGAGCAGAACCAGGAGGCTCCGATCGGCGAACGCCCAGAGTCCGGTGACCATCCGGAATCTCCACGACGCGCGTGGGGTACACGCGCCCGACGGACAGCGAACGTGTACCGGCGCGTGACTGGTCCATTTCGTCAGCGACTTCTGTTTTCGGTCTCCTCCTCTAATTTCCGGCCATCCCCATTCATTGTTACATCTTCCGGTGAGTTTTTAATTTTCCGGCGACTCTCTGGTGACGTTTTTCCAGATTCCGGCAACTACTCTTCTTCCAGAAACATGGAGTCCTCTCAGTTCCCTCCTTTGTTCAGATCAATTCCCGGCAAATCAACCGGAACATCTCCCATGGCTTTTATATCCGGATTTAATAACGAGGAGGATGATTGGGACTTCTAGAGAATGGGACGCGAGATCCTTTTGGACGTATTCTGCTACACAATATGGGACCTCTGAGACTCAAAAAAAATGAGTACAAGCCCAAATAAAATATGGGACCTCTGAGACTCAAAAAAAAAAAAAAAAAAAAAAAAAAAAAAAAGGAGTACAAGCCCAAAACAAAAATTATGGGGGGCATTTGAGACTCAAGAAGTAAAAGCCTAATGATTTTGAATATTGAAGTAGGCAGAACGAAGTTTGAAGGATTTCGAGGCAAGCTGGGAATGATTGATGACATATACTCTCCAGCTTGAGGGGGGTGTTGGAAATCATATTATTACCCATGATACTAGCCATGATCCTAGCTCTATCTCATCCCATGATCCTAGCTTTATCATATCCCTTGATTCTAGTTGTCTTAGTTTAGGAAAGATTTCTGACTGATTGTAATCAGTCCTTTATGTTGTAATCCCTTTATTCTTGCCTTTGATACCTCTCCTAGAGCTTATATAAGTGTAATCCTTTCCTATGAATAAATATAGCATTGAGAGTGTTTATGCTTCAACAACCTTCAATACCTCATATACAGCCACTTCAGTTTCTCTACCAAATCCAACCTTTACTGATCGATGATGAAATGTATATTTTCTTTCACAATGGCAATTCCAACAATTTTCACCTCCTTTATAGTAACACTCTTACCATCATTACCATTTCAACAAAAATGTTTCAAACAAATAAGGCCAATTTGCATTTCCAGACAGATATGCTCTTTTATCATATTTCCTCAAATGTTTCTAATGAAAAATAGATCAATTATTATTTGCAATGCATTCTTTTTACCTAATCAACTAATCAGAAACATTAGTAAGTGTTAACATGATCAAACAGGAAATAGCAAATCCTCCAAAAAGGTATCTTCAGGTCAGCAAAAGTCAACATACCTGTCTCGATAGTCTTCTGATTTCTTGATTAAGAATTACTCTAAAAAGATTCATATCTTCATGGTTTCGCCTAGAGAAATTGAAAACTGTCCGTTTGAGTATAAAGCTCAGTCAAAGTGATATAATGACTTGAATCCATGACATAAAGTATATTTGGGAACCTGTTCACAAACTTCAATTCAACCTCGTCCGCTGCACCAAATATATATTTACGGAATAGCCTGGAGAACTAAAGAAAAAGTCAAACCAAAGATTTAAAACTTGAAAGTTATAATGAAATTAATAGCAAGCCTACACCTGAGTTACAACTCAGGCAATTGAAGCATAAGACCAATTTCACAACTCTGAGTACTACTTTTCTAATGGGCAGCATAAGATACAGTCCAATACAATCCATGCATCAGATGAAAGAAGTTGAATGAACTTTAAGTGCAGAAAAAAGTGTAGCACACTACAAACCTATCACCCATATTTTTTTGGCAACACTTATCTTTAAGACATCAAACACATGAGAAAAGGTGAAGGATTTAAGATCCAGAAACTAGTTCAAGCATTTTGTTCTCTGTCATACGCTTGTAACTGTTTTCACATAAGATCAAATACCCCACTGACATTTAAATTTATAATCAGTATGTGTTCAAACCATCTGACATAACTCTCCCCCAACTTATATCTGATTAAATCGCCATTCACTTTAGCAAAGAAAATTATGTTCATTCTCTTATATGTTGAAATTTCATTCATCCATTAAGTTTATGTATAAGGTATAACATAGTTTTCCACTGGTACTGTTACGGAAGTTGTAGAAATTGTAGAGGGATTGGGAAGAGAAGAGAGGAGAAGAGAAACAGAGACAAGTGACAGAACTGCTGTCCTGATCTTTCATTCATACACAATGTAAAAGCTGATTATACAATTGGGCTAGGTCCATATATATAGCCTTAGGCAGTCATTAGATGCAGTGGTAACTTCCCTAGCCACAAGTCATTTCCCAACGGCTAGTTTCTAACTAACTCTTCTAATCCTAATTATAATCTCCTAGGTGAGGCCTCATAGACTTAATGTTGTGTTCTCACTAATTCCCAAATTATTTAACCTAACTAATTATTTACACCCAATATAACAGGTTACCAATAAAAAGAAACCCAATACACACACACTCACACATATATATCAATGTGAAGAAAAAAGAATAGCACCAATGAAGATGGATAGTGTAGGGTTAACTTGTATTCTAAGAGAAATTTTCAGTCAAGTGCACTACGTGACAATGAGTATATGTTAGGAACCATTGGAATAGGAACCTAAACAATGATATATTTCAGCACCAAAAACAGGAATACACTGAGTAACACAAATCTGTCAAGAGTCAAAAGACTCCCACAGCCAAGAACAGAGGCAAATCTGTGCTAACAAACTTGTCCCCCCCTCTCCTACAATCTGTCGAGAGCAATACTACTCCCACAGCCAAGAAAGTCACCGTTATGTTACTCAGAACCAGTTTCCCTTTCCTACAATCTTCACTCAAAAAATAAGCATAACCTCCTTACTCCATCCTACGTCTAATATAAGTAAAAAGCATATGTGCACAGTGTTCAAAAAGAGTGCTAAAGACTAGAGCCACTCTATGCAGCGGCTATATGTCTAACAATTACATCAAAATAGGACCTTAAAAAGTATCCCTTCCTTTAGTGTGTGTCGTCCTAGGTTGCCTTGTGTAGGTCTTTCCTAGGAATGGGGTCCTTTCAGTATACAAGTTCTGAAGGAAAAAGATGCTTGAAGAAACTAAAAGAAGCACATATGTATATCTAAAAGAAATGTTCATACCTGTCATCCCATCGAGTAAGGCGGCATGCAAGCTGTGCTATAACTTCATGGACTGTTCTGGGCACATTGTACCCTCCCGCAGAAAGAAGCTCCTAATCAAAGCAAAGCATTGAAGCTATGAAATCAAACAAATTACTAGCCATTAAAAGAATATGCCAAGCAAGAACAACCTGAACTTCTGTGATTCCCAGAACATTTACACTTGACACTGATCCTTTTATATGCATTGCAGTTACTAGGAAGTTTTGAGCTTGCCAAGACCTCAGTACAATGGGGATGTCATCTTCTTCAACAAGAGGGTCACCAACTGATTGTCCCAAGAGCTCAAATAACAGCCCCCCAGCAACTCTGACAGGGACCTACTTAAATTAAAATTGTAATTAATATCTAGGGGAAAATGTATAAAAGTAGAAGGAACAGTGATCGCAATGCCATGTTTCAAATATCATTTGCCTAGAATTACAGATTGATGCACATATATGAATTTCAAAAGGATCCATTCTGCCATCTATAATATCAAAATTGATAAACACACGTAACAATCACTATAGATCATTTATTGAGGTTTATGTAGGCACTAATTGCCATTTTAACATAAACTTTGAAAGAAAATAAAAGAACAGAAAATTTTCAACCCCTCACAAAGTCCCTGAACTATGTTGCAGACATTCTGTATCAACACATAATTACTTAAGCTACCATTGTGCATCTAAATGATCAGTGTCAAATCAGATCAAGTGATAGATAGATTGCAAGATGATTAAATGTAAGATTAGCAATCACATAGAGGATCAGTAATTAAAAAGTAGCATACCTCATACAAGAGATGTTTCATCCGATCACTTATCAGCCGACTTTCATCTCTTAAAGCTAGACTAATGGCAGGATGTAGCCATTGAGCATTGCTGAGCCAAGCCTCAATGTTTGGGTGACCTGCAGAAACATGGCACCACCATATAGGCCCAGCTGGACGCTCCCAATAAGGAGCTGCCAGATCAGCCACAGTGCGATCATCTTCATCATCAGCAAACTCAAACTGATGAGAGGACCAGACCGTATCCACCTGAACTTTTTGGACAAGTTCTGAAATCTTTTCCCATCCAATCGATACCCAATGACTACCATCATATTTATCTGTGGCATCAGATTGACTAAACTGAAGGACCTTGCTGTCTTTTTCATCATCAATGGCATGTAACCTACTACCCCTCAATTCATTTGCAGATGACAACTCTGATAACTTGTTTCTATATAATCTTGGGGAAGCTGCACCTGTCAGATCATTTGAAGGGTCAAGCATTTTTGAATATTCACCATCCAGTTGTAATCTATCAGATGTCTTTGATGAGTGCTTTGTCTTAATTGATCTGGGTCGACTTCGAACAAATTCAAATGCACAAATAAGCCCATCAGTCCAAAGGTCCTTTCCAGGATTGGGATCTCTACTGTGATAAGTTCTACAGCTTTCTGGATTTTGATGTTTCCCCAGGGAATTTGAGTTATTTACTTTGTCACTCATTTTATCTTCACCTATGGACATATATAAAAACCAATCATACTTATCAAGGTAGATTTTGAAGTACAATCTTCACTGGACTTGTTACTTTTCAATCAATGAATGGTTTCAACAGCGCTAATCACAGTGATTAATATTTGACAAACAACAGCAAGTTTTCCCAGGATTATCACCAATTAATGCTGCAAGTCAAACAGAAAACTGTGTTAATATACTACTTAAGGTAGTGCACAAATTAGAAAAACAATAACTAAGTAGAAAGAGTTAAAGAAAACTAAATTAAAATGACAAATAATTCGTACACCTGTACAAGCATATAAAATGATAAGCATATTGTTTAACACCACACAATGAAAAATTGTCCCGTGTTCAAATTAATAAGAAAAATAAAACACAGTAGGGAAATTATAACTTCATGCGCATCGATAATTCAGGTAAAAATCAGTCTGAGTAGATAATGAAAACAGATACAAACCAGACACCCTGAAGTGAGGAAAATCCCATTCCCAAGTAAATTCCAGAAATATGGAAACATAAAAACATAATTAGCACCGAGAATAAGAGGTAAGAAGAGGACATAAACAAAAGCATTCTCAGTCTTACAAATCGAAACTATGACTCCGAACTTCAGAGCCAAAGGAATTTATTGTTGATGACAATAATTATCAATGAGGCATTCCAGAAACCGGAGGAACATGAAGAGCAAAGAATGGGATGCTTCAAAATGGTAAAGGCGTTAATCTGGGAGAATAATACGCAAAGGGCGTCCACAGTCAGAGAGGAGACAGGGCATAACAAGTGGAACTGTGGAAGTGAATAAGTGATGTGGATTGCTTTAATTTCGTGTCAAAAGAAGCGGTTTTGCTTATTTATCTGGGAAAATTACACTCAATTAAAAAGAATTAATCACGATAAAGTCGCTGAAATCATAAAATTCTGAGGAGGAAATAAAAGGGGCGCAGGTTGTAATTATTTGTGAATGTAAAATTACCATTTTGCCTTCTTTCCTCTCTCCTGTCTCTCTCATCTCTCCCTTTTTCCTCTCTCTTTTTAAAAGTTGTTGTTAATATATGTCGTTTTATGTTGTTAATTTAAACATTTGTTGTTTTAAATAGGCTTACGGAAGTGAGAGATGAAAAAATCAGGGTTTTTCAAAAAAGTTGTTGTTAATATATGTATTTTATATTGTTAATTTAAGCATTTGTTGTTGTAAATAGCTTCAGAAGTGAGAAATGAAAAAATCCAGGGTTTTCAAAAGTTATTGTTAATATATGTATTTTATGTTGTTAATTTAAGCGTTTGTTGTTGTAAATAGGCTTTTGAAAGTGAGAGATGAAAAAATCCAAGTTTTCAAAAGTTGTTGTTAATATATCATTTTTATGTTGTTAATTTAAGCATTTGTTGTTGTAAATAGCTTACGGAAGTGAAAAAATACGGGTTTTCAAAAAGTTGTTGTTAATATATCATTTTATATTGTTAATTTAGTATTTGTTGTTGTAAATAGCTTACGGAAATGAAAAAATACGGGTTTTCAAAAGTTGTTGTTAATATATGCATTTTATGTTGTTAATATAGAAGGAAAAATGGTAATTTTACATTCACAAATAATTACACGTAAGTCTTTTGGGGCTTTTGTGTAATTTAAATGATTTTTCGATGAACTTTATTGTGATTAATTACCTTTCTTGGGACCAAGTGTAATTTTCCCTATTTATCTGCAAAAAGTTGGATTCTTTCCCGTTTTCTCTCTCCTCTTGCGGTGATCTTCTGACGTTAAACCCACTTCTTGTTTTAAGCTATGCGGGTGGGTCTGGATATAGTGAATACAAATTAGATGTAAAAATATTATTTGATTGTTAAATTTGATTTTTTATTTGTTGATAGGATGAATGTACAAAAATATACATTGATTTGGCTAAAAGAGAGTCCAACATCAAATGTTTTATTTAATTTAATAATTTTATTTCAATTAAAGAAAAAATATTATTTCTCTAGGTATAATTCTTAGGAGGCCAAAATGTTTCTCTTGATTTATCATTTTAAAAAGAAGGATTTATTCTATGGGTAAAAACGGTAAAATTTTTATTTTCATAATTTATTTTCTTTTTTAAAAAAACCTTATTAAATTTTTTAATTAATAACATTTGATATTTGATATTATAAATAATATTTTTACTTAAAAATAATTTTTTTATCTAACAAATTGAACCAGAAATTATGTAAATAATTTTTCAATCAGAACCGAACGAATAATTTTTTTTATAAAATAAAAGAATTATTTATTTAACTATTTATTTTTCAAAAAAAATAATTTTTTTTAAAGTAAATATAATATTTATAATTTCAAATTTCAAATGTATAAATACTCATTTATTAATTATTAATTAAAACATTTAATAAATATTTTAAAAATAAAAAAAAAAAAAAAAGTATGGAAATTTTGTTTTTACCGTTTTTTTATCCATTGAATAAATCCTCCTTCCCAAAATGATAAATAAGGAGAAAAATTTGACCTCCCGAGAAATTATACATAGAGAAATAATACTTTTCTTTTAAATAAAATAAAATTATTAAATTAAAAAAAAAAAAGCACTTGGTGTTGGGTGCTCTTTTAGCCAAATCACATGTGTTTTTTGCACCTTTGAAAGCTACATCATCGTCCAGTCACCAAAAAAAATCAAACTTAACAATCAAACGGTATTTTAGCACCTAATTTGTAACCACATAGTCACTTTTGCACCTAAAAAAACACTTGGTGTTAGGCGCTCATTAGGATAAAACGTATGCATTTTTGTACGTTAACCCTTTTTAATGAAAACGACAATCGATTAATAACTTAAAAGAGCATCTATAACATGGAAACCTTTAACCTATTATCATTCACCACCGCCTCTTGGAATAAAGGTGGTGGGTGATCAAGGAAACAAAAGTTTCCTATAATATTGTGAGCTATCTCGTTAAACTATTTTGATCCTAAGAATATGACTAACTAAATTAAAACTTGTCATTTGTTTTTATAACTACAACCAGACATAAACTATAATATTTCTAGTCAAAATGTTATTTGACTTTAACAGAATTTGATTGAATTATAACATTTTGTAACATTTATTCCAACATATCTCGAAGACCTTGGTTAACCGTAATGATTTCTACTATTGCTGGAGGGACTAATGTGACTTTACACATAAATCCGCATATCCATCATCTATCGTCTCCACTAATAGCGCCACCACAATTGCTTCTCTCTGACTCAAGATCTAAATCATCCACCTCGAGAGTGATAAATCCCTGCTAACGTTCCTAGCCAACCCTACAATATTCTAGTTAGAGTAAAATTGGCCTTTTGTCATTAAATCCTTGTCCTAGCTTGCATTGAAAAGACTAGCATGTGCGTTTGTGCTATCTTTGGTGAGGTCATTGCCAAATAATTTCTTGCAATGATCTACCCAAATGTCCCATCCTTTCCTGCTTCATGTTTGAGATTCAACTGTAGTCACTTTGTGCTTTGGAGTGATGTGAACTTCTCCCATAAGATAAGGGTAACTACTAAAATCCATCTTTCCTTCGTGTCTCTATGAATCCTCAGTCGCACCATATATACTCTCTCATGTGCAAAGGTCCACATAAAAGAGTTAGTCTTCTCTAGGACAACCCATCTCCATGGCATCCTCCAAACAGAGTCTTCATCTCGATGTGTATCTGCAAAAAGAAAACGGTATGCAGACTTTACCCAAAAACAACTATCAAATAAATGTTTCCAATAGTATTTATCCTCCATTCTCTCCTCCAGGGGAAGGTGTGCATGTAACATCCTTCATTTTAAAGGACAATTTATTAATTATT
Source organism: Acacia melanoxylon (assembly GCA_019022615.1). Taxonomy (NCBI): domain Eukaryota; kingdom Viridiplantae; phylum Streptophyta; class Magnoliopsida; order Fabales; family Fabaceae; genus Acacia; species Acacia melanoxylon. The sequence goes on from JAFJYJ010000010.1 coordinate 5,327,181, forward strand.
AACTTAACTAAACTATTCATTAAAATATTTTATACAAACATTTAAGCTTTGAATTTTACTAAGCCCATATTTTAAAACTAAATATTTCTTTAGAATTTGCCAGAATATCCAAAATATACTAGAATATGCCAAGTGAGCCCCAGTGACGTGGCAATATACAATAATTCAACATGTACCAAAAAGGTGGAAGCATTACCGTTAGCAAAAGTAACTTAAGCTTCTGAAGCCTTCCCTGATTGACCCACACGAGAACTATCACATGAAAAATATTTGTAACCATCAATCCAGCTCATTGTAAATGCTAATACGTGCTCGTGAGGTGCCAAGTGGAACGTTTTAAATAACAAAGTACTAATACCAAATTTACAAAATTATCATATCACAATTTCTAAATCAAATTTTCATATCACGAATCACATATATAACATGTCAAGTAACAGATCGATACCCTGACAATCCTTATCACCCCATCCTTATTCCTGTTGATAGAACCCATGGGCTGTTATATAATAGGTGTCGTTTCTATGAGAAGACTGCACCAAGCTCTCTAATAATGAGGTATAGTCCGGCCAAAGATTATAGAACTCATATCGGACCATGGGTTCCCTTTCCTTCGAATATGGAAAGGTTTCACTGTTCCAAGGGCTGACCTTTAACCCGGCCAAAGGAAAATGGTGATACCAAGGGCCCTGAAAATATCAAAGTCATCTACTGTGCACCGAGTGGTGACATACCACGTGGTATTATATACACAATAACTCCCATCATCACTCCACAACCATCACCACTCCACATAATCACAATCTTGACATGTATATATAAGATTCCAAACACGATTTATAAAATAATACATCGTCTCAATAATCATTTAGATCACAACACTATTCCAACTCAAAAATCATAACAAAAGTGCATTATCCAAAACATATAATATCAAAAAAATTCTGTCTCAATAACAATTTCAAAATACTCATTGATATATTAAATCAATAATACAATGTCACTTGTCACATTTTAAAATAAAATTCCACAAGGCAACTTCATTAACAACACAGTTTTCATAGATTCAAAATTACTCACAAACATCATACAAGCAAGTACAATGAGTGGAGAGTGGTTACCTCAAATTCTTGACACAAGAACTAAACTTGAGAGAGATCAAGTCCATTCTAAAAAACAAAAAAAAATTATACGTTAATAGAATTAACAAAAATAGAGTAATAAATAATTAATTAAACTATAATTGTCTCACTTTAATTTTCTTAGAATAAGTAACAATTTTATCTATTCCTCAAATCATCGTTACAATCTCATTTTCTTCCTTCATGAATTATTTTCACTAATTATAATTATCAAAATATCAACATATCCTCAATTTAACCAAAATACCCAATCCCCTACAATGAAAGCTTCACCTAAAAATTCAATTATTCCTATTCATTTATAAACCTCAAATCTAATCCACCTAATCCTCAATATAACCTCCAATAAATTAAAAATGAATTATAAATTCGAATACAAAAGACCTATTATCACATATCTCAATTTCTCAGTCTAATACTTAACTTATATAAGTATAACCCAATTTATTTAACAAATCTTCAAACCTCTATATAACCAAAATCATATCAAACTTTAATTTAAATTTCAAAACCCAACTCATAATTTCATATAGTACAAGATTTAGCAAAACTAACCGATTAAACCTTTTTAATAATCCTACTAAATGGTTATATCCTCATTTAATTGGTAAAAATATACTATATGACATGCTAAATTCTTTTAAATAGAAAATAAACTTAAATTCCCACAACAATCAACTAACAAATATAAACCGATTAAAGTTATTTATTAATTATGCTCTTCATATATACTGATCATCTATTATCAAAACTTAAAACTTTATCATAATTTTAATCCTTAAATTGTCACTAATCGTATTATATTATTCTCATTAGAAAGAGAAAAATATATGGAATAACTTTTATAAAGAAAGTTAATTGAAAATAAGCTATTTTAATTACCTAAATAGTCTTATAAAATAAATAACGTACCTTAAAAACTTAAATAATCCTCTCTTCTTCACTTCCTCTTCTTCTCTCATCGTATTATCACTCAACAAACACCACTTCTCACTCTCTGCGCCCACACTCTCAACACCCACACATATTATTCTGCACACACACACTAGGCCTGTTTGGGTTGGCGGTAGGAGCGGCGGCTTAAAAGCTATCTGACTTTAAAAAAAGCTCGGTGGGAAAAAAGTCAGGTTATAGATAATGATTTGTGTTTGGATTGATAGTGGTAGAAGTGGCGGGGCCCACGTCAAAAAGCTAAGAGCATTATGGAAAAAGCTGGGTTCTGGAGCTTTTTCCTTAACGGGCTTTTTGAGCTTTTTTGATGTTAAGTCCAGTGAACTTAACGTGCAACTCAAACATACCACGTTCAGCTTTTTCTCTAACGCCCATTAACTTTACCGCTAACGCTCCTAATGCTGATTCCAAACAGGCACACTAACATTAAACAAACACATATTTATAATTAAGAGAGGCGGTGGAGGGTAATAATTAATCCCTCCACCGATTTAAAGTGTGGTGGGCAGTGCTGCCCACTTACACCATATATGTGCTGCCCACTTACACCATATATATATATATATATATTACTAATATTATATTATTATATTAATATATTATAATTATTTCATTTTTTCTTTTCTTCTTCTTCTTTTATTTTTAATAAAAGCAATTGGAACAGAGTTTATATTTTCAATCCAAATAAAATTTCCTTAGTGTTTATTATTCTTCTAAAATTATAACTTGCAATATTTTCTTTAATTCTTACTTAGGAAATGTATTCTCATGCGAGTAACTATATGGTAAATTTTAATTACGATAAATTAATCTCTTCTAAAATATTACTTAGTTTAAAAAAAAATTAAGAAGTTACCGTTCACACATGATCCAAACAATAACTAGCGGTTGGAACCACCTGACCAACTTGTTTCAATCCCACTCTCCCCAACCGTCAACATAATCAACAACTTTCTCATTCCTGTCCATGAAATCTTCATAACCGAGAATAAGTTCAATAATGGGTCTATTGATTTCAAACCAATTGTCGAACTAAAAGGATGCTGATTCAAAACTTCTTCCAAACTGCACATATCCCTATATTCTAACACAATTTGATCTAATCGTTAATCAATACCGTGAAAATAATTTTTTTTTTAAATTTGTTAATTAGACACACTCTCCCATCATTAATATCAATATAAGACATATTTGGGGATTTGACATTGATATTAAATATAAGACATATTTTTCAATTAATATTTTTCTAATTTACTCCTATTAAAGCTCCCTTAACAATATATAAAAAGGAGGAGGAATGGGGGAATTAAGGAAAATGACTAGAATGTTTTACTAAATACATGTTATAATAACTAATTTTCTTATTAGTATCAAATTAGGTAAAGATGTCTTAGATTAAGTATATGAGGGAGTAATAATTATAAATTAATGTAGGAAGTAATCAATCAATTATCAACTTTATACATAAAAATTTGTTATATCCGCTTAATAACCCGTTTAACTTCAAAACGGATTTGGTAATCAAATAATGTAATTAATCACTGCGTAATCACATTAACACTCATTCATGTAATTAATACCCATCAAACGGATTTCCTTTTTAATCCACAAGTGGGAGCATATTGGGTAATAAAGTAAATTCTAATTGATATCAATCAACTTTATTTTTAAAATTTAAATAGACCATTAAGTATTTATGTGGACCAATCATTTTACCTTGAGATATATATAGACATACACATAATTACATATATCGATGATGATACTTGTTAATTGATGTTATTGATTGAAATTAATCTTGATTGATTGATGATTATTGATAGATAATTTAAACAATTACTCAATCGACCAAAACCCAATTATGTAATTGATTTTATACTGTTCTTATCCTTTGAATCACACTAGTTCTTTTTTGGGTAAAATACACATGTGTTTTTTTAAAGACCATATGTTTTTTTTTTTTTAAAGTTAAAAAATACACATGAACTTTTAAAAGTGAGGCAAAAATACCATGACTGTTAGTTTGGCTTAATAAACGTTAGTTGCATTTTGAAAATACTAAAATATCAATCAATTCAATAAAAATCCCAATTTCCTCCGTCCTCTGGATTCATCACCCTCCCCTGTTAATTCTTCATCATTCGAGACAAAATTGCAGTATAGAAGAGTAGAGATTTAAACAAATTGACAAAAAAATCAAGAGAGATTCATCACCCTTTCAAATACCAATTACAGATCCAGAAATCAACATAAAAATCAAATCAGAAAATGAGAAAGAAACTGAGGACGATGCTGCCAAAGAAGACAAAGAAAATGGTGATTCCAAAACTCCTTTTGCTATATAAAGAGGATTTACGGTTTTTGAGCTCAGAAACTTCAAAGTATAGGTGAGGTTAAAGAACAAAACCCCTTTTGAAGAGAAACCAAAACCAATGAAGCACCTAAAAGTATCTTCCTTAGCCACGACAGATCATGAAGAAAAGAAGCAAGCAAGCAAGAAAGTTAGTTTATGAGAGATATGGCCACTGCGATTTGAGGTTGAAGCCGCACCAAGTAATCAGGGAGACATAAAAAGGTCAATCCTTTGGAAGAGTCGAAACCTTCCTCTTCAGCAACCTGAAAGTGCAAGGAAGGTGGGGATTGAAAAGAAAGTTCATGTACATGAAATTCAGCATTAATTTCATCATTCGGTTGGTGAGGCCTCGGAATCATCGGGCTTAGGGTTCAACTTTGGTTGGAGGAACATTTGGGACTTAGGGTCGTGAGGCCTCGGAATTGTCGGGCTTAGGGTTCGACTTTGGTTGGAGGAACATTTGGGGCTTAGGGTACGACTTTGTGGATGTTGCCTTCCCTAAACCCAAGATTGAAGAAAGAAGAAATTAGAATCGAACACCCACATCCACATACCTGAACAACGTCGGCGGTGGTTGATGAATCGAAACCCAAGATTTTAATCAAACGCCATGATTGATGCCTCGCACGCACTGCTGATCTAAGAGACCAGCTGTTTGTTCCCGAGGGAGAGATCGATGATCGGAATTTTGCCGGTGATGGCGTTGGCTTCTCCGTTTTGGGTTGGGACGGTGGTATGGGGATTGAGATGGTGATGAGCGATAGAGCGCCTGATGATAGGAAAGAACGGAGGGCAGTGAGGTCAATTAAGAAAAAAAAAGGCATTTTTCATTTTTTTTAATAAGGTGGGGTCCACTGAAGAAGTAACGACAGTTAAGCAAAACTGACGGCCATGGTATTTTTGCCCCACTTTTGAAAGTTTATGTGTATTTTTGCTCCCAAAAAAAGCATATGGTGCTGGGCGCTACCAAAGGTAAAGCACATGTGTATTTTTTCACCTTTATTTTTTTTTTTTATTTGATACATTTTTTTTATTTCCTTTTGATACATTGGAAATAAAACTACAAACTGAAAATGAACGAGTTCTGTTTATACACGGGACAATGGACAATACGATTTTATTATGTAATTACTGTAATAATTATATTAATACTTATATTAATGTGAGCAAATTGGAGCTTAGCAAATAATTTCATATTATTAATTTAATCTTCAAGGAAGAACATGTTCTGGAATTTTACACATAGACTTCAAAATGCATCAAATGGGAGCAATATTAATCCAACAAAACAATCAACTTTATTCTAAAAAACTTGGGTAAAGGAGTGACCCCCAAAACTACGTCGTTTTGGATTAATGAAGGGTGTTTCCATAATTTTGCACCCTTATTAATTTACCTAAAATTACAAACATACACTTCATTAATTCAAAATGACGTAGTTTTAGGGGTCACTTAGAGATAACTTATCTCCAGTGACTGAAGAAATACTTTTCCCAAAAAACTTATAATACCTAGTTTCTTGAAATATATGTCTGTTTCGATCCATCAATCATTAAATACATAGTCTTAATTATTATTCCTCATTTTTATTCATATATTTGATTGCGCCATCAATCTTATTTAGAAATGATTTGATAATTGTTAAATTCCCTAATTTCCTTTATTTCATAATTTCCACAAAAGGAAATATAATGGTATTACATCCCCATACATAGTGATTTCATTTTTTCCTGAAATTATATTCTAATGATAATGACTTGATTTTGAAATAGTAATTCCTTTTTCTTTTCATCCTCCAAAATATTCATGTATTTGATTCAAGTTTTCTTTTATTCGCAACTCTATTATATATAGTATCCTATTCATGGGTTGAAGTGTTCGTGGGACATAAATAGTTAGAAGAACTAGGTTGCTAAATGATTCAATGAAGACATGTACCCTCATTATTGGGCGTGCAGAGAAGAGTATGAGGACAAGGGTTTGATGCTTGAAATCAACAGTATCTTATGGTGGGGATTGACATGTTCAAGTAGAAACTCTTTTCTTTGTGCGTAGAGTACTAGGCGTATTCTGATTATACTAAACTCCTTTAAGAAGAAGAAGAAGATCGAATTGTTGTACTACAATGAGTGAATATGAAGAGGATGCATGGTTAGTATAATTAGATTTTTTTTTAAAAAAAAAAACACACACACACACACAATGATGTCATGTGGTTTCAACTTTTGATAATTTGATTTGTTACATGATTTATTAGGTTTGACTATTTTTAAAAGCTTCTACAATTGTATTATGCCTTTGCACAACTAAAAGCATCCTGATATATATTCATTTAAACGTAACATCTTTAGGCGTAAGCGTATTGTTGCTAGTACGATTCACAGTGAACTTCTCAAGAATATCATGCTTACAAGTGACCTTCCATGACCTGTTTATGTTGGGCTATGCGAATCTTTTTGTTGGAGGACATCTTAGGGTGTTTAAGTTTCTTGGAATTTACCTCAACATTTGTGCAATCCTTTTAAAGAATACATTCATAACTTTCAAAATGGATATAAATTTCTACTAAATTTTATTTTTATACAAATCAAACAAATAATGTTATCACACCAACGATCCTCATGCAAAGCACAGAGGAGATAGAGCTTGTTGCCACATAAAGTAGGCAAGAAATTGCCATAGATAGGTAAGATGGAGTGCGGTAACGAAACAATTTAGGGCAAGAACAATGGACAGTTCCCATTTGTAAAAATAAGTACAAGTATATGTTTAACCCTTTGAATATTTCATAGTTTGCTATTTTAGTTTTATAGTGTTTTATTAGTCATTTAACTCACACATTATTAGCAAAAAAATGATGATATTGAAATTAATTTCAGTTGAGGATATTCTTAAATGCTGATATATATTGAGTTTAATTTTTAAAGAAATATTATTATAACAAATTATTATTTGAAACTAACGTATTAGAATTAGATGACTGAAAATATATTTTATAAATCTAAGAGATTAAACAAAAACTTTGTATAAAGTTAGAGAATAAGGTGTGTATTTTTCCTTTGAAAAAAAAAATTTGGATTAGTTTTTGGGAGAATCCCAAATAAATCCAGCTGAAATATCAAAATATAAATTTAGGCCTACACTATTGACAAACTCTCAATTAGGCCAAGAGGCCTCATTAAGAATTTCTGGAGATTGATAAAAGACTATTATACCCCTTTATGGTTATGGTTAAAAAGAAAAACTGAAGGTAAACTCATTTCCTTTTTTTTCACGATGAACTCCAAACTAGTTTTGAAGTCTGTAACACCCCTATTTCACATGCAACTAATGTATTGGGTTGGTGAATGGAGCATATGAATTTTCATCAAGGTTATTTATTTATTTGCCTTCCTTTTAACATGAATAATTAATTAAAGGAAAAAGGAAGTGGAATGGTAGTTAGGAAATTGGTAAATTATCATTTTCCTATGGACAAATTAATTTAGGAAATGTTAATGGAGGTCAAAATATATTTTATCTTCCCATTTTGCAATTGAGTATTGCACCAAATTGCAAGAGAGAGAGAGAAGAAAGAAAAATAAAATAATATACCATCATGTCACCTAGGTGTATCATTAGTAGGTTGTGCAAGAACCAATGGGCAAGGGGAAATCAGATTTTCATTTCCCCATTTCCTCTTCACTTCGTGCAGCAAGGAGAGAAGGAAGGAAAATATAAAAAAATGTCACCATTTCAATTCAAATGGAGGTGTAAGAAGCATGGAAAAAAGGAGCATTAAATTTTTTCCCTCTCACACACATTTCATGTATCGGTTTTGAGGGAGGGAAGAGAGGGAAAAAAAACTGATATGGTGAAGGATGAAATGACAATTTGAGAAGTCATTTTAAGTGCCAAATGCCTAGAGCTAATCATGGCTAACAAGGGGGATATGACCCAAGCATTAAATGAGGGATTTTGTGCAGATTTTTCAAGCTAATTTCAGAATAAATTTCCCTCCCCAAACAGCCATAATTTCGTCCAACATTAAAAGGGTAGAGAGAAAAGAAATATTTCCAAATAAAACTCTAAGAACTTGAGAAGAAAATGAGGGCATGGAAGTAAATTGCCAACACACAAGCATTGGACATTTTAAAAGGCCACCACCCCTTCATTTTGGACAACATGCACGGTTGAGGAGAGAAAGAAAAGTGAGAGCAAGTGGTTCCATGCAAGAGAGCACAAGGAAGCTCAAGAAGGAGAAGAAGGTGGTTGAAGCTTAGGTAAGTATTTTAACTATGGAACCTTAAATCATTCCCTTCTACTTCTTCTAATGTGGAAATGACATTAAGGATCATCATTTCTTTGGTCTTTTGAAGCTTAGTTCGAATTTGAGGAAGGGAGATTCAAGAAGAAAGGTTGTCAAGGATGTTGGAAGCCATCAAGTAAGCCATTTTGAACCTTTTTACCATGGTTCTTGGTTGTTGAATTAAGAATTATCTATCTATTTGAACATGCATGTATATTTGGTTGCACGCATGTATATTTGATTGTGAAGCTAATAAAAAGAAAGAACAAAGATTTAGAGTTAATGTTCATGGTTTTAAATGGTAGATTAAACTTGGTATATGAAAGATATGGAGCAAGATGTGAAGTTAGAATGAAGCATGATATTTTGGTGATTAAATAGTAATTTCGTGCAGATGGATTTCCATGTGGATAAGAGTTGATTTTGGTGTTTTTGATGGTTTTAAAGTGCTTAAAACAAGATTTTGTATGAGGTTGAACTTGGATCATATATTTTTAGCAGTACAAATGAAAGATTAAAAATGCTGAGTTGCTGACATGTGTGATCTTTGACTGATTTAATAGTCAAATTTAATATTGGGAGACAGAAGGGCAAAATTACTACGTTTTGTAAACTTCCAGGGCAAAATTTCTCCTTAGTAAAAACTTCTGGGGAAAAATTGCTCCTCAGTGAAAACTTCCGGGGAAAAATTGATACTTAACTCTTATTTGATTGATGAGGTGGCATGCCACGTGTGATGAGGTGGCATGCCACGTGTGCACTCAGTTAAACTTAACGGTCAAAATTAACGGAGGGGCAAAATTGCTATGTTTTGTGAACTTTCGTGGCATTTTTTGTCCAAAAAAAACTTCCGTCTTACTAGTACTCCTGAGCGAAAACTTCCATGCATTTAAGACCCTTATCCCTAGCTAACAATCTAAAACAATTTTAGAAATCAATTTATCATATTATACTATTTAATTTACCTCATCTGGGTCTTATGAATCAATGATTCAAGTGCCTCCTTTTGAAAACTCTTTTTAAGTGTGAAAATAAGACTTCGACTATTCATGAGTATAATGGATGGATGTGAGAATTCCCTATATTAGATAAAAAAATGACAAAAAATTAATTACATCATATCCTTAATATAAGATATAGTTCATGACTTAGTATTAGTTTTACTCGTTGATCATACTTTTTTTTGGCCAAAGAAACAATTTTATTAATACCAAAAAAGGATTACAAACGCTAATAGCTGAAGCCAAGAAAAGCACTTGAAAACACCTAGCATTACAACCTAACTCACTGTTCACTAAAAATAAACCTACCACAAGCTAAAGTAAAAGCAACAAGAAAGCACAAACACAACCAGGAACACAACACGGTTTAACATCTTAGCCTATACCTTCTGCATCGCATGGAACAGGACTGCGAGACCTACCATCACTGGGTACCATAGAGTCGTCAAACAAAAGTTTGCTTAAAGAAGATGGTGTATGATCCAACCAAGAAGGCTGGTGCATCCTCCTTGCTGCCTCTGTTGCTAGTTTGTCAGCAACTTTATTGCCCTGCCTAGAAACAAGGGACAGTGATACTCCTACCGAAGACTCAAGTAAATCAGCAATCTCCTCAAGTAAATCCCAACATTGCCATTCACCACCTACAGAACAATCATTATTACAAAGCATGTGCAGACTTTCACAATCAGTTTCCACAATCATAGCAGATCCGGCAAACTTATTCCTATGCAGCAAGGCCTCTCTCAGTGCCAGGCATTTAGTCATAAAAGGAGAAGATGCCTCGACAACCTTGGCCAGCCCACCAACAAACCTGCCATTGTTATTCCTACCTACCAAACCAATACCAGCTTCCCCAGTGGACATTTTAAAAGAGCCATCTATATTGACTTTAATTATGTCAGGGGATGGTTTTACACACAATGCAGTCCTAGAAAAAACAGGTCTATACACTTTACCATTCCTATCAACAGACATGGACTTCGATCGCCAAAATTCCTCAACTTGGCCGATAATGATCCGAGTGACTTCGTTTGCATCCAACACCTCACCCCTAAACACCCAATTACACCTTTTCCTCCAAATCCACCAGCAAGACATAGCAAACAGCGATTTCCCATATTCGTCCCTCCTATAACTGTCATATAACAAATCACAAAGCCACTCCTCACACCTTTTCATGGACCATTTAGTAAACTTGAGACCCAAGGGGGAATACCAAACCAGACATGTTTCGTCCATGGGCATAAGAAAAGCAAATGCTCAATAGTTTCCTTCTTAGATAAACAGATAGGACATATAGGACTTGCTGCACATTTACGTTTAAAAAGAGCCTCTTGGGTTGCTATAGCACCAACCCCTAATCTCCAAAGGAAATGTTGGATTTTAAGAGGAGCTATAACCTTCCAGATACTTTTCCATATAGTGTTTGGAATACAAAACGATGTACTTGGATCCTTAACTTGTTCCCCCTCGCTACAGATTCTCGCCACCACATAGCCAGACTTAACGGTATAAATGCCATCCTTGGAAGCTAACCAGACAGCACGGTCACCTCGCCCAAAAGAGGAAATTGGTGTCTTCAAGATCAGTTCCTTATCCATTGGTGTTATCTTTGAAATAACAGGTCCCAGATTCCATCTTCCATAAACAATAAGGGATTCCACCTTACTCCTATCATTCTCCTCAGTTCCCTCTCAGCATTGAAGCTTTGATCCATTTAAACCTAAGACCCATGCATCATTCCAAATGGAAACAGCTCCCATTGCCAATTTTCAGAAAAGATGTTTGAGAAGTAAATCTCTACCTTCCAGCAAGCTTGACCATCCCCAATAGGCGTGCCTCCCCTTCCTAGCTCTCATAAAGCTCTCCATAGGAAAATAAATTCCTTTCAAAGTCTTGCACCATGGATCATTAGGGTTGTTTAAAAGTCTCCGGCGGTTTTAGCAAGCAAGGCTATGTTAAAACAGAGAAGATCTTTGAATCCCATACCCCCATCACCTTTCCTCATTGTCATCCATTTCCACTGCTTCCAATGAATAGCGCCACCATCAGCTTTTTGACCCCACTAGAAGTTAGAGATCAGACTATCTATCTCCATACATGACTTCTTTGGGAATAAGAAGCATGCCATGGGATATGTGGGGATAGAATTAGCTACTGCCTTGATTAAAACCTCCTTACCAATGAAAGTTAACAACTTCTGTCGCCACCCCTGCAATTTTAAGCCAATTTTGTCTTGTACAAATGCCAATGTCGCTGACTTAGATCGTCCCCATATCGTTGGCATCCCTAGATATTTACCAGCTTGGTCAGAAAAAGGAATTCCCAATTCAGCCGAGATTCTTGTCCTAGTCAACATAGGAGTATTACAATGTATTTTCAACATGTGACCCCATCTTGATGACCTTGTCCTTTTCCGACGAAGAGTCTAGGTGAGGTGGCGGTGGGAGAAGGAAAAACAAAATCCCAACAAACTTACGATCTCTTACTATAAGATCTAATTGACTAATAATTTGGGAGAGATAAAGGAATCTAAACAAATTACTTCATTATAAGTTACAACATATGTTAGATTATCTCTTTGAAATACTTTTGTGTATAATTAGATTATATATTAGTTTATAAGTTAAACAAATTAGTTTAGAGAAAAATAATAAATATAAATACTTCAAGATAATTTATTTAGCTTTTTTTTTTCCCTTCTTTCAAATTAGTTGATTTGATTGTTATTGTTAGACTATATGGTTAGTTGGTATATTAGCCATTAGTTAGAAGTATTAGGTGGTTAGTTGAGTGGTTAGTGAATTAGTTAGGGCCCTAATCTATATAAGGGGTCTTAACTAATGAGATTTGTAAGTGTGTTGAGTGTGGAGCTCTCACCTTGTTAGAGAGAGGTTAATTTGAGTCTCTTTCTCTAGAGAGGGAAGTCCCTCCTAGATATCCCTAGAGTTAGGGTTTATTGATTAGAGATAATCCTTATGGGTTACTCATTGTATGAGCTTATTGCTCTTGGTTGTTATACCCTTATGGGCTAGAGCTTATTGCTCTTGGTTAATACAATTGATTTTTCTTCATCTTGATTCTTTCTCCTTATTGTCTTCTCTAATTACACAACTTTACATGGTATCAAAGGTAGAATCTGTTTCTTATAGTATGACATATCAGACCAACTAATTGGTGGCATGCTGTAATGTAAACCCTGTTCCACTCTCAGCTTAAGTCTTGGGGGCAGCTCTTTTAATATCCACACCTCATCTGTCAAGGAAGTAATAAAATGATCCACATCGAATATATCTTGGAACTCACTGGGATCAGCTCAGAAGGAGGCCTTATCCAGTTCAGGTACAATGAGTGTTACATTCAAATATCTTGCGATTGCTACCATGTCACAAATCGCAGATCGCATTTGGTTCAGCCCTCCATTGCATGAGACCATCAGGTAATCGTTATTTTTATAAACTCTCTTTGGCGGGAGAACTCTGACAGGGGTAGAAGGCAACTCGGCATCCATCACAACAGCTGCAGACTCGTGTGTAAAACAAGAAGGCCAGAAGAGGAGGATTATTTTTTGCATGGTATCAGAGCCAGGTTCTACCAATTTTTCTGTTCCTCCACCTATCTAAGTTATCCTCTTATCAGTTATTGACTTCTTGAAGATGTTCTTGCATTTGCTTATACGGAACGATGCACCGAATTTTTTGCATTGTGATGATGGTGGTTCTTGGGTTACCTCCGTGCACGATTGCTCCAATTGTTCGATCGCCCATTGGTTTCAACGGTTGCTCTCCTCACCGACGCCAGATCGCCATACATGCATTAGCCACGGTGTCGAGTGATCTTGGCATTTCTTGAATCTTTAGATCTGGTTTGCGGCAATCCCAGGAATGAAAGGTTCGATCATCTCTTCTCCCTGAACTTGTTGTCAACATCAACGGAGTCTATGATCACAGATTTCTTCTTCTACCTGGTTCTTGTTCAAGATTGTCGTTCGTGCAATCAATGGACTTCCATGAATCAAACTCACAACATTCGCTATGTCTTGTTCTTCCGCTAAATGCAACTTAATCAACTTCTTATCTCCATTGAGGGTTCGTTTGGTTCTTGGTATATTTGGGTATGATTACTTGGCATTAAAGTATAACATGGTTAACCAAGGTCTTGCAAATGAATCTGTGTTCTCTTTTTGGCTTAATTGTAATGCTGATGAAGAAGAAGGAGGTGAAATTGTTTTTGGTGGAATGGACCACGATCATTATAAGGAGCCAAATTCGAAGGCGATACAAGACGGGAGCGAGAGACAATTTAATGGGCTATGAAGCATTACAAGAATATTGAGAAGAATATTTTGTGATTGAAGAAATCTTTTGTATTATTTTTTGTTGATTGAAAACTAGTTCAATTTAATCCACCTTACCTCCTTATTTTGTGTTGTTCAAGTTGAGCACATTTAAGATAAATGGTGTTCAACTTGAGGGGTGGTGTTAGACTATATGGTTAGTTGGTATATTAGCCATTAGTTAGAAGTATTAGGTGGTTAGTTGAGTGGTTAGTGAATTAGTTAGGGCCCTAATCTATATAAGGGGTCTTAACTAATGAGATTTGTAAGTGTGTTGAGTGTGGAGCTCGACCTTGTTAGAGAGAGGTTAATTTGAGTCTCTCTCTAGAGAGGGAAGTCCCTCCTAGATATCCCTAGAGTTGGGGTTTATTGATTAGAGATAATCCTTATGGGTTACTCATTGTATGAGCTTATTGCTCTTGGTTGTTATACCCTTATGGGTTAGAGCTTATTGCTCTTGGTTAATACAATTGATTCTTCTTCATCTTGATTCTTTCTCCTTATTGTCTTCTCTAATTACACAACTTTACAGTTATATTAAGAACCGAAGGTAGCATCTATATATGGCGCAACTTCTATAATATATATTATAAGTTATAACATATGTCATATAATCTCTCTAAAATATTACTTAGTCTAGCCATGCAGCGCAACTACATACCTCAAGTTTTGTGCTATCAATTGGGAACTGGGATTATAACAGGAACGAGGGAAAGCGAGATGTATTCATTTATTCACAGCGCTGACATTGTGCTTGGACTTGACACCCAATATATGCTTTTGGATCAAATTTATAGTGAAGGAGGCGACATGATTTGGATATCCAACCTCTGAATTCTAAAATCTTACGTTCCTTTTCCAATTTGGCACCAAGCTGGTACTGTTCTGTTACATCTAACTTTTCATCATGGAGATGCTTCTTTTGCTTTCCTTCAATATCTTTATTCTCTGTGTTCCTGAAGCTTGAATCCTAATGCTCATACGGAGAGGGAGGGAGAGAAGGAGCTTGTTGGGTGCATTATGGTAATAAATTTACACTCTTCGTCTATCGTTTTCTCTTAGTTTCAAAGATTATTACTGGTGTAAAATCTAGGTTTTGTTATATTTCAAACTTTCAATTTTAATATGACAAATATGATATAATTAAATTTTAAAAAATCATTCTCAATTAAATAATTTATTCTGACTAATCACATATGATAGAAGTTGTTCAAGTATTATAAATTAAATAAGCTTGTTAGGAAATTTTAAAAAGCGAATATAACTCTAACATGTTTAGAATCAGTCCTGAACTGAAATTAATTTGTGAGTTAATGTGTATCGTAAAAACGTTTTATGAAAATATTCTAAGCTTATTTCTTACTTTTTTGTGATCCAACGTACCTCATTCGTGCAACCGTGCGGCATACTATCTTACGGAGAGAGGTCTTGCCATAGTACAGGGGCTTCACGAAGTGTACCAGCCTCCGGATGATTTAGTGGCTCCTCTTTGCCAGGATTGTAATGGGAGTACCACCTCCAAAGGAATTAGCTGAGGTGTCTTATTTTTCTATCAAAAAAAGAAAAAGAAATAATGAGTTTTTGATTGAAAATGCTCATAAAAGATTAAAAGCATATTAAAAACAGTTTGGATAGTTAAGAACGAGTTAAAATTTCAGCTACTCAATGTTTTCTCTTAATCAAGTATAAGTGAGGTGAACATACCTTATATTTCAAATGGAAAAAGTAAAAATATCTTATTTTAAAAATGAATAAAGCTTTTGATTTTTATTGATCTTAATAATAGTTTTTAAATTTTTGATCGTTTGGTAATTAATGTGAATAGCTGTTTTGTCCCTTCTTTTATGATTGTGTTGTTCTTTGGTTATCAGTCATAACTCATAACTAACAAGTTTAGTGTGATCGACAATGTTCCAACGAGAGTTCCATTATATGTATGATTGGTTGTGTACTTGTGTATATAAAGAAATTTCAAATTATAACTCTATTTATATACCGCTGATGGAAGTCAACCCATTAATACTTGTTACAACTTACAAATAGCAAAATCATAGGGGAAAATACTGTTTTGAATGTTGAGAGGGATCGAAGCGAGCAATATAGCCCAAAAAAAGATATTGAAAATAACATATTTAAACCACATCAGAACTTATCATTAATCTAAATTAAAAAGGATTAATTTTAACCAAAATTTTTTAAAGAAAAACAAACTTTTAGATCAAGACTCTTTAAACCAAATGTTGCCAAGTGGTATAAGGCTATAATTCTCATTTTAATTTTATAATGTAAAATCTAGGTAAAAAGGTATTACGGCTATAATTCTATACTTTAGCAAAAACGAAGTTCTTTATTATATGGGAAAACACTTCTCATGTTGTAGGAGAAGTCTTTTCTCATGCTACACACATGAAATAGTGGGACCCATATATATATATAATTAGCATTATATATATATATGGATCCCACCATTTAAATGTGTGTGTGTGTGTAGAATCTTCTTCTTCTCATGCTTACAGTCTAATGAGAAGTTTTAAAACCCTTATTATATATATATATATATATATATATATATATGGCAAATGATCTATCAAGTTAAAGTTACTGGAGGTAATGTTTTTTTCAGTGAACCCCAAGCGAGGTCGTTTGGTCTAGTGATAGCGCGACACTCCCTCCCTCTCTCTTTCTTCTTCGCTTGTGTGTTCGTGACCAGTGATAGCTATACCGCACTCTTCCTTTTTGAAACAAAACTACAAACTTCTTGCTCAAAGTCTAAGTTTGAGCACCAATCTCGATCTGCAAGTCTATCTCCTGCAACTTCTGAACTGTGTCTGTGTTTACTGCTAAATATCTTTTTCCCCCTTTCATGAAATCAAAGCAAACTAGTCAATATTAAAATCATGCTTTAGGGGAAAACCAAAAAAAATAAATAAAAAATCAAGCTAAATGAAGCATTGTATCAGCGAACGAAACAACTAGCTAGTTAGCACAATAACAGAATTTTCCTCAACAGTATTTTAGCAAAAAAATAATGCTGTGTTCCTGCAAATCTCAGATGATGAACTGCCACCACGGTGAGGCACTACTGCTCCTTCCACTACAGAACTACTCCCTCCATTTGTCGGCCTTGACCCCTTTCCTCTGCCACCGCCACCGGAGGAGCCCCTCGTGCACCACCACCACCACCCTTGGACGGTGTTATTATCACCTGAGAAGATGACCCACTTCCAGATCCTAATATGGGGTCCACTTCCACTCCCTCCATTTTGCTGCTCTACTTAAAGCATCAGAAAACAGGGGAGTCCAGTTTCAACTGAGAACCCATAGTGCAAGCCGATACTTGATGTATTCCTTATGATCAAAGCGATCCCACTCTGTCAATGTTGGATTCTCATGTTGCTGTGCAAGGCAAGACAAAAATCACAACAGTCACCAAGAATGGCCAAGCAACCAAACAAAGCATTTTTATTCCTTCAACCAAATCTCTCATCAACCTGACGAATCAAAAATGGCTCCCAGATTCTCACGTTGCATTCTTTCATATAAATAGATGTAAGCAACCGACACAAATTATTTTATTATCTGTTGTGCCGACATTGATTGCTGCCTCCTTTTCTTCATAGTCTATGGAAACTGCTCATGATGTGTAGTTTCTTCTTTCTTAATGGTGCTCAAACTTAGACTTTGAGCAAGAAGTCTGTAGTTTTGTTTCAAAAAGGAAGAGTGCAGTGTAGCTATCACTGGTCACGAACACACAGACGAAGAAGAAAGAGGGAGGGTGGGAGCGTCGCGCTATCACTAGACCAAATCACGTCGCTTGGGGTTCACTCGAAAAAACATTTCCTCCAGTCATTTGCCCACACATATATATATATATATATATATATAAATAAGGTTTATCGTTTCTCATGTCACTTGACATAACTTTATGTCAAGTCACCCCAAAACTAAAAAGGACAACAATCTGGTTTAACAACATTGTTTGCATTTGTTACTAATATAATGTAATTGAATAGAGTTTATTCTTATGATTTTTTTTCATGATTTGGGGTTTATTTATTTGATGGTAAAAAGATTGAAATATAGTATTTACAGATTTTGATCTTGGGGTTGAATAAATTATGGTATGGTCACATATTCTGTGGCGGTAAGAGAAAAACTGAAGAAAAGACGAGAAATTTACCTACTCGTAAAAAACCTATTATACTCTCGATCTTACTATGAGTCTGCAATTTCACCTACATTTTTTTTATTCTTCCTAGTTTGTTGCTGAATCGACACGTAAGGGGAAGGCGCAAGCATAAATTCATACAATTTTACGAGTTGAAGCGAGATTTTAACAACAATGATTACTAGTGTATAATTAAATAATTAAAATATAAAAATGATAAAAATTTAATTTAAATATATTTTAAATCTAAATAATTCAAATTAAATCCATCAACATTTATCATTTATCATATTTAACAATGAAATTTCTATAAAATTTATATATAAAATCCCTGAGCATGATTAAATAAAAAAAAGTTAGGGGTTTAAACTTCTCATGTTGCATGAGAAGAAGAAGATTCCTACACATACATGAAATGGTGGGACCCACATATATATAATGCTATATATATATATGGGTCCCACCATTTCATGTGTTTGTGACATGAGAATATACTTAATTCTCCTACAAATGAGAAGTGTTTTTCCCAAAAAGTTATTACGATTTTGTAAACTAAAAACGTAAAAACGGTAAACTCATGAGTTTAACTGAGTTTACAACTAACACGAGTTTATCATCGACTCCACTCGTTTTTGTAAGCTAAAAACGTAAAGAAAGCTCGGAGAGTCAACTCGCGAGTTTGAGATCAATAGTTTCAGGTTGATAAGCTTGGATAACTTTCAATTTTTTCAAGTTTTGTAGGACCCCTTTCTTAGTAATGTGGGCGATACAGTAGCCGACTCTTGTCTCATGTGATTTATGCTTCGGTGGAAACTCAAAGGCCAGTAGCACCTGTTGAAAATGTTGGGTGATACTGCAAGACAACAAGTTGGACGAGTCCGGATCCTCTCCTTATCAATTTTCTCCCTATCCCTCCTCATCAGCACATCCTGGCCGTCAAAATCCTGATCCAAGGGCCCAAATTTTGTTTAAAAAAAACCGCGCGCGGTTTTTTTTAAAATTATTCTGGACCCTTGGATCAAGAAATCGACGGTTAGATCTGGTGATGGGGAGGGATGGGGAGAAAGATGATTAGGAGAGTATCTCCTTCCCAAGTTGGACATCATCTCACTCTTCATTTATCTTCTTCCTTTC
Source organism: Acacia melanoxylon (assembly GCA_019022615.1). Classification (NCBI taxonomy): domain Eukaryota; kingdom Viridiplantae; phylum Streptophyta; class Magnoliopsida; order Fabales; family Fabaceae; genus Acacia; species Acacia melanoxylon. Next base: position 5,346,554 of record JAFJYJ010000010.1, read on the forward strand.
TACATTTATATAATTACAATAAATGCAAAGATATATCAATCAGGATATTACCTATCATTATTATCTTTCACCAAATTAGATTTTAATTCAAATGTTAAAATGTAAAATCTATGTGAAAAGGGATTATCACTCTAATTCTATACTCTAGATCGAATCCCTTATATCAAGTTTTTCAATCACACATGACCATAAGTCTTATTTTTGAAATATTATCATTTAACTATAAATTTTATGTGAAAAAAATAAGACACATTATCATGTGTGATAGAGAAAGTGAGATAATAGATATAAGTAAATTCACATAATCTATATTATATGATTTTGACTATTGAGGATGATAAACACGGCAACTGATTAAATATGGTCTTATATATTGCCTTTTTTTATTTTAACAATAATAATTAGAGTAAAATACTCAATCAATCCACACAAAAAAATGTACAATTTTTTTTATCCTATTATACTATTTTTATTGTCGGGTTTTCTAACCCAATGATATTAAGCGCCTTCCATGAAATTCTGAGTTCAACCATTTATAGGTATGATGGATGCGTGAGCTCAATTGTTGGTTGAATCTTGAGAGATGACAAAAAGAGGTATTCTATTTTTACACCCTTATCATACTTAAACTCTCACTTTTACACAGGGTTGATATAGAGATTTATCTATATATACTTATTCACATATTCCTATACGTTATATTTTGCACTTCAATTTCAGCAAGGAAAACTTTTTTCTCCGATCGAGAAATATGAGTTATTTTATGAATAGGTCAAATAGAAAAATCATGGGAAAAATATTGTTTTTCAGTGTGCTGAGTGGTAGAGGTGAGCAACAAGATATTTCGAATAGGTAAAATATAGAATAGAACAAAATATGTTACTGAAAATCTAAACTTCATCATTTAATATATATAATATCTAAACTGCATCAAAACTTATCATGAATCTAAACTGGTAAGGATTAATTTCCACCAAAATAAAGGAACAAAAGTAAATTTGCATGGTAACGATTATCCTTCCAAACTAAATGTTGCCAATTGAAACAAGGCTTTCAACATGATTGTAAACATTACCAAAGCGACATCCAGGGATAGCAATCATCTTACCCTCATTGGTAATGATATCGATCAAATATTGACCAAAGTTTTCTTCTTCAATCTCATATTTTCCACCACTTGTATTTCTAAGACTATACTTACCAAAAGAACCGATGACAATTTCATTCCTCCAAATGATCGCAGGAAATATTAATGTGGACGGGCAGGGATTGCTACTAAATATTTTAGTCCAACTCCAGCTGTTCGTAGATGAGCCAACACCCTCCTCTAACACCCAAAAATCAATCAAAAAATATAAATAGTTTGGATAGTCACCAATTTTAGAGAGAGTAAGTATAGCAACTTTGTTTTCATATACCGTCAACTCAAAACTTCTAATATTTGATAGAGGAGGAAATGGTATTAATGTGAAAACTTCCATGGCTATGTCAAATGAAACTATGAAACTAACGTGATCCAATAAAAAACCAGACTCAGATAAAAAACCAGCCCAAAAGATGCATCCATTGGCAGTGACACAATGTCCGGTGCTAAAACCTACGCCCTCCAAGGGTCCAAGTTCTATTTCTTTCCATGAACCTGTGTTTAACGAAAATACTTCAACAGCCCTAATGATTTGATTATCCGCAATATATGTTTGCACTATCTTATAATCATTAACAATTGCACTGAACCCAAATCCATTGTGATCCCAGTCAGGAAGTTCTGAAGTTCTGGTTTTAGGGAGCTCTCTGATCTCTCTAGTAGCAGGATTCCACAATAAAAGAGAACTGCGCAAAACACTCCATGGAATCTTATACTCATTGATTACAACACAAAGCAAGCCATTGCTGGAACCAATGATCATAACACCGAACAAAGAACCGATCAAAGGTGGGTTCGGAATTTCATGAACATGCATCTCACAATCCATCGAACGTAAGTGCAGAGGCTCACGCGTTCTACGCTGTTTGCAAAGAAGAAGTAAAGGCCGGTTTTGAGTGGAGTGATGGAGGTGGTTGGCGATGAAAGATGGAGACCTGATGAGATTTTTCCATTGTTTGGAGACACAATGAAATCTGATAAGCGATTTCACTGGAAGTCGTTTGAGAATATCTGTGATGATGTCTTCGGGAAGGTACGGTGTGTCGTCACCCATTACCATCTTCTTCTTCATGGCGCTTGTCTTGGAAATCTATCAGAGGAAAATAGAAGAGATCAGAGGCTGAGAATCAAAGCTATCGACTGAGAAGAAGAAATCTCGAAGTGGGAAAATCAACGTGGTTTGCAGAAAACTAATAGAAGAAGGAAGGTGTGAGCCAAGTTTATATAAATTCAGTGAATAGTGAAAACGTTTTTGTTTTGTTTTGTTTGAAATAATTAATCAATCAATATTTTTTGGGCCTATATCTTAATCTTAATAAAGTTTCAAATATATATGATTTTTTTATCTAGATAAGTATCTAAACACATAGTGGTTGCCATTATAAAGATAATATGATATAGCTCTGTTAGTTAATTTCTAATCGCTAATCGATCTTCTATCTATGTCGGCAAAAAAATAAATAAAATAAAATTATTACTACCATTAAACAAGTTCAGTGTTACTCAAAATATTATATCAATTAAATTTAAAAATATCTATAAAAAAATAATGTAATATCAATCATGATTTCCTACCAATATTATCTTTAATCAAATTATATTTATTTATAATTTTATAATTTAGGGTTTTATTCCAATGATTCTGATTTTGGTAAATTAAATTTTGTAATTAATTTTATCAAATATTTATCAACAGCGAATAATTTCAAGCCTTTTTTTCAACGGAAAAATTTAAGCTCTACCACATATATATATATATATATATATATATATATATATATATATATATATATATATATATATATGTGTGTGTGTGTGTGTGTGTGTGAGTATATGTATATGAATGATATTTTTTGCCGATCATATGTTAAATGATATTGATTAGGTTCCCATGGAGATTTTTTTTTTCCAAGTTGTTTATATACATTATATATTTTTGGATTTGATTAAGGTTTTCCCTCTCGATATTTAGAGTATAAAGGGTTTTTTCACGTCCGGTAACAATGTGTTTCTAAATCTAATAAGTAAATATACAATATACCAATCTTATCTTTGATCAAATTATATTATATATTATATTTATTTCTGATTTTACAATTTAGAATCTATATAAAAGGAGATTATTACGGCTATAATTCTATACCTTTGGTTTCATTCCCGTGTTTCTAAGTTTGGGAAATTAAATTTTGTAGTTAAGTTTATCAACGGTGAAAAAATTTCAAGCCTTTTTTTATTGATTCATGTTTTTTTTTTCCTATTCACATATTAAATGATACTCTATTCCGTTCTTAATATAAGATTTATTTACTTGATTAGAGATTAAAGAAATTAGTTAAGATGACATATATTTTCAAAAATACCCTAGTGATCTTCTTTAATTCACTTATTCACTCTCCTCTTTGATTTATGGGAATATTAACCGGAGTAAATTAGGAAAAGATTGAAAAATATGTCTTATATTTTAAACCAAGATCAACTTCCTAAATATGTATCATATTAAAGACCGTAGAGAGTATTGATGATATTACAATGAAGAAAACTTATTTCAAGTTTTTTATATCCATTATATCTTCTTTTTGTTTTTTAAAATTTAATCAAGGGAGATTAGAGAATAAAGGATTTTCACATTTTCTAATAAGCGTGCTTCCCTAGATTTTAACCCGTGTTCTCCTCCTTGAGATGATCGGGTGGGACCACTACCACATCAACCAACAACTTGTTAGTTATATCAAAGTGCGGAGCCAGGAATTGCAATGGGGGAGTTATAGAATAGAAACTAAGCATTTATGAAATTGCATCTAAAACTTATAAACATTTCAAAATATTCATTTTAGTCCCTTCACGAAACTTTTATAGGGACTAAAGTGAAATTATTGAAATTTTTATTAGGCTAAAATGTAATTTTCTAAAAATTTTGGGTCTTGTTCTGTAATTTAGGGGGCGGGGGCCACCCATAGCCCTCCCCTCCCTCCGCCCCTGAGCTATATCCATTATATCTAGTTCCTATATATATATATATATATATATATATATATATATATATATATATATATATATATATATTATGTCAAGTTTTCGAATTGCATTTTAAGAAATAGTACATGTGGTTGGTGTAATACTTAAAATTCATATTTATCATAAATACTATATTTTGATAAATAATACATATTAAATACAAAGGTGAATATTTGTCTCAAGAAATTATAATCTATTGATTATATTTTCATCCAAATTCCACTTTGGAATTAATTAACGAATGGTTAATTATGAGACATTATTTTGGAGCTATTTAATATGATATAAATAGCACATAAAAAGGTAATTAATTTATAACCAAAAGGAGGAATGTAATATCCCAAATTTTTGGATTTGGAAACAAGAAATATTTTATGGGAATTTATTATGAAAATTTGGCCTAAATAGTTTTAAAGCTATTTTCTGGATTTTGAGGCATATTTTCCCAATAATTCAAGGAAAAATAGTTAGAGGATACTTTTTGGTCTAGAAATTTTAGAACCAATATTTTATGACCTAGAGAGTTAATTATGGAAGAAAATTCTTATATGGAATTAAGGATTTTATTTTCCAATACTTATTTAATATTTATAAATAAATATTAAATGGTAGTTGGATATTGGTAGATATGTATAAGGTGGTATGAATGTTTGGTGTAAGAGTGTTTGGTGTGAGTGTTTGGTGTAAGAGTGTTTGGTTTGAGTGTTTGGTTTGGGTGTTTGGTTTGAGTGTTTGGTTAAGGAAGAAATGTAGTTGGAATAGCCTTGAATTTCTTCTATAAATAGAAGACTCTTCTCTTCATATTCTTCACACCAAAATCAGCTCAAAGCATCTGATTTTAAGATTAGAGAGTGAGTAGAGTGAAGTTCTTGGAGCAAGGAAGAAGTAGTAGCAAGGTTCTTCAAGGGTAAGTTCTCTAGTTCTTGAGTTCTAGTTTTAAATTCATAGATAAGTAGTGTTTTGATCTTTAATTTTCCAATATAGTTTTGTTATTATGTTTTTATGGTTAGAAATGGTTTTATTTCGAAAAAATGATGGAAAAGATTATATAGCAGAATTTTTGGAAGCTAATCATAAAGTAGCGAAGCTCTGGCGCGAAATTTTATCGGTAAGCAATTTTTGAAGTCAGGGGTAAAAACGTCAGTATTTTATATTGAAGATGAATTTCTAAAATTCTGAGAAAATTCATGGTTAGAGTAGACATATAGACCTTTTCAAATATACCAAGAGTGAATTAGTTCGAGTTCTGTGCTAAAAGATAAAAATGTCCAAAGTTGGGCTACGTTTTCTGGAAATTTTCTGGGCAGATGATGAACACGTGAAAACTGGGAACTGTTCATAAAATCTGGGAAAGAACCAGTATTTTTCCACAAAATTAGACATCCTAAGGATTCCGGGAATTTTACGGATCCTCGTTTCGAGTTTTCTAGAATTACTTATGAATTTTCAAAGTTAGAAGTAAATCTGGCCATAATGCTGAAAGTAGCGTTTTTATTAAATAAAATGTAATGGCAAAATGGTAATAACAAATCCACCAAGGGTAGAAAGGTAAATTAACCTTTTGGATATTATTCTAAGCAATATGGTAATATGTTAGGATATCCGAGGATTCCGGAGTCGATTTGAAGGACGGGCATATTACTATTCATAGTGCCGTATTTATGAATAGTACCGTATACATAAATAGTAAATTACTATTCACACGAAAGGAAGGTACGTTCGCGTACAAAAGTAACTTTAACTCGATATGTCTTGTATGCTTATATGTGATAGATGATTTCATAGAGTCATGGACAAGACTTGGTCTTGGGTCATGCACCGTGGTTAAGAACTGTCTTGAATCACTTTGTTTATATACATTCAAACTTGATACGGGTTATAGTCTTGATAATGCCGTGAGATTGTTTTCCTAGCGCTGAGGACACGAGTGTACATCGTGGCACAGGTGGTGCAGACTATTCAACTATACATGAATTTGTATAGATAACTTTACATGTGCTGTGTGCTATGTACTGTTGTTGTTTTGACATTACATCTCATTTGTGTGCTTATGTATTGTTGTAACCTTACATGTCTTGTGTGCTATGTATTGGTTAATGCTGAAATGTAATGAATATCTCATCATACATATACTTTGTTATACTTTTCATATGAGGTTAAACCGTTACCTAAGATTCAATTTGTTTTGAATCTTAGACTTGACTAGAGGTTCGGGAAAGGAACCAGGATTTATGAAGACATTGTGAATGGAGCCATGAGAAGGAGCATTAATGGACGGAGCCGTGAGGAGGCACCGGTCAAAGGAAATACGGGAAGAAAGTCAACAGTAACCTACCTTATGGCATGAATCTAATAAAGTTACTTCACATCATTTGGTGCTTAAACTAGAAGGGTCGTCTATGTGGTTGGTCAATCGGTCACCCTATCACGGTGAGACTTCCACTAGACCTACCCAAACTCTGGCCAAATGAGATGATTTAACCGAGTTAGGTTCTATGCCCCAAGTCTACTCAAGGCTTGGTGAAGAGGGTATAGTTACATGTAAGAATTGTAATTATAAAGTTTTGTATTTCGTATCACATGAACAATCCTTCGGGAAATTTATAATATATCAAAAGATACGTCAGGCATCAAAGATATGTCCGAGTATTTTTATATCGCTACTCAATTGTTCAAATTTTTAGTACATGCTCTCCGTTTCCGCAAAAACGCTAAGTCGTAGCACCTCAAAACTCGATATATTTTTATAAAACCACGTGTCACCGATACGATTTATGCTACGGAATTTGGGGTGTTACAGTTGGAGAACTTATCATAAGAATATAAGGAACTTGGACTAAGTATTGCCCAATTAATTACAATTTACATTAAGTATTGTAAAGTGACATGGCAACCTATTAGACATTTTTTTTTTTTTTTTTGGAATGAAAGGAGTACGCAATAATGGCATGAGGTTACAGGTGAGATCGAACCTATAAGGCTATAACCTTACACTTGTATGAGAGCTTTTATGTCACTGAATTACAAGACCATTGGCTAAATAATTTATAATCCTTCCTTTTTTTTATTTTAACAATAATAATAATTATTTCAATTATGAAAGTTTGTTGTCAAGTTACTTAGCTAACAATCCAAAACAATTTTATAAATCAATTTATCATATTATACTATTTAATTTATACTGTCGGGGTCTTATGAATCAATGATTCAAGTGCCTCCTTTTGAATCTCTTTTTAAGTGTGAAATTAAGACTTCGACTATTCATCAGTATAATGGATGGATGAGTGAGTTCCTTCCGTTAGATAAAAAATGACAATAATGTAATTACATCATATCCTTAATATAAAATATATTTCATTACTTAGTATTATTTTTACTTTGCTGATCATACTTAAATGCTCCGTTTTACAATGTATTTTCAACACATGACCTGCATCTCGATGACCTTGTCCTCTTCCGACGAACTGCTGCTTCATTGTGCTCGAAGGCGAAATCTAAATCAGAAGCTGAGAATCAAAGTTATAGGACGGTGCTTTTAGTTGATGGTGACTGAAAACCAGAAATCTTACAGGGCGAAACTACTGAAATCCGCGGGGATTCCAAAAACGAGCGGAAGAAAGCCCTAACTAAGCTTATATTTGATATTATTCTACCGAAATAATTAATTTAATATTATTCAAAATTTGAAATATCATATTCATAGTTATGAATATGAAAATATATATCTATAATGATTTGCTATCATTATACTGTTTATTAATGTAAATAAATTACTTAATTATAACATATATCCCTAAAATACTCATGAATAATTTTAAAATATAATTTTATATATTAGGGTATGATGGACAAAGGGTATATGATAGATCCTGCCATCAAAATTGGAGGGCAAATCACAGTTGTTCGCTACTAATTCAAACGGGAGTTCAAAGAAATCACGATTTTTTGGAGAATTAAAATCAGCAAACCAGGATTTATAGAGATCAAATCACTTATTTTGGCTCAAACTTATTTAATCTCCCACCCCTAAATCAAACAGGCCGGCTAAAAGAAATTGCATTTTTGTAAGTGAATCATGCATGTTTTGAAAATCATTTTAAAATAAAGACCTTTGGCTCGAGTCTCTGAAAGTCCTGGCTTGAGTCTAGATACAAACTCGAGGCAGACTCTTTGTAAGCTTGAGGCAATAGATCTACACTTTGAAAAATGTTTTAAGATTAAAAAAAAAAAATCATTGGCTCGAGTCTAGACTCAGACTCGAGGTAGTCTTTTGTCAAGCTCGAGTCAATATAGTATTTTGGCGATAGATGCTTAAGGGATTGACTCGAGTCGCAACATTGGCTCGAGCCAACTGGACAATGTGTTTTCTCCGATAGAAGAGTTAAAATTATTTTGCTTACATTTCTTGAACATACATTGTTTCCAAACTTAATCATCATCAAAACACAAAATAGGGAACTAACAATTTATTGCATCAGAATTTTGTAGGGTTTAAATTATAGGTGACGTGTCAAATTACCATTTACCAACGGCCTGAAAGTTACTGGAATCGTTCAATGATCTTCTCACAAGAGTTACCTTTATGGTTTTTTGACATAGGAGTAATAAATGCTTTTACTCGGACTACTTCTATCAAAGCTATCCCAAACGGGCCCAAAATATATTGATACTTCAATTCTATATATATGTGTGTAACATTGTAAATTGTAACTAATGGAATTCAAGCAATTAACAGTTGATACTTGATAGTGCCCAGGGTATGGTATTGAATGTCTAGATTTGTCATTCAAAATAAAATCTCTAAGCATTATCAAACCTGGTAAGTCTGTACTCATCCAAACTAAATCGAGTCATATTTAAACAAAAGAAAATCAGCATTCAAAATTAAACAATAAACATCTAGAATCAAGATTGTTCAATGTGGATGTTGTCCAAGTGGTAGACTTTTCACGTAATTAAAAACATAAGAAGGTTGATTCCCATCAACTTTGGGAATCAAACCCACCTTCGTCTCATTAGTAGGGATTTTGAACAAATCAAGAGGGACTACACATCTGTGGATTGGCAAATAACTATCGCAGACAGTAAGGTGATTCCTCCAAATAGTCCACCGTAACAAGGAATCCCAAGGACATCTTTTGGTATGTTTCTTAATCAATCTCCATGTCTCTGATGAAGAATCTATACCCTTCTCCTACACCCACAATTCAATCCATTTATGGTTTTATAGAAACTAAAGCAGTTCTGTCATCATACACAGCAAGCTTGGTAAAAAATCGTCTAGATAATGGTATCAATGTAAACACTTCTCTTTCTATGTCATATGAAACTATAGTATTATCTTGTTCATCTAAATTTATCCCGCTCCAAAATATGCTTCCATTAGCAGAGACATTAAAACAATAAAACAAAATATGTACACCCTGTAAAACCCCAAGATCAACATCCTTCCCAGGAACCTGTGCTTAACGAATATACTTCCGCCCCAGAAAATGCAAGATCAAGATCACAATAAATTCTAACTATCTTGTAATCATGAATACTATACCCAAATCCTGCTGTGCATCTACATGGATTATTGTGTTTTCTGGGCATAGACAGCTGTCTAACCTCCCTGGTAGCAGGATTCCACAAAAAGAAAGAATAAAGACATTTCCAATCATCATTTACAAGACATAGCAAACCATTGATGGAACCGATGATCCTATTGAAAGTCCTCGGAGGGTGAATTTGATGGATTTGCATCTCCCAATCGAACAAACGCAGTTGGGAAGGCATACGAGGGAAATTATATTCCAAAAGAAGACAAGAATTTTGAGGAGTAGAGTAGTGGAGGTGGTCATTGATGAAACACGGCGACTTGATGGGATTTTTCCAATGTTTGCACACGCATTGAAATCGGATTAGGGATTTTACGGGAAGTCGTTTGAGAATATCAGTAATGGTTTCTTCTGCAAGATATGGAGGGTCGCCGTCAACTAACTGCTGCTTCATAGTGCTCGACGGCGAAATTTAATTCAGAAGCGCTGAGAATCAAAGTTATATGACTGCTTTTAGTTGATGGCGACTGAGAACAATAAATCTTGTAGAGCGAAACTACTGAAATCCATGGGGATTCCAAAAACGACCAATCCGGAAGTCGTTTGACAATATCTAATGATTTCCTATCATTATTCTGTTTATTAAGCTAAATAAATTATTTAATTATAAAAAATATGGTTTAATCTCCCTAAAATACTCATTGATAATTTTATAATACATATCAGTTTATAAGTTAAATAAAAAAATTTGAGGGGAAAGCTAAATGTTGAAGAAAAATCATATAAACTAATTAGATTATATATTAAGGTATGATAGACAAAGGATATATGATAGATCCTGCCATCACAATTGGAAAACTATTATCATTTATCTATATAACTAAATCATGATTATCTAAATTTACAGTTGTTTGCCACTAATTCAAATGGGCACTTTAAAGAAATCACAATTTTTCGAGATTTTTTTTTTTTAAAAAAAAAAAAAAAAAAAATCAACAAGGCAGGATCTATAGAGTTCATTATAATCAATTATTTTGGCTCTAACTTGCTTATTTAGTTTCCCATCACTAAACCATGGCTTTTTTAGGGTAAAAGACAAGTGAAGTACTCTTAATTTCTGTAATAAGTTTTCTTTTAATTTTTTGTATATTAGGTTTTTTTTCAAGTACTTTTATTTATGATATACTACTAGTAGTTTTTATTTTCACCCGTCATTAAAATTCCTAGGTTCGTAACGGGCAACTAGCAGGCTTTAGCTTGGCCTGTGGCATTTTTTTTTCAGGCAAAATAATATTTATTTATTTATTATTATTTATTTAATATTTACTTTTCATTACATTTCATATTTTTTCCTAAATACTTTTTTTATATTATTTTAGTATGTACAAGGTGACCACTATGTAGACTAGTTTTTCAAACTTTTCCTATTTTTTATTTTATTATGTACTTGGTGACCTCCATGTCCTAAACCTTTTCACTAAATAATTATTTTTTTCACCACCTCCATGTCCTAATTTCACCACCTCCATGTCCTTATTTTTTTTTCCCTATTTCACCACCAATTCTACTATATTTCAACAAAATAAATCTATAATCTACACAATTTTTATGATTATTTTCTTTTATGTTTATTTTTATATTTTATAAAAGGCTTAGGCGGCCTACCAAGCCTTTTAGTGAGTTTAGGTGTGGCCTTTTAAGCTTAACAGACATTTGAAAAAGCCTGAGCCTATTTAAATAGGTCAGGCCAAATACAGGCCGCCTGACTTATTACCACCCTTAGGGTTGAAATCTAAATCAAAGATTGAGGATGAAAGCAATATTAGCGTGCTTTCGTTGTCGACTGAGAAGAAAAAATCTCGCACGCTTAGCAAAACTACTGAAATCGATGGGGACTTCAAATATCTACAGTAGTTGATTAAATTATAAAAATTAATTTTAAATATTCTCTATCTGGTCAATTAAATATTTAAATCGATAGCGTACGCATATGCTATTATAAAGATTTAGCTTTTTTAGAAATTTATTTATTTATTTTGCCAACAACTTTTTTAGCGAGCTGATCTATATTCAGCACTTCGACGACTGCTATTATACTGCAACTTATCTGGCAAGAGAAAAGTTAGACCACGACTTAAACTATTGCAATAATGTGATCTATTAAATATTATACCGATAAATAATTAATGTAATATTGTTCAAAATTTTACATATCATAACTATCAACATCAAAATATGTCTATGATGATTTCCTATCATTATTCTGTTTAATCAAATCTGATTTTAATTATGATTTTATTATTCAAAGTTATTCAAATCTTCTACTTCTTCAAGCCTTAATATAAGATCTACTTGATTAACTGGGTTGGATTTAAAAAGCTAGATAAATTACTTAATTATAATAAATATGTTTTGATCTCCTTAAAATACTCATGTATATTAGATTACACATCAGTTTATAAGTTAAATAAAAAAGTTTGTGAAAAATGCTAAATAAGGAAGATAAATCATATAAGTAAATAGATTATATATCTTTGGGTATCATAGATAAGATTACACCCTATCTAACTCTTGCCATTAGAACTGGAGGAGTATTATATATAAAAATAATATGAACAAAATACTCTAACAACTCATCAGTTTTGTCTTACATATACATAATCATGCCTTAGGATCACATAATCATACTTAACACTGTTAAGAGGTCTTTATTAAATTACAGTGACCGACGTTTTAGATGAAAAAAATTTTAGGGACCGAAACATATGGTTTTAAACTATTGGGATCAAAACCAAAATTGAGGCAAACTATAAGGACTCCCAAACATTATATTAACCCTGAGATTAAACTTCAGTTAATCTCCAATCGCTAATTTATCTTCATATCCTCTACTACTATAATATTATATATAAACACAACCTGGACCATTTAAAAAAATTAATGTAGTATTATTCAGAATTTCAAATATCATAATTGTAAATACAAAAATATATTTATCATGATTTCAGATCATGATTCTCTTTAATCAAGTAAGATTTTAATTATAATTTTATAATTCAAAGTTATTCAAATCTTCTCAGGGGTCGAAAACAAGTTATTCAAAATCTTCTATTAGTTATATTAGTTTATCAATTTATTAGCCAGATTCCCAGTTTAGCTTCTATTAGAAATCCTTCTACATGCATTCACTAAAAGACCTTCTTTCTTGGAAGAGGACTGCTGTTTGGCTTCCGCTCAAGACCTGGAAGCTGGCTCTTCTGGGTATAGTAGTCACTACCACTATTGCCAAACACGGCCTTGTATTAAGGTCCATGGGTTATGCCACCTCATTATTCCATAGAACCAGTTCTAGAAACCTTTCGGTTTCTTCCCCAATATATGGGAACTTCTTTGAGTCTTGTTTTGTCTGCAAGAAGCCCCTTGATGATAATAGAGACATTTTCATGTACAGGTTAGCGACCCAAAAGAGTATTTGTAATTGATTTAACTTTTTCTTGTGATCTAGAATTCTAAATCGTAAAATTTGGAATCATTCTGTTGAGAGTTTGTGTAGGTTGGGATTAGGTTTCAATTTCAATTTCATTATATGATTCTGTGCAACTCTCTTGTTCTAATGACGATTCGTTAAAATTGTGCAGAGGAGACATACCATTTTGTAGTGTTGAGTGCAGGCAAGAGCAAATAGAATCAGATGAAGCCAAGGAGCCTGAAGAATAGAAACCTTTCTTTTTTGAAAAACTCAATTTTTTCCCCCTTTGTTGTCCTCGTTGTTATTATTGAGAGTCTTTTGCAATGACCCACCCTTCATTATATTAACTAAAATTAAAATATAAATTAGTAACTTTAACTTTCCTAGTGAGAATACGTGACTTTAGATAATCCTAGTTTTCATTAGTGACATTGGTTGGGAGTGATTTTGGTTAATCTTTTAGATTATTTTTTTACAAGTGACTTGGCAAACTTTGATTAGGTTTAGATTTCTATTAAAATCACTCATGTTACACTGGCCTCATCCTTTTAAAATAAAAAAATAAATCTAAAAGGCTATTATACCCCTTTATGGATATGGTTAAGAAAAACTGAAGGTAAACTCTTTTCGCTTTTTTCACGATGGAACTCCAAACTAGTGTTGAAGTCTTTGTTGAAGGATCTGAATTTCTGAGTCCAACTAGTAAAACTGGCCATCATGGTCATGGTTTAGCCTAAATGTTCGATTGCTGGTAATCAAATGTATGTGAGTTCCAGAATCCAACTGAAGATGTCGTGTTGCAGAGCTACATCACGGTATGCCTTCTCCAAATTTCCTTTGTTTTTCACTCACAACTTTGGCTTTCATTGCTATGGGTCAAATCCTGAGAATATTGAAGAGTTTGTCTCTTGTTTTCATGGCCTACTTCATCGTCGCCCCCACTCTTTATTATACTACTGTATCTTAGGAATGAATTTATAAAATTAAAACAAAAGGGAAGAAATAAAAGAATATTTATTATGATAAGAATGTCTATCTAGATAAATTTAAATAATTTTATATAAAAACAAACAGAGAAGTTTTAAAAAATAATCTAATATTATATATATTATGTATAGATAAATATTTGTTTGGTTTTATATTTATCTATAAAAAATATTTTTTTTGAAAATAATTTAATATTATATAAAAAAATAATTAAACTAAAAATATAGGTAGAATCCCAACTAAATAAAATTGAAATAATCAAATCCAAAATAAGAGCCTATACGGCTATACTTACCCTCAATCTTCCTTTTCTAATTATAGAGGGGCATTATGTTCTTTTAACAACATTAAAATATCCTGATTAGGCCTCTTGACCTTATTTAGAATTTGTTAAAAGCGTAGGTCTAAATTTAGTTTTTATTATTTCACTTGGATTTATTTGGGATTCTCCCTAAGTTTTTAAATCCACCTACTCCTTTTTTTTTCTCCTTATACTCGGCCTTTGTTCTCATCTTATTATAAACTAACTGCTCGCACATATATTTTTTTCCCCCTCATTCAGAACTAATAAGTTTAGTACTCCCTCCCATCCTTAATATAAAATCTATTTACCTTTTTTTCATTAGATTAAGGAACTTTGTTAAAATAGTTATTATGACATGTTTTTATCTAAAATACACTAATCTCCATCCTTAATTTCCTTCATCTTTCTTACTTGATTATGGTGGAGGGAGCATCAATAAGGGTAAATTGAGAAAAAATTGAAATATATGAATATAGATATTATATTTAGGACCATGATTAACACCACAATAAGGTCCTATATTAAGGATTGAAGAAGTATAATTTTGATAGTTAAAAATATGGATCTCAAGAAGAAAACTAATAGAGTAACTTGGCAATTTTCTAACAACAAGAACTACATTATATTAATTACTGCTTGATATATAAATAGATTTCAAATTCAAAATGATGGAAGTCAACCAATTAAAATACTTGTTTCAAATAGCAAAATCATGGGGGTAAAAATATTGTTTTGAATGTACAGAGTGATAGAGATGAGCAACATAATATTATTAATAGGTGAAATATAGGGAAACAACATCAGGTATTGAAAATCTACGACCCTTCCTCATCAAAACATATTATTAATCTAAACAACAAAAAGCAAATTTAATTGGTAATAAATTAACGTGTAGGATCAACGTTCTCCAAACTAAATTGAAAACATTACCATTTACCAAAAGTAAGTCATATTGGGATAACAACCATCTTACCAGGGACGGACATAGGGGGCTAGGGTGGGCCCCCCTAGTTTTTTTTTTTTTTTTTTTTTTTAAAAACAGTAAAATAACAAGTGGTAGAGTCCCAGTAAAATGAAAAATCACTGTGTGGCTAGTTCCATTCATGCTACTAGCTTTGAGCTTGAATCTTAACTGACAAATCTGCTATTGTTTGGCTTAAGAATGAATTTTTCACATGTACTATAATACTAGTAAATCTCCATTTAGTCACCTGATTAGAATAATTGCGACCAAAATCTTAAAACTCTCGTTACTGCAAGAATTACTGAATTAATAAGCAACTAAGCCTGTTTGGAAGTTACTTTTGGAGAATAGCTTTTGGAATTTATGAGGTATATTGGAGAATAGCTTTTAGCAAAAAAAAAAAATTGTTTGGATGTTTTTATCAGAATAGCTTTTGGAGGGTCAAATTTATCAAAAATGACATTAGCTTTTTGTATAATTACATTTAAAAGGATAAAGTTGTATTCTAAATATTATAAACATTATATATCATAATAAATATCAAAATTTCCATTTCCTTCATTTATGTGGGCAAGGTAAGGTGTCCATAAATTTTCTTTTTTTTTAAAAAGTAAATTCCCAAAATGAAAAGTACACCAAACAGGTACGCTTTCCGGCAACATGTGCTCGAGGTCGAGGTGGTGGTATGCGGAGGCCTTCCGATGGCCAGAGTTCGAATTTTCTCTATCGTCATCGGTATTCCGGTGGACAAGCGTTTGGAACCTGGTGGGTTTACGGAGGCTGAATTTTGATTTCTCCATAGTGGACAACGTTGTCTGGGCTTTTGTGACGGTATTGGAGTCTCTGAGCAAGGCTACTTCTTTGTCTTCTGTGGCTGCACTCTTTGATTCACCCTCTTTTTGTTCTTTCTTTCTCCAATATTTGCACAGCTGGTTTCAAAATAACTATTGGATTTGCTTCGCTTGTTCTCAATCTATTATTTATTAACCGATTTTCCGGCATATTTCTGATCATTCTTGAGTTGGAGATTGAAACATTAGGTAGCGGTGTTTCCAGTTTGGGGATTTCGTTCCTAATTGTTTATCCAAATCATCAATTATTTTTTGGAATCAACAAACTATGGCAGTTAGCATTTTGTAATTCTCGAACTTGACAACGCTTCAAAGATTCAACGGCGCTTAGGTCCCAAACCTCGAACGAGAGCTTCGATTCTTCGATGGATTTGTAGCAGCTGAGTTTGTAGGTCTTGGCGACGACAGTGTTGTTCGATTTGAAGGCTATTATGGCCTGAGCGCCAACCATACCTTGGCCGGTCAGATTTAAAGCGATGAAGATGAGAATAGAGAACGAGTGTAGGGAGAGAGGAGGTATTATAGAGGGTATTTTGGGGTTCTCCAATTATGGAGGGGCCCACAACTTTGTAAAGAGACTTTGGAAAAGTTTAAAAAAAAATGGATTTTGGAAAGTCTAGGTTTTGAATCCAAAACCTAGGTTTTGGATGCAGAATAACTTTTGAAGAAATAGGGGTGTTTGGCAGAGCTTTGAGAGCTTTGACAAAACCTTGATTTTGTTTCTAAAACCTAAGTTTTGGGTTCCCCAAACAGGCACTAAAGATTTGGTAGCTAGTAATGAAAAGTGACTTTGATTAAGTGAAGTGAAATTAAAACAAAGTAAAATTTATTTCCTTAACGAAAAAGTGAAATTGCTTTTACATTAGTGTTGGTATTAAACAAATTAAAGTGATGATTTTTCAGCAGCCCAAAAGATTGATCAAAGTTTTCTTCCTTAATCTCCTCTGAAAAACCAAACACAATTTTATTCCTCCAAATGATACAAGGAAATTCTAATGTAGACGGGCTCTGTTCATTCTCTCCACTACATCTCTTCTACCCTAAGGATACTGTAATTAGAGGGTAAAAGGCATTGGATAGGCAGAGGATAGGCAGTGGAGGGATGGGTAAAGGAGGAAAGCAGGGCCCACAATACTTTTTGCAAAGAGGAGGAGGATAGGCAGCGGAGGAAATGGGTAGAGGAGGGAAGCAAGATCCACAATTCAGCTTGCAAAGAAGAGGTGAAGGCTGGTTTTGAGCGGAGTGATGGAGGTGGTCGGCGATAAAACATGGAGACTTGATGATATTTTTCCATTGTTTGTAGGCACATCGGAATCTCATAAGCCATTTCACCGCAAAGTCGTTTGACAATTTCTATGATGATTTCTTTGGGAAGATATGGTGTGTGGCCATCCATTACCAATCTACTTCGTGGGGGCTCCACTTGGGAATCTATCATCAGTGGTTGAGGAAAGTAAAAGAAGAAATCTGGACTATAGAAAAAAAAAGGGGGCATGACGTATAGATCTCAATCAAGGGAAATAATTCATTGACAAGTCTCATAAGTTGTTAATAATAATTGATTCACTGGTTAATTCACATTTCATTTGTCAATGAGGATTTTTCTAATATTATTTTCTTTGGTTGGGACCTAAAAATAATTCTCTTAAAAACAATTAATATGGATCTTGACAAAAAATCAATATATAAATTTTTAATTATGAAATTAACCCCACCAAACTCGAAACGCCCTATATTTTTTCTAACCTCTTGGCTCAACTATCAAATTTGACATCTCTATGTATATTTTTATGCTAAAGTATACTTTTGATCTCTTAACTTTATAAGGTACACTTTTGTTCCTATATTTCTAACACCATTAATGTTGCTAATGGAAAACGGTGACGTGGCAAATTTAAGTGATTACGATGTAAACTTAAATGATGACTTAGTAATGAAATGCTATTAATCTTAAATTTAATATATATAATTTCTAAACCGCATCAAAACTTATCATGAATCTAAACTGGTAAGGATCAATTTCCACCAAAATAAACGAAAAAAGTAAATTTTCATGGTAATGAATAGCATTCAATACTAAATGTTGCCAATTGGAACAAGGCTTTCAACATGATTGTAAACATTACCTAAGCGACATCCCGGGATAGCAATCATCTTACACTCATTGGTAAGGATATTGATCAAATATTGACCAAAGTTTTCTTCTTCAATCTCATATTTTCCACCACTTGTTTTTCTAAACCTATACTTACCAAAAGAACCAATGACAATATCATTCCTCCAGATGATCCCAGGAAATTCTAATGTGGACGGGCAGGGATTACTACTAAACTTTTTAGTCCAACTCCAGCTCTTCGTAGATGAGCTGACTTCCTCCTCTAGCACCCACAAATCAAAACTTCTATGGCTAGTATTTCTAGAGAGATATAGTATAGAAACTTTGTTCTTATATAGCGTCAACTCAAACCTTGTCATATTTGGTAGAGGAGGCAATGGCATAAATGTAAACACTTCTATGGCTATGTCAAATGAAACTATCAAACTATCATCATCTTCTTCCAGTAAAAAACCAACCCAAAAGATACATCCATTGGCAGCGACACAATCGGTACTCAAACCTACACCCTTCAGGGGTCCAGGTTCTATTTCCTTCCATGAACCTGTGTTTAACGAATATACTTCAACAGCCGTAATGATTTCATTACCATCCGTATATGTTTGTACTATCTTATAATCATCAACAATTGCACTGAACCCAAATCCACTGCAATCCCAAATAGAAATTTCTGAAGTTCTGGTTTTATGGATCTCTCTGATCTCTCTAGTAGCAGGATTCCACAATAGAAGGGAACGGCAAAAAACACTCCAATGAATCTTATACTCTTTGATTACAACACAAAGCAAGCCGTTGCTGGAACCAATGATCATAACATCAAAAGAGGAGCCAATCAGAGGTGGGTTCGGGATTTCATGAGCATGCATCTCACAATCCATCAAACGTAAGTGCAGAGGCTCACGTATTCTAGGCATTTTGCAAAGAAGAAGTGAAGGTCGGTTTTGAGTGGAGTGATGGAGGTGGTTGGAGATGAAAGATGGAGACCTGATCAGATTTTTCCATTGTTTGGAGACACAATGAAATCTGATAAGCGATTTTACTGGAAGCCGTTTGAGAATATCTGTGGTGATTTCTTCGGGAAGATACGGTGTGTCGTCACCCATTACCATCTTCTACTTTATGGGGCTCGTCTTCGAAATCTATCAGAGGATGAGAATTAAAGCTATCGACTGAGAAGAAGAAATCTCGCAGTGGGGAAATCAACGTGGTTTGCAGAAACCTAGTAGACGAAGGAAGGTGCGAGCCAAGTTTATATAAATTCAGCGAATAGTGAAAACCTTTTTTTTTTTCTTTGACATATATTAAAATTTTTCTTGGAAAAAAAAATCATTCCTCTTGTTAAACTATATATATATATATATATATATATATATATTATATATATAAATATTGAAAAAAATAAGTTACAAAGTAAATGAAACTCCTTAATGAGAGGAGAGGTCATTAAAGTCATTTTACCAACATTTTGAAATCTTAAATTGGATTAATGACGCAATTAGAGATTTGTTGAATTTACCATATGTTAGTGTTGATATATAAAGTAATAAAGTCATAAGGCAATAAAACTCTTTTAAGAGGGGAGAGAATCAATGAGAGGGCATTAAAATAGTTTTACGCACATTTTAAAATTTAAAATTGGGTTAATAACTCAATTAAGGATTTTTTGAATTTACCAATCTAATTTAAATTTTTTCTATTTCAAGTAGCTTTATATGAGATTTTCCCTATTAATTATTATCTTTCTAATCAGAGGCCTGTCAATTTGATATACTTCTAAGGATATGTTAGATAAAAAGATATTAAATATACTAAAAATTTCTTAAAATGCTTTGCATATTGAAATATAGAACTTTGGGAAAAATTTAGATATGAAACAAATATAGTAAAATTTATACCTACTATATTTATTAAGAACTTATATTGACATATATTAAAAATTTTCTTGAAAAAAAATCATTCCTCTTGTTATACGTTTTTCTCTTACTATTAGGTTAATATATTTAAGGGCAAATGATTTGTCCGGTGACATGACCTAAGAGTTTCTCGTGAACCCAAACTACATCGTTTGGTTTAGCGAGGGCGCAAAAGATTAAAAAAAAAAATAAATAATAATAATTCAAAAATGTAGAATAAACTGAAAACAAAATAAAATCTAATAGATCACCTATTAGTTAATTCACAATTCAAGAAGCAGATCACGCACATGGAGTTGAAACTGAAA
Organism: Acacia melanoxylon; assembly: GCA_019022615.1. Taxonomy (NCBI): domain Eukaryota; kingdom Viridiplantae; phylum Streptophyta; class Magnoliopsida; order Fabales; family Fabaceae; genus Acacia; species Acacia melanoxylon. The sequence continues at coordinate 5,367,165 of JAFJYJ010000010.1, forward strand.
ATGATATAAATATATCAATATAATATATTATATTGTATTCTTTTCAATTTAATTTATTGTCTCTCTTAGATCACATAATATCTCATGCACAATAAAATAGGATATGAATAGATTTTCTGTTATAATATTATTTTATCCTATCTTTAATTAAAAGATGGATAAATATATAAAAGATAATTAAATATGTATACAATATTAATAAATTCAACTCATTATACCATAAAATATACACCTATTTAATTATAAAATATATCTGTTCTTTATTTCATCGCAAGTATATAATTCAAAAATGAACGGATAAATATATTTGGCTTTTTTCTGCGTGTTTTCCCTTCCCATTGATTCACTAAAGATTCTATTCTCTCTATCATCACTAAATCAATAAAATTGCATGTTTTCCCTTCTCTGGGCTTTTTCTGTGTGTTTTCCCTTCCCTTCTCTTCATCATCATTCTTCTTCCTTAACGATCCACGGCAACCCCAAAAAAAGGGGAAAAAAAAATCATATTTTTAATTCTCATTGATGATGATGATTGTCTCAATTATCTCCTTCTTCGGCTCCAAATTTAGGCAATATTCCAATTTGTATGAAAATCATCATCGCCTTTCCGTCGCACTGATTATGGGAATAATGGCTCTAATTTTCTTCAGAAAACAAACAAATGGGGTAAAATTAGATGAAGATGAGATTTTAATTCACGCGCGGCTCGTTTACTCGATCTGTCATTGATTCCTATTGCTGTTCATTGTATATTTTTTAGTTTGCACGCTGCTCTGTAAATATAAGGTTTTAATTCACACGGGAAGGAAGCGCGCGACATGTTTTTTTTTAATCTTTGGCGCGCCCTCACTAAACTAAACATGTAGTTTGGGTTCACATGAGAAACTCTTAGGTCATGTCACTGGACAAATCATTTGCCCTATATTTAAACTTATATATATATATATATATATATATATATATATTAAAAAAAAAAGTTACAAAGTAAATGAAACTCTTTAATGAGAGAAGAGGTCATTAAAGTCATTTTACCAACATTTTGAAATCTTAAATTGGATTAATGACTCAATTAGGGATTGGTTGAATTTACCAACCCGATTTAGAAATTTCCTATTTTAAGTGTCTTTATATGGGATTTTCCTTGATATTATATTAATTTTTTCATCTCCCTTGATATTATATTAATTGATATTTCATGACATGGGTCACACTGCTTCTCTTTTTTTTTTTTTTTTTTTTTCACTTGAATTATTCTTGATGACCTTAGTATCATTTTCTCTAATTTATATTTGGTTTAATTATTTATAATCAATCATCTAAAATTTTAATGATATTAATTATTTCTACATTACATACAATTTTAAGAAAAATTCTTTACACATAATTTAAATTTTAAGATTATGTGTGTGTGAAAAACAAAAAATTCAGGAAATATATTTCCAACTAACCCAAAAAAAAGCTAAAGTATATTTATAGTCCTTTAAGTTTACATAAGATATATTTTTGATCCCTTAACTTTATAAAGTATACTTTTGGTCACATAATTTTAACACGGTTAATGTTGCTAACTGAACATGCTGATACAGTAAACTCAAGTGATAATTGTGTGATTAAATGCTATTAATATTAAATTTAAAATATGTAAAAATTGAAAAATATCTAAAACCTAATGAAGAAGTCAATATCAAAACATTGATTGTATTAACTCTTTTAAGAGGGGAGAGAATCAATGAGAGGGGCATTAAAATAGTTTTACGCACATTTTAAAATTTAAAATTGGGTTAATAACTCAATTAAGGATTTTTTAAATTTACCAACCTAATTTAAAATTTTTCTATTTCAAGTAGCTTTATATGAGATTTTCCCTAATTAATATTAATGATTTGTATTAAAGAATGAAAAAGATAAAACATTGAAATCTTAACTAAATTATCTTTTAAAAAACACACATTGTGTTAGGAAAATTATTCAGAGTTTGTTTAGATTAATGTTGGTAAAAGTGACTTTTATTTTAATTGATTTTTGCAAACTAAATTGGTATGTGTTAATCATTCCCTTTTTTGTCTCGTCTAATAAAATAATTATATATATATTTTTAAGAAACTCACATTTATTTATTTATTTTTATGTTGTATTATTAGTATCAATTGATTGATTTTTAAATTAAATCATCTAATTGATATCTCATGACATGTGTCACACTGCTTCTTCTCCTTCTTATTTTTTTCACTTGAATTATTGTTGATGACCCTTATAGAATATTAAAAAAAAATTCCTTTCATTTAGCAAATCATATATTATTTTATTATATGTTAGTGTTGATATATAAAGTAATAAAGTCATAGAGCAATAAAACTCTTTTAAGAGGGGATAGAATCAATGAGAGGGCATTAAAATAGTTTTACGTACATTTTAAAATTTAAAATTGGATTAATAACTCAATTAAGGATTTTTTGAATTTACCAACCTAATTTAAAAATTTTCTATTTCAAGTAGCTTTATATGGGATTTTCCCTAATATCAATCATGATTTCCCACCATTGTTTTCTTTAATCAAATTATATTTATTTATAATTTTATAATTTAGGGTTTCATTCCAATGATTCTGAGTTTGGTAAATTAAATTTTGTAATTAATTTTATCAAATATTTATCAACAGTGAAAAAATTTCAAGCCTTTTTTTCAACGGAAAAAATTAAGCTTTAACATATATGTGTGTATTTATATGAACGATATTTATTGCCGATCATATATTAAATGATATTGATTATGTTCCCATGGAGAAAACTTTTTCCAAGTTTTTTTATATACATTATATATTTTTGGATTTAATTAAGGGTTTTCCCTCTTGATATTTAGAGTGTAAAGGGTTTTTCACATCCGGTAACAATGTGTTTCTAAATTTAATAACTAAATATACAAAGATATATCAATCTTATCTTTGATCAAATTATACTATATTTATTTCTGATTTTATAATTTAGAAACTACATAAAAGGAGATTATTACGGCTATAATTTATCTTGGTTTCATTCCCAAGTTTCTGAGTTTAGGAAATTAAATTCTGTAGTTAATTTTATCAACTATTTATTAACCGTGAAAAAATTTCTAGCCTTTTTATTATTATTATTGATTCATGTTTTTTTGCTGTTCACATATTAAATGATGGGAAAAACACTTCTCATGTTGTAGGAGAAGTGTATTCTCATTTACACACACATGAAATGGTGGGACCCACATATATATATAATTCACATTATATATATATATATATATGTGGGTCTCACCATTTCATGTGTGTGTAGAAATCTTCTTTTTCTCATGCAACATGAGAAGTTTAAACCCCTTAAATGATACTCTATTCTGTTCTTAATATAAAATTTATTTACCTAATTTGATTAGATTAAAAAAGTTAGTTCGATGGCATATATTTTCAAAAATATCCCAGTTATCTTCCTTAATTCACTTATTCACTCTCCTCCTTGATTTTTGTTAAGGGAGTATTAATAGGAGTAAATTAGAAAAATATGTCTCATATTAAAGACGTGAGGGAGTATTGATGATATTACAATGGAGAAAACTTATTTCAAGTTATTTGTATCCATTATATCTTTCTTTTTATTTAATCAAGGGAGATTATAGAATAAAGGATTTTTGCGTCTCCCAACAAATGTGCTTCCCTAGATTTTAACCTATGTTCTCCTCTTTAAGATGACTGGTGAGACCATTTATCACTTCAACCAACAACTTGTTGGTTATATCCATTATATCTAGTTCCTTATATATATATATATATATATATATATATATGTTATCTCAAGTTTTCCAATTGCATTTTAAGAAATAGTATACGTGGTGGTTATATGTGGTTGGAGAACTTATCATAAGAATATATGGAACTTGGACTAAGTATTGCCCAATTAATTACAATTTACATTAGTATTGTAAAATGACATGGCAACTTATTAGACTTTTTTTTTTTTTAAATTAAAGGAGTATGCACTAATGACCTGAGGTTACAAATAAGATCGAATCTATAACCTTTCACTTAGAAGAGAACTTTCATGTCACTGAATTACGAGACCATTGGCTAAATAATTTCTAATCCTTCCTTTTTTTTTATTTATTTTAACAATAATAATAATTATTTCAATTATGAAAGTTTGTTGTCAATTAACTTAGCTAACAATCTAAAACAATTTTATAAATCAATTTATCATATTATACTATTTAATTTACATTATCTGGGTCTTATGAATCAATGATTCAAGTGCCTCCTTTTGAAACTCTTTTTAAGTGTGAAATTAAGACTTTGACTATTCATATGGATGGATGTGAGAATTCCCTCCGTTAGATAAAAAATGACAAAAAAATTAATTACATCATATCCTAATATAAGATATAGTTCATGACTTGGTATTATTTTTACTCGCTAATCATACTTAAACGCTCCATTTTACATTGTATTTTCAACACGTGACCCCATCTTGATGACCTTGTCCTTTTCCGACGAAGAGTCTAGGTGAGGTGGCGATGGGAGAAGGAAAAACAAAATCCTAGTAGCTTAGGTCTCTTACTATAAGATCTCTCTTTTTTTTTTTGAATTACAAGACGGCAGGTCATTCTCTTACTATAAGATCTTTTTTTTTCAAATTACAAGGCGGCAGACACTAATGGCCTGAATTACAATGAACAATGAGTAGGATCGAACCCGCGGTCTCCCACTAATTGGGGAGTACAGTAACACCCCAAATTCCATATTACTTATTGTGCCCGGTGACACGTAGTATTTATGAATACGGTTCTACATGTCAAAGTAAAGCGGAATGGAGAGCATGCATTACGTTTAGACAATGAGTAGCTGATATAAAATGCCCAGGTATAAGTTGGTAAATTAAATATTTCCGAAGGAATATTCATGTGATACAATAATACAGAACTTGTATAATTACAACTCTTATATGGGAACTATATAATCTTAAACCAAGCCTTAACTAGACTTGTGTTTAGAACCCAATACAGTTAATCAAACCCATTGACCAGGCCGGGTAAAGTCTGGTAGAAGTCTCCCCATCTTTCCCGGTGACTTATGATTGAACCACATAGACCAACCCTTTCTTAGTTTAAGCACCAAATGGTTTGAAACAACTCTATTAGATTCATGCCAGCAACTATGCTCTGATGAACTTCTTCTGGCATTCGCTCTGACTGATGCCTCTTCTCGACTCCGTCCATTGGTGTCTTTTCATGGCTCCATCCATGTCGTCTTCTTAGATCTTGGTTCCTTTTCTGAACTTTAGTCAAGTTTGAGATTCAATACCCATTGAATCTCAGGTAACAGTTAACCTCTTGCTCAAGTAATAACAATATATATGACAGATATTCATTACATTTCAGCATCAACCATACATAGCACACAGCACATGTAAGGTTACAACAATACATAGCACACAACACATATAATGTTAACAAGACACAACAATACATAGCACACAACAAATGTAATGTTCGCAACATTTGCATTCTCTAGTGCCACAAATGGCTCCTCGTGTCCTCAACGCTAGAAAAACACCCTACGGCGTTATCAAGACTATAACGCGCATAAAGCTGAATGTATATAAACATATGATTAAGGCCTACAAACTTAGCCACGGTGCATGGCCCAAGACCTAGTCTTGTCCACCACTTTATGAATCATTCAATCATATACATGCATACAAGACACATCAGAGTTAAAGTTACAGTACGCGTCCGTACATTTCACCGCGTAATTACCAACATGCCCGACCTTTGAATCTGACTTTAGACTTCTCGGATATCCTATAATGTTGCCGTCGGATTATTTCCTTTTCCATGATATTATAATTAATATCATATTTCCTAGAATAATATCAAAAAGGATATTTTTGAAGGTGGAATATCACCTAGAGGGGGGGGGGGGTGAATAGGTGATTTTAAAAAAACTTTTCGAAATACACGATGACACATAAATATAAGAATGAGACGAGAGAAGGAAATAGACACAAGGCGATTTATACCGGTTCGGTCTTAACTCACTGACCTACGTCCAGTCCCCAGAACACCTGGGATTCCACTACCTTTCAAATATAATTACACACTCTGTAAACGAAGGATGAACACTCCACTCCCCTTACAAGTTGTAATTAATACACCTCACTTAAGGTTCCTCAACCTTAAGTCTAACAATCTGAATAAAATGAATAAGTGTTTAAGACTCCTCACGAGTAGAATAAATGAACACTGAAGAACACAAGATATCCGAAGATATTAATGAAGAGATAAAACAGCGAATGAATCAGACTCAAATTAATTTCACAGCGTTTCGGTAGATGTTCGAATTCAATGCTCCTCCTATTTATAGATGATGCCATTAATGACCATTGGAGAAGATTGAGAATCGGCCGTTGTGGCTCATTAAGATAGCCGTTAGACAGATGAACCACTTCGTCTCAGTTTCGTCCGTTTGAATATCACAGCTGGAATTTTTGGAGAGACATTCTCTTACATTCCTTTTGTATATCCGTTGTCAAATAGCATTTAATGCGCAATGGGAATATCAGAGAAGCTTTACTTCGATCAGAACAATTTAGCTTTGGTTTAGGTAACTTCATTTAATGCTTAAATGACGAAGTTGCTTTATCCAAATCTTTGGTAATTTGTGTTTATATAATGCGAAACTCATCAATACTTTGGTTAAAAGCATTTGGTAATCTCAATAAGTGATAATCAAAAGTAATAAGATAAAACCAATGAATTCGTAAATTCTGCGAAACGAATTTCAAAAAAGAGATATCTTTGCTTGAGCAATATTCCAAGCTTGCTCGGGCAAGCTTCTTAAGATTCAGCTTATAAAGGACTCATGCTCGTTGATGCTCGAGCATGATAAATTTCCTTGCTCGGGCATGGTGCTTGAGCATGATAATTTTCATGCTTGGGCAAGCTTTTTAATGAGCAGGAGAAATGGTTCCTAATCGCTGTTGCTCGAGCAAGCTTATTTCCTTGCTCGAGCAAGCTATGGGCAGAGCCAAAATCAAGAAGGAATACACGCACTGCTCAGGCAAGCTTTTTCCCTTGCTCGGGCATGATAATTTTCATGCTCGGGCAAGCTTTTCTTTATGTAGAAACAAAGTGCTTCTACTCGTTGTTGCTCAAGCAAACCAACATTCTTGCTCGAGCAAGACACAGACAGAGGCGAAATCTTGAGATTGATAGATGTTTGCTCGGGCAATCTTTTGGTCTTTGCTCGGGCAGCTTGCTCGGGCAAGCCTTCTTCTTTGCTTGGGCAAGACTATCTGACTTGTGGATTTTCGCTTCTGTCTCGATGTTGCTCGGGCATGCTTCATAAGTTTACTCGGGCAAGGTTTAGTTTCTGGGACAGCGGACACGATGCTCGAGCAAACAATTGTCTTTGCTTGGGCATGGTGCTTGAGCAAGCAATTTATCTTGCTCGGGCAAGACATATTTGAAGTTCTTACTTTTGCCTTTGGCACGATATTGCTCGGGCATGATTGTTACCTTGCTAGGGCAAGGTCATGCTTCTTGACGCTTTCGAAGGTTGCTTGGGCATGATCACTTGTACATCACTTTGACTTCCTCCAGAGGACCCGATGTTGCTCGAGCAAGATTACGTGCGCTTTCGAGCATGATTACTTAAAAGTTATAAAATACTTAATTCAATAATATGGAAATTGTGATCATCAAAATACAGGAATTAACAATTTTCACCTATTTCGACATTTGCACCCTTGGTGGATTTATTATTCCATTTTTACCCTTATGTTTTATTAAAAACGCAATTTCCAAAGATTACGCTCGGATTTTTTACTAACTTTGAAAAATCATAATTAATTCTACAAAAATCATTTTGTAGTGCTGAAAATTCCTCATGACCATTGACATGTCTATTTTCAAGGAAAAATATTCTCGAAGCTAGAACATCAAGAATCATTCCCATGTTTTGCATTTTCAAACACTATTCGATTTAAATCCAAAGTAAACAAGGCTTATCTTCAAAAATACATATCTCCTTGTCCAGAGATCAAAATGTTACTTATTTTATATATTTAGAAAGGCCTACATGTCTACTTTATTCCTGTACAATTTCATTATTTAATGACTTCATTTACTACATAAAATAATAGCATCAATTTCGCTGCTAGCACAGGATTTTAAACTGAAAATTCTATGATTTTCAAAATCTTGATTGTTGGTCGATTTCCTTGATGGCAAGTGAACCAGTCGAACAAGTAATAAAGTGAAAGTAGAGTATCGTCCCACAGAGACTGAGATACCAAAGAGCGACACTCAATTGCTATGATAGTTGCAATCAGAAAGTGAATGTAGTTGGTTGGAAGGTTTTGGATGATTACGCTAATAACGAAATAAACAAAGTAAATCAAAGAAGATATCAGTGAGAAATTAGGCTGAACTCGGACTCATCCTTAAGTGCATAATTCCCCCAGTTGCTCTACTCATTGCTATAGCATCTATACTGTACAGCTTCCGCAATTGCTACAGCATAAGTACTAGCTACAAAGCTATTCGATTAACCCACCGCTATAATCTATCGGAGCTTCCGCATCCGATACATATGATATTAACTATACTCATTCCATATTCCTATGGCAACTTTCTAGTTTTTATCTGCATTATACTCAGGGTGTACTGGTTATGAGAGGTAGACCCATTCCTGAAGCCTACAATAAATAGGTCAAGCCTTGCACCGGCTGCCAAACAAACACTATTTCTCAGAGGTCTAGCCTTGACTCCTTGCCAGTAAGCCGAGACCACATATCTAGCCCTTAGATTCCTTTAATCGACTAGTAATTAATTTACTGATAAGCAAATCGAATCTATTAAATTAAGAACTTGCAACTGGGTTCATACACGCTTAAGGATTCATCCTCGTTCAACCATCAGAAAGTTAGTTCATGACTGACGAAGGAAACACAAAACAGATAATAACAGAATGACCCATGATCTAACTGATACGTACAGATTATGCCATGTTTTTCCCTATATTTCATGACTAAATTGTATCACGAATAAGAGCGTAAATTGCAAATAACTCAAGCAAAAAGGCAGGTATTCATGATTTAAGGAAGGCGAGGGATGGAAACCAATTACATCCGAAAAACATGTGCTAAGGAAGAGCAAGTTACATTGTCTCTAGAAGAAACGCACAAAGGAGCGATACTATGCTATAGCGGTCAATAGCGGCTCGAATTACAACTAAAGGCATAAGGAAGCTATACCAAAGTAAAGGACGCGATGCTATGCGACATATTTTCTAACTCGTTTATCTAGCCGATTTCGGGAATGAAAATAAAAGGTCGAGGCCAACAGTGGATTGCGAGATCTACTAGAAGATACGGAGGATCAAAAAGAAAAGATTTGAAGAATCCTGCAGTATCAGCAGAATCAATCTACAAACAGAAGATATGATAGATCACAACAGATTTGGAAAGCCCGGCTAGCCTAACTTGCATCACACGGAAGTCTGAATATAAAAGGAATCAGCAAGTCAACACAAAAGCACGTCGGAGAAGAGCCAACACGAGAATACACATTCCACCGACGCAAGAGAAGAGTGAAAGGTTTCACTAACACGAGAATTCCAGGATAACCCAGCATCCTTCCTCGCAGCAAGACGGAGGGAAGAAGACGTGGAGCAGTAACGTGACAGGGCTTCATCCACGCCGTCGGAGCGCCGTCGAGCTTTCTACTTTTCATTTACCTTTGATAGTTAGAGCATGGGTCATTCTGTTATTAGATGTTTTATGTTTCCTTCGTCAGTCATGAATTAATTTTCGATGGGTGAACAAGGATGAATCCTTAGCGTATATGAACCCGGTTGCAAGTTTTAATTAAAGATTCGATTTGCGTATGAGTAGATTAATTACTAGTCGGTTAGAGGAATCTAAGGGCTAGATCGTGGTCTCGACTTGCGGCAAGGAGTCGAGGCTAGACCTCTAGAGCTTGATGTTTGCTAGGCGGCCGGTGCAAGGGTTGACCTATTTATTGTAGGCTTCAGGAATGGGTCTACCTCTCATAACCAGTACACCCTGAGAGTAATGCAGATAAAAGCTAGAAAGTTGCCATGATTCAAGGGAGTCATGATTCAGATGCTGAATGCAGCCGGGCAATTTGGAGGACTTCCATCCGAAGATCCACACCTGCACCTCAAGACCTTCATGGAGGTGTGTGACTCCTTCGTCATTCCAGGAATCCCATCCGACGCTGTCCGAATTAAATTGTTCCCATTTTCACTAAGGGATAAGGCTCAGACATGGCTCAACAACCAGCCTGCCAATTCCATCACCTCATGGAATGATCTGGGGAGTAAGTTCTTGCTCAAATTCTTTCCACCTACTAAGAACGCTCAACTTAGATAGGATATCACCAACTTCCAACAAAAAAGCTGGTGAATCCACCTACGAAGCTTGGGGATGATTTAAAGACCTCCTCAGAAGATGCCCTCATCACGGTCTATGCGAATGGGTCCAGTTAGAAACGTTCTACAGAGGGCTCGATGGCCAAACACGATCCATTGTAGACGCCTCCTCAGGAGGATCCATCCTAATGAAGTCTTATGAAGAAGCTCATGGTCTACTGGAGAGTATGGCCATGAACGACCATAAGTAGCCGAAAGGGCTACAACATCTCGAACATTGCGGGCATACATGAATTGGATGCTATGCGCCTCACGGCTCAAGTATCATCTTTGACCACTATGGTTAAGGGACTGACCCTTCCACCAAGCAACACTTCACTGCAACCATCTCAGGTAGCTTGTGGGTATTGTGGCGGAGAGCACTCTCACTCTCAGTGCTCCACCAACCTTGAAACTGTAAACTTCGTCAAGAACTTCAACATGGGAAGCAACACCAACAATCCGTACTCGAATACATACAACCCCAGTTGGAGGCAGCACCCCAATTTCTCATGGAGCTCTCAAGGTCCACAAGCAGCGGGACAAGCATCGGGTCCACAATACTCAAACCGAGCATCAAATCCGCCAGGGTTTACCCAGCTAGTAAGGCAGTAGGGCAGTGACGCAGACCCTCAGCATTCTATGTTGACCTTTCTAAAAGAATACATGGTAACAAATGATTTAGTAATTCAGAATCAACAGGTAACCCTGAGGAACCTCGAGAATCAAGTGGGACAACTAGCTACCGCACTTAACAACGAGACCTCGGGATCCCTACCCGGTGACATCGAAGTCCCCAAGATCTAAGGAAGGGAAGAAGTCAAACTTATAGAGCTCTGAAGTGGTAAAAGCCTAGAACCCAGAAAGGCAACCAATCAACCTATGGTTGCCACCAGTATGCATTATGAGAAATCTAAAGAAAGGACGGAACGTACGAAACAACTCCATGAAGATGAGCCTAGTCAACCAAGTCCGCCACAACCAAATCTCAAAGACAGCCACATTGCCTCCGGATGCGGCGTTTCCGGATCACGCGCAACAACCAATAGCAAATGCTACCGCATCCCCATCAAGACACAAGCTGCGACACGGGTGTCTCAACTATGCCAAGGCAACCCCTCCTTTCCCACAAAGGTTACAGAAACAAGGCCAAGAGATGCATTTCAAGAAATTCCTCGACATGTTGCGGCAATTGCACATCAATATTCCTCTGGTGGAAGCCTTAGAACAGATGCCCAGTTACGTCAAATTTATGAAGGACATTTTGTCTAAAAAGAGAAGGCTGGAAGAGTTCGAAACCGTAGCATTAACCTAAGATTGCAGTGCTATGCTAACAAACCGGCTACCTCCAAAATTAAAGGATCTGGCGGTTTCACAATCCCGTGTGCCATTGGACCTCAATACTCCGGAAGGCTTTGTGTGATTTGGGAGCCAAAGATAAACCTCATACCCATGTCAATCTTTAAACAATTGGCGGTTGGGAAGCTAGACCCACAACAGTTACATTGCAACTAGCCGACCGATCCATAGTTCTACCAGAAGGAAAAATAAAAAAAAAAGTATGGAAATTTTTTTTTTACCATTTTTTTATCCATTGAATAAATCCTCCTTCCCAAAATGATAAATAAGGAGAAAAATTTGACCTCCCAGAAATTATACATAGAGAAATAATACTTTTCTTTTAAATAAAATAAAATTATTAAATTAAAAAAAAAAAGCACTTGGTGTTGGGTGCTCTTTTAGCCAAATCACATGTGTTTTTTGCACCTTTGAAAGCTACATCATCGTTCCGTCACCAAAAAAAATCAAACTTAACAATCAAACGGTATTTTAGCACCTAATTTGTAACCACATAGTCACTTTTGCACCTAAAAAAACACTTGGTGTTAGGCGCTCATTAGGATAAAACACATGTGCATTTTTGTACATTAACCCTTTTTTAATGAAAACGACAATCGATTAAGAACTTAAAAGAGCATCTATAACATGGAAACCTTTAACCTATTATCATTCACCACCGCCTCTTGGAATGAAGGTGGTGGGTGATCAAGGAAACAAAAGTTTCCTATAATATTGTGAGCTATCTGTTAAACTATTTTGATCCCTAAGAATATGACTAACTAAATTAAAACTTGTCATTTGTTTTTATAACTACAACCAGACATAAACTATAATATTTCTAGTCAAAATGTTAACAGCTTTAACAGAATTTGATTGAATTATAACATTTTGTAACATTTATTCCAACATATCTGAAGACCTTGGTTAACCGTAATGATTTCTACTATTGCTGGAGGGACTAATGTGACTTTACACATAAATCCGCATATCCATCATCTATCGTCTCCACTAATAGCGCCACCACAATTGCTTTCTCTCGACTCAAGATCTAAATCATCCACCTCGAGAGTGATAAATCCCTGCTAACGTTCCTAGCCAACCCTACAATATTCTAGTTAGAGTAAAATTGGCCTTTTGTCATTAAATCCTTGTCCTAGCTTGCATTGAAAAGACTAGCATGTGCGTTTGTGCTATCTTTGGTGAGGTCATTGCCAAATAATTTCTTGCAATGATCTACCCAAATGTCCCATCCTTTCCTGCTTCATGTTTGAGATTCAACTGTAGTCACTTTGTGCTTTGGAGTGATGTGAACTTCTCCCATAAGATAAGGGTAACTACTAAAATCCATCTTTCCTTCGTGTCTCTATGAATCCTCGCCGCACCATATATACTCTCTCATGTGCAAAGGTCCACATAAAAGAGTTAGTCTTCTAGGACAACCCATCTCCATGGCATCCTCCAAAGCAGTCTTCATCTCGATGTGTATCTCGCAAAAAGAAAACGGTATGCGAGACTTTACCCAAAAACAACTATCAAATAAATGTTTCCAATAGTATTTATCCTCCATTCTCTCCTCCAGGGGAGGGTGTGCATGTAACATCCTCCATTTTAAAGGACAATTTATTAATTATTAACTTAACTAAACTATTCATTAAAATATTTTATACAAACATTTAAGCTTTGGATTTTACTAGGCCCATATTTTAAAACTAAATATTTCTTTAGAATTTGCCAGAATATCCAAAATATACTAGAATATGCCAAGTGAGCCCTAGTGACGTGGCAATATACAATAATTCAACATGTACCAAAAAGGTGGAAGCATTATTGTATCAAAGTAGTTTAAGCTTCCGAAGCCTTCCCTGGTTGACCCACACGAGAACTATTACCTAAAAAATATTTGTAATCATCAATCCAGCTCATTATAAATGTCAATATGTGCTTGTGAGGTGCCAAGTGGAACATTTTATATAACAAAGTACTAATACCAAATTTACAAAATTATCATATCACAATTTCTAAATCAAATTTTCATATCACGAATCACATATATAACATGTCAAGTAACAGATCGATACCCTGACAATCCTTATCACCCCATCCTTATTCCTGTTGATAGAACCCATGGGTTTGTTATATAATAGGTGTCGTTTCTATGAGAAGAGCGCACCAAGCTCTCTAATAATGAGGTATAGTCCGGCCAAAGATTATAGAACTCATATCGGACCATGGGTTCCCTTTCCTTCGAATATGGAAAGGTTTCACTGCATTCCAAGGGCGACCTTTAACCCGCCAAAGGAAAATGGTGATACCAAGGGCCCCGAAAATATCAAAGTCATCATCGTGCAGAGTGGTGACATACCACGTGGTATTATATACACAATAACTCCCATCATCACTCCACAACCATCACCACTCCACATAATCACAATCTTGACATGTATATATAAGATTCCAAACACGATTTATAAAATAATACATCGTCTCAATAATCATTTAGATCACAACACTATTCCAACTCAAAAATCATAACAAAAGTGCATTATCCAAAACATATAATATCAAAAAAATTCTGTCTCAATAACAATTTCAAAATACTCATTGATATATTAAATCAATAATACAATGTCACTTGTCACATTTTAAAATAAAATTCCACAAGGCAACTTCATTAACAACACAGTTTTCATAGATTCAAAATTACTCACAAACATCATACAAGCAAGTACAATGAGTGGAGAGTGGTTACCTCAAATTCTTGACACAAGAACTAAACTTGAGAGAGATCAAGTCCATTCTAAAAAACAAAAAAAAATTATACGTTAATAGAATTAACAAAAATAGAGTAATAAATAATTAATTAAACTATAATTGTCTCACTTTAATTTTCTTAGAATAAGTAACAATTTTATCTATTCCTCAAATCATCGTTACAATCTCATTTTCTTCCTTCATGAATTATTTTCACTAATTATAATTATCAAAATATCAACATATCCTCAATTTAACCAAAATACCCAATCCCCTACAATGAAAGCTTCACCTAAAAATTCAATTATTCCTATTCATTTATAAACCTCAAATCTAATCCACCTAATCCTCAATATAACCTCCAATAAATTAAAAATGAATTATAAATTCGAATACAAAAGACCTATTATCACATATCTCAATTTCTCGCCTAATACTTAACTTATATAAGTATAACCCAATTTATTTAACAAATCTTCAAACCTCTATATAACCAAAATCATATCAAACTTTAATTTAAATTTCAAAACCCAACTCATAATTTCATATAGTACAAGATTTAGCAAAACTAACCGATTAAACCTTTTTAGTAATCCTACTAAATGGTTATATCCTCATTTAATTGGTAAAAATATACTATATGACATGCTAAATTCTTTTAAATAGAAAATAAACTTAAATTCCCACAACAATCAACTAACAAATATAAACCGATTAAAGTTATTTATTAATTATGCTCTTCATATATACAGTCATCTATTATCAAAACTTAAAACTTTATCATAATTTTAATCCTTAAATTGTCACTAATCAGTATTATATTATTCTCATTAGAAAGAGAAAAATATATGGAATAACTTTTATAAAGAAAGTTAATTGAAAATAAGCTATTTTAATTACCTAAATAGTCTTATAAAATAAATAACGTACCTTAAAAACTTAAATAATCCTCTCTTCTTCACTTCCTCTTCTTCTCTCATCGTATTATCACTCAACAAACACCACTTCTCACTCTCTCGCGCCCACACTCTCAACACCCACACATATTATTCGCACACACACTAGGCCCGTTTGGGTTGGCGGTAGGAGCGAGCGGCTTAAAAGCTATCTGACTTTAAAAAAGCTCGGTGGGAAAAAAGTCAGGTTATAGATAATGATTTGTGTTTGGATTGATAGTGGTAGAAGTGGCGGGGCCCACGTCAAAAAGCTGAGAGCATTATGAAAAAAGCTGGGTTCTGGAGCTTTTTCCTTAACGGGCTTTTTGAGCTTTTTTGATGTTAAGTCCAGTGAACTTAACGTGCAACTCAAACACACCACGTTCGCTTTTTCTCTAACGCCCATTAACTTTACCGCTAACGCTCCTAATGCGATTCCAAACGGGCACACTAACATTAAACAAACACATATTTATAATTAAGAGAGGCGGTGGAGGGTAATAATTAATCCCTCCACCGATTTAAAGTGTGGTGGGCAGTGCTGCCCACTTACACCATATATGTGCTGCCCACTTACACCATATATATATATATATATATTACTAATATTATATTATTATATTAATATATTATAATTATTTCATTTTTTTCTTTTCTTCTTCTTCTTTTATTTTTAATAAAAGCAATTGGAACAGAGTTTATATTTTCAATCCAAATAAAATTTCCTTAGTGTTTATTATTCTTCTAAAATTATAACTTGCAATATTTTCTTTAATTCTTACTTAGGAAATGTATTCTCATCGAGTAACTATATGGTAAATTTTAATTACGATAAATTAATCTCTTCTAAAATATTACTTAGTTTAAAAAAAAATTAAGAAGTTACCGTTCACACATGATCCAAACAACAACTACCGGTTGGAACCACCTAACCAACTTGTTTCGATCCTACTCTCCCCAATAGTCAACATAATCAACAACTTTCTCATTCTTGTCCGTGAAATCTTTATAACCGAGAATAAGTTCAATAATGGGTCTATTGATTTCAAACCAATTGTCGAACTAAAAGGATGTTGATTCAAAACTTCTTCCAAACCGCACATATCCCTATATTCTAACACATTTTGATCTAATCGTTGATCAATACCGTGAAAATAATTTTTTTTTTAAATTTGTTAATTAGACACACTCTCCCATCATTAATATCAATATAAGACATATTTGGGGATTTGACATTGATCTTAAATATAAGACATATTTTTCAATCAATATTTTTCTAATTTACTCCTATTAAAGCTCCCTTAACAATATATAAAAAGGAGGAGGAATGGGGGAATTAAGGAAAATGACTAGAATGTTTTACTAAATACATGTTATAATAACTAATTTTCTTATTAGTATCAAATTAGGTAAAGATGTCTTAGATTAAGTATATGAGGGAGTAATAATTATAAATTAATGTAGGAAGTAATCAATCAATTATCAACTTTATACATAAAAATTTGTTATATCCGCTTAATAACCCGTTTAACTTCAAAACGGATTTGGTAATCAAATAATGTAATTAATCACTGCGTAATCACATTAACACTCATTCATGTAATTAATACCCATCAAACGGATTTCCTTTTTAATCCACAAGTGGGAGCATATTGGGTAATAAAGTAAATTCTAATTGATATCAATCAACTTTATTTTTAAAATTTAAATAGACCATTAAGTATTTATGTGGACCAATCATTTTACCTTGAGATATATATAGACATACACATAATTACATATATCGATGATGATACTTGTTAATTGATGTTATTGATTGAAATTAATCTTGATTGATTGATGATTATTGATAGATAATTTAAACAATTACTCAATCGACCAAAACCCAATTATGTAATTGATTTTATACTGTTCTTATCCTTTGAATCACACTAGTTCTTTTTTGGGTAAAATACACATGTGTTTTGCCCAGCACCATATGTTTTTTTTTTAGAGCAAAAATACACATGAACTTTTAAAAGTGAGGCAAAAATACCATGACTGTTAGTTTGGCTTAATAAACGTTAGTTGCATTTTGAAAATACTAAAATATCAATCAATTCAATAAAAATCCCAATTTCCTCCGTCCTCTGGATTCATCACCCTCCCCTGTTAATTCTTCATCATTCGAGACAAAATTGCAGTATAGAAGAGTAGAGATTTAAACAAATTGACAAAAAAATCAAGAGAGATTCATCACCCTTTCAAATACCAATTACAGATCCAGAAATCAACATAAAAATCAAATTAGAAAATGAGGAAGAAACTGAGGACGATGCTGCCAAAGAAAACAAAGAAAATGGTGATTCCAAAACTTTTGCTATATATAGAGGATTTACAGTTTTTGAGCTCAGAAACTTCAAAGTATAGGTGAGGTTAAAGAACAAAACCCCTTTTGAAGAGAAACCAAAACCAATGAAGCACCTGAAAGTATCTTCCTTAGCCACGACAGATCATGAAGAAAAGAAGCAAGCAAGCAGCAAAGTTAGTTTATGAGAGATATGGCCGCTGCGATTTGAGGTTGAAGCTGCAACAAGTAATCAGGGAGACATAAAAAGGTCAATCCTTTGGAAGAGTCGAAACCTTCCTCTTCAGCAACCCGAAAGTGAAAGAAAGGTGGGGATTGAAAAGAAAGTTCATGTACATGAAATTCAGCATTAATTTCATCATTCGGTTGGTGAGGCCTCGGAATCATCGGGCTTAGGGTTCAACTTTGGTTGGAGGAACATTTGGGACTTAGGGTCGTGAGGCCTCGGAATTGTCCCTTAGGGTTCGAACTTTGGTTGGAGGAACACTTGGGGCTTAGGGTTCAACTTTGTGGATGTTGCCTTCCCTAAACCTAGGATTGAAGAAAGAAGAAATTAGAATCGAACACCCACACCCACATACCTGAACAACGTCGATGATGGTTGATGAATTGAAACCCAAGAATTTAATTGAACGCCGTGATTGATGCCTCGCACGCACTGCTGATCTAAGAGACCAGCTGTTTGTTCCCGAGGGAGAGATCGATGATCGGAATTTTGCCGGTGATGGCGTTGGCTTCTCCGTTTTGGGTTGGGACGGTGGTATGGGGATTGAGATGGTGATGAGCGATAGAGCGCCTGATGATAGGAAAGAACAGAGGGCAGTGAGGTCAATTAAGAAAAAAAAGGCATTTTTCATTTTTTTTAATAATGTGGGGCCCATTGAAAAAGTAACGGCAGTTAAGTAAAACCGACGGCCATGATATTTTTGCCCCACTTTTAAAAATTCATGTGTATTTTTGCTCCCAAAAAAAGCATATGGTGCTGGGCGCTCCCGAGGATAAAACACATGTGTATTTTTGCACCTTTACCCGTTTTTAATTTTTAATTTTTTTTATTTGATACATTGTTTTTACTTCCTTTTGATACATTGGAAATAAAACTACAAACTGAAAATGAACCAGTTCTGTTTATACACGGGACAATGGACAATACGATTTTATTATGTAATTACTGTAATAATTATATTAATACTTATATTAATGTGAGCAAATTGGAGCTTAGCAAATAATTTCATATTATTAATTTAATCTTCAAGGAAGAACATGTTCTGGAATTTTACACATAGACTTCAAAATGCATCAAATGGGAGCAATATTAATCCAACAAAACAATCAACTTTATTCTAAAAAACTTGGGTAAAGGAGTAACCCCAAAATTAAGTCGTTTTGGATTAATGAAGGGTGTTTCTGTAATTTTTCACCCTTCATTAATTCACCTAAAATTACAAACATACCCTTCATTAATTCAAAACGACGTAGTTTTAGGGGTCACTGGGAGACAACTTATCTCCCGTGACAAGAATTACTTTTCCCAAAAAACTTATAATACTTAGTTTCTTGAAATATATGTCTGTTTGGATCCATCAATCATTAAATACATAGTCTTAATTATTATTCCTCATGTTTATTCATATATTTGATTGCGCCATCAATCTTATTTAGAAATGATTTGATAATTGTTAAATTCCCTAATTTCCTTTATTTCATAATTTCCAGGAAAAAGGAAAATATAATGGTATTACATCCCCATACATAGTGATTTCATTTTTTCCTGAAATTATATTCTAATGATAATGACTTGATTTTGAAATAGTAATTCCTTTTTCTTTTCATCCTCAAAATATTCATGTATTTGATTCAAGTTTTCTTTTATTCGCAACTCTATTATATATAGTATCCTATTCATGGGTTGAAGTGTTCGTGGGACATAAATAGTTAGAAGAACTAGGTTGCTAAATGATTCAATGAAGACATATACCCTCATTATTGGGCGTGCAGAGAAGAGTATGAGGACAAGGGTTTGATGCTTGAAATCAACAGTATCTTATGGTGGGGATTGACATGTTCAAGTAGAAACTCTTTTCTTTGTGCGTATAGTACTAGGCGTATTCTGATTATACTAAACTCCTTTAAGAAGAAGAAGAAGAAGATCGAATTGTTGTACTACAATGAGTGAATATGAAGAGGATGCATGGTTAGTATAATTAGATTTTTATTTTTATTTTTATTTTTAAAAAAACACACACACACACACACAATGATGTCATGTGGTTTCAACTTTTGATAATTTGATTTGTTACATGATTTATTAGGTTTGACTATTTTTAAAAGCTTCTACAATTGTATTATGCCTTTGCACAACTAAAAGCATCCTGATATATATTCATTTAAACGTAACATCTTTAGGCGTAAGCGTATTGTTGCTAGTACGATTCACAGTGAACTTCTCAAGAATATCATGCTTACAAGTGACCTTCCATGACCTGTTTATGTTGGGCTATGCGAATCTTTTTGTTGGAGGACATCTTAGGGTGTTTAAGTTTCTTGGAATTTACCTCAACATTTGTGCAATCCTTTTTAAAGAATACATTCATAACTTTCAAAATGGATATAAATTTCTACTAAATTTTATTTTTATACAAATCAAACAAATAATGTTATCACACCAACGATCCTCATGCAAAGCACAGAGGAGATAGAGCTTGTTGCCACATAAAGTAGGCAAGAAATTGCCATAGATAGGTAAGATGGAGTGCGGTAACGAAACAATTTAGGGCAAGAACAATGGACAGTTCCCATTTGTAAAAATAAGTACAAGTATATGTTTAACCCTTTGAATATTTCATAGTTTGCTATTTTAGTTTTATAGTGTTTTATTAGTCATTTAACTCTAACATTATTAGCAAAAAAATGATGATATTGAAATTAATTTCAGTTGAGGATATTCTTAAATGCTGATATATATTGAGTTTAATTTTTAAAGAAATATTATTATAACAAATTATTATTTGAAACTAACGTATTAGAATTAGATGACTGAAAATATATTTTATAAATCTAAGAGATTAAACAAAAACTTTGTATAAAGTTAGAGAATAAGGTGTGTATTTTTCCTTTGAAAAAAATATTTGGATTAGTTTTTGGGAGAATCCCAAATAAATCCAGCTGAAATATCAAAATATAAATTTAGGCCTACACTATTGACAAACTCTCAATTAGGCCAAGAGGCCTCATTAAGAATTTCTGGAGATTGATAAAAGACTATTATACCCCTTTATGGTTATGGTTAAAAAGAAAAACTGAAGGTAAACTCATTTCCTTTTTTTTCATGATGAACTCCAAACTAGTTTTGAAGTCTGTAACACCCCTATTTCACATGCAACTAATGTATTGGGTTGGTGAATGGAGCATATGAATTTTCATCAAGGTTATTTATTTATTTGCCTTCCTTTTAACATGAATAATTAATTAAAGGAAAAAGGAAGTGGAATGGTAGTTAGGAAATTGGTAAATTATCATTTTCCTATGGACAAATTAATTTAGGAAATGTTAATGGAGGTCAAAATATATTTTATCTTCCCATTTTGCAATTGAGTATTGCACCAAATTGCAAGAGAGAGAGAGAAGAAAGAAAAATAAAATAATATACCATCATGTCACCTAGGTGTATCATTAGTAGGTTGTGCAAGAACCAATGGGCAAGGGGAAATCAGATTTTCATTTCCCCATTTCCTCTTCACTTCGTGCAGCAAGGAGAGAAGGAAGGAAAATATAAAAAAATGTCACCATTTCAATTCAAATGGAGGTGTAAGAAGCATGGAAAAAAGGAGCATTAAATTTTTTCCCTCTCACACACATTTCATGTATCGGTTTTGAGGGAGGGAAGAGAGGGAAAAAAAACTGATATGGTGAAGGATGAAATGACAATTTGAGAAGTCATTTTAAGTGCCAAATGCCTAGAGCTAATCATGGCTAACAAGGGGGATATGACCCAAGCATTAAATGAGGGATTTTGTGCAGATTTTTCAAGCTAATTTCAGAATAAATTTCCCTCCCCAAACAGCCATAATTTCGTCCAACATTAAAAGGGTAGAGAGAAAAGAAATATTTCCAAATAAAACTCTAAGAACTTGAGAAGAAAATGAGGGCATGGAAGTAAATTGCCAACACACAAGCATTGGACATTTTAAAAGGCCACCACCCCTTCATTTTGGACAACATGCACGGTTGAGGAGAGAAAGAAAAGTGAGAGCAAGTGGTTCCATGCAAGAGAGCACAAGGAAGCTCAAGAAGGAGAAGAAGGTGGTTGAAGCTTAGGTAAGTATTTTAACTATGGAACCTTAAATCATTCCCTTCTACTTCTTCTAATGTGGAAATGACATTAAGGATCATCATTTCTTTGGTCTTTTGAAGCTTAGTTCGAATTTGAGGAAGGGAGATTCAAGAAGAAAGGTTGTCAAGGATGTTGGAAGCCATCAAGTAAGCCATTTTGAACCTTTTTACCATGGTTCTTGGTTGTTGAATTAAGAATTATCTATCTATTTGAACATGCATGTATATTTGGTTGCACGCATGTATATTTGATTGTGAAGCTAATAAAAAGAAAGAACAAAGATTTAGAGTTAATGTTCATGGTTTTAAATGGTAGATTAAACTTGGTATATGAAAGATATGGAGCAAGATGTGAAGTTAGAATGAAGCATGATATTTTGGTGATTAAATAGTAATTTCGTGCAGATGGATTTCCATGTGGATAAGAGTTGATTTTGGTGTTTTTGATGGTTTTAAAGTGCTTAAAACAAGATTTTGTATGAGGTTGAACTTGGATCATATTTTTTTAGCAGTACAAATGAAAGATTAAAAATGCTGAGTTGCTGACATGTGTGATATTTGACTGATTTAATAGTCAAATTTAATATTGGGAGACAGAAGGGCAAAATTGCTACGTTTTGTAAACTTCCAGGGCAAAATTGCTCCTAAGTGAAAACTTTCGGGGCAAAATTGCTCCTTAGTGAAAACTTCAAGGGAAAAATTGATACTTAACTCTTATTTGATTGGTGAGGTGGCATGCCACGTGTGATGAGGTGGCATGCCACGTGTGCACTCAGTTAAACTTAACGGTCAAAATTAACGGAGGGGCAAAATTGCTACGTTTTGTGAACTTCCGTGGCATTTTTTGTCCAAAAAAAGCTTCCGTCTTACTAGTGCTCCTGAGCGAAAACTTCCATGGCATTTAAGACCTTTATCCCTAGCTAACAATCTAAAACAATTTTAGAAATCAATTTATCATATTATACTATTTAATTTACACTGTCTGGGTCTTATGAATCAATGATTCAAGTGCCTCCTTTTGAAAACTCTTTTTAAGTGTGAAAATAAGACTTCGACTATTCATGAGTATAATGGATGGATGTGAGAATTCCCTATATTAGATAAAAAATGAAAAAAAATTAATTACATCATATCCTTAATATAAGATATAGTTCATGACTTAGTATTAGTTTTATTCGTTGATCATACTTTTCTTTTTGGCCAAAGAAACAATTTTATTAATACCAAAAAAGGATTACAAACGCTAATAGCTGAAGCCAAGAAAAGCACTTGAAAACACCTAGCATTACAACCTAACTCACTGTTCACTAAAAATAAACCTACCACAAGCTAAAGTAAAAGCAACAAGAAAGCACAAACACAACCAGGAACACAACACAGTTTAACATCTTAGCCTATACCTTCTCTGTCGCATGGAACAGACCTGCGAGACCTACCATCACTGGGTACCATAGAGTCGTCAAACAAAAGTTTGCTTAAAGAAGATGGTTCATAGTCCAACCAAGAAGGCTGGTGCATCCCCTTTGCCGCCTCTGTTGCTAGTTTATCAACAACCTTATTGACCTGCCGAGAGACAAGGGACAGTGATACTCCTACCGAAGACTCAAGTAAATCAGCAATCTCCTCAAGTAAATCCCAACATTGCCATTCACCACCTATAGAACAATCATTATTACAAAGCTTGTGCAGACTTTCACAATCAGTTTCCACAATTATAGCAGATCCGGCGAACTTATTACTGTGCAAGGCCTCTCTCAGTGCCAGGCATTTAGTCATAAAAGGAGAAGATGCCTCGACAACCTTGGCCAGCCCACCGACAAACCTGCCATTGTTATTCATACCTACCAAACCGATACCAGCTTCCCCAGTGGACATTTTAAAAGAGCCATCTATATTGACTTTAATTATGTCGGGGGATGGTTTTACACACAATGCGAGTCCTAGAAAAAACAGGTCTATACACTTTACCATTCCTATCAGCCAGAGACATGGACTTCGATCGCCAAAATTCCTCAACTTGGCCGATAATGATCCGAGTGACTTCGTTTGCATCCAACACCTCACCCCTAAACACCCAATTACACCTTTTCCTCCAAATCCACCAACAAGACATAGCAAACAACGATTTCCCATATTCGTCCCTCCTATCACTGTCATATAACAAATCACAAAGCCACTCCTCACACCTTTTCATGGACCATTTACTAAACTTGAGACCCAAGGGAATACCAAACCAGACATATTTCGTCCATGGGCATAAGAAAAACAAATGCTCAATAGTTTCCTTCTTAGATAAACAGATAGGACATATAGGACTTGCTGCACATTTACGTTTAAAAAGAGCCTCTTGAGTTGCTATAGCACCAGCCCCTAATCTCCAAAGGAAATGTTAGATTTTAGGAGGAGCTATAACCTTCCAAATACTTTTCCACATAGAGTTTGGAGTACAAAATGACGTACCTGGATCCTTAACTTGTTCCCCCTCGCTACAGCTTCTCACCACCACATAGCCAGACTTAACGGTATAAATGCCATCCTTGGAAGCTAACCGCACAAAGACGGTCACCTCCCCAAAAGAGGAAATTGGTGTCTTCAAGATCGTTCCTTATCCATTGGTGTTATCTTTGAAATAACAGGTCCCGATTCCATCTTCCATAAACAATAAGGGATTCCACCTTACTCCTATCATTCTCCTCGTTCCTCTCGTCATTGAAGCTTTGATCCATTTAAACCTAAGACCCATGCATCATTCCAAATGGAAACAGCTCCCATTGCCAATGTTTCGAAAAGATGTTTGGAAGTAAATCTCTACCTTCCAAAGCAAGCTTGACCATCCCCAATAGGCGTGCCTCCCCTTCCTAGCTCTCATAAAGCTCTCCATAGGAAAATAAATTCCTTTCAAAGTCTTGCACCATGGATCATTAGGGTTGTTTAAAAGTCTCCAGGCAGTTTTAGCAAGCAAGGCTATGTTAAAACAGAGAAGATCTTTGAATCCCATACCCCCATCACCTTTCCTCATTGTCATCCATTTCCACTGCTTCCAATGAATAGCGCCACCATCAGCTTTTTGACCCCACTAGAAGTTAGAGATCGACTATCTATCTCCATACATGACTTCTTTGGGAATAAGAAGCATGCCATGGGATATGTGGGGATAGAATTAGCTACCGCTTGATTAAAACCTCCTTACCAATGAAAGTTAACAACGTCGCCACCCCGCAATTTTAAGCCAATTTTGTCTTGTACAAATGCCAATGTCGCCGACTTAGATCGTCCCCATATCGTTGGCATCCCTAGATATTTACCACTTGGTCGAAAAGGAATTCCCAATTCGTGCGAGATTCTTGTCCTAGTCAACATAGGAGTATTACAATGTATTTTCAACATGTGACCCCATCTTGATGACCTTGTCCTTTTCCGACGAAGAGTCTAGGTGAGGTGGCGGTGGGAGAAGGAAAAACAAAATCCCAACAGCTTACGATCTCTTACTATAAGATCTAATTGACTAATAATTTGGGAGAGATAAAGGAATCTAAACAAATTACTTCATTATAAGTTACAACATATGTTAGATTATCTCTTTGAAATACTTTTGTGTATAATTAGATTATATATTAGTTTATAAGTTAAACAAATTAGTTTAGAGAAAAATAATAAATATAAATACTTCAAGATAATTTATTTAGCTTTTTTTTTCCCTTCTTTCAAATTAGTTGATTTGATTGTTATTGTTAGACTATATGGTTAGTTGGTATATTAGCCATTAGTTAGAAGTATTAGGTGGTTAGTTGAGTGGTTAGTGAATTAGTTAGGGCCCTAATCTATATAAGGGGTCTTAACTAATGAGATTTGTAAGTGTGTTGAGTGTGGAGCTCTCACCTTGTTAGAGAGAGGTTAATTTGAGTCTCTCTCTCTAGAGAGGGAAGTCCCTCCTAGATATCCCTAGAGTTAGGGTTTATTGATTAGAGATAATCCTTATGGGTTACTCATTGTATGAGCTTATTGCTCTTGGTTGTTATACCCTTATGGGCTAGAGCTTATTGCTCTTGGTTAATACAATTGATTTTTCTTCATCTTGATTCTTTCTCCTTATTGTCTTCTCTAATTACACAACTTTACATGGTATCAAAGGTAGAATCTGTTTCTTATAGTATGACATATCGAGACCAACTAATTGGTGGCATCAGTAATGTAAACCCCGTTCCACTCTCGGCTTAAGTCTTGGGGCGCTCTTTTAATATCCACACCTCATCCGTCAAGGAAGTAATAAAATGATCCACATCGAATATATCTTGGAACTCACTGGGATCGGCTCGGGAAGGAGGCCTTATCCGGTTCAGTACAATGAGTGTTACATTCAAATATCTTGCGATTGCTACCATGTCACAAATCGCAGATCGCATTTGGTTCGGCCTCCATTGCATGAGACCATCGGGTAATCGTTATTTTTATAAACTCTCTTTGGCGGGAGAACTACGACAGGGGGTAGAAGGCAACTCGGCATCCATCACAACAAAGCTCGGAGACTCGTGTGTAAAACAAGAAGGCCGAAGAGGAGGATTATTTTTTGCATGGTATCGAGCCAGGTTCTACCAATTTTTCTCGTTCCTCCACCTATCTAAGTTATCCTCTTATCGCTTATTGACTTCTTGAAGATGTTCTTGCATTTGCTTATACGGAACGATGCACCGAATTTTTTGCATTGTGATGATGGTGGTTCTTGGGTTACCTCCGTGCACGATTGCTCCAATTGTTCCGATTTGCCCATTGGTTTCAACGGTTGCTTCTCTCACCGACGCGGATCGCCATACATGCATTAGCCACGGTGTCGAGTGATCTTGGCATTTCTTGAATCTTTAGATCTGGTTTGCGGCAATCCCGGGAATGAAAGGTTCGATCATCTCTTCTCCCTGAACTTGTTGTCAACATCAACGGAGTCTATGATCACAGATTTCTTCTTCTACCTGGTTCTTGTTCAAGATTGTCGTTCGTGCAATCAACTGGACTTCCATGAATCAAACTCACAACATTCGCTATGTCTTGTTCTTCCGCTAAATGCAACCAGAATCAACTTCTTATCTCCATTGAGGGTTCGTTTGGTTCTTGGTATATTTGGGTATGATTACTTGGCATTAAAGTATAACATGGTTAACCAAGGTCTTGCAAATGAATCTGTGTTCTCTTTTTGGCTTAATTGTAATGCTTTGATGAAGAAGAAGGAGGTGAAATTGTTTTTGGTGGAATGGACCACGATCATTATAAGGAGCCAAATTCGAAGCCGATACAAGACGGGAGAGAGACAATTTAATGGGCTATGAAGCATTACAAGAATATTGAGAAGAATATTTTGTGATTGAAGAAATCTTTTGTATTATTTTTTGTTGATTGAAAACTAGTTCAATTTAATCCACCTTACCTCCTTATTTTGTGTTGTTCAAGTTGAGCACATTTAAGATAAATGGTGTTCAACTTGAGGGGTGGTGTTAGACTATATGGTTAGTTGGTATATTAGCCATTAGTTAGAAGTATTAGGTGGTTAGTTGAGTGGTTAGTGAATTAGTTAGGGCCCTAATCTATATAAGGGGTCTTAACTAATGAGATTTGTAAGTGTGTTGAGTGTGGAGCTCGACCTTGTTAGAGAGAGGTTAATTTGAGTCTCTCTCTAGAGAGGGAAGTCCCTCCTAGATATCCCTAGAGTTGGGGTTTATTGATTAGAGATAATCCTTATGGGTTACTCATTGTATGAGCTTATTGCTCTTGGTTGTTATACCCTTATGGGTTAGAGCTTATTGCTCTTGGTTAATACAATTGATTCTTCTTCATCTTGATTCTTTCTCCTTATTGTCTTCTCTAATTACACAACTTTACAGTTATATTAAGAACCGAAGGTAGCATCTATATATGGCGCAACTTCTATAATATATATTATAAGTTATAACATATGTCATATAATCTCTCTAAAATATTACTTAGTCTAGCCATGCAGCGCAACTACATACCTCAAGTTTTGTGCTATCAATTGGGAACTGGGATTATAACAGGAACGAGGGAAAGCGAGATGTATTCATTTATTCACAGCGCTGACATTGTGCTTGGACTTGACACCCAATATATGCTTTTGGATCAAATTTATAGTGAAGGAGGCGACATGATTTGGATATCCAACCTCTGAATTCTAAAATCTTACGTTCCTTTTCCAATTTGGCACCAAGCTGGTACTGTTCTGTTACATCTAACTTTTCATCATGGAGATGCTTCTTTTGCTTTCCTTCAATATCTTTATTCTCTGTGTTCCTGAAGCTTGAATCCTAATGCTCATACGGAGAGGGAGGGAGAGAAGGAGCTTGTTGGGTGCATTATGGTAATAAATTTACACTCTTCGTCTATCGTTTTCTCTTAGTTTCAAAGATTATTACTGGTGTAAAATCTAGGTTTTGTTATATTTCAAACTTTCAATTTTAATATGACAAATATGATATAATTAAATTTTAAAAAATCATTCTCAATTAAATAATTTATTCTGACTAATCACATATGATAGAAGTTGTTCAAGTATTATTAATTAAATAAGCTTGTTAGGAAATTTTAAAAAGCGAATATAACTCGAAATTAATTTGTGAGTTAATGTGTATCGTAAAAACGTTTTATGAAAATATTCTAAGCTTATTTCTTACTTTTTGTGATCCAACGTACCTCATTCGTGCAACCGTGCGGCATACTATCTTACGGAGAGAGGTCTTGCCATAGTACAGGGGCTTCACGAAGTGTACCAGCCTCCGGATGATTTAGTGGCTCCTCTTTGCCAGGATTGTAATGGGAGTACCACCTCCAAAGGAATTAGCTGAGGTGTCTTATTTTTCTATCAAAAAAAGAAAAAGAAATAATGAGTTTTTGATTGAAAATGCTCATAAAAGATTAAAAGCATATTAAAAACAGTTTGGATAGTTAAGAACGAGTTAAAATTTCAGCTACTCAATGTTTTCTCTTAATCAAGTATAAGTGAGGTGAACATACCTTATATTTCAAATGGAAAAAGTAAAAATATCTTATTTTAAAAATGAATAAAGCTTTTGATTTTTATTGATCTTAATAATAGTTTTTAAATTTTTGATCGTTTGGTAATTAATGTGAATAGCTGTTTTGTCCCTTCTTTTATGATTGTGTTGTTCTTTGGTTATCAGTCATAACTCATAACTAACAAGTTTAGTGTGATCGACAATGTTCCAACGAGAGTTCCATTATATGTATGATTGGTTGTGTACTTGTGTATATAAAGAAATTTCAAATTATAACTCTATTTATATACCGCTGATGGAAGTCAACCCAACCCATTAATACTTGTTACAACTTACAAATAGCAAAATCATAGGGGAAAATACTGTTTTGAATGTTGAGAGGGATCGAAGCGAGCAATATAGCCCAAAAAAAGATATTGAAAATAACATATTTAAACCACATCAGAACTTATCATTAATCTAAATTAAAAAGGATTAATTTTAACCAAATTTTTTAAAGAAAAACAAACTTTTAGATCAAGACTCTTTAAACCAAATGTTGCCAAGTGGTATAAGGCTATAATTCTCATTTTAATTTTATAATGTAAAATCTAGGTAAAAAGGTATTACGGCTATAATTCTATACTTTAGCAAAAACGAAGTTCTTTATTATATGGGAAAACACTTACCGTGTTGTAGGAGAAGTTTTTTTCATCTTCACACATGAAATAGTGGGACCCATATATATATATAATTAGATTATATATATATATGGATCCCACCATTTCGTGTGTGTGTAGGGATCTTCTTCTTCTACGCAGCGTGAGAAGTTTAAAACCCTTATTATATATATATATATATATATATATATATATATATATATATGGCAAATGATCTATCAAGTTAAAGTTACTGGAGGTAATGTTTTTTTCAGTGAACCCCAAGCGAGGTCGTTTGGTCTAGTGATAGCGCGACACTCCCTCCCTCTCTCTTTCTTCTTCGCTTGTGTGTTCGTGACCAGTGATAGCTATACCGCACTCTTCCTTTTTGAAACAAAACTACAAACTTCTTGCTCAAAGTCTAAGTTTGAGCACCAATCTCGATCTGCAAGTCTATCTCCTGCAACTTCTGAACTGTGTCTGTGTTTACTGCTAAATATCTTTTTCCCCCCTTTCATGAAATCAAAGCAAACTAGTCAATATTAAAATCATGCTTTAGGGGGAAAACCAAAAAAAATAAATAAAAAATCAAGCTAAATGAAGCATTGTATCAGCGAACGAAACAACTAGCTAGTTAGCACAATAACAGAATTTTCCTCAACAGTATTTTAGCAAAAAAATAATGCTGTGTTCCTGCAAATCTCAGATGATGACTGCCACCATGGTGAGGCACTACTGCTCCTTCCACTACAGAACTACTCCCTCCATTTGTCGGCCTTGACCCCTTTCCTCTGCCACCGCCACCGGAGGATCCCCCTCGTGCACCACCACCACCCTTGGACGGTGTTATTATCACCTGAGAAGATGACCCACTTCCAGATCCTAATATGGGGTCCACTTCCACTCCCTCCATTTTGCTGCTCTACTTAAAGCATCAGAAAACAGGGGAGTCCAGTTTCAACTGAGAACCCATAGTGCAAGCCGATACTTGATGTATTCCTTATGATCAAAGCGATCCCACTCTGTCAATGTTGGATTCTCATGTTGCTGTGCAAGGCAAGACAAAAATCACAACAGTCACCAAGAATGGCCAAGCAACCAAACAAAGCATTTTTATTCCTTCAACCAAATCTCTCATCAACCTGACGAATCAAAAATGGCTCCCAGATTCTCACGTTGCATTCTTTCATATAAATAGATGTAAGCAACCGACACAAATTATTTTATTATCTGTTGTGCCGACATTGATTGCTGCCTCCTTTTCTTCATAGTCTATGGAAACTGCTCATGATGTGTAGTTTCTTCTTTCTTAATGGTGCTCAAACTTAGACTTTGAGCAAGAAGTCTGTAGTTTTGTTTCAAAAAGGAAGAGTGCAGTGTAGCTATCACTGGTCACGAACACACAGACGAAGAAGAAAGAGGGAGGGTGGGAGCGTCGCGCTATCACTAGACCAAATCACGTCGCTTGGGGTTCACTCGAAAAAACATTTCCTCCAGTCATTTGCCCACACATATATATATATATATATATATAAATAAATCGTTTATCGTTTTACGCCACTCGACATAACTTTTTTATGTCTGCTCACCCCAAAACTAAAAAGGACAACAATCTGGTTTAACAACATTGTTTGCATTTGTTACTAATATAATGTAATTGAATAGAGTTTATTCTTATGATTTTTTTTCATGATTTGGGGTTTATTTATTTGATGGTAAAAAGATTGAAATATAGTATTTACAGATTTTGATCTTGGGGTTGAATAAATTATGGTATGGTCACATATTCTGTGGCGGTAAGAGAAAAACTGAAGAAAAGACGAGAAATTTACCTACTCGTAAAAAACCTATTATACTCTCGATCTTACTATGAGTCTGCAATTTCACCTACATTTTTTTTATTCTTCCTAGTTTGTTGCTGAATCGACACGTAAGGGGAAGGCGCAAGCATAAATTCATACAATTTTACGAGTTGAAGCGAGATTTTAACAACAATGATTACTAGTGTATAATTAAATAATTAAAATATAAAAATGATAAAAATTTAATTTAAATATATTTTAAATCTAAATAATTCAAATTAAATCCATCAACATTTATCATTTATCATATTTAACAATGAAATTTCTATAAAATTTATATATAAAATCCCGAGCATGATTAAATAAAAAAAAGTTAGGGGTTTAAAAACGTATTTGCGTAGAAGAAGAAGATTCTACACATACATGAAATGGTGGGACCCACATATATATATAATGCTATATATATATATGGGTCCCACCATTTCATGTGTTTGTGACATGAGAATATACTTAATTCTCCTACAAATGAGAAGTGTTTTTCCCAAAAAGTTATTACGATTTTGTAAACTAAAAACGTAAAAACGGTAAACTCATGAGTTTAACTGAGTTTACAACTAACACGAGTTTATCACTGACTCCACTCGTTTTTGTAAGCTAAAAACGGTAAACTCGGAGAGTCAACTCGCGAGTTTGAGATCAATAGTTTCAGGTTGATAAGCTTGGATAACTTTCAATTTTTTCAAGTTTTGTAGGACCCCTTTCTTAGTAATGTGGGCGATACAGTAGCCGACTCTTGTCTCATGTGATTTATGCTTCGGTGGAAACTCAAAGGCCAGTAGCACCTGTTGAAAATGTTGGGTGATACTGCAAGACAACAAGTTGGACGAGTCCGGATCCTCTCCTTATCAATTTTCTTCCTATCCCTCCTCACGCCACATCCCGGCCGTCAAAATCACGATCCAAGGGCCCAAATTTTGTTTAAAAAAACCGCGCGGTTTTTTTTAAAATTATTCGGACCCTTGGATCAAGAAATCGACGGTTAGATGCGGAGTGATGGGGAGGGATGGGAGAAAGATGATTAGGAGAGTATCTCCTTCCCAAGTTGGACATCATCTCACTCTTCATTTATCTTCTTCCTTTCTACATTTATATAATTACAATAAATGCAAAGATATATCAATCAGGATATTACCTATCATTATTATCTTTCACCAAATTAGATTTTAATTCAAATGTTAAAATGTAAAATCTATGTGAAAAGGGATTATCACTCTAATTCTATACTCTAGATCGAATCCCTTATATCAAGTTTTTCAATCACACATGACCATAAGTCTTATTTTTGAAATATTATCATTTAACTATAAATTTTATGTGAAAAAAATAAGACACATTATCATGTGTGATAGAGAAAGTGAGATAATAGATATAAGTAAATTCACATAATCTATATTATATGATTTTGACTATTGAGGATGATAAACACGGCAACTGATTAAATATGGTCTTATATATTGCCTTTTTTTATTTTAACAATAATAATTAGAGTAAAATACTCAATCAATCCACACAAAAAAATGTACAATTTTTTTTATCCTATTATACTATTTTTATTGTCGGGTTTTCTAACCCAATGATATTAAGCGCCTTCCATGAAATTCTGAGTTCAACCATTTATAGGTATGATGGATGCGTGAGCTCAATTGTTGGTTGAATCTTGAGAGATGACAAAAAGAGGTATTCTATTTTTACACCCTTATCATACTTAAACTCTCACTTTTACACAGGGTTGATATAGAGATTTATCTATATATACTTATTCACATATTCCTATACGTTATATTTTGCACTTCAATTTCAGCAAGGAAAACTTTTTCTCCGATCGAGAAATATGAGTTATTTTATGAATAGGTCAAATAGAAAAATCATGGGAAAAATATTGTTTTTCAGTGTGCTGAGTGGTAGAGGTGAGCAACAAGATATTTCGAATAGGTAAAATATAGAATAGAACAAAATATGTTACTGAAAATCTAAACTTCATCATTTAATATATATAATATCTAAACTGCATCAAAACTTATCATGAATCTAAACTGGTAAGGATTAATTTCCACCAAAATAAAGGAACAAAAGTAAATTTGCATGGTAACGATTATCCTTCCAAACTAAATGTTGCCAATTGAAACAAGGCTTTCAACATGATTGTAAACATTACCAAAGCGACATCCAGGGATAGCAATCATCTTACCCTCATTGGTAATGATATCGATCAAATATTGACCAAAGTTTTCTTCTTCAATCTCATATTTTCCACCACTTGTATTTCTAAGACTATACTTACCAAAAGAACCGATGACAATTTCATTCCTCCAAATGATCGCAGGAAATATTAATGTGGACGGGCAGGGATTGCTACTAAATATTTTAGTCCAACTCCAGCTGTTCGTAGATGAGCCAACACCCTCCTCTAACACCCAAAAATCAATCAAAAAATATAAATAGTTTGGATAGTCACCAATTTTAGAGAGAGTAAGTATAGCAACTTTGTTTTCATATACCGTCAACTCAAAACTTCTAATATTTGATAGAGGAGGAAATGGTATTAATGTGAAAACTTCCATGGCTATGTCAAATGAAACTATGAAACTAACGTGATCCAATAAAAAACCAGACTCAGATAAAAAACCAGCCCAAAAGATGCATCCATTGGCAGTGACACAATGTCCGGTGCTAAAACCTACGCCCTCCAAGGGTCCAAGTTCTATTTCTTTCCATGAACCTGTGTTTAACGAAAATACTTCAACAGCCCTAATGATTTGATTATCCGCAATATATGTTTGCACTATCTTATAATCATTAACAATTGCACTGAACCCAAATCCATTGTGATCCCAGTCAGGAAGTTCTGAAGTTCTGGTTTTAGGGAGCTCTCTGATCTCTCTAGTAGCAGGATTCCACAATAAAAGAGAACTGCGCAAAACACTCCATGGAATCTTATACTCATTGATTACAACACAAAGCAAGCCATTGCTGGAACCAATGATCATAACACCGAACAAAGAACCGATCAAAGGTGGGTTCGGAATTTCATGAACATGCATCTCACAATCCATCGAACGTAAGTGCAGAGGCTCACGCGTTCTACGCTGTTTGCAAAGAAGAAGTAAAGGCCGGTTTTGAGTGGAGTGATGGAGGTGGTTGGCGATGAAAGATGGAGACCTGATGAGATTTTTCCATTGTTTGGAGACACAATGAAATCTGATAAGCGATTTCACTGGAAGTCGTTTGAGAATATCTGTGATGATGTCTTCGGGAAGGTACGGTGTGTCGTCACCCATTACCATCTTCTTCTTCATGGCGCTTGTCTTGGAAATCTATCAGAGGAAAATAGAAGAGATCAGAGGCTGAGAATCAAAGCTATCGACTGAGAAGAAGAAATCTCGAAGTGGGAAAATCAACGTGGTTTGCAGAAAACTAATAGAAGAAGGAAGGTGTGAGCCAAGTTTATATAAATTCAGTGAATAGTGAAAACGTTTTTGTTTTGTTTTGTTTGAAATAATTAATCAATCAATATTTTTTGGGCCTATATCTTAATCTTAATAAAGTTTCAAATATATATGATTTTTTTATCTAGATAAGTATCTAAACACATAGTGGTTGCCATTATAAAGATAATATGATATAGCTCTGTTAGTTAATTTCTAATCGCTAATCGATCTTCTATCTATGTCGGCAAAAAAATAAATAAAATAAAATA
The DNA here is from genome assembly GCA_019022615.1 of Acacia melanoxylon. Classification (NCBI taxonomy): domain Eukaryota; kingdom Viridiplantae; phylum Streptophyta; class Magnoliopsida; order Fabales; family Fabaceae; genus Acacia; species Acacia melanoxylon. The sequence continues at coordinate 5,402,537 of JAFJYJ010000010.1, forward strand.
AAATAAAATTATTACTACCATTAAACAAGTTCAGTGTTACTCAAAATATTATATCAATTAAATTTAAAAATATCTATAAAAAAATAATGTAATATCAATCATGATTTCCTACCAATATTATCTTTAATCAAATTATATTTATTTATAATTTTATAATTTAGGGTTTTATTCCAATGATTCTGATTTTGGTAAATTAAATTTTGTAATTAATTTTATCAAATATTTATCAACAGCGAATAATTTCAAGCCTTTTTTTCAACGGAAAAATTTAAGCTCTACCACATATATATATATATATATATATATATATATATGTGTGTGTGTGTGTGTGAGTATATGTATATGAATGATATTTTTGCCGATCATATGTTAAATGATATTGATTAGGTTCCCATGGAGATTTTTTTTTCCAAGTTGTTTATATACATTATATATTTTTGGATTTGATTAAGGTTTTCCCTCTCGATATTTAGAGTATAAAGGGTTTTTTCACGTCCGGTAACAATGTGTTTCTAAATCTAATAAGTAAATATACAATATACCAATCTTATCTTTGATCAAATTATATTATATATTATATTTATTTCTGATTTTACAATTTAGAATCTATATAAAAGGAGATTATTACGGCTATAATTCTATACCTTTGGTTTCATTCCCGTGTTTCTAAGTTTGGGAAATTAAATTTTGTAGTTAAGTTTATCAACGGTGAAAAAATTTCAAGCCTTTTTTTATTGATTCATTTTTTTTTTTCCTATTCACATATTAAATGATACTCTATTCCGTTCTTAATATAAGATTTATTTACTTGATTAGAGATTAAAGAAATTAGTTAAGATGACATATATTTTCAAAAATACCCTAGTGATCTTCTTTAATTCACTTATTCACTCTCCTCTTTGATTTATGGGAATATTAACCGGAGTAAATTAGGAAAAGATTGAAAAATATGTCTTATATTTTAAACCAAGATCAACTTCCTAAATATGTATCATATTAAAGACCAGAGAGAGTATTGATGATATTACAATGAAGAAAACTTATTTCAAGTTTTTTATATCCATTATATCTTCTTTTTGTTTTTTAAAATTTAATCAAGGGAGATTAGAGAATAAAGGATTTTCACATTTTCTAATAAGCATTCTTCCCTAGATTTTAACCCGTGTTCTCCTCCTTGAGATGACTGGTGGGACCAGCTACCACATCAACCAACAACTTGTTAGTTATATCAGGTGCGGAGCCAGGAATTGCAATGGGGGAGTTATAGAATAGAAACTAAGCATTTATGAAATTGCATCTAAAACTTATAAACATTTCAAAATATTCATTTTAGTCCCTTCACGAAACTTTTATAGGGACAAAAGTGAAATTATTGAAATTTTTATTAGGCTAAAATGTAATTTTCTAAAAATTTTGGGTCATGTTCTGTAATTTAGGGGGGCGGGGGCCACCCATAGCCCTCCCCTCCCTCCGCCCCTGAGCTATATCCATTATATCTAGTTCCTTATATATATATATATATATATATATATTATGTCAAGTTTTCGAATTGCATTTTAAGAAATAGTACATGTGGTTGGTGTAATACCCTAAAATTCCTATTTATCATAAATACTATATTTTGATAAATAATACATATTAAATACAAAGGTGAATATTTGTCTCAAGAAATTATAATCTATTGATTATATTTTCATCCAAATTCCACTTTGGAATTAATTAACGAATGGTTAATTATGAGACATTATTTTGGAGCTATTTAATATGATATAAATAGCACATAAAAAGGTAATTAATTTATAACCAAAAGGAGGAATGTAATATCCCAAATTTTTGGATTTGGAAACAAGAAATATTTTATGGGAATTTATTATGAAAATTTGGCCTAAATAGTTTTAAAGCTATTTTCGGATTTTGAGGCATATTTTCCCAATAATTCAAGGAAAAATAGTTAGAGGATACTTTTTGGTCTAGAAATTTTAGAACCAATATTTTATGACCTAGAGAGTTAATTATGGAAGAAAATTCTTATATGGAATTAAGGATTTTATTTTTCCAATACTTATTTAATATTTATAAATAAATATTAAATGGTAGTTGGATATTGGTAGATATGTATAAGGTGGTATGAATGTTTGGTGTAAGAGTGTTTGGTGTGAGTGTTTGGTGTAAGAGTGTTTGGTTTGAGTGTTTGGTTTGGGTGTTTGGTTTGAGTGTTTGGTTAAGGAAGAAATGTAGTTGGAATAGCCTTGAATTTCTTCTATAAATAGAAGACTCTTCTCTTCATATTCTTCACACCAAAATCAGCTCAAAGCATCTGATTTTAAGATTAGAGAGTGAGTAGAGTGAAGGTCTTGGAGCAAGGAAGAAGTAGTAGCAAGGTTCTTCAAGGGTAAGTTCTCTAGTTCTTGAGTTCTAGTTTTAAATTCATAGATAAGTAGTGTTTTGATCTTTAATTTTCCAATATAGTTTTGTTATTATGTTTTTATGGTTAGAAATGGTTTTATTTCGAAAAAATGATGGAAAAGATTATATAGCAGAATTTTTGGAAGCTAATCATAAAGTAGCGAAGCTCTGGCGAAATTTTATCGGTAAGCAATTTTTGAAGTCAGGGGTAAAAACGTCAGTATTTTATATTGAAGATGAATTTCTAAAATTCTGAGAAAATTCATGGTTAGAGTAGACATATAGACCTTTTCAAATATACCAAGAGTGAATTAGTTCGAGTTCTGTGCTAAAAGATAAAAATGTCCAAAGTTGGGCTACGTTTTCTGGAAATTTTCTGGGCAGATGATGAACACGTGAAAACTGGGAACTGTTCATAAAATCTGGGAAAGAACCAGTATTTTTCCACAAAATTAGACATCCTAAGGATTCCGGGGAATTTTACGGATCCTCGTTTCGAGTTTTCTAGAATTACTTATGAATTTTCAAAGTTAGAAGTAAATCTGGCCATAATGCTGAAAGTAGCGTTTTTATTAAATAAAATGTAATGGCAAAATGGTAATAACAAATCCACCAAGGGTAGAAAGGTAAATTAAACTTTTGGATATTATTCTAAGCAATATGGTAATATGTTAGGATATCCGAGGATTCCGGAGTCAGATTTGAAGGACGGGCATATTACTATTCATAGTGCCGTATTTATGAATAGTACCGTATACATAAATAGTAAATTACTATTCACACGAAAGGAAGGTACGTTCGCGTACAGTAACTTTAACTCTGATATGTCTTGTATGCTTATATGTGATAGATGATTTCATAGAGTCATGGACAAGACTTGGTCTTGGGTCATGCACCGTGGTTAAGAATCTGTCTTGAATCACGTTTATATACATTCAACTTGATACGGGTTATAGTCTTGATAATGCCGTGAGATTGTTTTCCTAGCGCGAGGACACGAGTGTACATCGTGGCACGGGTGGTGCAGACTATTCAACTATACATGAATTTGTATAGATAACTTTACATGTCTTTGTGTGCTATCTTGTTGTTGTTTTGACATTACATCCGTTTGTGTGCTTATGTATTGTTGTAACCTTACATGTCTTTGTGTGCTATGTATTGGTTAATGCTGAAATGTAATGAATATACGTCATACATATCTTTGTTATACTTTTCATATGAGGTTAATCGTTACCTAAGATTCAATTTGTTTTGAATCTTAGACTTGACTAGAGGTTCAGGAAAGGAACCAGGATTTATGAAGACATTGTGAATGGAGCCATGAGAAGGAGCATTAATGGACGGAGCCGTGAGGAGGCACCGGTCAAAGGAAATACGGGAAGAAAGTCAACAGAACCTACCTTATGGCATGAATCTAATAAAGTTACTTCACATCATTTGGTGCTTAAACTAGAAGGGTCGTCTATGTGGTTCAGTCAATCAGTCACCCTAGCACGGTGAGACTTCCACTAGACCTACCCGGCTGGCCAAATGAGATGATTTAAGCGAGTTAGGTTCTATGCCCCAAGTCTACTCAAGGCTTGGGTCAAGAGTATAGTTACATGTAAGAATTGTAATTATAAAGTTTTGTATTCGTATCACATGAACAATCCTTCGGGAAATTTATAATATATCAGTATACGTCAGGCATCAGCATATGTCTGAGTATTTTTATATCAGCTACTCAATTGTTCAAATTTTTAGTACATGCTCTCCGTTTCCGCAAAACGCTAAGCTGTAGCACCTCAAAACTCTGATATATTTTTATAAAACCACGTGTCACCGACACGATTTATGCTACGGAATTTGGGGTGTTACAGTTGGAGAACTTATCATAAGAATATAAGGAACTTGGACTAAGTATTGCCCAATTAATTACAATTTACATTAAGTATTGTAAAGTGACATGGCAACCTATTAGACATTTTTTTTTTTTTTTGGAATGAAAGGAGTACGCAATAATGGCATGAGGTTACAGGTGAGATCGAACCTATAAGGCTATAACCTTACACTTGTATGAGAGCTTTTATGTCACTGAATTACAAGACCATTGGCTAAATAATTTATAATCCTTCCTCTTTTTTTTTAACAATAATAATAATTATTTCAATTATGAAAGTTTGTTGTCAAGTTACTTAGCTAACAATCCAAAACAATTTTATAAATCAATTTATCATATTATACTATTTAATTTATACTGTCGGGGTCTTATGAATCAATGATTCAAGTGCCTCCTTTTGAATCTCTTTTTAAGTGTGAAATTAAGACTTCGACTATTCATCAGTATAATGGATGGATGAGTGAGTTCCTTCCGTTAGATAAAAAATGACAATAATGTAATTACATCATATCCTTAATATAAAATATATTTCATTACTTAGTATTATTTTTACTTTGCTGATCATACTTAAATGCTCCGTTTTACAATGTATTTTCAACACATGACCTGCATCTCGATGACCTTGTCCTCTTCCGACGAACTGCTGCTTCATTGTGCTCGAAGGCGAAATCTAAATCAGAAGCTGAGAATCAAAGTTATAGGACGGTGCTTTTAGTTGATGGTGACTGAAAACCAGAAATCTTACAGGGCGAAACTACTGAAATCCGCGGGGATTCCAAAAACGAGCGGAAGAAAGCCCTAACTAAGCTTATATTTGATATTATTCTACCGAAATAATTAATTTAATATTATTCAAAATTTGAAATATCATATTCATAGTTATGAATATGAAAATATATATCTATAATGATTTGCTATCATTATACTGTTTATTAATGTAAATAAATTACTTAATTATAACATATATCTCTAAAATACTCATGAATAATTTTAAAATATAATTTTATATATTAGGGTATGATGGACAAAGGGTATATGATAGATCCTGCCATCAAAATTGGAGGGTAAATCACAGTTGTTCGCTACTAATTCAAACGGGAGTTCAAAGAAATCACGATTTTTTGGAGATTTTTTTTTTTTTAAAAAAAATAAAATCAGCAAACCAGGATTTATAGAGATCAAATCACTTATTTTGGCTCAAACTTATTTAATCTCCCACCCCTAAATCAAACAGGCCGGCTAAAAGAAATTGCATTTTTGTAAGTGAATCATGCATGTTTTGAAAATCATTTTAAAATAAAGACCTTTGGCTCGAGTCTCCGAAAGTCCCGGCTTGAGTCTAGATACAAACTCGAGGCAGACTCTTTGTAAGCTTGAGGCAATAGATCTACACTTTGAAAAATGTTTTAAGATTAAAAAAAAAAAAAATCATTGGCTCGAGTCTAGACTCAGACTCGAGGTAGTCTTTTGTCAAGCTCGAGTCAATATAGTATTTTGGCGATAGATGCTTAAGGGATTGACTCGAGTCTGCAACATTGGCTCGAGCCAATCTGACAGCAATGTGTTTTCTCTGATAGAAGAGTTAAAATTATTTTGCTTACATTTCTTGAACATACATTGTTTCCAAACTTAATCATCATCAAAACACAAAATAGGGAACTAACAATTTATTGCATCAGAATTTTGTAGGGTTTAAATTATAGGTGACGTGTCAAATTACCATTTACCAACAGCCTGAAAGTTACTGGAATCGTTCAATGATCTTCTCACAAGAGTTACCTTTATGGTTTTTTGACATAGGAGTAATAAATGCTTTTACTCGGACAAAATATATTGATACTTCAATTCTATATATATGTGTGTAACATTGTAAATTGTAACTAATGGAAGTCAAGCAATTAACAGTTGATACTTGATAGTGCCCAGGGTATGGTATTGAATGTCTAGATTTGTCATTCAAAATAAAATCTCTAAGCATTATCAAACCTGGTAAGTCTGTACTCATCCAAACTAAATCGAGTCATATTTAAACAAAAGAAAATCAGCATTCAAAATTAAACAATAAACATCTAGAATCAAGATTGTTCAATGTGGATGTTGTCCAAGTGGTAGACTTTTCACGTAATTAAAAACATAAGAAGGTTGATTCCCATCAACTTTGGGAATCAAACCCACCTTCGTCTCATTAGTAGGGATTTTGAACAAATCAAGAGGGACTACACATCTGTGGATTGGCAAATAACTATCGCAGACGTAAGGTGATTCCTCCAAATAGTCCACCGTAACAAGGAATCCCAAGGACATCTTTTGGTATGTTTCTTAATCAATCTCCATGTCTCTGATGAAGAATCTATACCCTTCTCCTACACCCACAATTCAATCCATTTATGGTTTTATAGAAACTAAAGCAGTTCTGTCATCATACACAGCAAGCTTGGTAAAAAATCGTCTAGATAATGGTATCAATGTAAACACTTCTCTTTCTATGTCATATGAAACTATAGTATTATCTTGTTCATCTAAATTTATCCCGCTCCAAAATATGCTTCCATTAGCAGAGACATTAAAACAATAAAACAAAATATGTACACCCTGTAAAACCCCAAGATCAACATCCTTCCCAGGAACCTGTGCTTAACGAATATACTTCCGCCCCAGAAAATGCAAGATCAAGATCACAATAAATTCTAACTATCTTGTAATCATGAATACTATACCCAAATCCTGCTGTGCATCTACATGGATTATTGTGTTTTCTGGGCATAGACAGCTGTCTAACCTCCCTGGTAGCAGGATTCCACAAAAAGAAAGAATAAAGACATTTCCAATCATCATTTACAAGACATAGCAAACCATTGATGGAACCGATGATCCTATTGAAAGTCCTCGGAGGGTGAATTTGATGGATTTGCATCTCCCAATCGAACAAACGCAGTTGGGAAGGCATACGAGGGAAATTATATTCCAAAAGAAGACAAGAATTTTGAGGAGTAGAGTAGTGGAGGTGGTCATTGATGAAACACGGCGACTTGATGGGATTTTTCCAATGTTTGCACACGCATTGAAATCGGATTAGGGATTTTACGGGAAGTCGTTTGAGAATATCAGTAATGGTTTCTTCTGCAAGATATGGAGGGTCGCCGTCAACTAACTGCTGCTTCATAGTGCTCGACGGCGAAATTTAATTCAGAAGCGCTGAGAATCAAAGTTATATGACTGCTTTTAGTTGATGGCGACTGAGAACAATAAATCTTGTAGAGCGAAACTACTGAAATCCATGGGGATTCCAAAAACGACCAATCCGGAAGTCGTTTGACAATATCTAATGATTTCCTATCATTATTCTGTTTATTAAGCTAAATAAATTATTTAATTATAAAAAATATGGTTTAATCTCCCTAAAATACTCATTGATAATTTTATAATACATATCAGTTTATAAGTTAAATAAAAAAATTTGAGGGGAAAGCTAAATGTTGAAGAAAAATCATATAAACTAATTAGATTATATATTAAGGTATGATAGACAAAGGATATATGATAGATCCTGCCATCACAATTGGAAAACTATTATCATTTATCTATATAACTAAATCATGATTATCTAAATTTACAGTTGTTTGCCACTAATTCAAATGGGCACTTTAAAGAAATCACAATTTTTCGAGATTTTTTTTTTTTAAAAAAAAAAAATCAACAAGGCAGGATCTATAGAGTTCATTATAATCAATTATTTTGGCTCTAACTTGCTTATTTAGTTTCCCATCACTAAACCATGGCTTTTTTAGGGTAAAAGACAAGTGAAGTACTCTTAATTTCTGTAATAAGTTTTCTTTTAATTTTTTGTATATTAGGTTTTTTTTTTTCAAGTACTTTTATTTATGATATACTACTAGTAGTTTTTATTTTCACCCGTCATTAAAATTCCTAGGTTTAACGGGCAACTAGCAGGCTTTAGCTTGGCCTGTGGCATTTTTTTTCAGGCAAAATAATATTTATTTATTTATTATTATTTATTTAATATTTACTTTTCATTACATTTCATATTTTTTCCTAAATACTTTTTTTATATTATTTTAGTATGTACAAGGTGACCACTATGTAGACTAGTTTTTCAAACTTTTCCTATTTTTTATTTTATTATGTACTTGGTGACCTCCATGTCCTAAACCTTTTCACTAAATAATTATTTTTTTCACCACCTCCATGTCCTAATTTCACCACCTCCATGTCCTTATTTTTTTTTCCCTATTTCACCACCAATTCTACTATATTTCAACAAAATAAATCTATAATCTACACAATTTTTATGATTATTTTCTTTTATGTTTATTTTTATATTTTATAAAAGGCTTAGGCCGGCCTACCAAGCCTTTTAGTGAGTCTAGGTGTGGCCTTTTAAGCTTAACAGACATTTGAAAAAGCCTGAGCCTATTTAAATAGGTCAGGCCAAAAACACAATACGCTGACTTATTACCACCCTTAGGGTTGAAATCTAAATCAAAGATTGAGGATGAAAGCAATATTAGCGTGCTTTCGTTGTCGACTGAGAAGAAAAAATCTCGCACGCTTAGCAAAACTACTGAAATCGATGGGGACTTCAAATATCTACAGTAGTTGATTAAATTATAAAAATTAATTTTAAATATTCTCTATCTGGTCAATTAAATATTTAAATCGATAGCGTACGCATATGCTATTATAAAGATTTAGCTTTTTTAGAAATTTATTTATTTATTTTGCCAACAACTTTTTTAGCGAGCTGATCTATATTCAGCACTTCGACGACTGCTATTATACTGCAACTTATCTGGCAAGAGAAAAGTTAGACCACGACTTAAACTATTGCAATAATGTGATCTATTAAATATTATACCGATAAATAATTAATGTAATATTGTTCAAAATTTTACATATCATAACTATCAACATCAAAATATGTCTATGATGATTTCCTATCATTATTCTGTTTAATCAAATCTGATTTTAATTATGATTTTATTATTCAAAGTTATTCAAATCTTCTACTTCTTCAAGCCTTAATATAAGATCTACTTGATTAACTGGGTTGGATTTAAAAAGCTAGATAAATTACTTAATTATAATAAATATGTTTTGATCTTCTTAAAATACTCATGTATATTAGATTACACATCAGTTTATAAGTTAAATAAAAAAGTTTGTGAAAAATCCTAAATAAGGAAGATAAATCATATAAACTAAATAGATTATATATCTTTGGGTATGATAGATAAGATTACACCCTAACTAACTCTTGCCATTAGAACTGGAGGAGTATTATATATAAAAATAATATGAACAAAATACTCTAACAACTCATCAGTTTTGTCTTACATATACATAATCATGCGTTAGGATCACATAATCATACTTAACACTGTTAAGAGGTCTTTATTAAATTACAGTGACCGACGTTTTAGATGAAAATAAATTTTAGGGACCAAAACATATGGTTTTAAACTATTGGGATCAAAACCAAAATTGAGGCAAACTATAAGGACTCCCAAACATTATATTAACCCTGAGATTAAACTTCAGTTTCTCCAATCGCTAATTTATCTTCATATCCTCTACTACTATAATATTATATATAAACACAACCTGGACCATTAAAAAAAATTAATGTAGTATTATTCAGAATTTCAAATATCATAATTGTAAATACAAAAATATATTTATCATGATTTCAGATCATGATTCTCTTTAATCAAGTAAGATTTTAATTATAATTTTATAATTCAAAGTTATTCAAATCTTCTCAGGGGTCGAAAACAAGTTATTCAAAATCTTCTATTAGTTATATTAGTTTATCAATTTATTAGCCAGATTCCCAGTTTAGCTTCTATTAGAAATCCTTCTACATGCATTCACTAAAAGACCTTCTTTCTTGGAAGAGGACTGCTGTTTGGCTTCCGCTCAAGACCTGGAAGCTGGCTCTTCTGGGTATAGTAGTCACTACCACTATTGCCAAACACGGCCTTGTATTAAGGTCCATGGGTTATGCCACCTCATTATTCCATAGAACCAGTTCTAGAAACCTTTCGGTTTCTTCCCCAATATATGGGAACTTCTTTGAGTCTTGTTTTGTCTGCAAGAAGCCCCTTGATGATAATAGAGACATTTTCATGTACAGGTTAGCGACCCAAAAGAGTATTTGTAATTGATTTAACTTTTTCTTGTGATCTAGAATTCTAAATCGTAAAATTTGGAATCATTCTGTTGAGAGTTTGTGTAGGTTGGGATTAGGTTTCAATTTCAATTTCATTATATGATTCTGTGCAACTCTCTTGTTCTAATGACGATTCGTTAAAATTGTGCAGAGGAGACATACCATTTTGTAGTGTTGAGTGCAGGCAAGAGCAAATAGAATCAGATGAAGCCAAGGAGCCTGAAGAATAGAAACCTTTCTTTTTTGAAAAACTCAATTTTTTCCCCCTTTGTTGTCCTCGTTGTTATTATTGAGAGTCTTTTGCAATGACCCACCCTTCATTATATTAACTAAAATTAAAATATAAATTAGTAACTTTAACTTTCCTAGTGAGAATACGTGACTTTAGATAATCCTAGTTTTCATTAGTGACATTGGTTGGGAGTGATTTTGGTTAATCTTTTAGATTATTTTTTTACAAGTGACTTGGCAAACTTTGATTAGGTTTAGATTTCTATTAAAATCACTCATGTTACACTGGCCTCATCCTTTTAAAATAAAAAAATAAATCTAAAAGGCTATTATACCCCTTTATGGATATGGTTAAGAAAAACTGAAGGTAAACTCTTTTCGCTTTTTTCACGATGGAACTCCAAACTAGTGTTGAAGTCTTTGTTGAAGGATCTGAATTTCTGAGTCCAACTAGTAAAACTGGCCATCATGGTCATGGTTTAGCCTAAATGTTCGATTGCTGGTAATCAAATGTATGTGAGTTCCAGAATCGAACTGAAGATGTCGTGTTGCAGAGCTACATCACGGTATGCCTTCTCCAAATTTCCTTTGTTTTTCACTCACAACTTTGGCTTTCATTGCTATGGGTCAAATCCTGAGAATATTGAAGAGTTTGTCTCTTGTTTTCATGGCCTACTTCATCGTCGCCCCCACTCTTTATTATACTACTGTATCTTAGGAATGAATTTATAAAATTAAAACAAAAGGGAAGAAATAAAAAAATATTTATTATGATAAGAATGTCTATCTAGATAAATTTAAATAATTTTATATAAAAACAAACAGAGAAGTTTTAAAAAATAATCTAATATTATATATATTATGTATAGATAAATATTTGTTTGGTTTTATATTTATCTATAAAAAATATTTTTTTGAAAATAATTTAATATTATATAAAAAAATAATTAAACTAAAAATATAGGTAGAATCCCAACTAAATAAAATTGAAATAATCAAATCCAAAATAAGAGCCTATACGGCTATACTTACCCTCAATCTTCCTTTTCTAATTATAGAGGGGCATTATGTTCTTTTAACAACATTAAAATATCCTGATTAGGCCTCTTGACCTTATTTAGAATTTGTTAAAAGCGTAGGTCTAAATTTAGTTTTTATTATTTCACTTGGATTTATTTGGGATTCTCCCTAAGTTTTTAAATCCACCTACTCCTTTTTTTTTCTCCTTATACTCGGCCTTTGTTCTCATCTTATTATAAACTAACTGCTCGCACATATATTTGTTTTCCCCTCATTCAGAACTAATAAGTTTAGTACTCCCTCCCATCCTTAATATAAAATCTATTTACCTTTTTTTCATTAGATTAAGGAACTTTGTTAAAATAGTTATTATGACATGTTTTTATCTAAAATACACTAATCTCCATCCTTAATTTCCTTCATCTTTCTTACTTGATTATGGTGGAGGGAGCATCAATAAGGGTAAATTGAGAAAAAAAATTGAAATATATGAATATAGATATTATATTTAGGACCATGATTAACACCACAATAAGGTCCTATATTAAGGATTGAAGAAGTATAATTTTGATAGTTAAAAATATGGATCTCAAGAAGAAAACTAATAGAGTAACTTGGCAATTTTCTAACAACAAGAACTACATTATATTAATTACTGCTTGATATATAAATAGATTTCAAATTCAAAATGATGGAAGTCAACCAATTAAAATACTTGTTTCAAATAGCAAAATCATGGGGGTAAAAATATTGTTTTGAATGTACAGAGTGATAGAGATGAGCAACATAATATTATTAATAGGTGAAATATAGGGAAACAACATCAGGTATTGAAAATCTACGACCCTTCCTCATCAAAACATATTATTAATCTAAACAACAAAAAGCAAATTTAATTGGTAATAAATTAACGTGTAGGATCAACGTTCTCCAAACTAAATTGAAAACATTACCATTTACCAAAAGTAAGTCATATTGGGATAACAACCATCTTACCAGGGACGGACATAGGGGGCTAGGGTGGGCTCCCCCTAGTAGTTTTTTTTTTTTTTTTTAAAAAAAAGTAAAATAACAAGTCGTAGAGTCCCAGTAAAATGAAAAATCACTGTGTGGCTAGTTCCATTCATGCTACTAGCTTTGAGCTTGAATCTTAACTGACAAATCTGCTATTGTTTGGCTTAAGAATGAATTTTTCACATGTACTATAATACTAGTAAATCTCCATTCAGTCACCTGATTAGAATAATTGCGACCAAAATCTTAAAACTCTCGTTACTGCAAGAATTACTGAATTAATAAGCAACTAAGCCTGTTTGGAAGTTACTTTTGGAGAATAGCTTTTGGAATTTACGAGGTATAAATGGCTTTTGGAGAATAGCTTTTAGAAAAAAAAAAGGTGTTTAGATGTTTTTATCAGAATAGCTTTTGGAAGGTCAAATTTACTAAAAATGACATTAGCTTTTTATATAATTACATTTAAAAGGATAAAGTTGTATTCTAAATATTATAAACATTATATATCATAATAAATATCAAAATTTCCATTTCCTTCATTTATGTGGGCAAGGTAAGGTGTCCATAAATTTTCAGTTTTTTAAAAAGTAAATTCCCAAAATGAAAAGTACACCAAACAGGTACGCTTTCCGGCAACATGTGCTCGAGGTCGAGGTGGTGGTATGCGGAGGCCTTCCGATGGCCAGAGTTCGAATTTTCTCTATCGTCATCGGTATTCCGGTGGACAAGCGTTTGGAACCTGGTGGGTTTACGGAGGCTGAATTTTGATTTCTCCATAGTGGACAACGTTGTCTGGGCTTTTGTGACGGTATTGGAGTCTCTGAGCAAGGCTACTTCTTTGTCTTCTGTGGCTGCACTCTTTGATTCACCCTCTTTTTGTTCTTTCTTTCTCCAATATTTGCACAGCTGGTTTCAAAATAACTATTGGATTTGCTTCGCTTGTTCTCAATCTATTATTTATTAACCGATTTTCCGGCATATTTCTGATCATTCTTGAGTTGGAGATTGAAACATTAGGTAGCGGTGTTTCCAGTTTGGGGATTTCGTTCCTAATTGTTTATCCAAATCATCAATTATTTTTGGAATCAACAAACTATGGCAGTTAGCATTTTGTAATTCTCGAACTTGACAACGCTTCAAAGATTCAACGGCGCTTAGGTCCCAAACCTCGAACGAGAGCTTCGATTCTTCGATGGATTTGTAGCAGCTGAGTTTGTAGGTCTTGGCGACGACAGTGTTGTTCGATTTGAAGGCTATTATGGCCTGAGCGCCAACCATACCTTGGCCGGTCAGATTTAAAGCGATGAAGATGAGAATAGAGAACGAGTGTAGGGAGAGAGGAGGTATAATAGAGGGTATTTTGGGGTTCCCCAATTATGGAGGGGCCTACAACTTTGTAGAGAGACTTTGGAAAAGTGAAAAGTGAAAAAAAAAAAGGATTTTGGAAAATCTAGGATTTTAGCCCAAAACTTAGGCTTTGGATGCAAAATAGCTATTGAAGAAATAGAGGTATTTGGCAGAGCTTTGAGAGCTTTGACAAAACCTTGATTTTGTTTCTAAAACCTAAGTTTTGGGTTCCCCAAACAGGCACTAAAGATTTGGTAGCTAGTAATGAAAAGTGACTTTGATTAAGTGAAGTGAAATTAAAACAAAGTAAAATTTATTTCCTTAACGAAAAAGTGAAATTGCTTTTACATTAGTGTTGGTATTAAACAAATTAAAGTGATGATTTTTCAGCAGCCCAAAAGATTGATCAAAGTTTTCTTCCTTAATCTCCTCTGAAAAACCAAACACAATTTTATTCCTCCAAATGATACAAGGAAATTCTAATGTAGACGGGCTCTGTTCATTCTCTCCACTACATCTCTTCTACCCTAAGGATACTGTAATTCGAGGGTAAAAGGCATTGGATAGGCAGAGGATAGGCAGTGGAGGGGATGGGTAAAGGAGGAAAGCAGGGCCCACAATACTTTTTGCAAAGAGGAGGAGGATAGGCAGCGGAGGAAATGGGTAGAGGAGGGAAGCAAGATCCACAATTCAGCTTGCAAAGAAGAGGTGAAGGCTGGTTTTGAGCGGAGTGATGGAGGTGGTCGGCGATAAAACATGGAGACTTGATGATATTTTTCCATTGTTTGTAGGCACATCGGAATCTCATAAGCCATTTCACCGCAAGTCGTTTGACAATTTCTATGATGATTTCCTTGGGAAGATATGGCGTGTGGCCATCCATTACCAATCTACTTCGTGGGGCTCCACTTGGGAATCTATCATCAGTGGTTGAGGAAAGTAGAAGAAGAAATCTGGACTATAGAAAAAAAAAGGGGGCATGACGTATAGTACCCAATCAAGGGAAATAATTCATTGACAAGTCTCATAAGTTGTTAATAATAATTGATTCACGGGTTAATTCCCATTTTATTTGTCAATGAGGATTTTTCTAATATTATTTTCCTTGGTTAGGACCTAAAAATCATTCTCTTAAAAAAAAAAATTTAATATGGATCTTGACAAAAAATCAATATATAAATTTTTAATTATGAAATTAACCCCCACCAAACTCGAAACGCCCTATATTTTTTCTAACCTCTTTGCTCAACTATCAAATTTGACATCTCCATGTATATTTTTATGCTAAAGTATACTTTTGATCTCTTAACTTTATAAGGTACACTTTTGTTCCTATATTTCTAACACCATTAATGTTGCTAATGGAAAACAGTGACATGGCAAATTCAAGTGATGACGGTGTAAACTTAAATGATGACTTAGTAATTAAATGCTGTTAATCTTAAATTTAATATATATAATTTCTAAACCGCATCAAAACTTATCATGAATCTAAACTGGTAAGGATCAATTTCCACCAAAATAAACGAAAAAAAGTAAATTTTCATGGTAATGAATAGCATTCAATACTAAATGTTGCCAATTGGAACAAGGCTTTCAACATGATTGTAAACATTACCTAAGCGACATCCCGGGATAGCAATCATCTTACACTCATTGGTAAGGATATTGATCAAATATTGACCAAAGTTTTCTTCTTCAATCTCATATTTTCCACCACTTGTTTTTCTAAACCTATACTTACCAAAAGAACCAATGACAATATCATTCCTCCAGATGATCCCAGGAAATTCTAATGTGGACGGGCAGGGATTGCTAGTAAACTTTTTAGTCCAACTCCAGCTCTTCGTAGATGAGCTGACTTCCTCCTCTAGCACCCACAAATCAAAACTTCTATGGCTAGTATTTCTAGAGAGATATAGTGTAGAAACTTTGTTCTTATATAGCGTCAACTCAAACCTTGTCATATTTGGTAGAGGAAGCAATGGCATAAATGTAAACACTTCTATGGCTATGTCAAATGAAACTATCAAACTATCATCATCTTCTTCCAGTAAAAAACCAACCCAAAAGATACATCCATTGGCAGCGACACAATCGGTACTCAAACCTACACCCTTCAGGGGTCCAGGTTCTATTTCCTTCCATGAACCTGTGTTTAACGAATATACTTCAACAGCCGTAATGATTTCATTACCATCCGTATATGTTTGTACTATCTTATAATCATCAACAATTGCACTGAACCCAAATCCACTGCAATCCCAAATAGAAATTTCTGAAGTTCTGGTTTTATGGATCTCTCTGATCTCTCTAGTAGCAGGATTCCACAATAGAAGGGAACGGCAAAAAACACTCCAATGAATCTTATACTCTTTGATTACAACACAAAGCAAGCCGTTGCTGGAACCAATGATCATAACATCAAAAGAGGAGCCAATCAGAGGTGGGTTCGGGATTTCATGAGCATGCATCTCACAATCCATCAAACGTAAGTGCAGAGGCTCACGTATTCTAGGCATTTTGCAAAGAAGAAGTGAAGGTCGGTTTTGAGTGGAGTGATGGAGGTGGTTGGAGATGAAAGATGGAGACCTGATCAGATTTTTCCATTGTTTGGAGACACAATGAAATCTGATAAGCGATTTTACTGGAAGCCGTTTGAGAATATCTGTGGTGATTTCTTCGGGAAGATACGGTGTGTCGTCACCCATTACCATCTTCTACTTTATGGGGCTCGTCTTCGAAATCTATCAGAGGATGAGAATTAAAGCTATCGACTGAGAAGAAGAAATCTCGCAGTGGGGAAATCAACGTGGTTTGCAGAAACCTAGTAGACGAAGGAAGGTGCGAGCCAAGTTTATATAAATTCAGCGAATAGTGAAAACCTTTTTTTTTTCTTTGACATATATTAAAATTTTTCTTGGAAAAAAAATCATTCCTCTTGTTAAACTATATATATATATATATATATATATATATATATATATATATATATATTGAAAAAAATAAGTTACAAAGTAAATGAAACTCCTTAATGAGAGGAGAGGTCATTAAAGTCATTTTACCAACATTTTGAAATCTTAAATTGGATTAATGACGCAATTAGAGATTTGTTGAATTTACCATATGTTAGTGTTGATATATAAAGTAATAAAGTCATAAGGCAATAAAACTCTTTTAAGAGGGGAGAGAATCAATGAGAGGGCATTAAAATAGTTTTACGCACATTTTAAAATTTAAAATTGGGTTAATAACTCAATTAAGGATTTTTTGAATTTACCAATCTAATTTAAAATTTTTCTATTTCAAGTAGCTTTATATGGGATTTTCCCTATTAATTATTATCTTTCTAATCAGAGGCCTGTCAATTTGATATACTTCTAAGGATATGTTAGATAAAAAGATATTAAATATACTAAAAATTTCTTAAAATGCTTTGCATATTGAAATATAGAACTTTGGGAAAAATTTAGATATGAAACAAATATAGTAAAATTTATACCTACTATATTTATTAAGAATTTATATTGACATATATTAAAAATTTTCTTGAAAAAAAAATCATTCCTCTTGTTATACGTTTTTCTCGTACTATTAGGTTAATATATTTAAGGGCAAATGATTTTTCCAGTGACATGACCTAAGAGTTTCTCCTGTGAACCCAAACTACATCGTTTGGTTTAGCGAGGGCGCGCCAAAGATTAAAAAAAAAAAAAAAAAAAAAAAAAATTCAAAAATGTAGAATAAACTGAAAACAAAATAAAATCTAATAGATCACCTATTAGTTAATTCACAATTCAAGAAGCAGATCACGCACATGGAGTTGAAACTGAAAATGATATAAATATATCAATATAATATATTATATTGTATTCTTTTCAATTTAATTTATTGTCTCTCTTAGATCACATAATATCTCATGCACAATAAAATAGGATATGAATAGATTTTCTGTTATAATATTATTTTATCCTATCTTTAATTAAAAGATGGATAAATATATAAAAGATAATTAAATATGTATACAATATTAATAAATTCAACTCATTATACCATAAAATATACACCTATTTAATTATAAAATATATCTGTTCTTTATTTCATCGCAAGTATATAATTCAAAAATGAACGGATAAATATATTTGGCTTTTTCTGCGTGTTTTCCCTTCCCATTGATTCACTAAAGATTCTATTCTCTCTATCATCACTAAATCAATAAAATTGCATGTTTTCCCTTCTCTGGGCTTTTTCTGTGTGTTTTCCCTTCCCTTCTCTTCATCATCATTCTTCTTCCTTAACGATCCACGGCAACCCCAAAAAAAGGGGAAAAAAATCATATTTTTAATTCTCATTGATGATGATGATTGTCTCAATTATCTCCTTCTTCGGCTCCAAATTTAGGCAATATTCCAATTTGTATGAAAATCTGTCATCGCCTTTCCGTCGCACTGATTATGGGAATAATGGCTCTAATTTTCTTCAAAAAACAAACAAATGGGGTAAAATTAGATGAAGATGAGATTTTAATTCACGCGCGGCTCTGTTTACTCGATCTGTCATTGATTCCTATTGCTGTTCATTGTATTTTTTTTAGTTTGCACGCTGCTCTGTAAATATAAGGTTTTAATTCACACTGGAAGGAAGCGCGCGACATGTTTTTTTTTAATCTTTGGCGCGCCCTCACTAAACCAAACATGTAGTTTGGATTCACAGGAGAAACTCTTAGGTCATGTCACTGGACAAATCATTTGCCCTATATTTAAACTTATATATATATATATATATATATATATATATATATATATTAAAAAAAAAGTTACAAAGTAAATGAAACTCTTTAATGAGAGAAGAGGTCATTAAAGTCATTTTACCAACATTTTGAAATCTTAAATTGGATTAATGACTCAATTAGGGATTGGTTGAATTTACCAACCTGATTTAGAAATTTCCTATTTTAAGTGTCTTTATATGGGATTTTCCCTTGATATTATATTAATTTTTTCATCTCCCTTGATATTATATTAATTGATATTTCATGACATGGGTCACACTGCTTCTCCTTCTTTTTTTTTTTTTTTTTTTTTTTTTCACTTGAATTATTCTTGATGACCTTAGTATCATTTTCTCTAATTTATATTTGGTTTAATTATTTATAATCAATCATCTAAAATTTTAATGATATTAATTATTTCTACATTACATACAATTTTAAGAAAAATTCTTTACACATAATTTAAATTTTAAGATTATGTGTGTGTGAAAAACAAAAAATTCAGGAAATATATTTCCAACTAACCCAAAAAAAGCTAAAGTATATTTATAGTCCTTTAAGTTTACATAAGATATATTTTTGATCCCTTAACTTTATAAAGTATACTTTTGGTCACATAATTTTAACACGGTTAATGTTGCTAATGAACATGCCGATACAAAGAACTCAAGTGATAATTGTGTGATTAAATGCTATTAATATTAAATTTAAAATATGTAAAAATTGAAAAATATCTAAAACCTAATGAAGAAGTCAATATCAAAACATTGATTGTATTAACTCTTTTAAGAGGGGAGAGAATCAATGAGAGGGGCATTAAAATAGTTTTACGCACATTTTAAAATTTAAAATTGGGTTAATAACTCAATTAAGGATTTTTTAAATTTACCAACCTAATTTAAAATTTTTCTATTTCAAGTAGCTTTATATGAGATTTTCCCTAATTAATATTAATGATTTGTATTAAAGAATGAAAAAGATAAAACATTGAAATCTTAACTAAATTATCTTTTAAAAAACACACATTGTGTTAGGAAAATTATTCAGAGTTTGTTTAGATTAATGTTGGTAAAAGTGACTTTTATTTTAATTGATTTTTGCAAACTAAATTGGTATGTGTTAATCATTCCCTTTTTTGTCTCGTCTAATAAAATAATTATATATATATTTTTAAGAAACTCACATTTATTTATTTATTTTTATGTTGTATTATTAGTATCAATTGATTGATTTTTAAATTAAATCATCTAATTGATATCTCATGACATGTGTCACACTGCTTCTTCTCCTTCTTATTTTTTTCACTTGAATTATTGTTGATGACCCTTATAGAATATTAAAAAAAAATTCCTTTCATTTAGCAAATCATATATTATTTTATTATATGTTAGTGTTGATATATAAAGTAATAAAGTCATAGAGCAATAAAACTCTTTTAAGAGGGGATAGAATCAATGAGAGGGCATTAAAATAGTTTTACGTACATTTTAAAATTTAAAATTGGATTAATAACTCAATTAAGGATTTTTGAATTTACCAACCTAATTTAAAAATTTTCTATTTCAAGTAGCTTTATATGGGATTTTCCCTAATATCAATCATGATTTCCCACCATTGTTTTCTTTAATCAAATTATATTTATTTATAATTTTATAATTTAGGGTTTCATTCCAATGATTCTGAGTTTGGTAAATTAAATTTTGTAATTAATTTTATCAAATATTTATCAACAGTGAAAAAATTTCAAGCCTTTTTTCAACGGAAAAAATTAAGCTTTAACATATATGTGTGTATTTATATGAACGATATTTATTGCCGATCATATATTAAATGATATTTGATTATGTTCCCATGGAGAAAAAATTTTCCAAGTTTTTTTATATACATTATATATTTTTGGATTTAATTAAGGGTTTTCCTCTTGATATTTAGAGTGTAAAGGGTTTTTCACATCCGGTAACAATGTGTTTCTAAATTTAATAACTAAATATACAAAGATATATCAATCTTATCTTTGATCAAATTATACTATATTTATTTCTGATTTTATAATTTAGAAACTATATAAAAGGAGATTATTACGGCTATAATTTATCTTGGTTTCATTCCCAAGTTTCTGAGTTTAGGAAATTAAATTCTGTAGTTAATTTTATCAACTATTTATTAACCGTGAAAAAATTTCTAGCCTTTTTATTATTATTATTGATTCATGTTTTTTTTCTGTTCACATAATAAATGATGGGAAAAACACTTCTCATGTTGTAGGAGAAGTGTATTCTCATGTCACACACACATGAAATGGTGGGACCCACATATATATATAATTCACATTATATATATATATATATATATATGTGGGTCTCACCATTTCATGTGTGTGTAGAAATCTTTTTTTTCTCATGCAACATGAGAAGTTTAAACTCCTTAAATGATACTCTATTCTGTTCTTAATATAAAATTTATTTACCTAATTTGATTAGATTAAAAAAGTTAGTTCAGATGGCATATATTTTCAAAAATATCCCAGTTATCTTCCTTAATTCACTTATTCACTCTCCTCCTTGATTTTTGTTAAGGGAGTATTAATAGGAGTAAATTAGAAAAATATGTCTCATATTAAAGACGTGAGGGAGTATTGATGATATTACAATGGAGAAAACTTATTTCAAGTTATTTGTATCCATTATATCTTTCTTTTTTATTTAATCAAGGGAGATTATAGAATAAAGGATTTTTGCGTCTCCCAACAAATGTGCTTCCCTAGATTTTAACCTATGTTCTCCTCTTTAAGATGACTGGTGAGACCATTTATCACTTCAACCAACAAACTTGTTGGTTATATCCATTATATCTAGTTCCTTATATATATATATATATATATATATATATATATATATATATGTTATCTCAAGTTTTCCAATTGCATTTTAAGAAATAGTATA
Organism: Acacia melanoxylon; assembly: GCA_019022615.1. Lineage (NCBI taxonomy): Eukaryota > Viridiplantae > Streptophyta > Magnoliopsida > Fabales > Fabaceae > Acacia > Acacia melanoxylon. Next base: position 5,424,340 of record JAFJYJ010000010.1, read on the forward strand.
CGTGGTGGTTATATGTGGTTGGAGAACTTATCATAAGAATATATGGAACTTGGACTAAGTATTGCCCAATTAATTACAATTTACATTAGTATTGTAAAATGACATGGCAACTTATTAGACATTTTTTTTAATTAAAGGAGTATGTACTAATGACCTGAGGTTACAAATAAGATCGAATCTATAACCGTTCACTTATAAGAGAACTTTCATGTCACTGAATTACGAGACCATTGGCTAAATAATTTCTAATCCTTCCTTTTTTATTTATTTTAACAATAATTATTATTATTTCAATTATGAAAGTTTGTTGTCAATTAACTTAGCTAACAATCTAAAACAATTTTATAAATCAATTTATCATATTATACTATTTAATTTACACTATCTGGGTCTTATGAATCAATGATTCAAGTGCCTCCTTTTGAAACTCTTTTTAAGTGTGAAATTAAGACTTTGACTATTCATATGGATGGATGTGAGAATTCCCTCCGTTAGATAAAAAATGACAAAAAAATTAATTACATCATATCCTAATATAAGATATACTTCATGACTTAGTATTATTTTTACTCGCTAATCATACTTAAACGCTCCGTTTTACATTGTATTTTCAACACGTGACCCCATCTTGATGACCTTGTCCTTTTCCGACGAAGAGTCTAGGTGAGGTGGCGGTGGGAGAAGGAAAAACAAAATCCTAGCAGCTTAGGTCTCTTACTATAAGATCTTTTTTTTTTTTGGAATTACAAGACGACAAGCCATTCTCTTACTATAAGATCTTTTTTTTTTCCCGAATTACAAGGCGGCAGACACTAATGGCCTGAATTACAATGAACAATGAGTAGGATCGAACCCGCGGTCTCCCACTAATTGGGGAGTACAAGAATAACACCCCAAATTCCATATTACTTATTGTGCCCGGTGACACGTAGTATTTATGAATACGGTTCTACATGTCAAAGTAAAGCGGAATGGAGAGCATGCATTACGTTTAGACAATGAGTAGCTGATATAAAATGCCCAGGTATAAGCTGGTAAATTAAATATTTCCCGAAGGAATATTCATGTGATACAATAATACAGAACTTGTATAATTACAACTCTTATATGGGAACTATATAATCTTAAACCAAGCCTTAACTAGACTTGTGTTTAGAACCCAATATAGTTAATCAAACCCATTGACCAGGCCGGGTAAAGTCTGGTAGAAGTCTCCCCGTCTTTCACGGTGACTTATGATTGAACCACATAGACCAACCCTTTCTTAGTTTAAGCACCAAATGGTTTGAAACAACTCTATTAGATTCATGCCAGCAACTATGCTCTGATGAACTTCTTCTGGCATTCGCCGATCGATGCCTCTTCTCGACTCCGTCCATTGGTGTCTTTTCATGGCTCCATCCATGTCGTCTTCTTAGATCTTGGTTCCTTTTCCGAACTTTAGTCAAGTTTGAGATTCAATACCCATTGAATCTCGTGTAATGCTTAACCTCTTGCTTAAGTAATAACAATATATATGACAGATATTCATTACATTTCAGCATCAACCATACATAGCACACAACACATGTAAGGTTACAACAATACATAGCACACAACACATATAATGTTAACAGCACAACAATACATAGCACACAACAAATGTAATGTTCGCAACATTTGCATTCTCTAGTGCCACAACAGCTCCTCGTGTCCTCAACGCTAGAAAAACACCCTACGGCGTTATCAAGACTATAACGCGCATAAAGCTGAATGTATATAAACATATGATTAAGGCCTACAAACTTAGCCACGGTGCATGGCCCAAGACCTAGTCTTGTCCACCACTTTATGAATCATTCAATCATATACATGCATACAAGACACATCAGAGTTAAAGTTACAGTACGCGTCCGTACATTTCACCGCGTAATTACCAACATGCCCGACCTTTGAATCGACTTTAGACTTCTCGGATATCCTATAATGTTGCCGTCGGATTATTTCCTTTTCCATGATATTATAATTAATATCATATTTCCTAGAATAATATCAAAAAGGATATTTTTGAAGGTGGAATATCACCTAGAGGGGGGGTGAATAGGTGATTTTAAAAAAAACTTTTCGAAATACACGATGACACAGAAATATAAGAATGAGACAGAGAAGGAAATAGACACAAGGCGATTTATCTTGTTCGGTCTTAACTCACCGACCTACGTCCGGTCCCCTTAACACGGGATTCCACTACCTTTCAAATATAATTACACACTCTGTAAACGAAGGATGAACACTCCACTCCCCCTTACAAGTTGTAATTAATACACCCTCACTTAAGGTTCCTCAACCTTAAGTCTAACAATCTGAATAAAATGAATAAGTGTTTAAGACTCCTCACGAGTAGAATAAATGAACACTGAAGAACACAAGATATCCGAAGATATTAATGAAGTAGATAAAACAGCGAATGAATCAGACTCAAATTAATTTCACAGCGTTTCGGTAGGTGTTCGAATTCAATGCTCCTCCTATTTATAGATGATGCCATTAATGACCGTTGGAGAAGATTGAGAATCGGCCGTTGTGGCTCATTAAGATAGCCGTTAGACAGATGAACCACTTCGTCTCAGTTTCGTCCGTTTGAATATCACAAATTTGGAATTTTTGGAGAGACATTCTCTTACATTCCTTTTGTATATCCGTTGTCAAATAGCATTTAATGCGCAATGGGAATATCAGAGAAGCTTTACTTCGATCAGAACAATTTAGCTTTGGTTTAGGTAACTTCATTTAATGCTTCTGTCAGACGAAGTTGCTTTATCCAAATCTGCTGGTAATTTGTGTTTATATAATCTGAAACTCATCAATACACTGGTTAAAAGCATTTGGTAATCTCAATAAGTGATAATCAAAAGTAATAAGATAAAACCAATGAATTCGTAAATTCTGCAGAAACGAATTTCAAAACAGAGATATCTTTGCTTGAGCAATATTCCAAGCTTGCTCGGGCAAGCTTCTTAAGATTCAGTTATAAAGGACTCATGCTCGTTGATGCTCGAGCATGATAAATTTCCTTGCTCGGGCATGGTGCTTGAGCATGATAATTTTCATGCTTGGGCAAGCTTTTTAATGAGCGGGGAGAAATGGTTCCTAATCGCGTTGCTCGAGCAAGCTTATTTCCTTGCTCGAGCAAGCTACGGGGGCGAGCCGAAATCAAGAAGGAATACACGCACTTTGCTCAGCAAGCTTTTTCCCTTGCTCGGGCATGATAATTTTCATGCTCGGGCAAGCTTTTCTTTATGTAGAAACAAAGTGCTTTACTCGTTGTTGCTCAAGCAAACCAACATTCTTGCTCGAGCAAGACACGACAGAGGCGAAATCTTGAGATTGATAGATGTTTGCTCGGGCAATCTTTTGGTCTTTGCTCGGGCAGCTTGCTCGGCAAGCCTTCTTCTTTGCTTGGGCAAGACTATCGACTTGTGGATTTTCGTCGTCTCGATGTTGCTCGGGCATGCTTCATAAGTTTACTCGGGCAAGGTTTAGTTTCGGGACGGCGGACACGATGCTCGAGCAAACAATTGTCTTTGCTTGGGCATGGTGCTTGAGCAAGCAATTTATCTTGCTCGGGCAAGACATATTTGAAGTTCTTACTTTTGCCTTTGGCACGATATTGCTCGGGCATGATTGTTACCTTGCTAGGGCAAGGTCATGCTTCTTGACGCTTTCGAAGGTTGCTTGGGCATGATCACTTGTACATCACTTTGACTTCCTCCGAGAGGACTCGATGTTGCTCGAGCAAGATTCTCGTTTCGCTCGAGCATGATTACTTAAAAGTTATAAAATACTTAATTCAATAATATGGAAATTGTGATCATCAAAATACAGGAATTAACAATTTTCACCTATTTCGACATTTGCACCCTTGGTGGATTTATTATTCCATTTTTACCCTTATGTTTTATTAAAAACGCAATTTCCAGCATTCTGCTCGGATTTTTTACTAACTTTGAAAAATCATAATTAATTCTACAAAAATCATTTTGTAGTGCTGAAAATTCCTCATGACCATTGACATGTCTATTTTCAAGGAAAAATATTCTCAGAAGCTAGAACATCAAGAATCATTCCCATGTTTTGCATTTTCAAACACTATTCAGATTTAAATCCAGTAAACAAGGCTTATCTTCAAAAATACATATCTCCTTGTCCAGAGATCAAAACGTTACTTATTTTATATATTTAGAAAGGCCTACATGTCTACTTTATTCCTGTACAATTTCATTATTTAATGACTTCATTTACTACATAAAATAATAGCATCAATTTCGCTAGCTAGCACAGGATTTTAAACTCGAAAATTCTATGATTTTCACAATCTTGATTGTTGGTCGATTTCCTTGATGGCAAGTGAACCAACGAACAAGTAATAAAGTGAAAGTAGAGTATCGTCCCACAGAGACTGAGATACCAAAGAGCGACACTCAATTGCTATGATAGTTGCAATCAGAAAGTGAATGTAGTTGGTTGGAAGGTTTTGGATGATTACGCTAATAACAGAAATAAACAAAGTAAATCAAAGAAGATATCAGTGAGAAATTAGGCTGAACTCGGACTCATCCTTAAGTGCATAATTCCCCCAGTTGCTCTACTCATTGCTATAGCATCTATCGTACGCCTTCCGCAATTGCTAAAGATAAGTACTAGCTACAAAGCTATTCGATTAACCCACCGCTATAATCTATCGGAGCTTCCGCATCCGATACATATGATATTAACTATACTCATTCCATATTCCTATGGCAACTTTCTAGTTTTTATCTCGCATTATACTCGGGGTGTCAAGTTGGTTATGAGAGGTAGACCCATTCCTGAAGCCTACAATAAATAGGTCAAGCCTTGCACCGGCTGCCAAACAAACACTATTTCTCAGAGGTCTAGCCTTGACTCCTTGCCAGTAAGCCGAGACCACATATCTAGCCCTTAGATTCCTTTAATCGACTAGTAATTAATTTACTGATAAGCAAATCGAATCTATTAAATTAAGAACTTGCAACCGGGTTCATACACGCTTAAGGATTCATCCTCGTTCAACCATCGAAAAGTTAGTTCATGATCGACGAAGGAAACACAAAAATAATAACAAAGTAATGACCCATGATCTAACCGATACGTACGATTATGCCATGTTTTTCCCTATATTTCATGACTAAATTGTATCACGAATAAGAGCGTAAATTGCAAATAACTCAAGCAAAAAGGCAGGTATTCATGATTTAAGGAACTGAGGGATGGAAACCAATTACATCCGAAAAACATGTGCTAAGGAAGAGCAAGTTACATTGTCTCTAGAAGAAACGCACAGCAGAGCTGATACTATGCTATAGCAGTCCAATAGCAGCTCGAATTACAACTAAAGGCATAAGGAAGCTATACCAAAGTAAAGGACGCGATGCTATGCGACATATTTTCTAACCTGTTTATCTAGCTGATTTCAGGAATGAAAATAAAAGGTCGAGGCCAACAATGTGTGGATTGCGAGATCTACTAGAAGATACGGAGGATCAAAAAGAAAAGATTTGAAGAATCCCGCAAGACGTTTAATCAATCTACAAACGTAAGATATGATAGATCACAACAGATTTGGAAAGCCCGGCTAGCCTAACTTGCATCACACGGAAGTCTGAATATAAAAAGGAATCAGCAAGTCAACACAAAAGCACGTCGGAGAAGAGCCAACACGAGAATACACATTCCACCGACGCAAGAGAAGAGTGAAAGGTTTCACTAACACGAGAATTCCAGGATAACCCAACATCCTTCCTCGCAGCAAGACAGAGGGAAGAAGACGTGGAGCAGTAACGTGATAGGGCTTCATCCACGCTGTCGGAGCGCCGTCGAGCTTTCTACTTTTCATTTACCTTTGATAGTTAGAGCATGGGTCATTCTGTTATTAGCTGTTTTATGTTTCCTTCGTCAGTCATGAATTAATTTTTTCGATGGTCGAACAAGGATGAATCTTAAGCGTATATGAACCCAGTTGCAAGTTTTAATTAAAGATTCGATTTGCGTATGAGTAGATTAATTACTAGTCGGTTAGAGGAATCTAAGGGCTAGATCTGTGGTCTCGACTTACTGGCAAGGAGTCGAGGCTAGACCTCTAGAAACTTGTGTTTGCTAGGCGGCGGTGCAAGGGTTGACCTATTTATTGTAGGCTTCGGGAACGGGTCTACCTCTCATAACCGTGACACACCCGAGAGTAATGCGAGATAAAAGCTAGAAAGTTGCCATGATTCAAGGGAGTCATGATTCAGATGCTGAATGCAGCCGGGCAATTTGGAGGACTTCCATCCGAAGATCCACACCTGCACCTCAAGACCTTCATGGAGGTGTGTGACTCCTTCGTCATTCCAGAATCCCATCCGACGCCGTCCGAATTAAATTGTTCCCATTTTCACTAAGGGATAAGGCTCAGACATGGCTCAACAACCAGCCTGCCAATTCCATCACCTCATGGAATGATCTGGGGAGTAAGTTCTTGCTCAAATTCTTTCCACCTACTAAGAACGCTCAACTTAGATAGGATATCACCAACTTCCAACAAAAAGCTGGTGAATCCACCTACGAAGCTTGGGACAGATTTAAAGACCTCCTCAGAAGATGCCCTCAAAGACGGTCTATGCGAATGGGTCCAAGCTTAGGAAACGTTCTACGGAGGGCTCGATGGCCAAACACGATCCATTGTAGACGCCTCCTCAGGAGGATCCATCCTAATGAAGTCTTATGAAGAAGCTCATGGTCTACTGGAGAGTATGGCCATGAACAGCCATAAGTAGCCAGCCGAAAGGGCTACAACATCTCGAACTGTTGCAGGCATACATGAATTGGATGCTATGACTGCCCTCACGGCTCAAGTATCATCTTTGACCACTATGGTTAAGGGATCGACCCTTCCACCAAGCAACACTTCACGCAACCATCTCGTGTAGCTTGTGGGTATTGTGGCGGAGAGCACTCTCACTCTCAGTGCTCCACCAACCTTGAATCTGTAAACTTCGTCAACAACTTCAACAGGGGAAGCAACACCAACAATCCGTACTCGAATACATACAACCCCGGTTGGAGGCAGCACCCCAATTTCTCATGGAGCTCTCAAGGTCCACAAGCAGCGGGACAAGCATCGGGTCCACAATACTCAAACCGAGCATCAAATCCGCCAGGGTTTACCCATCTAGTAAGGCAAACGGGGCGTGTGAGACCCTCAAAAGCATTCTATGTTGACCTTTCTAAAAGAATACATGGTAACAAATGATTTAGTAATTCAGAATCAACAGGTAACCCTGAGGAACCTCGAGAATCAAGTGGGACAACTAGCTACCGCACTTAACAACAGACCCTCAGGATCCCTACCCAGTGACACTGAAGTCCCCAAGATCTAAGGAAGGGAAGAAGTCAAACTTATAGAGCTCTGAAGTGGTAAAAGCCTAGAACCCAGAAAGGCAACCAATCAACCTATGGTTGCCACCAGTATGCATTATGAGAAATCTAAAGAAAGGACGGAACGTACGAAACAACTCCATGAAGATGAGCCTAGTCAACCAAGTCCGCCACAACCAAATCTCAGCACAGCCACATTGCCTCCGGATGCAGCGTTTCCAGATCACGCGCAACAACCAATAGCAAATGCTACCGCATCCCCATCAAGACACAACTGCGACCTGGGTGTCTCAACTATGCCAAGGCAACCCCCTCCTTTCCCACAAAGGTTACAGAAACAAGGCCAAGAGATGCATTTCAAGAAATTCCTCGACATGTTGCGGCAATTGCACATCAATATTCCTCTGGTGGAAGCCTTAGAAAGATGCCCCGATTCACGTCAAATTTATGAAGGACATTTTGTCTAAAAAGAGAAGGCTGGAAGAGTTCGAAACCGTAGCATTAACCTAAGATTGCAGTGCTATGCTAACAAACCGGCTACCTCCAAAATTAAAGGATCCTGGCAGTTTCACAATCCCGTGTGCCATTGGACCTCAATACTCCGGGAAGGCTTTGTGTGATTTGGGAGCCAGCATAAACCTCATACCCATGTCAATCTTTAAACAATTGGCAGTTGGGGAAGCTAGACCCACAACAGTTACATTGCAACTAGCCGACCGATCCATAGTTCTACCAGAAGGAAAAATTGAAGACGTTCTGGTCAAGGTAGACAAGTTCATCTTCCCTGTAGACTTCATTATCCTGGACTTTGAAGCAGATCGAGAAGCCCCAATTCTACTAGGTAGACCATTCATGGCAACTGGGCGTACTCTGATTGATTTGGAGAGAGGAGAGCTTACTATGCGCGTAAATGACGATCAGGTCACCTTCTCAATCCTTAAGACTATGAGAGTCGAAGATCAAGCTGAGAAGTACCTAACTCCTGAAGATGACGGCAACCCACCTAAAGAAGTAGGGGGCCAACCTGCACTGCTACAACATTAAAATTGCTATAGGAAAGTCTGGCTGAAGACTTTAAAGCAAGTGCTATTGGGAGGCAGCCCTAGTTCGTTAAAAAAAATGAAGGAACGGGCCCAGCAGGTTCCATGCTACAGCAGTCTCAAGGCAATATGGCGTCAGAACTACAACACAGAAGGGCCCACGAAACGCTAGTCAGGTACGCCCCCACCTCTACAATAACTAGTGTGTGCATGAATTAGATTTGGTAGGCCCATTATGTGGGCCCACTAAAACTAAGTTTTACTCTGAGTCCGCAGAGTCGTGACGGTCCACATTCAAACTTCCACCTTTATCTTATAGCTCATCGCTCCCCCTCCCGCGTCTTTTCATACTCTCACCAACCTTTCATCTCCCTCCATTTGCCACTATCATGCCTAGGACCCTGAAAACGACGAGGCTCCACCAGGCGCCCCCACTGGTCCGTCCCCGCCGTCGCCTTGACCCACCACCTACACTAGCCCCCGCAGCTCCCGTGCCCACCTCCTCGTCTTCTTCCTATTCCTCTGACTCTTCATTCTCCCAAGGGACTGCTTCCGTCTATGACACGGCCTATATGATCTCCAATGCCCCCTTTTACTGGTAGCCAGAAATCGACACCAAGTCCCCACATCGATTCCGTAAGTGACTCCGCATGCTGCGCACAGAACTGAAGACCATCCACGGGGACCCCCGCGCTTTCTCCGCCGCCCACCGTCAAGGTTCGCTGATATCCCTTTCTCTCTCAACTTCCCATTCGGGGATCCCGGTCGTCACCGGGGTGGACTCGTCGGCTGAAGAGGACACTGCCAGCAGTGCACCCGCTCTTCCCGCTCCTGCCCCGTAGTTCCCCCCTTCTTTTTCCTGTTTTCGTTTTAGTTTCCTCTTGTTTAACAGACAATATGCTTATGCCCTGGACGTGTGCCCCAGGGCTATTTTGTGAATGATGTTCGATTAATATGTTCTTTTGCTCTCTCTTTGCCCCCTCCCCCTGGTTACGCCTTTGCATATTTCTTATTGTTCCTTGATTGTTCCTCCGGCAATGGGGGCATTGCCTCGTTCAAGTGTGGGGGAGGGGATTAATCCTGTGATTTGCTAACTGATTGCATGTATGACTGATCTGATTACTACGAATACGCTGTATTTAGTTTTTAGCACCGAAAAAATTTCCAAACTTGCATAATAGAGCATGAAAGGATTTCGTAGCTATAGAAGGAACGCCCGTATAACGGAGCAATTCATGACTGCCTAGGAAAATTTCAACCCTTAGGCTTGGGAAATTGGCAATGCTAGCTAATCTGATAAGGGGTAAAGTGACAGTGCGGGTGTTTAAAAAGGAAAACCAACAATGGAAGAATTGCATTGAGCCTAGTTGTTACATATTTTGAGAGAGTACAGGTCTGCTAGTCCACGTTTGATCCTTGATTTGTCTTAGTTCTTTGATAGACTATCTGGCAGTTGAGTTTTAAGTTCGGAGGAAAAAGGCATTCATGTCATACCCATCAACCCCATACACAAACCAGTTATCTTTGCCTCCACATAGCCACACCATTCAGCCGTTGTGATATGCTATAGCAGAATAAGGTGGACAGATCCAAGTAGAAGAAAAATGGGCAAAATGCTACAGCAGAGTGCTCCATTGAAAAAAAAAAAAAGAGAGAAGAAGAAGAAGAAGATCTGAATAAAGCAAGGAAAAAGATTGGGCACAAAGAAACAGCAAGAAGTACAAGGGTAAACACTCGGCCGAAATCAAAGAGGATTGACCCACCAAATCTGCTATAGCATACGCAAAACCAAATTTTCCCATTTTTAAACACCTACCTATCCTCACCCTAGCAACCCGCAAAGTCCTTTTAACGAACGTATACTCAAGAGCTAACGAGCAATCTTAGAACTTTGACAAGGCTATGGAACTTGTGGGCTTGTATGACAAGAGAGAAATTAAAATTCCTAGGGTGAAAGAGCGCAAACACTGAACTTGAGAGCCTCTTTAGACTTCTTCACCTAAGCAATACCACACATCATGAGCGGTTAGTATTGAGCAGTGGGATTGCCAAAGGGGGACGTTAACCGAAGGCAATTGAGTAAGCAAAAGTTATACAGGCGAGAAGACTATAACTATGACCCTCCGTTCGCTTTACTTTATTTTTTTGCCCAGGAGTGCAAAAAGCTAAGTGTGGGGGTATTTGATACGTATAGATTATGCCATGTTTTTCCCTATATTTCATGACTAAATTGTATCACGAATAAGAGTGTAAATTGCAAATAACTCAAGCAAAAAGGCAGGTATTCATGATTTAAGGAACTGAGGAATGGAAACCAATTACATCAGAAAAACATGTGCTAAGGAAGAGCAAGTTACATTGTCTCTAGAAGAAACGCACAAACAGAGCGATACTATGCTATAGCAGTCCAATAGCAGCTCGAATTGCAACTAAAGGCATAAGGAAGCTATACCAAAGTAAAGGACGCGATGCTATGCGACATATTTTATAACCTGTTTATCTAGCTGATTTCAGGAATGGAAATAAAAGGTCGAGGCCAACAGGTGGATTGCAGATCTACTAGAAGATACGGAGAATCAAAAAGGAAAGATTTGAAGAATCCCGCAGTATCAGCAGAATCAATCTACAAACAGAAGATATGATAGATCACAACAGATTTGGAAAGCCCGGCTAGCCTAACTTGCATCACACGGAAGTCTGAATATAAAAAGGAATCAGTAAGTCAACCCAAAACCACGTCGGAGAAGAGCCAACACGAGAATACACATTCCACCGACGTAAGAGAAGAGTGAAAGGTTTCACTAACACGAGAATTCGGGATAACCCAAAGATCCTTCCTCGCAAAGAAGACGGAGGGAAGAAGACGTGGAGCAAAGAACGTGACGGGGGGCTTCATCCACGCCGTCGGAGCGCCATCGAGCTTTCTACTTTTCATTTACCTTTGATAGTTAGAGCATGGGTCATTCTCGTTATTAGTTGTTTTATGTTTCCTTCGTCACCCCGAACTAATTTTTCGATGGCTGAACAAGGATGAATCCTTAAGCGTATATGAACCTAGTTGCAATTTTTAATTAAAGATTTGATTTGCGTATTAGTAGATTAATTACTAGTCGGTTAGAGGAATCTAAGGGCTAGATCTGTGGTCTCGACTTACTGGCAAGGAGTCGAGGCTAGACCTCTGAGAAACAATGTTTGCTAGGAAGTCGGTGCAACGCTTGACCTATTTATTGTAGGCTTCAGGAATGGGTCTAGATCTGTGGTCTCGACTTATTGGCAAGGAGTAGATTAATTACTAGTCGCTGTTTTCTTTTATATTCAGACTTCCGTGTGATGCAAGTTAGGCTAGCTGGGCTTTTCAAATCTGTCGAGATCTATCGCATCTTCAAATCTTTCTATTTCGATCCTCCGCATCTTCTATTTCATTATGTCAGCAATCTTCTTGTTGATCTCGATCTTTTATTTCTATCCCTGAAATCAGCTAGATAAAAAGGTCAGAAAATATGTCGCATAACATTGCGTCCTTTACTTTGCTATAGCTTTCTTTATGCCTTTTAGTGCACTTCGAGTTGCTGTAGGAATGTTATAGCATAGTATCGGCTTTGCTATACGTTCTTCCCTAAAAACAATGTAACTTGCTCTTTCCTTAGCACATGTTTAGGATGTAAATGGTTTCCATCCCTCAGTTCCTTATATCATGAATACATGCCTTTTTGCTTGGGTTATTTGTAGTTTACGCTCTTATTTGCCATACAATTCAGTCATGAAATATAGGGAAAACATGGCATAATCTGCACTCATCATTGATCAATTGATTTCAAAACTTATTCCCTAACATGTTTTCCACTCCATTTTGCATTTTAAGACCAATGGAGACTTCCAAACATGAAAATGAATTTTCCTAACCATTTCCTAGATTAAACTACAATTTTTCTAAGAACCAAAAGCTTAAACTCAAGAACTTACCCTTGAAGAACTTTGCTCCCTCTTCCTTCTTGCTCCAAGAACTTCACTCTACTCACTCTCTAATTCTAAAATCAGATGTGTTGTAGTATTTTTGTGTGAAGAATTGTGAAGGGAGTGCCTCCTATTTATAGGAAAAATCCCAATGTCAAATTGGTAATTATCAAGCAATCCAATTTTCCTTCTTTCCTCTTATCCATTAGAGCAATATTCACTTTATTAAATCATATCTCAACCCCACAAGAATTTGGTCAACATACTCCCCATTTTCAGCCTTTTATTATGTTTCTTCCATTAGTAAAATATTGATTATTTCATTGCTTTTCATTGGTTAGTTGAAAAGTTTGACTTTTCAACTCTAATTAATTACAATCATCATCTCTTCCTTCCCTCAATTCAGCTGCATGTTTTTTTTTTTTTTTTTTTTTTTTGAAATTTTGGGGCTGATTAAGAAGCTCAATTATCTCGCTAATCAAGTGTTTAAATACTCACTAATTACATGTGCCATTGCATAATTGATTCGTTAGCTTAATCGTGGTAATTAGTGCTTATTTAGACAAGCATTATTTCATTCTCTTTGGCTTAATTATTTTCAAGTATAATCAGCCCTCTTTTGTTGCTTTTAATTTGTTTCTAATTAATTAGGAGAATTATGCCACTAAACCCAATTAGTGCAAGCTTATTTGCCAATTTGCTAAATTTTCACTTAATTTAATTAAGCATTTTTATAATCTTTCCATGGCTAATTTGAACTTAAAATAGCCATTATTTTATGTGACTCTATGTCACATATGTTAATCAATGTAATATGGTAACATAGTCCGAATACCGGATTTTCAAGTAAATTGAAAATTGGGTATTACAAGTACCCATACCACTCGGCTACAAGGCTTTTGGTCTCTTACTATAAGATCTAATTGACTCATAATTTGAAAGAGATAAAAGAAGCTAAACAAATTACTTGATTATAAGTTATAACATATGTTAGATTATCTCTCTCGAAATACTTTTGTGCATAATTAGATTATATATTAGTTTATAAGTTAAACAAATTAGTTTAGGAGAAAAATGATAAATATAAATACTTCAAGATAATTTATTTAGCTTAATTTTTTTCTTCAAATTAGTTGATTTGATTGTTATATTAAGAACCGAAGGTAGCATCTATGTCTAGCGCAACTTCTATAATATAATTATAAGTTATAACATATGTCATATAATCTCTCTAAAATACTTAGTGTAGCCATACAGCGCAACTACAAACCTCAAGTTTTGTGCTATCTATTGGGAACTAGGATTATAATAGGAGCAAGGGAAAGCGAGATGTATTCATTTATTCACAGCGCCGACATTGTGCTTGGACTTGACACTCAATATGCCTTTGGATCAAATTTATAGTGAAGGAGGCGACATGAATTGGATATCCAACCTCTGAATTCTAAAATCTTACGTTCCTCTTCCCATTTGGCACCAAGCGGGTACTGTTCTGTTACATCTAACTTTTCATCATGGAGATGCTTCTTTTGTTTTCCTTCAATATCTTTATTCTCTGTGTTCCTGAAGCTTGAATCCTAATGCTCATACGGAGAGGGAGGGAGTGAAGGAGCTTGTTGGGTGCACTATGGTAATAAATTTACACTCTTCGTCTATCATTTTCTCTTAGTTTCAAGGATTATTAATGGTGTGTATGTTCTAGTATAGAACACAGATGTCTAGCCCTAAAGGACTAGTATATTGATATAAGATCAAGTAGATACTCCAAGATATTTATAAACGAGATACCAAAGAGGATATGATGGCTCCGAGATATCTATAAGGAAGATACCAAGGAGAACCAAGGATCATTGTGTACGTAAATGGCTTTTAGCCAAAAAGGAGTGCGGTGTGTGCATAGTGAAACATAATAGTAAATAGGATGAATGGAGAATGTGTATCTTTTAGGTTAACCTCCTATTTATAGAGATTACCTTTAGGGTTTGGACCCTTGGGCATTGTGCGCCTCTTGGCCCATTTGTCCAGTCGCTGCACCTGCCATGGCCATCCTTGATTAGGGTTACTCCTTGATTATAGGCTGATTAGGATCCTCCTTCATTATTAGTAGATCATAGTATGCTTTGCCCTCATTGGGCCTTATAATGACTAGGCCTCTTATAAGAGTCTATAAAAGTTGCCCGCCAGCCCGGTAATTCAGGTCTCTAGGCTGGCAGGATGTATTGATTGCCTAACCCGGATCTCCTGTTCAAGCTTTTTGGCTTTTATCCGAGTTTTGATGGACTTTGGATTCATTAATTTCCTACGACTTGTCCCTAGATCTGTGATTCAGGTTGATTTGCTTGAAACTGCTCCTTTCCATGTTTGTTGGGTCATAAGTTTATCCGCATCCCGACTTAAATGTGGAAAGTAGATTTAGGTACCACATCTGACTCGCTTGGCTTCATCCCGAGTTCTGTATGGACTTTAGACTTGTTTAAGTTCTACATGAATTGCCCCTAGATATGTGTGCCTGGTTAGTTCGCTTTGAAAACTCACTCGCTTTTCATGATGACCGAGATCTCTTTTGTAACCCTCATCCGGATTACCAAGTTTTCTCAATTATTTTTAAATGCGATCATGATTACACGGGTTATGGTATTGTTAACACCGTTTTAGAGTTTTCCTAGTGCTATGGACACGACATGCTATCGTGGCACCAGAGAGTGTGCAGACTGGGGTAACAAACATACTGCGAGGGGCTGTGTTTTGTTATTGCCTTATATACATACATATATGTATTTCCTACATACGTTATGGGCTTTTGTAGTGATTTTTGTAAAGATGTCATGAATACCGTCATACATATATTGTTTACATAAGCATGAGGTTAACCGTTACCTGAGGTCCGGTGGGTATTGGACCTCAGTCTGCATGATTAGACAGGATTCGGGTAATGAACCGGAGGAGGCACCAGGGGATGAAGTCATAGATAGACGTCAGTAGACGGAGACGGGAGAAGGCGCTAGTCAAAGGAAATGCGGGAAGAAAGTCAACAGAACCTACCTTATGGCATGAATCTAATAAAGTTACTTCATATCATTTGGTGCTTAAACTAGAAGGGTCGTCTATGTGGTTCAGTCAATCAGTCACCCTAGCATGGTGAGACTTCCACTAGACCTACCCAGCCTGGCCAAATGGGATGATTTAACTGAGTTAGGTTCTACGCCCTAAGTCTACTCAAGGCTTGGTTAAAGAGGGTGTAGTTACATGTAAGAATTGTAATTATAAAGTTTTGTATTACTGTATCACATGAATAATTCCTTCGGGAGATTTTGTAATATATATCAGTATACGTCAGGCATCATCATATGTCTGAGTATTTCATATAAGTTACTCAGTGTTATACCTGTTGTTCAAATTTTTAGTACATGCTCTCCGTTTCCGCAAAATGCTAAGCGGTAGCACCTCAAAACTCTGATGAATTTTCATAAAACCACGTGTCACCGACATGATTTATGCTACGGAGGGGCAGTAGTAGGAGATTGAGTGGTTGAAGGAGGGGCTATAGCGTCTAAGGAGGAGATCTCTTTTCATTTGAAACCCAAGATGGCAGGATGAGAAACTTGACCAGAGGAAGGAGAAGAAGAGGTCCCTTGTTGAACTAAGGCCTTCGTCTTCTTGACCGCAGCTGTTTGGGATGCCGCCCCAGCCCTTCCCCTCCCGGATTCGGGGGCAGCACGGTTCCTGGTTTCTTTCTTGCTTGGAGCTCCCACATCTAAGTTCACATAGGACAAGTAACGTGGCAATCCTTCCATATCTTGAGCTACAAAACAAGCAAACAAAGGTCAGAAATTATGCTGGGTATAGCCTAGGCTAAGTATAAAGACAAGCATATAGAAAGTAACAAAAGAAATCGTACTCGTCGCTGACCCCAACTTGGCACGAGCCCGGTTAATAAAAAAAGGCCGCGCTTTTACAGCCGTGCTCGTTGACATAAGATGTCAATCGGTCTACGGAGTTAACCTCTTCGGCCAGGAGATCGTTAGACTCAATATGGTAGGAGGTGGAGGTCAATTTATGATGGTCAATTATCCAGTACAAAGGGAACCTCCATTCCACGGCTTTGGACTCGGCCGCTTAAAGAAACCAAGGTTGTTGCCTAGGTTTGGCCACCACCTTGAAGAAGCTATTTTTGAAATCAAATTGGGCACTGTGGGGTGAAGATGGCGACTCCATTTATACCTATAACAAAAAGGTTGAAATCAGAATACGAGCGGCATACCTAAATATGTGAGATATTGCGTGAAGAAGGAAGAATGGCTGGACTGGGATGACACTGACTCCTAAGGGCTGGAATAGGGTCAGAGGAAGATCTATGGTGGCAGGAGCCTAGAGTGACGTTGGCCAGGGAATCTCTACCCCTTGCAATGTAATGGGAGCTTGAGGCAATACAGTCCCAGAATGGGCCGAGGTATCTATCCGGAAGGGATTCCGACCTCACGCAATGGGGAACCTCATAAAAGTTGAAAGGCCATGTCGGGATGGCATCGGGTTCACCCAGGCTCCCGCTGCGAGGAAAAATGTTGATGGAACTTTCATCTTGGGGCCTAGCAATGGCAGGTCGAGATCCCCCAAAACTCTTCCTACTGGACCCTCCGCGGAGCAAGGTGGCTAGCCTTTACTCTTCAGTAAGAGGAGAGCCAAATAACCAAAAACTGATTTTAGGATAAAGTGCACGCAATGATTCCTCCTCTTTTGGAATTACGTTCTGACTCAAAGAGGGTAAATAGTTAACCCTACCCATCGACACCAGAAATTGAAACCTAGAGAGGCATAAAAGGCTTGATAAGGAGGGGGAAACCAAAACAAAACTAGACGACAGACGAGGATATACAGCTATGTGAAGGAAGCAAAAACTCAAAGGTTACCTAGAAATTCCTACCGAAATTTGCCTAGAAAACCCAAAAATAAGCCTCTTTGTGATATATGGATGAAAAAGCAAGAAGCAAAAATCACAGAACCAACGAACTTTAAAATGAAAGCAGAGAAATAGTGAGAAGTGGTGGATATACCTGATCGAATAAAAGTCAGAGAAGTATGAAGCGGCAAGATCCAAGGGTTGCAGAGAGATGATCGTTGCAAGAAAAATAGAGTTTTTTTTAGGAGAAAAGAGAATGCAGAGAAAGAAGAAAGTGTGAAGAATAGAGGGAAATACAAATAATAAACATTACAATATTGAAGCGTCAGGGGTAAAAGTGACTATTCACCCAAAAAGTAGGGGTGACGTACGCGACGCGATGGGTGCATTAATGCGCACAGAAATCGCAAGCGGCTAGGCGTGGCGGTTGAAACCCTTCGCAAATCTAGGGTAGCCAAGTGTCAATTGGCTATGATGGCGATTGTAGAAGGATACCGACCTCGAAGTCAAGCGAACTCCTTAACATTACCTCGGATCTTTGAGACATTACCTCAAATCTTTGAGCAAATGACTTCGGTCGCCGGGATCAATGTAACCTAACTCGATGATGTACGGTAGATAGGCAAGAGGATGAGGATCACGACAACTTAGCCTGGATAACTTGTCTAGGAGCAAAATACATCCCGGTAGGTCAAAAAGCTTGAACTACCGGGCTGGGGGGCAACTGTTACGGACCTATATCAGGCCTAATAGCGGGGACGGCCCGATGAACACTATTTATGCCATATTTTCCCTGTATTATATGATTGAATTGTATGGTAAATATGAGCTCAACTATATTTAATCTAAGCAAAAAGGCATTAATTCATTGTACAGGGAACTTGGGGATAAAATCCATACATGTCCTAAACATGCGCTGAGAAAAGAACAAGTTGAGGTTTTATGAGAAAGTCGCATAATATAGCCGATACTATGCTATAGCATCATAACAGCTTTATCGAAGTGCAATACAATGCATCCCTGAAGCTATAGTAGAGTAAGTGATGAAATGTTATGCGGCATATGATCTAATCTTTTGTCAAGGTTGTTTCAGGAAATATAGCTCAAGTCAGGAACAATGATTAGATTGATGACACATTGGAATAGAAGATGCGTAGGATCGTAACTAAGATATGAAGAATCCTGCAGGATCAGCAGAATCAATCTATCGAGATTTGGAAAGAAAGATGCGGTTGGACCTTGACAGATTAGGAAAGGCCCAATTCGCTGAACGTACGCCGCAAGTAGACCAGACTATATAAGGAAACAACAGCCAACCCTAAGTCGAGCCGTCGAGAGTGAAAGATAAGAAATACATACGGCCAGACTCGAAAGAAGAGAGAGGGAAGTTACAAGCATGAGGACTCCAAGAGAACCTAGCATTCGTCTTTGTAGTGAGACGGAGACAAGAAGACATGGAGTTGTGACGTGACAGGGTTTCTTCCATGCCGTCGGAATCTCCATCAAGCTTTCTATTTTCCTTATTTCAATTCTAGTTAATCTTTTTCATGGGCTATTCTATAGTAACCGGTTTAGTGATTCCCTCGTCAGTCATGAATAAAATTCCCTGTGGCTGAGCGAAGATGACTTCTTAAGTTGGAATGAACCAAGTTGTTTGTTCTTAATTCAATACATTCAGTTTGCTTATCAATGATTTAATTCCTAGTGTTGGTCGATTTCCTTGATGGCAAGTTAACCAGTCGAACAAGTAATAAAGTGAAAGTAGAGTATCGTCCCACAGAGACTGAGATATCGAAGAGTGACGCTCAATTGCTATGATAGTTACAAACATAAAGTAAATATAATTGATTTGAGAGGTTTTTCTAATTATTCTAATAACAGAAGTAAACAAAATAAATTTAAGAAAATATCAGTGAGAAGTTAGGTTGAACTCAGAATCCTCTTTAAGCGCATAAATCCCTTAGTTGCTCTACCCATTGCTATACCATCCATACTGCACAGCTTCCGTAATGCTGCAGAATGACTACTAACTACAAAGCTATTTGGTTAACCCACCTCTATAATCTACCGAAGCTTCTGTGTTCGATACATATGATATTAACTATACTCCTTCTATATTCCTATGGCAACTTTCTAGTTTTATCTGCATTATTCTTAGGGTGTCCTGGATATGAGAGGTAGACCCATTCCTGAAGCCTACAATAAATAGGTCAAGCCTTGCACCGGCTGCCTAGCAAACACTATTTCTCAGAGGTCTAGCCTAGACTCCTTGCCAGTAAGCCAAGACCACAAATCTAGACCTTAGATTCCTCTAATCGACTAGTAATTAATTCACTGATACGCAAACCGAATCTATTAAATTAAGAACTTGTAACTGGGTTCATATAACACTTAAGAATTCATCCTCGTTTAGCCATCGGAAAGTTAGTTTATGACTGACGAGGGAAACACAAAATAAATAGTAACAGAATGACCCATGATCTAACTAATAAAAGAAACGAAAATAGAAAGCTTGACGGCGTGGAAGAAGCCTTGTCACGTCACCACTCCACGTCTTCTTCCCTCCGTCTTACTGTGAGGAAGGATGCTGGTTTATCCTGGAATTCTTGTGCTAGTGAAGTCTCTCACTCTTCTTTTGAGTCGGCCGAATGTGTAATCTTGTGTTGGATCTGTATGACTCTTTTAGGGTTGACTTGCTGTTTCCTTTTTATATTCGGACTTCCGTGTGACACAAGTTTCAGCTAGCTGGGCTTTCCAAATCTGTCGAGATCTATCGCATCTTCTGTTTGTAGATTGATTCTGCTGATCCTGCGGGATTCTTCAAATCTTTCTGTTTCGATCCTCTGCATCTTCTATTTCATTACGTCAGCAATCTACTTGTCGATCTCGATCTTTTATATTTATTCCTAAAATCAGCTAGATAAAAAGGTCAGAAAATATGCCTCATAGCATTGCGTCCTTTACTTTGATATAGCTTTTGTGATGCTTTTATTGTACTTCGAGTTGCGGTCAGAATGCTATAGCATCGTATCAGCTTTGCTATACGTTCTTTAAAACAATGTAGTTTGCTCCTTCTTAGCACATGTTCAGGATGTAAATGGTTTCCATCCTTCAGTTCACTATATCATGAATATATGTCTTTTTGCTTGGATTGTTTGCAGTTTAAGCTTTTATTTACCATACAATTCAGTCATGAAATACAAGGAAAACTTGGTATAATTTGTGCTCATCACCTAGTCGATTAGCAAGAGCTAAGGGCTAGATCAGTGGTCTCGGCTTACTGAGAGGGAGTCAGGGTTAGACATCTGATAAATAGTGATTGCTAGGTAGGCTCGTGCAAAGCTTGACCTGTTATTGTAGGCCTCAGGAATGAGTCTACCATTCATAACCACAACACCTTGATTTGTAATGATAATCCAACTAGAAAATTGCCATAGTATATGGGAGCAGTAAGTTAGGATTGTACGTATCGGATGCGGGAGCTTCGGTAGATTAGAGTGGTGGGCTAACTGAATAACATTGTAAAAGGTGTTATGCTGTAGCATTACAGGAGCTGTACAACATAAATGCTACAGCAATGCGTATAAGCAATTAGGGGAGTGTTATGCTTAGGAAGGATTCCGAGCTCAGCCCATCTTTTTACTGATATCTTCTTACGACTATAAGCATTTGATTATTTTACTGTTTATTAGTAGAACTATAAAAACTCTCAAATCAATCAGATCTTATTTTATTGTTAAGTACAACTAATTCTGTAATTCAACGTTATCATTCGGTATCTCAGTCTCTGTGGGACAATACTCTACTTACTCTTTATTACTTGTTCGATTGGTTCAATTGCTATCAAGGAAATCAACCAACAAGTTTTTTGCGCCGTTGCCGGGGACTGTAGATGCCCTTAGTGACAACGCGCTTACTGATGAATAGTTGTGATTTACCCAATAAAGCTCAATCTTTCCCTTTTCTTGATTTTCAAGTACATTCTGCAGTGTATGCGTACTCGCCTTTAGGCAACCTAGAGCCTTATGATCCTGAAATCGAACGCAGTTACAAGCAAAGGCGTAGGAAGCAGAAGCGAAGAAGTCAACTTTTTGACTTCACAGACATTGTGGATATGCTTGTCAATCACGATTAGGATGGAAGGGAGCTGCAAGCAATAAACAGAGACAATCAGATCCCTCTACCTCCAAATCTAGATTTGAACAAGGCTATGATGGAATTTGGGATTCCTAACTTGAACAAGTTGAATTCGGCTATCACACCCCCAACCTTAAACGCAGGGCACTTTGAGATTAAACGTATCATGATTCAAATGCTGAATGCGGCCAGATAATTTGGAGGACACCCGTCTGAAAACCCTCATTTGCACCTCAAGGCTTTCATGGAGGTGTGTGACTTATTCATCATTCCAGGAGTCACGCCCGACACTATTTGGATTAAATTATTCTCATTCTCTCTACGAGATAAGGCTCGTACATGGCTTAACAACTTACCATCCAACTCAATCACCTCCTGGAACGATCTAGGAAGTAAATTTCTGCTCAAATTCTTCCCACATACTAAGAACGCCCAACTTAGAGGGGATATCACCAATTTCCAACAAAAGTCTGGTGAGTCCACATATGAAGCTTGGGACAGATTTAAGGACCTACTCAGAAGATGCCCACAACACGGGTTGTGTGAATGGGTCCAGTTAGAAACTTTCTACAGAGGTCTCGATGGACAAACACGGTCAATTGTAGATGCTTCCTCCGGCAGCTCCATCTTGTTGAAGATCTATGTCGAGGCTCATGAATTATTAGAGCGAATGGCTATGAACAGCCATCAGTGGCAAGCAAACAGAGCTACACCCTCCAGAACTGTTGCTGGAATACTCGAATTGGATGCTATGACTGCTCTCACAGCTCAGGTATCATCTTTAACCAACATGGTTAAGGGACTAATCCTTCCCTCAAGCAACAACTTCAACATGGGCAGTAACACCAACAACCCGTACTCCAACACGTACAACCCTGGATGGAAGCAGCATCCCAATTTCTCTTGGAGCGCTCAAGGTCAACAAATAGCAGGGCAATCATCTGGCCCACCATACTCAAACAAACCATCAAACCCTCCAGGGTTTACCCAGCAAGCATGGCAGTAGGGCAGTGATTCAAAACCTCAACAATCTATGTTGACCCTTATGAAAGAGTACATGGCAAAGAACGACGCAATCATTCAAAGTCAGCAGGTAACCCTTCGAAACCTTGAAAACCAAGTTGGACAACTGGCTACTCTCTCAACAATAGGCCCTCAGGGTCCCTACCGAGTGATACTGAAGTACCCAGGATCCAAGGAAAGGAGGAAGTCAAGATAATAGAGCTCCGAAGTGGCAAGAGCCTGGAGCCCATGAGGATGACCAAACAAGTTATTGAAGATGCTGACCTAAAAGTTGAGCACTCAAATGTAGGGAAGGAAAGTGCCAAACAAACCCTTGAACAAGAGCAGCAACACTCAATGCCCTTGAAAGCTGAACTAAATATCGATGCTATAGCCCTGCCCCCATTCGCCTCACTAAAAGATCACGTACAACATTCCAAAAGGGATGCTATGGCATCAACAAAATAGAACCATGATCTAGGATCATCTCGGGTGCTAAATTAGCCCTCGCCCTTCCCACAAAGGCTACAAAAGCAGAGACAAGAAAAGCAATTACATAAATTTCTCGATACGCTATGGCAATTGGATATCAATATCCCTTTAGTGGAAGCACTGGAATAGATGCCTATCTATGTGAAGTTCATGAAAGACTTTTTTTCCAAGAAGAGAAGACTGGAAGAATTCGAGACGGTGGCATTGACCTAGGACTGCAGTGCCTTACTGACAAATCGGCTACCACCAAAAGTAAAAGACCCAGGCAGTTTCACAATCCCCTGTGCGATTGGCCCTCAATACTCAGGGAAAGCCTTATGCGACCTTGGAGCCAGTATTAATCTAATGCCCATGTCTGTTTTCAAAAGGTTAGTAGTTAGGGAAACAAGGCCCACAACGGTTACATTACAGCTAGCTGACCGCTCCATTATCCTACCATAAGGAAAATTCGAGGATGTCCTGGTTAAAGTTGATAAGTTTATCTTTCCGGTAGACTTCATCATCCTTAACTTCGAAGCAGAACGCAAGGTCCCAATCATTCTGGAAAGACCATTCATGGCTACCAGGAGAACATTGATTGATGTGGAAAAAGGAGAACTCACCATGAGAGTCAATGAAGATCATGTGACCTTCTCAATTCTAAAGACAGTACAGTTCTCAATTCTGAAGATCATGTGACCTTCTCACCACCGGTTTGCACCAGTCATCTTCCAGCTCCACCTCCACCACCGCTGCGCAAGCGTCACCCGCCCCCATAAATGTTTCATCCTCCTCCTCTGGGTTCACCGACTCATCAGCGTCGGCAGGCCTCGCTACCTCAGCCGACAAGGCCTACATCCTTACCAATGCACCCTTCTTCTGGCGCCCAGACATGGACACTAACTACACGGGCAAGTTCCTCTGACGTCTTCACCGATTGCGCACGAAATTGATGACCATTCACCGAGACCTACGCGCATTCAGCACAGCCCATCGCCGTGGTTCGCTGAAGGCCGTCTCCCTCTCGCAGTCCCACTCGAGGATTCCTGTCGCCAATGGTGTGGGCTGTTACACCTCCACCGGCCTCGCCCTTTCGAGTGGCGGGTTAGAGGGATTCTTTTTATTAATTGCCTTTCTGCCATTATTAGGTCATTTATGCATTTATCAGAGTAAGCGCGACAGAGCACAGGATCGGTTTGGACTAACTACTGTACTGGTAAAAGTAAAAGCAACAAAAAGCATAAGTCCCTGAAGGGGTTAAGGGTACAGTAATCCGAGTAAAATACCAAAAGAATATGTACAGTCATCCAAAAAGGAAGATACAAAATACGGTAGGGCATCCCCTACTCTTCACTGCATCTCCAGTCCCTACCTTGTTAGAAAGTCTTCACTGATCAGTACACACCCCCGCAGCTGTAGAAGCGTCTGGAGTCCAAGATTGGCCCCCAGAGTAACCGTCAGTACTCAAATATTAAATGTGTAAGGAGTATGCAAGTTACCATGTTAGATATGTTGGTTATGATTAGTTTTGATGATGTCTTATATAGATGCCATTATCCAGAGCAAAAAGTTTGTATCATATACATTGACTAACTACCTTGTTTAATATAGATTAGTTCAAGTTGAATCATGAAGAATAATCCAGAATGAAGAACTTACACAATATAATAGAAATATCAACATTCAAGTTCTTGTGATACTGGAAGTCTCTTTGATCAAGCGGAAGTTGAAATAGCTTAGTTCGGAGCTAAATTAAG
This sequence comes from Acacia melanoxylon, assembly GCA_019022615.1. Classification (NCBI taxonomy): domain Eukaryota; kingdom Viridiplantae; phylum Streptophyta; class Magnoliopsida; order Fabales; family Fabaceae; genus Acacia; species Acacia melanoxylon. Next base: position 5,449,011 of record JAFJYJ010000010.1, read on the forward strand.
CTATTCGGAGCATCAGCATGAATAGTGATTTTTGAGATGAATAGTGCGTATACATAAATAGTGATATACGTATATGTGAATAGTCGTATATATGAAGAATACCGTATATGTGAATAGTGTCATACGGATGAACAGTGCCACATGTGTACAGTGAATTCCAGTTACTCTCGACATTACTCGAGTAAGAAAAATGTGGAACGCGAGTAAGCTATTGTTCATCATACTTTGTTTGCCTCTGTTCTGCATTTTTCATGGGCGATGTTCAGTGTTTCGATGATATCTCCAAAACCAGAGATCGGATTGAGGTGAAACTAGTGGCATATGAAACTAGACTCCCAATGGGTCATTTTGACATAAAATTGAAGTCCAAAAGAGTTCATATGAAGGAGTTATGAATTTTTGAAGATGACAGTGAAATCAATGTCACACAGCAGACCAAGCTTTGGTAATTTGAGTGTACCTCAGAAACGAAAAATCCAAATGAGCTGAAACCAGTGCCATTGGAAACTAGACTCAAATAAATTTTCAAAAACATCAAGAATTTAGAAAGAGAAGATCAATTGAAGGAGATATGATGTTTTGAAGTTGTGATTGCTCGGATTTTGAAACAACTTATTTGGATAAGAACGACCTCCATTCATCGATGTTAATGAACAAAATACAACTAGTTTGGAGCTGATTCTTTTTGCATTGGAAAGAAGAATTAAAGAGCTTTCTGAGGATGGGTAATTTGGAATTAATCATTCTCTTTCAAGAAACCATCCGAAAACTACTTTCATCCTTTACTCAAGTAAGACTTCTTATCTTCGCAAGTAATGTCATTTTACTTGTTTTCAAAGAACCGTTTCAATATTACTTTCGAAGCTTACTCAAGTAACAAATATATGCTTCGCAAGTAATTTCGTTTTACACCACCGAGACTTCTACTTCTTGGTTATTTTCGATATTACTCAAGTAACAAATGTTGTTACTCAAGTAGTATCTTTCCGGTGGGATTTTATTTGAAGCTATTCGATATTACTTTCGGACCTTACTCAAGTAATATTTTCGGCTCCCAAGTAATTTTGGAAAAGCCTACGGAGGGTTCTATTTCTTAAAGAAATAAGATATTACTCAACCGAAAAGCAAGATTTGTGTCAGAAGCATTTATTGCGCTGAAAAAGCAGAACACGCAAATGGGATTGAAGCGTGTAACAGTTGAAGACATTCCAGCTATTATTCTGACTCATCTTCTACACAAGTAGGTGAACGCATTTAATGAAGGCACAGATGTTTAAATGATCTCAACGGATATATAAAAAGATTCAACGAAGCTGAGTAGGAAGCAAAACTGCAGCGAAGCACTTGACGAAACAAGCAAAACGACAAAACATTTAAATTCGCCAACGACTATCTCTCTTATACGGATGAACACCACAACGAGACATATAATGAAGTTAAATGGCGGACAAAAGAGAGAGGAAGCACAGACGCTCCACAACCATTCTCAACGGACCGAAATTCAAAATTGTTACTATTCACAACGGCCGAAACGCAACGGACGAATGCTTCCAACAATTGTCTATAAATAGAGAAAGAGCGATGGAAGAAGCAGAATACAGAGACACGAGCCTACATCTTCAATATGCCAATACTCTGATATTCACTTACTCTCTGTTCTTAATGCTTACATAGTTTATCGTAGAGAGTGAAATGATTTGAATTGTACTTCAATGTTTATTCATTCACTTCTGAGAGAGAATAATTTTTTCTGTAAACATTCTATCTGAGAGTTACTCAAGATTGGGTGATCTTGAGCGGGAAACACACTGTGTTGATTACAGCTTGTAAGGGGAGTGAATCTTGGTGAAAAGATTACTTCGAGTACGAGTGTGTAATCAAGCGGGTGTATTGATTACGTTTGTAAGGGGGAGTGAATCCTAGTGAGAGGATTACTTCGAGTACGTAACGTGTAATCAAGTTGAAAGAGATAATGAATTGAAATCTCGGGAGAGCGAGGACCGGACGTAGGTCATCGTGGATTGGACCGAACCAGGATAAATCACGGTTGCATATTCTCTTCCCTAAACTCTTATATTTCCAAAGTATATATATTTGAACGACTGATTATCGCTTTATAAATTATTATTGTAATTCGAATTGCTTTCAGTAAGTTACGAAAAGATTTATCAAAGTCCCTAAAGTTTTATCAGACACCCAATTCACCCCACCTCTTGGGTGATTGCCAGGTCTAACAAGATAAAGATATATACACATTCCATACACATACCATATATGAATCCAGATCATACCACAATAAATCACACATCACAATCCGTAGAACCCGTACAGCTGCCTTACCAAGGCAAGCCTAGGACTCCTCCGGAATCACAACTCGTAAAGCCGCCCTTATTAGGTCAGCCCCGGACTGAAACTCAACCCGTACAGCCGCCAATCAAGGCGGGCCTCAGACTGAACGTCCTTAGCGCTAGGAATCATACAACTCTGTATGCATATTTGGCACAAACATATACAAAAACACACATGGTAATACAAACTTACAACAAACACACATAAAGATATCTGAGTAAAGCGGTTACTACCTGGTGTAATAAATAGTGTCCTTAATTTGACTTTCCAAAAGTTCCCTTGACCTAGATATCATTAAAAGCACTTTTTTAGTAATTCCAAAAATACCCTTACATTATTTAAACAAAAACCGAGCCACAACTTGATGTTTTCCCAAAAATTCGTGTGTTTACGCCCAACTTCATGGATTTTTCATAAATTCCAAAAAAATCATGTTTACATGAAACAAGCACCATTGAACCATTGGAAAGTCTAATTATCTAGAAAAATATTCTAAAAAGACTCATATTTTGGCGTTTACTTCACTTTTTCACCTCGGGTCCAGATTCTCCCGATTGCTTCCTGGTTCAGCCTACTTTAGCAATTTTTTTCTTTTAGTAGAAAAATCCAAAAATGATAAAATTATACATCCTGGTCATCCTTAGGAAGTTTAATTTTCACCTAAAAAAGTTCAGCCAGAAATAGGTTCGTTTACGATTTTTAGAACTCACTTGAAGAACTTCTGCCAGAATTCCAGAATCTCAACAATCTTGCTTTCAAAGACTTTTTCGGTGATTTTGAGTTCGGAAACTTAATCTAAAACCTAACCCCATACAAAATCATGTTTTAAACACTTTGGAACCATTAAAAAAAATCAAAAATCAGACCCTAACACCATGTCCCAAACAGTAGCACGAAAATCCAAAGTGTAAGCTTAAGGGGTTCAAGTTGTCGGTAGTTATCTAGATCGGAGCTTTGGCTTGGTGACTTAGGTGGTTGTGTGCTTGATTCTTGCTATGGAGTCTTGCTGGACCTTCTCTCTTTCCTTGAGCTGTGCCACGCCTCTTAGGAGGAGAAAATGATATGTTGAGCTCTTTTTAATACTAATCTAAAAGTAGCTAAATGGTTCTAATTTAACTAGGTAATTTCCTTGTTTAGTTGGTAACCAATTGAACTTTACTTAATCTTTATCCCATGTGCAGATTTTAGAGACTTCTAGGAGATGATGTGGCGCCTACCTAGCCACTTCCACCAGATTTTATCTTTTTATCTGGGTAAAATTACTTATTTTGACCCGAAACACCTTTTTGGCCTACCGGTAGGCCCACATTCTGATTAATGGACTGATTTACCTTTCTTTTTGTCCAAGTCATCTTTTTTTTAATTAAAAAGGGGTATGTGGTGCCTAGGGGGCCCCAAAAATCTGATCCCAATTATTTTATTCCATTTTTCCACTTTACCGGTCTAATTCCTAATCTACCGGTCCCTATCGGGCTCCACTGGGTCCAAAAGTGTTTCTTTTTGTACTTTTCTTAATCTTTTCTAGTTATTCTCCCCTGCCTGGGCATACTTATGTGGCGTCTCCCCTTTTCCCAAGGTGGCCCCACTTTTGTCTTATTTCGTCTAAAAATGATCCTCTAAGCGGTCCCTATCGGTCCCTTTTTTCACGGTCATTGCTGTGGGACCCACGTGATGTGTTTAGACTAGTGCACGGATAAAATCATCTGATTGTCTTCTCTCTCCTATGTTGGACGAAATTTAATGCCCAGAGGACAAGGAATTGACCATTTTGCCCCTACTTTATTCTTCTTTAACCTCGTGGTGACACGTGTCCCCGTGCAATGATTACTCTGACTTCTACTTTTTGGAACATGTCTTTTTCAGTGTCTTCTTCTCTTTCTTGTCCCTGAATGGCGCATACACACTTCCCTGAGTCAAGGATCTGTGTTTTGTCATATTCCCCAGGCCCCGCTTCATTATACCGGCTTTATGGTTACATTGGTGTTTTGCTCGGGCCCACTCCTTTTCAAACGATCCGGGCCCCACCGTAGACTCTTTTCCTCTGGTCTAAGTGGGTGACTTTTTGGGCCTTTTTGGAGTCCTCAATCCTGTCTCCCACTATTCGGGCATCCTTCTACAATTAATATTTTAAACTAAGATATTACAAGAAATAATAATAATTAAATTAACAGCCAAAACTCTTCATTAATTCATCAACATTTACACTACATTAGTTACAACAGTAGGGGTGTTACATTTCTCCCACCGTAAAAGAAATTTCGTCCTCGAAATTTGATTACACATTTTTCATACTACGGGACATAAATTCAGGATACTGATTCTTCATATCTTCAACTGTTTCCCATGTTGCTTCTTCGGGAGACAAACCTTTCCAAAGTACTTTAACAGAAGGGATGGTCTTCCGCCAAAGTTGTTTTTCTTGATAATTAAGGATTCTTTCGGGTTCAACTACGAAAGTATGATTGTCTTGGACATCCACATCCTCATACTCTAGAATGTGCTCCGAACTCGGCTGATATTTCTTCAATTGCGAGACATGAAATACGTCATGCAACTTACTTAAGTTAGGCGGTAATGCCAACTGATAAGCAACTGGCCCTCATTTAGCAAGGATCTCAAAGGGTCCAATGCAGGACTTAGTTTTCTTTACCAATTAAATTGATATTTTAAGGAAGACATGATCTCCAACCGGAATTGGACTTCTTTTGTCTACATAACTCATATCCTTTGCGAGAAGTCTCTTTTGTATTAACTTGATCTGATCAGAGGTTTCATCAACCATCTCCGGACCAAATAATTTCCTTTCAGACAATTCGGTCCAACAGATAGGAGATATACATTTTCTCCCGTATAGAGCCTCATACGGAGCCATCTGCATACTGGAGTGGTAGCTATTATTGTGCGCAAACTCAGCCAGAGGAAGGTATCGATCCCAGTTGCCTTTAAGATCCAGAACATAAGCACGCAACATATCTTCCAGTATCTGGATGGTTCTTTCTGACTGACCATCAGTCTGGGGATGATAAGAAGTGCTAAACTTCAATTTTGTCCCCATTGCGCTATGCAAGGCTTGTCAGAATTGCAAAGTGAACTAGGGATCTCTATCGGAGATGATACTTTTCGGTATACCATGGAGTCGAATAATTTCCTTGATATAAATCTCTGCCAATTTCTCAGGAGAATAGTTCACACTTTTTTGAATAAAGTCGGTGGTTTTCGTAAGTCGGTCAACGACCACCCAGATAGCATCATAATGTCTAACCTTGGGCAAACCCACTATTAGATCCATGGTAACATCTTCCCATTTCCATTTTGGTATTCCAATTCCTTTCAAAAGTCCTCCTGGTCGTTGATGCTCAATTTTTACTTTCTGGCAAGTTAAGCCACATAACGGTAATATCATCTTTCATACTAGGCCACCAAAATTCAGTTTTTAGATTATGATACATTTTGGTTGCTCCTGGATGAATAGTATACTTGCTTTTATGTGCTTCATCCAGAATTTTCCTTTTTAGATCTTCTTCGGCGGAATATAAATTCTCCTTTTATATCGAATTAACCCATCGATGAGAGTTCAAAATCTGGTGATTTATTGGTCGTAGCTTTCTCTCGAATGGATTTGGTCTCAATTTGCTCATCTCGCATCTGAGCTTCTTTTATTTCTAATTTCAGATCATTTCCTTCATCGCTGATTAAAAGATCTGCTACATATACATTACATGGCCCGTTATCATTTGTATGAATCCATTTTAATAGATGTAAATCCTGGAAATCCTCTAGCATCTTTTGTTCTGCTATCATCATAGATGCCACTTGTACCGCTTTTCTGCTCAAAGCATCAGCAACAACATTAGCCTTGCATGGATGATACTTAATCTCTAAATTATAGTCTTTAAGTAACTCCATCCATATGCGTTGTTGCATATTAAGTTCTTTCTAGTCAAACAAATATTTAAGACTCTTGTGGTCACAATATAATTCAACAACAGCGCCATATAGATAGTGTCGCCATATCTTTAAGGCAAATATAATAGCTGCAAGCTCCAAGTCATGTGTAGGGTAGTTCAACTCATGAGGCTTCAGCTGACGAGAGGCGTAAGCTACAACTCTGCCCTGCTGCATCAGGACACATCCCAATCCCTGTAAACTCGCATCACTGTAGACCGTATAGGTCTCAGTCGGATCGAGGATAATCAACACAAGAGCCATCGTAAGCCTCTCCTTCAGCACACGGAAGCTCTCCTCACACTGAGCATCCCACACGAATGACTGGCTCTTTTTAGTAAGCTTTGTCAATGGCAACGCAATCCGTGCAAAATTTTGTATGAAATGATGGTAATATCCCGCAAGACCCAGAAAACTGCGGATCTCAAATACAGTCTCCGGTCTTTTCCAGTTCAATACCACTTCCACTTTACTAGGGTCAACATCAACCCCGCCTTTCGAGATTACATGGCCCAGAAATTTAACTTCTGTAAGCCAGAATTCACATTTGCTAAATTTAGCGTAGAGCTTCTTTTCTCGAAGAATACTCAACGCAAGTCGCAGATGATATTCATGCTCCGTTTCATTTCTAGAGTAGATCAATATGTCATCAATAAACACCACAACTAATTTATCCAGGTAAGGTCGAAAAACATGATTCATATAATCCATGAAGACAGCTGGAGCATTCGTTAATCCAAAGGGCATCACCAGAAATTCATAATGTCCGTATCTAGTTCTGAAAGCAGTTTTCGGAACATCCTCAGCCCTTACCCGCAACTGATGATATCTAGATCGTAAATCAATTTTCGAGAATACACAGGATCCAGATAGCTGATCCAACAGGTCATCAATCTTGGGGAGTGGGTATTTATTCTTAATCGCCACCTTATTCAATTCTCTGTAGTCGATACAAAGCCGTAGGCTTCCATCTTTCTTCTTCACAAAGAGTACCAAGGCTCCCCATGGTGAAACACTAGGCCTGATAAAGCCTTTCTCAAGTAATTTTTCTAATTGCTTCTTTAATTCTGCCATTTCGTTAAGAGCCATCCGATAGGGTGCCTTCGATATAGGTCCAGTACCAGGCATAAGTTCAATAGCAAATTCAACTTCTCTTTCCGGGGGTAGTCCACTGATGTCATCAGGAAAAACATCAAGGAATTCTTTCACAACCGGAATTTTATCTGGCGTAAGTTCCGCTTCTGCCTGTACTGAAAGAAATATTAAGTATCCCTAGCAACCCTGTTCAAGGCATTTTTCTGCTTCGGTGGCCGTCAGAAAATTAAAACTGATTTCACCGTCACCATTGCTTGGTGACTCTTGGTATGTGATTTCCTTGTTTCCGAGATCCATGATCACATTGTTGGCTGATAGCCAGTTCATTCCCAAAATTACATTAATCTCACGCAAGGGTAGACAAATCAGGTCAATGGTCGTTTCTCGATCATTCACAGTCACAACACAATTCAAACAAACATCAGAAGTTCTAGTTTTAACCCCTAAGGGTGTAGATACACTCAAATCATAAGGCAATTTGTGTAATTCAAGGTTCAAACGCATCACACAATCATAAGCAATGAATGAGTGACTAGCACTTGTATCCAATAATGCGTATAAAAGATGACCATAAATATATATCGTACCTTGCACCATCTCTGGGGACTTATGCGCCTGGTCCCTGGTCAAAGCAAAGACTCTGCCTTGATTCTGAGGTCTTCTCTCTGTCCTTTGCTGACGGCAGTCTCGGCTGAAATGTCTGGGTTTACGGTAATTGAAACAGACAATCTATCTGGTGCAATCAGTGACGGGGTGACTCTTACCACACTTGTTGCACTTTTGTGGCTCAAAAGGTCTCTGAAAATTGCGTCGATTAGATTGAAAGGATTTCTTTCCATTGCCACGTCTGTTACTTCCTATCCTCTTCCGCTTGAATAGATTTCCGCGGCTAGATTCACCATGATTAGATGGGTTCTTGGAAGCTTGAAGATCTTTGAGATTTCTTTCTACAATTCTGCATTCCTCGACAGCTTGATGCAAAGTATAAAATTGCCGTGCAATTAATTTTTCTCTGATTTCATATTTCAATCCTCTGGTCAGAACATCTGCCAAATTACTCTCGGCTCCAGGATTTTTATGATAAGCAGAGTATCGTGACAGACGAGTGAATCGAGCATAATAATCTTCAAAAAAATCACTATCGCCTTGCTTGATCATAAGGAACTCAGTTTCTTTAGCCATACAAATGGATGGTGGTTGATATTGTTCATTGAATTTTTCTTGAAAGATTTCCCAGGTCACCGGGATGTTCAGAGCTCGTAAGGTGGTCTTTGTATTTCTCCACCACCTGTCAGCATCACCTTATAATTTATATATAGCCAATTGAGCTTTTCTCTCAGTGGGGCAGCCAAGAACTTGAAAGATTTTCTCAAGTCTGAGAATCCAATCTTCAGCCATATCAAATCGTCCTTTGAACACTGGAGGATTCTGTTTACAAAATTTCGATACGCAGTAAAGAGGAGTTTCTGTATCTCTGCGCTCTTCCTCCTGTTCATTGTTATTATTATTGTCATCATCATTATCATCGTTATTGTTTTCATTTCTGTCTTGGTGGGCTCGTAATTCATTAATATCAGTTCTCATCTGTTGCATCATTTTCCCCTGTGCTTGTAACAATTCCATCATACGTTCAGTAAGATTAGTTGCCGGTGGGTTCTGGTCCGGTTCCGGTTCTGGCTCCCTTTGAGTTCTGAGTCGCCGTCTAGACATTTTATTTACCTTACTACATCATAACATAACAAAACAGGTAAGTGATCAGAAATATCAGAACTACACAAACATACTTATATTATTCACATATAAGTCTTAACCAATACATATTCATCTTCCTACAACTATATTACATCATCACACCACACATAAACAACTGACCATATTTTACATCATGATTATTTATTTTACATTCATGCCCCCTCTCATACATGCACACTTCCTCTCTTACACTTCCTATTCTACCCTTATTTCACATTATTGCTTCTGGTGTCATCCTCTTGTCACTACCCGGGTTCACAGCTCAGTAAGAGCATGGATCTTCAAATACTCGATAAAATCTTTGAAACCATAATCAAGTCGTCGCTCCCAAGCCATGATCTGATTGAGTAAACAGACCCAAAAGCGAGTCTGTGGAAAGTAATACAACACTGCACACTTCCATTCTTTTAGAGAATAGCCGATTAGCCCACGCCTCATTCTATCGTTATACACTTTCGTCATTTTTTTTCATGAAATATTCGTACTGTCTCCTGGGGGTAGGTCTCCGGTTACAAGCTCTTTGATACAGACCATGCGCAAGCTCCAGCAGGTTCATATCAAGTTCATGCAGATACTCAATAGGTGGGAATCCCTCGTTATCAGATTCATCCTCATCTACTGCTAATGGAACATGATCTGGGGGAATCTCCGCCAGTTCTTCTACATCACCTACTGATGATTGTGCTGGTTCATTATTATTCACATTCATTTCTTCACCCACTTCATCAGGCATCGGAGGCACAACCGCCAAGGGTGGTACATAGATAGGTACATCAAGAGGAGGGATCTGTTCAGGGTCATACAAATTTAATGGCTCAAGTGTAAGTGCGGGATCAAACCAATTAAAAATGTCTGGTGTGAAAGGTATGTCAGGAGCTACATAATAGACAGGCATCAGACGGTCCGGTGCAACTATATCGGGCTCAGGAACAACATCGGGTACAACAGTAGGGTCTATTTCCGGTATAGGAGGTAGCATCAGCATATAAGGAGGTATCTGATCAGGGATCGGTAACAACTCTAGTTCAGGTATAATCGGAGGATAGAGAGGAATCTCCGGAATGAGAACAGGTGCCTCAGGGGGCAAGAAAGGAAAATCTGACTCCGGCAGAGGTACCAGTGGAGGTAAGATAGGAAAATCAGGCTCCAGAAAAGGTAGCTCAAAAGGTGCCGGTGCCAGTGCAGGTGGTTCGGCTCTGTGCCTCGTTCTGCCGAATACTCTTGGTTCACGTACTCTTCTACGATAGACTTGTCCGTACCTTGGATCGGGTTCCATCTTTCGCCTAATCCAACCAAAATTACGTTAGTACCCTTAACCGGAAACCTTTTACCAGTACCGTCCAAACCGTGCTCTGATACCAAAACTGTTACACCTCCACCGGCCTCGCCCTTTCGGGTGGCGGGTTAGAGGGATTCCTTTTTATTAATTACCTTTCTGCCATTATTAGGTCATTTCTGCATATATCAGAGTAAGCGCGACAGAGCACAGGACCGGTTTGGACTAACTACTGTACTGGTAAAAGTAAAAGCAACAAAAAGTATAAGTCCCCGAAGGGTTAAGGGTACACTGATAATCCGAGTAAAATACCAAAAAATAAATACAAAGTCATCCAAAAGGAAGATACAAAATACGGTAGGGCATCCCTACTCTTCACCGCATCTCCAGACCCTACCTTGTCAAAAAGTCTTCACGATCGTAACACTTGTTGCAACAAAAGCGTCTGGAGTCCAAGATTGGCCCCCAGAGTAACCGTCAGTACTCAAATATTAAATGTGTAAGGAGTATGCAATTTACCATGTTAGATAAAGATATATACACATGCCATACACATACAATATATGCATCCTAAAATGAGATCATACCACAATAAATCACACATCACAACCCGTAGAACCCGTTTCGGGGACTACCTTACCAAAAGGCAAGCCTCGGTATTTACTCTAGATTTAAATCACAACCAAGACCACATATTTAAACAAAAACACGCCCTTATTAGGTCGGACCTCGATCGAAACTCAACCCGCCCGGACCTATCAACCCCGCCAATCAAGGCCGGCCTCGGACTGAACATCCTTAGTGCTAGGAATCATACAACTCTGTATGCGTATTTGGCACAAACATATACAAAAACACACTTGGTAATACAAACATACAACAAACACACATAAAGATATCTGAGTAAAGCGGTTACTACCTGGTGTAAAAAATAGTGTCCTTAATATTTTAGTGGGCCCGTTGACTTTCCAAAAGTTCCCTTGACCTAGATATAATTAAAATGCACTTTTTTAGTAATTCCAAAAATACCCTTACATTATTTTAACAAAAACCGAGCCCAACAGAATTTTTCCAAAAATTCAGTGTTTCTGGCCCAACTTCATGGATTTTTCATAAATTCCAAAAAAATCATTTTTACATGAAACCAGCGCCGTTTGAACCATTGGAAAGTCTAATTATCAGGAAAAATATTCTCAGACCCTGAAAAGACTCATATTTTGGCGTTTACTTCACTTTCTACACCTAGTCAAGATTTCCCATGATTGCACACGTGAGCCTAATTTAGCAATTGTTTTCTTTTAGTAGAAAAATCCAAAAATTACAAAATTATACATCCTGGTCATCCTTAGGAAGTCTAATTTTCACCTGAAATATTTCAGCCAGAAATAGGTTCGTTTACTATTTTTAGAACTCACTTGAATAACTTCTGCCAGAATTCCAGAATCACAACAATCTTGCTTTCAAAGACTTTTTCAGTGATTTTGAGTTTGGAAACTTAATCTACAACCTAATCCCCTACAAAATCATGTTTTAAACACTTTGGAACCATTAAAAAATCAAAATTCAGACCCTAACACCATGTCCCAAACAGTAGCACGAAAATCCAAAGTGTAAGCTTAAGGGGTTCAAGTTGTCGGTAGTTACCTAGATCGGAGCTTTGGCTTGGTGACTTAGGTGGTTGTGTGCTTGATTCTTGCTATGGAGTCTTGCTGGACCTTTCTCTTTCCTTGAGCTGTGCACGCCTCTTTTAGGAGGAGAAAATGATATGTTGAGCTCTTTTTAATACTAATCTAAAAGTAGCTAAATGGTTCTAATGTAACTGGGTAATTTTCCTGTTTAGTTGGTAACCAATGGATCTTTACTTAATGTTTATCCCATGTGCATATTTTAGACTATTCTAGGAGATGATGTGGCGCCTCCCCAGCTACTTCTACCAGATTTTGTCATTTTACTTGGGTAAAATTACTTATTTTGGCCCGAAACACCCTTTTGGCTTACCGGTAGGGCCCACATTTTGATTAATGGACTGATTTACCTTACTTTTTCTCCAAGTCATATTTTTATTAATTTAAAAGGGGTATGTGGCGCCTATGGGGCCCCACAAATCTGATCCCAATTATTTTATTCCATTTTTCCACTTTACCGGTCTAATTCCTGATCTACCGGTCCCTATCGGGCCCCACCGGGTCCAAAAGTGCTTCTTTTTGTACTTTTCTTAATCTTTTCCATATATTCTCCCCTGCCTGGGCATACTTATGTGGCGTCTCCCCTTTCCCAAGGTGGCCCCACTTTTGTCTTATTTCGTCTAAAAATGATCCTCTAACTGGTCCCTATCGGTCCCTTTTTCACCGGTCTATTGCCTGTGGGACCCACGTGATGTGTTTAGACTAGTGCACGGATAAAATCATCTGATTTTCTTCTCTCTCCTATGTTGGACGAAATTTAATTCCCAGAGGACAGGGAATTGACCATTTTGCCCCTACTTTATTCTTCTTTAACCCCGTGGTGACACGTGTCCCCGTGCAATGATTACTCTGACTTCTACTTTTTGGAACATGTCTTTTTCAGTGTCTTCTTCTCTTTCCTGTCCCTGAATGGCGCATACACACTTCCCTGAGTCAAGGATATGTGTTTTGTCATATTCCCCGGGCCCCGCTTCATTATACCGGCTTTATGGTACACCGGTGTTTTGCTCTGGGCCCGCTCCTTTTCAAACCTGGGCCCACCGTAGACTCTTTTCCTCTGGTCTAAGTGGGTGACTTTTTGGGCCTTTTTGGAGTCCTCAATCATGTCTCCCACTATTCGGGCATCCTTCTACAATTAATATTTTAAAATAAGATATTGCAAGAAATAATAATAATTAAATTAACAGCCAAAACTCTTCATTAATTCATCAATATTTACACTACATTGTTTACAACAGTAGCGGTGTTACATGGGCGACACTTCCTCTGATGAGGATACGACCACCAGTGCTCCTCCCCCTCCTGCCCCTAGTTTTATGTTCATTTTGTTAATATTCTTTGTGAATTTTTTATTCTTGACTATTTGATGCAGCCCTGAGCGTTTGCCTCAGGGCCATTTTGTGAATGCTGCCATGGATGGTTTTGTTTCTCTATGTTGTCTCCGCCTCACAACCCCATTCCCCTATGATTTTACTTGTTTACTTTACATGCTGCAATGGGGCATTACATCGATTTTACTGTTAGGCTTGGGAAATTGACAGTGCTAGTTAACTTGGTGTGTGGTAAAGTGATGGTGAGGAAGAATAGAGAGAGAACCCACGATGGAAGGATTTGTTTGAGCCTAATTGTTTCTATTATAGTGTGCATGTCAGCTAACCCATGTATGATCTTTGATTTGTCTTAGTTCTCTGATAAACTGTCTGGTCTCTGAGCAAATAATTCGTAGGATGAAGACATTTGTGTCATACCCCTTATTCTCATACACAAACCATAAAACATCACCCTCCATATTACTACCCCTATGAGCCTTATCGACGATGCTAGAGCAGAACTAGTAGACAGGAAGAGCTGCAAGAAAGTGGTTTGCTTAAAAAAATGAAAAAAGAAGGGGAGAAGAAAAGAAAAGGAAAAATGACTTAGAATAAAGAGCAGCAAGGCAATACAAAGTTCAATGGAGGCATTCGACTAAGTTATGAAACCTGCCTAAAACCCTACTATAGCATTGATCATCCTTTTTCATCTCCACACATATATAGCCATCCACACCATTTCAACCCAAGAAAGCCCTTTTGACAAATGAAAGCTCATATGCTAGGAGGTAATCTTAGAATTTTGACAAGGCTATAGAACTTCTAGGTTAGCATGCCAAGAGAGAAAGCTAAATCCCCAAGTTGAGAGAGCGTAAACACTGAATCTGAGAGTCTCTTGACACTTCCTTGTCTAAGAGATATCTACATCACGAGCCGCTAGTACTAGGCAGTGGGATTGCCTACACGGGGACATGACCTAAGAGTAAAAGTGCAGGCATAGTTATATGGATAGGCGTGCTACTGCTATTAGTTATCGTTTTGCTCTATTATCTCCATCTTTATTTTACCCAAGAGTGTAAAAAGCTAAGTGTGGGGGTATTTGATGAGCACTATTTATGCCATGTTTTCCCTATATTATATGACTGAATTGTATGGTAAATATGAGCTTAAATGTATTTAATCTAAGAAAAAAGACATTAATTCATTGTACAGGGAACTTAGGGATAAAATCCATACATGTCTTAAACATGCGCTGAGAAAAGAACAAGTTTTGAGGTTTTATGAGAAAGTCGCATAACATAGCCGATACTATGCTATAGCATCAGAACAGCTTTATTGAAGTGCAATACAATGCATCCCTGAAGCTATAGCAGAGTAAGTGACGCAATGCTATGCGGTATATGTTCTGATCTTTTGTCAAGGTTGTTTCAGGAAATATAGTTCAGGTTGCGAACAACGGTTAGATTGCTGACGTATTGGAATAGAAGATGCGGAGGATCGTAACTAAGATTTGAAGAATCCCGTAGGATTAGCAGAATCAATCTACCAAGATTTGGAAAGAAAGATGCGGTTGGACCTCGATAGAGTAGGAAAGGCCTAGTTCGCTGGACGTATACCGCAAGTAGACCAGACTATATAAGGAAACAACAACCAACCCTAAAGGGAGAGTCGTCGAGAGTAAACAATAAAAAGATCACATACGGCTAGACTCGAAAGGAGAGAGAGGGTAGTTACAAGCACGAGGACTACAAGAGAACCCTGTATTCTTCCTTGCAGTGATATGGAGCCAAGAAGATGCGGAGTTGTGACGTGACAGGGCTTCTTCCACGCCGTCGAAACCTCCATCAAGCTTTCTATTCTCCTTATTTTAATTCTAGTTAATCCTTTGTCATGGGCTATTCTGTAGTAATCTGTTTAGTGATTCCCTCACCAGTCATGAACTAAATCTCTTGTGGCTAGGCGAGGATGACTTCTTAAGCTTGGAATGAACCCAGTTGTTAGTTCTTAATTTAATACATTCAGTTTGCTTATTAGTGATTTAATTTCTGGTTGATTAGCGAGAGCTAAGGGCTAGATCAGTGGCCTCGGCATACTGAGAGGGAGTCGGGGTTAGACCTATGAAAAACTAGTGATTGCTAGGCAGGCTTGTGCAAAGGTTGACCTATTATTGTAGGTCTCCATAATAAGTATACCGTTCATAACCATAACACCTCGATTGGTTATGATAATCCAACTAGAAAATCACCATAGCATATGGGAGAAGTAAGTTAGGATTGTACGTATCGGACGCGAGAGCTTCGGTAGATTAGAGTGGTGGGTTAACTGAATAACATTGTGAGAGATGTTATGCTGTAGCATTGCGAGAACTGTGCAGCATAAATGCTATAGCAGTGCGGATAGGCAACTAAGGGAGTGTTATGCTTAGGAAGGATTCCAAGCTCAGCCCATCTTTTTACTGAAATCTTCTTACAACTACGATCATTTGGTTAATTTACTGTTTATTAGTAGGACTCTAAAAACTCCCAATTCAATCAAATTTTATTTTCTTGTTAAGCACAACTAAATCTGCAATTCGGCGTTATTGTTGGTCGATTTCCTTGATGGCAAGTGAACAAGTTGAACAAGTAATAAAGTGAAAGTAGGGTATTGTCCCACAGAGACTGAGATACCAGAGAGTGACGCTCAATTGCTATGATAGTTGCAACTAGAAGGTAGATGTAATGGGTTTGAGAGGTTTTTGGGGATTATACTAAGAACAGAATTAAACAAAGTAATTCGAAGAGGATATCAGCGAGAAATTAGGCTGAACTCGGACTCCTTCTTAAGTGCATAATTCCCCCAGTTGCTTTACCCAATGCTATAGCACCTATACTGCATAGCTTCCGCAATTGCTACGGCATAGTTACTAACTGCAAAGCTATTCGATTAACCCACCACTATGATCTACCGAAGCTTCCGCGTCCGATACATTTGATATTAACTATACTCCTTCCATATTCCTATGGCAACTTTCTAGCTTTTATCCGCATTACTCTCGGGTGTGTGCGGTTATGAGAGGTAGACCCATTCCGAAGCCTACAATAAATAAGTCAAGCCTTGCACCTACGCCCTAGCAAACATTGTTTCTCGAGATGTCTAGCCTCGACTCCTTGTCGAAGCCGAGACCACGAGATCTAGCCCTTATATTCCTCTAACCGACTAGTAATTAATCTCGATACGCAAATCGAATCTTTAATTAAAACCTTGCAACTCGGGTTCATATACGCTTAAGGATTCATCCTTGTTCGGCCCATCGAAAGTTAGTTCATGATCGACGAAGGAAACACAAAACAGCCAATAACAGAATGACCCATGCTCTAACTATAGAAAGTAAATGAAAAATAGAAAGCTTGACGGCGTTCCGACGGCATGGATGAAGCCATGTCACGTCACTGCTCCACGTCTTCTTCCCTCCGTCTTGCTACGAGGAAGGATGCTGGGTTCTCCTGGAATTCTCGTGCTAGTGAAATCTTTCACTCTTCTCTTGAGTAGGCGGAATGTGTATTCTCGTGTTGGCTCATATCCGACTTTTCTTAGGGTTGACTCGCTGCTTCCTTTTTATATTCAGACTTCCGTGTGATGCAAGTTAGGCTAGCCGGGCTTTCCAAATCTGTCGTGATCTATCATATCTTCTGTTTGTAGATTGATTCTGCTGATATTGCGAGATTCTTCAAATCTTTCCTTTTTGATCCTCCGTATCTTCTATTATATCTGCAATATACCTGTTGGCATCGACCTTTTATTTCCATTCCTGAAATCAGCTAGATAAAAAGGTCAGAAAATATGTCGCATAGCATCGCGTCCTTTACTTTGCTATAGCTTCCTTATGCCTTTAGTTGCAATTCGAGCTGCTGTTGGAATGCTATAGCATAGTATCAGCTCTGCTGTGCGTTCCTCCTAGAGACAATGTAACTTACTCTTCCTTAGCACATGTTTTTTGGATGTAAATGGTTTCCATCCCTCAGTTCCTTAAATCATGAATACCTGCCTTTTTGCTTGAGTTATTTGCTTTCAGAATCTGCGCTCATGCTCTTTATTACTTGTTCGACTAGTTCACTTGCCATCAAGGAAATCGACCAACAATAATCCAACTAGAAAATCGCCATAGTATATGGGAGAAGTAAGTTAGGATTGTACGTATCAGACGCGAGAGCTTTGGTAGATTAGAGTGGTAGGTTAACTAAATAACATTGTAAAAGGTGTTATGTTGTAGCATTGTGAGAGCTGTACATCATAAATTTTATAGCAATGCGTATAAGCAACTAGGGGAGTGTTATGCTTAGGAAGGATTCCGAGCTCAACCTATCTTTTTACTAATATCTTCTTACGACTACAAGCATTTGGTTATTTTATTGTTTATTAGTAGAACTATAAAAAATCTCAAATCAATCAAATCTTATTTTCTTGTTAAGCACAACTAATTCTGCAATTCAGCGTTATCATTTGGCATCTTAGTCTCTGTGGGACGATACTCTACTTACTCTTTATTACTTGTTCACTTGCCATTAAGGAAATCGACCAGCATCTGCCTATAATAAAGGGGGATCCTATCTTATCTATAATCAAGGGAAATCTTAATCTAGATCCAGAAGTTATGATACTTGGGGCATGAATCACAAAGGGCCCATGAATCTCAACCTAAGGTATGCTCTATACATATAGAGATCAAACCCTAAGGTACATAGGTTCTAACTTTAAACTATTTACATATAGTCATCATTGTGCACACACATCACCCCCTTTGAACGAAAGCCTTATCTGTGTACCGTGATCCCACGTTCTTTTGGTCATCTGCCTCATAGAAACCCGGAGTGAACGATCTGATCCAATATCAACGTACTAGCCCACCAGGTTAGACATCTGTGTTCTATATCAGAACACTCATAATATCTTTAATTCTTAAATCCCAAAAGTTGGGATGTCACAAAAAAATTTTATGAAAATATTCTAAAGCTTATTTCTTACTTTTTTGTGATTGAACGAAATAATAAGTTTTTGATTGAAAATGCTCATAAAAGATTAAAAGCGTATTAAAAACAGTTTGGATAGTTAAGAACGAGTTAAAATTTCAGCTACTCAATTTTTTTTCTCTTAATCAAGTATAAGTGAGGTGAACATACCTTATCTTTCAAATGAAAAAAGTTAAAATATCTTATATTTAAAATGAATAATGTATTTGATTTTTATTCATCTTAATAATACTTTTGTAAATCTTTGATCGTTTGGTAACTAATGTGAATAGTTGTTTTATCCCTTCTTTTATGATTGTGTTGTTCTTTGGTTATCAGTCATAACTAACAAGTTTAGTGTAATCGACAATGTTCCTACGAGAGTTCCATTATACATGTGATTGGTTGTGTCTATAGAGAAATTTCAAATTACAACTCTATTTATATACCGCTGATGGAAGTCAACCCATTAATACTTGTTACAAATAGCAAAATCATAGGGGAAAATACTTTTTTGAATGTGGAGAAGGGTAGAAGCGAGCAATATAGCAAAAAAGAAAAGAGAAAAAAAGTGTGATATTGAAAATCTGCCCATCAATCTTCTATATAACGTATTAAACCACATCAGAACTTATCATTAATGAAAATTAAAAGGGATTAATTTTAACCAAAACAATTAAAGAAAAACAAAGGGAAAATTTGAACAAGAGATCTATATAAAATAATATTTATTATAAAGGACCTTAAAAATGGTAATTATTTTGAAGGACCAAAATATAGATGTACAAGTACTACTTTACCCTTAACCTTTTCCATCCTTTATTTCTCACTTCCAACCTCTATCCTTTTAGCAATTTATCACACTTTGATTCCTTTGTCGTTTCCTTCTTTCGCTCTTCCCTCCCAATACCACATTGCTTCCCGCTATGGCTTCGTATATTATACACCTAAAACAACTAGAAAGCCCTGGAAAGATATGTGCACTAGATTGATATTAAGAAAGTGGAACAAACTAGCAAGCCTTTAGTCACATTCTCAAAACACTAATTAGGTGTCTTTTGCAAAGATGCCAAACTAAACTATCCCTTCTCTATGATTCCTAAATCGTGGTCTCCTTGACCTTGTCATCCCCGTTACATCTCCAATGTCCATGTTCCTTTACCTTGGGAATACAAAAGCCATAGGTTCAATAGGATCTACTTTGATGTTAATATCTTTAGTTTTATCACAGTGGCAATTTAGTATGATATATTCATATTTTAATTTTTGGTCCTTTTAAATCATTATAATTTTTAAGGTCCTTTCTAATAAATATTATTTTTACTTGGTCCTTTATCTTAATTTCCCCAAAAACAAACTTTTAGATCAAGATTCTTTAATCCAAATGTTGCCAAGTGGTATAAGGCTATAATTCTAATTTTAATGTTTTAATGTAGAATCTAGGTAAAAAGGTACTGTATTACGGCTATAATTCTATAGTTTAGTAGAAAACTTAGATCGAGTAGTCTTATTTTTTAAATATTCTCATTTAACTATAAATTCTCTGTGAAAAAAATATAGGATAGTGATGGGAGAAAGTGACATAACAGTTTATATGATATGATATTGACTATTGAGGATGATAAACATTGCAACTAACTAAATATGGTCCTATCTATTGCCTTTCTTATTTTAACAATAATAATTAGAGTAAAATATACTCAATCAATCCAAAAAAATTGTATAAATCAATTTGAAAAAATAAAATGCATGACCGTGTGTGAAAGGAGAAAGTGACATAATAGATATAGGTAACATGGCACAATTTATATTATTTGATATTGAGTATTGAGGATGATAAACATGGAAACTAAATAAACATGGTCAATTTTTTCAAGTTTTGTATGACCACTTTCTTAGTAATGTGGGCGATACAGTAGCCGACTCTTGTCTCATGTGATTTATGCTTCGGTGGAAACTCATTTATCTTCTTTTATCTTCTCACTCTTCATTTATCTTCTTCCTTTCTACATTTATATAATTCCAATAAATGCAAAGATATATCAATCAGGATATTACCTATCATTATTATCGTTCACCAAATTAGATTTTAATTCAAATTTTAAAATGTAAAATCTAGGTAAAAAGGGATTACCACTATAATTCTATACTCTAGATCGAATCCCTTAGATCAAGTTCTTCAATCACACATGACCATAAGTCTTATTTTTGAAATATTATCATTTAACTATAAATTATTATCATTTAACTATAAATTATTATCATTTAACTATAAATTTTATGTGAAAAAATAGGACACATGATCATGTGTGATGATGGATGGAGAGTGATATGATAGATATAAGTAACTTCACATCATTTATATTATATGATATAGACTATTGAGGATGATAAACATGGCAAGTTGGCAACTAATTAAATATGGTCTTATATTGCCTTTTTTATTTTAACAATAATAATTAGAGTAAAATACTCAATCAATCCAAAACAATTGTACAAATCAATTTATCCAATTATACTAATTTTATTGTCGGGTTTTCTAACCCAATGATATTAAGTGCCTTCTATGAAATTCTGAGTTCAACCATTTATAGGTATGATGGATGCGTGAGCTCAATTGTTGGTTGAATCTTGAGAGATGACAAAAAGAGTTATTCTATTTTTACACCCTTATCATACTTAAACTCTCACTTTTACATAGGGTTGATATAGAGATTTATCTATATATACTTGTTCACATATTCCTACACGTTATATTTTGCACTTCAATTTCAGGTAGGAAAACTTTTTTCTCCGATCGAGAACATGATGTTATTTTATGAATAGGTCAAATAGAAAAATCATGGGAAAAATATTGTTTTTCAGTGTGCTGAGTGGTAGAGGTGGGCAACAAGATATTTCGAATAGGTAAAATACAAAATAAAATATGTTACTGAAAATCCAACCTTCATCATTCAATATATATAATATCTAAACTGCACCAAAACTTATCGTGAATCTAAACTGATAAGGATTAATTTCCACCAAAATAAAGGAACAAAAGTAAATTTGCATAGTAACGATTATCCTTCCAAACTAAATGTTGCCAATTGAAACAAGGCTTTCAACATGATTGTAAACATTACCAAAGCGACATCCAGGGATAGCAATCATCTTACCCTCATTGGTAATGATATTGATCAAATATTGACCCAAGTTTTTTTCTTCAATCTCATATTTTCCAGCACTTGTATTTCTAAGCCTATGCTTGCCAAAAGAACCAATGACAATTTCATTCCTCCAAATGATCCCAGGAAATGCTAATGTGGACGGGCAGGGATTGCTACTAAATTTTTTAGTCCAACTCCAGCGGTTCGTAGATGAGCCAACACCCTCCTCTAACACCCAAAAATCAATCAAAAAATATAAATAGTTTGGATAGTCACCAATTTTAGAGAGAGTAAGTATAGCAACTTTGTTCTCATATACCGTCAACTCAAAACTTTTAATATTTGACAGAGGAGGTAATGGTATTAATGTAAACACTTCCATGGCTATATCAAATGAAACTATGAAACTGTCATGCTTCATTGAAGCAAATAAAAAACCAGACCAAAAGATGTATCCATTAACACTGACACAATGTCCGGTGATAAAACCTGCGCCCTCCAAGGGTCCAAGTTCTATTTCTTTCCATGAACCTGTCTTTAATGAAAATACTTCAACAGCCCTAATGACATTACCCGCATTATATGTTTGCACTATCTTATAATCATTAACAATTGCACTGAACCCAAATCCATTGCAATCGCAATTAGGAATTTCTGAAGTTCTGGTTTTAGGGAGCACCTTGATCTCTCTAGTAGCAGGATTCCACAATAAAAGGGAACTGCGCAAAACCATCCAAGGAATATCATACTCATTGATTACCACACAAAGCAAGCCATTACAGGAACCAATGATCATAACACCCAACAAAGAACTGATCAAAGGTGGGTTCGGAATTTCATGAACATGCATCTCACAATCCATCGAACGTAAGTGCAGAAACTCACCTGTACTACGCTGCTTGCAAAGAAGGAGTGATGGCCGGTTTTGCGTGGAGTGATGGAGGTGGTTGGCGATGAAAGATGGAGACCTGATGAGATTTTTCCATTGTTTGGAGACACAATGAAATCTGATAAGCGATTTCACTGGAAGTCGTTTGACAATATCTGTGGTAATTTCTTCGGGAAGATACGGTGTGTCGTCGCCCATTAGCATCTTCTTCTTCATGGGGCTCGTCTTCGAAATCTATCAGAGGAAAATAGAAGAAATCAGAGGCTGAGAATCAAAGCTATCGACTGAGAAGAAGAAATCTCGCAGTGGGAAAATCAACGTGGTTTGAAGAAAACTAGTAGAAGAAGGAAGGTGCGAGCCAAGTTTATATAAATTCAGCGAATAGTGAAAACGTTTTTCTTTTTCGAAATAATTAATCAATCAATATTTTTGGGGCCTATATCTTAATCTTAATGAAGTACTACGCATCTAAATACAATAATACATAGTGGTTGCCATCATAAAGATATTATGATATAATTTTGTTAGTTAATTTCTAATCGATCTTCTATCTTTGCGGGCAAATTTTTTTTTAAAAAATTATATATATTATTATTACTATTATAAAACAAGTTCAGTGTGACTCAAAATATTGAAATCATGTGATCTGTTAAATATTATATCAATTAAATTAAAAAATATATCTATAAAAAATTAATATAATATCAATCGTGATTTCCCATCATTATTATCTTTAATCAAATTATATTTATTTATAATTTAGATTTGTGTTTAATGTTTCTGCAGAAATACTTTTTTACTACACTCACATAGAAGTATGTGGGTCCCACTAATATTTTCTCCCTCTTCTCTTTGCATCGGGACCCACAAACTTCTATGTGAGTGTGGCAAAAAATATATTTTTGCAGCAAAAATAGAAACATTAAACCCTTTAGATTTTATAATTTAAGGTTTCATTCCAACGATTTTGCGTTTGGTAAATTAAATTTTGTAATTAATTTTATCAAATATTTATCAACAGTGAAAAAACTTCGCTTTCTTCCACGGAAAAATTTAAGCTTTACCATATATTTATATGTGTGTGTGAATGATAGTTTTTGACGATCATATATTAAATGATATTGATTATGTTCCCATGGAGAAAACTTTTTCCAAGTTGTTTATATACATTATATATTTTTGGATTTAATTAAGGGTTTTGCCTCCTGATATTTAGAGTGTAAAGGGTTTTTCACATCCCGTAACAATGTGTTTCTAAATTTAATAACTAAATATACAAAGATATATCAATCTTATATAAGATCAAATTAGACTATATTTATTTCTGATTTTAAAATTTAGAAACTATATAAAAGGAGATTATTACGGCTATAATTTATCTTGGTTTCATTCCCATGTTTCTGAGTTTGGGAAATTATCAACTGTGAAAAAATTTCAAGCCTTTTTTTTTTTATTGATTCGTGTTTTTTTTTTCTGTTCACATATTATAATTTTATAATTTATAACTTATAATTTAGGGTTTCATTCCAATGATTCTGCGTTTGGTAAATTAAATTTTGTAATTAATTTTATCAAATATTTATCAACAGTGAAAAAATTTCAAGCCTTTTTTCCATCGGAAAAGTTTAAGCATTACCATATATTTATGTGTGTGTGTGTGAATGATATTTTTTGCCGATCATATATTAAATGATACTCCATTGATTATGTTCCCATGGAGAAAATTTTTTCCCCTGTCCTCGTCCTAGCAACGTCCTCCTCCTCCGGCCCCGGCGCTCCGCCTCCTCCTTAGTTCCTCCGGCTCCACCTCAGATCCTGCAAGAAACTGCTTCCAGGTAAATATGAATATATATATTATATTTAGGATCATGATTAACTCCACAATAAGGTCCTATATTAAGGATTGAAGGATTATAATTTTGATAGTTAAAAATATGGATCTCAAGAAGAAAACTAATGGAGTAACTTGGCATTTTCTAACAACAACTACATTATATTAATTACTGCTTGATATATAAATAGATTTCAAATTCAAAATGATGGAAGTCAACCAATTAAAATACTTGTTTCAAATAGCAAAATCAAGAGGTAAAAATATTCTTTTGAATGTACAGAGTGATAGAGATGAGCAACATAATATTATTAATAGGTGAAATATAGGGGAAAAAATATGAGGTATTGAGAATCTACGACCCCTCCTCATCAAAACATATTATTAATCTAAACAACAAAAAGTAAATTTACTTGGTAATAAATTAACGTTTAGGATCAACGTTCTCCAAACTAAATTGAAAACATTACCATTTACAAAATAAGTCATATAGGGATAGCAACCATCTTACCCTCATTAGTATTTATGTTGATCAAATATTGACCACAGTCTTTGTTAACTCTTTGAAATTGACAACATTCCAGCACATTTCCTCTCTCTCTGTTTTTACTTATTTTTGGGTTTAAAATATGCATAGGAAATGAAGTGTATAGGAGAAAATGTGAATATCAAAAGTATCGAGCAAAAATCAAAGAAATTCTTGTTATATCCTATAGAGTTTGTAATTCAATTGAGAATTGATAATTCCTCTCTCTTTTGTAGGAGGATGGAGACAAGTTTTGAAGCTCTATAAGAACCAAGAAACAAGGAAAGAAATAAAGGAGGTGAAGCAGTGCAAAGTTAGAAGGAAAATGTGTAACTGGCCGTGGAAAGTTGACAAACTTGCCGTAGCAAGTCAAGAAAATAGCTCTCTGTGTAAACTGGCCACAACAAGTTGACAAACTGGCAGTATCCAATCGTGACAGTACAGCCGCGCGTTTTGATTTTAGAAGCAGAAAAACCCTACTTAACCTAAAGTGAAGGGCTGAAAAACACATTCTCTGCACAAGGAAACATTGGAGCACGAAAGGGAAGAGCTTGGGAGAGAGATTTGGATAACCTTGGAGGCTTGGGTGCTCAACCTAAGAGAGATTTTGGGGATTTCACCTTGGTTCTTCCTTGTTTCTCCTCTTTTCAACTTAGTTTCTTCATGTATTCAATAGCTTTGTTTAGAATCTCTTTGTATTTGAACATGAGTAGCTAAATCTTTCATTCTAGGGTTTTTTTGACCCTTTGTATGGATTAATACTTGAATATTCCTCTCTTTTGGTAGATAAATATATATATGTGTTGATTTCAACCTCAACTTAATACTTCTAAGTGATTGGCCTCCATTTAGATGATTTATTCACTTAGGTTTGGCTTGAGAGAGCTAATTTAAGTGTAAAACTTGATTGAAATCATGCTTGTCTTGGAGTTTACTTGATAAATGGATGGTTTGTTGGTAAAATAGAGATATATTTACTAATATTGCATTGTCACATTAGGGTTGTTGTTGAAATAGTGATTCTCATTAATTGTAGCAAGAGATTGTGCATTTTAATGAGAAGAGAAACTTGATTTTGAATTGAGGGAGCGTGTCAAGTGTGTTTGAACCTTAGACTAACACATATGTATTGAAATACTATAAGAGAGAAAATTAACCAAGTATTTTGAAATGCAAAAGGGGAAGAAGAATCCTAGGCTCCATTATCTTTCAAGTCAAAGAATCATTTGCCTTTATAAACTTTTAGTTTTAGAAATAGTCTTTAAAAATTCTCATTCCACATCAAAACTTTGTTCTAGCTCAACTTGATTGAATTCACTAAGCCTCTTGCTTGACCAATTTGTTATACAAATGCTCATAGATGTTAGTTCTCTATATGTTTTGATGATGTCTAACAATTGTAATAATCAATGGACCAAATTGCTAAACTGTAAGATCAGTCAAATTACACTCGAGTTTCTTGAAAAATGATTTAGAAAATTAGTAACTAAAGTTATGAAATACAACTCGAGTTACTATTCATTCCTAAGTTGCCAAACATAACTCAAGTTATAAACTTAAGAAAAATTTTTTTGGTATAGGTCATAACTCGAGTTACCACTTAGTAACTCAAGTGATGTGCTGTACTTTGCTATTTCAAAAGCTATTCACGATATCAATTTTAAATCATCTGGTCTAACTCGAGGTATCTGAAATATATCTCGAGTTACAAGCATATAAGCAAACGTCATCTGATATGAGCTACTGATATAACTCGAGTTACTGGTAGCACCTCGAGTTATGTTATTGAAAAATGATCTCTATTTGATTTGATTGCTGATCTAACGCGAGTTGTGAAATGTAACTCGAGTTACATAACTCAAAGTCAAGCTTTGCAACTCAAGTTACTATATATAACTCAAGTTACTTAAAATGTGTTTTTGTCTCTGGTTGAAATGGATTTAAATATAACTCGAGTTACTCTTAATAACTCGAGGTGGTCTTCATTGATAATATCCACTGAACATGTCCATAACTCGAGTTACACATATACACCTCGAGTTACCTGTATCAGTTTTTGTTTTCATCATCCTCGATATCTGTAACTCTCTGATTATGTCTTGGGTACTTCATATTATTGCTTCTCATCATTACTAACCAAGTTTAATAAGTTTGCTAGTGAGTTTCAGACATGATTAACATGATTAATTTCAAAACTACCATAAAGTAAGATTATGTCAGAAGCATTAAATGCAAAGTAGAGACATTCACCATTTTGGCAAGAAACCTTTTGAGCAAGCGAAAAGCATTCGGCTATTCCTTATACAACATTTTGAGTGTGTCTCAACGGACAATTTGAATAAAGAATGTCAATGGAGAATAACGGTCGAATGTCGAAGCAACATAATTGTTGGGATCCGTACACGCAGCGGAATTATAAAACTTTTACGAATCCCTTTGAGGATCGCTCAACCGCGTTTAAATTAGGGTTAAAGAGTCCGAATCATACCTATGCGAAATTCCGAGTGTTTCTTACGTTCGATTTGATCACGTGGGCTACCATTTCCTTCGATCAAACAGAAGCAGACTTTTCGAGTCTCCTCCCTCTACCGGTGTCCACACCGAACAGCTCTCCAACACGTACGGCAGCGTGCTAGCGCCTTCTCTTTGTGTCTCATGTTTTTCTCTCTAGGATTTTCCTTTTGTGGCTTGTCTCAATTCATTCTCCGCACTCTAATACGACTAGATCATCATCATTTTATAGAGTTTCTAAAACCCTAATGAGCCGTATTAAAATATTCAAAATTAATCTTAATTAATTGTTGAATTTGAATTTGGATTAAGTAATATATCAATTAAATCTGTCCAACAGATCTAATCTAATCTATTCATTTAATCCAAATTAAAAGCCTTGTGATTTAATTTATCATTATAAATTAAATCTAAGATATGATATATATCTATTTAATTAAATATGAGATACTTGTATCACAATTAAATTAAATCTAAGATATAATATCTCTCTTCGAAAATTAAATGTGAGATACTATATCTCTATTCATTTTAGGCATTTAATTTATCAAATAAATTAAATACAAAACAAATAATATTTAATTTCGAATTATATATATATATATATATACTCTTCCTAGATTAAACGTTGCATTCATTAAATCTTAGACATATCTAAGATTCAATGAATATGGACACTAATACTCGTGTTGTACTATTCTTATGTGTGACCCTGCAGGCCCACATGAGATTGGCAGTGGGCCAATACTGTATCAGCCCACAAGTCGCAAGCGGCCTCTAGCAAGACATTGCGACTACCCAATTCATATGGGGATCGATGATACGATGCAACCTATCGTACAACCATGTCACGTCCCTTTTTGTCACGCGATAATTTGGTCAAGGATGAGGCATGGATAATGTCAACTTCCTGTTCTTGACCATTACTTTCTCGATTCTCGAGTAATCTGACAATTGAAATGGAAACTCCTTTCCATCGTAGTATGGCCATACATTTCTCAGACTCACTCATCAAGGGGCCGAGTATTATCTCTCTACAAATGTGAGGGACAAATTCCATCTTGACCATTCACATTCCTCTCCATGAGAACCACTGATCCCGATCCAAACCTTTATCATCACCCGGTCAAAGGTGACTTTTGACTAGGTCAAAGACCAGCGATTCATCATGTAGGAATCCATGATGATCTCAGGTCATAGGGCGTTGTGACGCGGTTATACATGAGATAAGCTTATGACAAAATCCATGCAGCTTTCTCATAGTGGGTCGGTCCAGCACCTTGTACTCCTACAAGTGCCCATGACTTTGATTCGTATCTCCATACCTCATCAAAGTCATACTGGTCTTATGTCATCTTCGCTCCCGCGTAGATGACCGACCAGGGACATTTAGAATAATCTATAAGATATATTCAAGGATCAGTTATCGCTTTAAACATGCAAATGAAATGATAACTAAAGGAAAATGACTTGCCCCTAGGGCATAATTTCCAACAATAATGACAACGGATATATTGATTATCCACAATGGCTCATTAAGTTCTTCTCAACGGTCATCAATGCTGCCAACCTATAAATAGGAGAAGCATTCAAGTCTCCAACCACCAAAACTCTGCGCATTCAATTAGCCATTAAGAGCATTTATAGTTTCAACACACAGAGATAATATCTTCGGATATATTAAGCTTCAGTGATTATTATTCTGCTCTTTTAGAGATTTTTTATTGATTATACTTTATTGTACGAATCTCAAAGTATTGGGACTTTGAGATTGAGACATTTGATTACAACTTGTAAGGGGGAGCAAGTTCTAGAGAGAGAATTGCTTCGAGAGTTACAGAGTTTGTAATTAGTTGAAGTTAGTGAAATCCCAGAGAGTCTGGGGACTGGACGTAGGTCAAAGATTTAGATCGAACCAGTATAAATTCATTGTGTTCAATCTCCCTTACTCTTACTCTGTTCGTCTCTGTTTTGCATTCGGCTTACAGAGTATTTATGCGAGAAAATTTTATATCCCCAATTCACCCCCCTCTTGGTGATATTCCGTCTTTCAATAGAAACGATACTTTACTTATCACTTTATTAATTGTGAAACTCATGCACTTACGAGGTGAACATGTTTTTGGCATCGTTGCCAGGGATTTGTGCAAACAAATCCTTTGGTCAACCTTAGGCTTGTGTTAGTAAATTTTGCTTGAGCTTTTCATTAGGTATACAATTTTTCTTTTTTGCTTTATTGATTTTTTGTTTAAATTTGATTCTCGCTCTTGTTCGTTTCTCTTGCAGGTACCATTTTAGTATATGCAAAACTTGCATCCGAACGGATTGGTAGTGGTACTTAACGAAGTGCCTCTCATTGATGAAGAGACTGATTCTGCGTCTGAAACCATGGAAGACGATGATTATGATAGAGCTACCGTTAATGACTTTGCTAGTCGGAATATGCAAGGTCATCAATCTTGCCTTCGGATGCTGGAAATACAAGCACGTACCTTTGAGATCAAGCTGGTTATGATAACATTGCTTCAAATGCATGGGATGTTCCATGGTCTTTACAATGAAGATGCCAACAAGCACTTGATGTACTTCTTGGAAGTATGTGATTCTTTCAAGAAAAATGGAGTTCCCCAAGATGTTTTGAGGCTACGATTATTCTCTCTCTCTACAAGGCAAGGCTAGGGATTGGTTCAACAATCTTCCAGAAGGATCTATCAATTCTTGGGTTGATCTTGAGGCTAAGTTTAGAGCTTGATTCTTTTCCGATGACAAATTTGTGGAAGCTAGGGATGAATTTCTAATCTTTAAACAACATCTAGATGAGCATATTTATGCCGCTTGGGAGAGATACAAGATGTTAATGAAGCAATGCCCTAATCATGGGATGGACAAATGGGTTGTAGTCTGAATTTTTTGTACTTGACTTAATCCTTAACCTAAAGCAATGGTTGATTCTATGACCAATAGAGGATATCAGAATGTTCCTGTGAATGAGGTGATTCAATTGTTGGATCAGTTGTCTGAAAACAATATTCAAGGCAATGATAGGAGGACTAACCAAGCTATGCCTAATGCAAAAGAAGACTCTTCCCCACAAATTGCAACTCTCTTATCCGCTTTGCATAAGCGTTTTGATGTGCTAGAGTCTCAAATGCAAAAAAGCAATTCTCAAGGTGTGCATTCTGTTCATGCTACACCACTTGTATGTGATCTATGCCATGATGTCTATATGCCTTACCATTGTCCTCTTTACATGGTTATTGAATCTGTCAACTACATGGGCAAGTTTCAGCATCCTCAAAGCAATCCCTATTCACAAACCTACAATAATGCTTGGAGAACACACCCAAATTTTTCTTGGAGCCAAGGTAATAGTTTGAATAAAGCACATGGATCTATATCTGGCATTAAGCCTATTCTACCCGGTTTTCAAATGCAATCAAGGTAGGTTTCTATTAAGAAAGAGGAGTCTAAAACGAACAAGATGCTAGCTTGAATCTTGTTTAAGGTAGAATCTTCAAGGGTTGAAACTAAGGCTACTTTTTTTCTCCATGAAGCTACTATTAAAAATCTTGAAGTACAAATGGGGCAATTAGAATCACATGTAAATGTTATGTCAAGAAGAAGTCTTCCTAGTGATACCATTCCTAATCCAAAACGAGTTGGAAAAGAGGAGTGAAATTCCATCAACTTGAGAAGTGGAAAAGTGCTACCGGATGTGCCTAGCTCAAGTACTACTAAACTAAAGCAAGATGATCAAGTGATTGTTGAGGTTGATGAAGAAAGTGTGGGAGAAGAAGATTAAACTAAGAAGAGAAAGCAAATTGAAGAAAGTTTGCATGATGTTGGCAAAGACAAGAAGGTGTAGCAAGAGATTGTGCATATTAATGAGAAGAGAAACTTGATTTTGACTTGAGAGAGCGTGTCAAGTGCTTTTGAACCTTAGACTAACACATATATGTATTGAAATACTATTAGAGAGGAAATTAACCAAGTCTTATGAAATGCAAAAGGAAAAGAAGAATCCTAGGCTCCGTTATCCTTGAAGTCAAAGAATCATTTGCCTTTATAAACTTTTAGTTTTAGAAATAGTCATTAAAAATTCTCATTCCACATCAAAACTTTGTTCTAGCTCAACTTGATTGAATTCACTAAGCCTCTTGCTTGACCAACTCGTTATACAAATCCTCGTGGGAACGACACTTTACTTATCATTTTATTACTTGTGAAACTCGTGTACTTGCGAGGCGAACAGTTTTCTTCCTTGATTTCCTCTTAAAAACCAAGCACAACTTTATTCCTCCAAATGATGATACAAAAAATTCTAATGTAGACGGGCTTTGCTCATTTTTTCCACTGCCTCTCTTCTCCCCAGAGGAGACCGTAAATAGAGCGAAAAAGGTGTCAGTGACCCACATACCAACTTGTCTTGACCACCCATGCCCATGAAAGAGATAGGAGTCCAAATAATTGACGATGAAGCAACCTCAAGTGAAATGACTTCTTGATTAGGTCATGATTTCACTTAACTGGGCACCAGGTATAAAGAATATATAATAGCAAATCTGCAACTGAATTAATGGGTGAATCAATTGCAGAAGAAGACAACATAGGCTACCACAAAGGGTGGTTTATAGAAAGAGAATTGTCACTACCAATCTTCCAACATAAGTGGTCGGCGATAATGTGAGCACAGTTACAAATACCCTTCCATTACCAAAAGGAGTTATAAGGTAATCAAACCAGATGGGCATCATTGACATCAATATACTTAGGCTGGAGAGTTTTAGCAAGATGTAACGCTCTTAATTCCTACGTCCATTATGATGTCCATTTATGTCCTAAATCTCTTATTAGACTAATTGGTGTGAAATTATTAGAGTAAAGGCGTTCACAGATCAGAATGAGTCACAACAGAGAGCGTGCTTAACGTTTGGACGAATGAGTAACTGATAACATATGCCCAGACATATGCTAGTTAATTAAAATTCCTAGAGGAATATAAGCGTCATACAACTTAAATTCTTTGCGGTATATCCGGTCGGCACACGTTAGTGGTACAATTATTCGTCTATTAAAAAAAATCATACATAATACTATTCCAAAATAAAACTCCAGCTGAGTCCTCACGCGTGCCGCTCACCCTTGTCTCCGGCTCCCGATCCTGAAGCTAGGGTAAATTATGAGATTCAATACCCATTGAATCTCAGGTAACAGTTAACCTCGTGCTCAAGTATAAACAATATATGTATGACAGATATTCATTACATTTCAGCATTAACTATACATAGCACACATCCAATGTAAAGTTCGCAACACAACAATACATAGCACACAACAAATGTAATGCTCACAACATTTGCACTCACCAGTGCCACGCCCCCACGTGTCCTCAGTGTAACACCCCTATTTCACATGCAACTAATGTATTGGGTTAGTGGGTGGAACATATAATCTCCTCATTCCTCTTAATTTTCGAAAATGGCAAGAGAAAGAAGGAAAAATATATATATATATATATATATATATATACATATATGCAAAATAAGCTAACATATCACCAAGAGCATTATCCAAGGAGTGGGTAAGACCTATTGGACAATAGTAATCAGATTTTTCTCCCATTTCTTTTCATGATTTCATGCAGCAAGAGGGAAGGAGAAGGAAGAGGAAACATTAATAATAAATGAAGCATGAAATGACATGTATGAAGCCATTTTAAGTGCCCAATGCCTAGAGCTAATCATGGCTATCAAAAGGGAAATGACACAAGTATTAAATGGGGGGTTTTTGATCAGATTTTTTAAGCAAAAATCAGACCCATTTCCCCTCCCAATCAGCCATAATTTCGTCCATATTAAAAGGGTAGGAAGAAAAGAGAAATTACCAAGTAAAACTCTAGAAAAATGGGGAGAAAACAAGGGCATGGGGGTAAATTGACAACACACAAGTTATGACCATTTTAAAAGGCCAATACCTCCCCCATTTTGGTGCTGCATTTTCATTGAAGAGAGAGGGAGAAGTGAGCTCAAGTGGTTCCAAGCTAGAAGAGCTAAAGGGAGCTCAAGAAGAAGAAGGAGGTTGAAGCTTAGGTAAGTATCTTAACTATGGAACCTCAAATCACTCCCTTCTACTTCTTCTAATGTGGTAATGACATTAAGGATCATCATCTCTTTGGTCTTTTGAGGTGTAGTTTGAATTTGAGGAAGGAAGATTCAAGAAGAAAGGTTGTCAAGGGTGTTAGAAGCCATCAAGTAAGGCATTTTGAACCTTTTTACTATGGTTCTTGGTTGTTGAATTAAGAAATATTTATCTATTTGAACATGCATGTATATTTGGTTGC
The DNA here is from genome assembly GCA_019022615.1 of Acacia melanoxylon. Classification (NCBI taxonomy): domain Eukaryota; kingdom Viridiplantae; phylum Streptophyta; class Magnoliopsida; order Fabales; family Fabaceae; genus Acacia; species Acacia melanoxylon. The sequence goes on from JAFJYJ010000010.1 coordinate 5,482,657, forward strand.
ATGCATGTATATTTGATTGTGTAGCTAATGAAAATAAGGAACAATGATGTAAAGTTAAGTTTTATGGATTAAAATGGAAGAACAAACTTAGTATATGAAAAATATCAAGCTAGAATAAAGGTTGGTATATTGTTGATTAAAGAAGGACTTTCATGAAGCTGGTTTTTTTTCACATGGATATGAATGGATTTTGGTGATTTTAAGGGTTTTAAAGTGTTTAAAATAATAATTTGTATAAGGATGAACTTGGATCATCATTTTTGAAACATAAATGGAAGCTTTGAAAACATTGGGTTGCTGGATTGTGAAATTTTCTGTGGAGTCGGTAGGGTTTTTCATGGATTTTGGCCTAGTAAACGAATTTATAAAATCATGAAATTTTACAGAGAGAAAGTAGATATCTCAAGGATTATTTTGGTGTATAATTTGTAATTAAATGATTCCTGGATTGGGAGATACAAATTGTTGAAAAACAGCCCCTGTTTCTGGTCTTAAATTTGAACAGCAGTGATACTTTGGGCTATGAATATATTTTGGATTGTGGTTGGCCCAAGTTAGTATTTTTTGTTGAGAATAGACATAATAATGATCAAGTGGGCTTTTGAACTACCCCAAAAGGAGTTTTCTAGAATTAAATATGAATTTTTAAAGTTGGACCTTTAATTCTGGAATTTCAGAATTTTGGACGAAAATGAGAAAAATTAAGCCCATATTAAATTCCTTAATAAGAAAAGGGATTTAATAAATATGGACATATGAATTGGGCTTATTTTAAATTATTAAATGGAATATTTATTGAGGTAGACTTAATCATAATTAAATTTATATTTTATTATTATTTTAGGGCTAATTGAGAAATTGTGCACCGGGAAGGAAAATTTAGTGTGGTCAACCAACATGTAGTAACATTAATCCTCATATATCTTGTGTTACTTTGTATGTTTGTTGTTTCCATGATTGTGGACCCGTGTCTCCTGAAAAGTGACATGCGTTTATGTGCATTTAGTGTGGTCTGGGTTCAGAGCCCGACTACTGTATTTTTCCTAGCGCTGTGGATCCGAGGCTTGCTTTGTTGAGCGGTCTTGCATTTATTAGGACTTGGTCCTTCCGCAGTATATGTTGCATCTGTGTGGTATACTTTTACATTACTGTGCGTTTATTCCTAAATGCTGTTATCTGGTGTTTTTCCTAATTATGGTGACTTACATGCATTGCATACACATGTCATATAAGATTAACGGTTACTCTGGGATTTAATTATGAATCTCAAGCTTTTGCAAGGATATTGGGAGTGCTTCTAGGACAGTGCCGAGTGGAGAAGGTAGGCGGTCAGAGCAAAAACTGAGTTGTTGGTCACCACTAATTTTACATATTTACTTTTGATGCCCGGGTTAACTGTATAACTATTATTTTGGCCTGTCGGGCAATATTTGGGATAACTGTATACTAATCCCACCGGGGAAATATTTACCCTTCTGCACTTTATTATTATCATTATGTTTTCTCCAAACCAAAAACGTGCTCTGCTGCTTATACTCTGATACACAATAAAATTGACCTGGGAAAAATAAACTAACAAGAAAAATCTTTTCTTTAAGAAAAGGATCACACTACCTGCCACCCGAAAGGGCGAGGCCGGTAGAGTGTTACACTCAGCGCTAGGAAAACATACCTACGGCATTATCATGACTATAACCTGCACAAAGCTGAATGTATGTAAATTGGTGACCTAAGACCGAGTCTTAGCCACAGTACATGACCCAAGACCTAGTCTTGTCCATGACTCTATGAATCATCTAATCACATATAAGCATACAAGACAACATAAGAGTTAGAGTTACAATACGCGTTCGTACCTTAGTCTGCGTAGCTAGCGGTACTTCACCTTTCGATCGATTCCGACTTTCTCGGATATCCTATAATAGTATCACCACATTATTTCCCTTATAAATAATGCCTAAGAGATGTCATTGCCACTATTGACCTTTCTACCCTTGGTGGATTTGTTATTCCATCTATACCCTTTTTAATTTTTATTAATTAATAATAACATTATTTTATTTATTATTAATACATAACTTCCTTTATTATTTATTCCTTTTTTACTAATAATAATAACAATATTTATTTATGTTATTATTATTATTATTATTATTATTTTCTATTTATTACTTATTTATTTAATTATTTTGCTACAATTATTTTAAACTCGAGAGGCTATATTAACACTTTGAATCAGGAGCTTATAAATACCAACTATCATGTAAATTATGCCCTAATACATTTTATTTAATGTTTCTCATGGTTTCCTCCAAAACATTTGATAAATATTAACGTCATGTACAATATGCCTCATAAACATAACACAACACAGTTAGGTTTCTCATTATTCCTAACTACAAATGTATATATATCAGTAAGTTCAAACACATTATTAGCATCCCAATGACTAATACTCGAAAAAAGAATAAACTTAATTATTGAAATTTCCATCCAACCTTCTTCCTACGTCATTATGAAGTTAATGGGTTTAAATCATAGCCAACCTAACAAGGTCCCTCTCTTATACATCTTCACAAGCACTTTGTGTGCATTTTAAACATAATCAAACCATTAGATAATCACTTTTATCTCATATAGCTGATCAAATAACTTCAACATCCACATAGACCATAAAGCCTCCTAGATTAAATTTATTAACATTTGTGTTGTAAATAAATAGGACCCATGTATTTGTTTTATTATTATTGTTTATGTATTTATTTTTATTATATTATTTAGTTAATGCATTATTTTTATCATTTATCTACAATTGTTTTTTTTTTCTTTTTTTTTTCTTCAATCTCGCTCATGCACGGCATATATATATATATATATATATATATATATGACACAAAATGGCTTTGCTTTTTGTCTTCTATGTTAGTGACGTACATACATATATTTACAATAACCACTTTCCAGGGACTTTAATTGTAACAGAAATTTTTTCTTTCTTTTGCATTCACTATATAGATATATATATTAGCAAGGTCTTTTCTTTTGTTTTCCTCAAACCCTTGACATCAAGTTTTTCCTAATGAAATGGAATAGCATAACTAATCCTTATGTGCTGCAACGTGGGTGTGTGTGAGCTAACAGTAACTTCTTTTCCTTTTTTAAAAAATAGCAACGTATATCAGTACACATTCCAAAGCCATTATACACACACACACACACACACACACTTAGAACACATGACAGCAAGAGGGTTCAGTTTTCCTTTTCTATTTTCTTATATGCTCAACGCAAATTCTTATTCTCTTCCTAATGCATACATATATCAACATATCAGCAGAGTTTTGAAAGCCATTTACTATTATGACAGCAACATACCTCTGTTTTTGGAATGCTTTAGCAGAGCAAGGAATGGCAAGTATACTCCCAGTCGAATCTCTCTCCCTCTCACGGTTCTCACCCTCTCACTCACAATTTCTTACTCCAGGAAATCAGTTCTGGTTTGCTAAGGCAATGTGGATGAGAGCAAGCTAAGAACAGTGTTTATATAATATTCTAAAGGTCTGGTCCAAGAAGCATGACGCTGGACAAAGGAGAATTATGAAACGGTCTGAGGAGCTCATGTAGGATGTACAGACACGTTAATGATCTCACTTGGCTCAAGAACCACGGGCGTGGATGGATTTGCTGATCTTTTGCTGCCTTTACGTGTTGACTCTGCTCAGTTAACGTGTTGCAGTTGGGACGAGTGAGATAGGGTGATGAACACGTGTGTTTCTTTTTGCTGTGAGGTCAGGTTTAAGTTAATTAATGAGATAATAGATTAATGGATATTGTTTTGCTGGGGTCTATTTGCTGACGTGTTGGGCTACAAAATGAAATGGGTTTGGTGTTTCATTGGGTGTATGGGCCTAATGAAAAGTGAAATAATTAATGACAATGGTATAACAGATGGGTCTTGCTTATGCGCGTTTTTCATGTGGGGGCTTGGAGAGAAGTAAATGGGAGATAAATAAATATATGGGTTGATATTATTCATGGGCTTTATGCAACACTTTATCTTTTGCCATTATTTCCCTACTTTTACTATTACCTATTATAAGGAGATAAATCCCTAATTTTCCAAACAATTAATTTAATCATTTGGTCAAATTCTACTATTTAATTTTTATATATTATTTCTATATTCTTTTTAGGCATAATTCATTTCTTGTTTGAATTATTCTTTTCCCAAATTAAATTAAGGGAAAATAAGACTAAATTCCAATAATTATTCTCATAATTATTTTAAGCCAGAATTTCATAATTAATTTTCATATATTATTCCTAATTTAGAAATCCCAAAATTTGGGATGTTACACAAGAAGTGTCCCTTGTTTTGCATTGAGAACTCTCTAGATTTGTTTAGTCAAAAGGACATTGTTGACTTGTGCTATTGGACCGTTGCAAAGCTTTCCTTCTTTCAAAGATCTAAAAATGAAGTCTTTTCTAGTTAAGTAAATGTGATTTTCTTATATGACTTAGGGTATGTTTGGTTTGAGGGAAGGAAAGGGGAGGGAATGAGAGGGAAAGTTGAGAGAGAAATTTTTTCTCTCATCTTTACAAAATTGCCCATAGATAATTTTCAATATTCCTAAAATATACTCTTAAAAAATACATATATATTCCTCTCATTAATGGCAAAATGGTCAATATCCTCCCAAAAGATTTTTTTCCCTCTTCTCCCTTTCTCTCAAACCAAACATAAGCTTAAAGTATTGCAACCATGTGATATTTTAAATATTATATTTATAAAAATTTATGTAATATTATTCAAAATTTCAAATATCATAACTATAACCATTCAAATACGTCAATCATGATATCCTATCATCATTATGTTTGGGATCAAATCATATTTCCTATTTTTTAAATCGGGCCTTGAGAATCAAAATTATATAACCATGCTTTTAGTTCTTTTTAGTTCAGCAAGAGGATATTCCAATTCTCATAATCATTTTTCTTCATTTTTTTCTCAGATTCCTCTCTCCACCTTCAGATCAAAAAATGAGGTTCAGATTTAATTTTTATTAAAACTATTCTTATAGTATTTTATAATTTAATTTTGTTAAAAAAATTTGTTTGTGTTGCTGACTTGTCGTTATGAAGTGTGTATATTAGATTTTAACAGTTTAAATTTATTTATTTATGTTTAAAATAATAGTTTTACAAAATATGAAATCTGAACCATTTATGTCTTTTAATTTGAGGGTGCAGATGAAATGTTGAGGAAAAAAATGAGACAGAATTCTGAGAGAACCCAAACACACATTAGTTATCCGCATAGAAGAAGAGATCTCGCAGCGCAAAACAACCGAATTGAAATTGATGGGATTTCAAATGCTAGCCTAAGAAACCGCGAACCAAGCTTTATATTCATGTTCGTAGAATCATAATTTTTGGGCCAATATCTTCAAATAGTTGGTTAAATATGTAAAAATCACATTTTAAATATTGTTATCCGGTCAAAACTTAATTGTTGCCCACATAGGAGACGTTACTAAAGCACATAAATGAAGTTATAAAATAAAAAGAAAATGGCCAGCCATTGAAAGAAGGGAGAATCTGAAATTACAATGAAATACTTAAGGACTAAATTGAAAATATGCTTTGATAGTAAATTACCAAAATGCCATTCTTCATATGAGGATTTGTTTTTTATGGTTTATTGTTAAAATCCATATATGCATTTGAAAATTTACTTATGAGCACTTGTAAATACTTGTATCCGCGGTTATAATGTTAATTAGGATTTCTTAATTTTCATATGGATACATGTTATTTTATTATTGTTAGTTGTCAAAATACGTATATGCACATGCACTTGAAAAATCACTTATGAATGCTTGATAATTTTTGTACCACATCTTATGTACGTTAGGACTCGTAAATTTTTATATGGACACTTGTTATTTTGTTATTGTTAGAAAGCTTAAAATGTATGTGCACACTTGTAAATTTACCTTTCAAAAAATGAAGAATGACATTTTCACCATTAACTATTAAAGCATCATTTTTATTGATTAGGAAGATATGATGTTTAGGAGTAGGAAGATACACTGACTATAAGTTTTTGAGTAGGGTATAACAAATCAAATTGAGGTATAGGTTCAGGATTGTATATCATCTCAAGATGGTATACTTCCGAGGGTCTATGGTCATGAATGTGTACAAGTGATTGATTAGAGTGATGCTCCGACTCAAAATGGTACACCGGCTCAGTTGATATAATGATTCAGAATGGTACACTGTTCTAGGGTGGTATATATATGTTCATCGAAGTATCCTGGTACGGAATAACACTCAGATTTTCAGATCATCTATAGGTGCAACAAGTTTATTTAGGAAAATAGACCGACTCAAAGTTATATTCGGGAGTGGGATATATCGAATCAGGTTTGTATCTATGTCCGACTACTTCAGGATTTACAGATTTCCGAGCTATGTGCCTCCTCTTAAAATAGTCTACATAAGGTGATTCGTCTCTATTTATAATGTCCAGCCATACTTTGACTAAAGCATTATCTCTGCTTTTTAAGCCTATCAACGTTCTAACTGTTTTCGTGGTATCCAAACAACCCACTTACGTTTTATATCTCATATTATTCAAGTTTTATCTTAAAGAATCCTAAAATCCTTAAGCTACCTTACCGGGATTACTCTCCTGAGGTTTCTCTCGCCTAAGCACATTTATTTTTACGGCATTTATTAGATCTAATGCACATATCATTGTATATTGATAACTATCACATGTATGTTTATTAGATCTAGGTACTAGTGTTGGCACACATATTTCTATACTCTCATATATGGGTACTAGTACGTCATAAATGACTCCCCAGAAAATACTGGGTACCTTCCCTTTTCTATATACCCGGACCACTATTGTTAAGAACTTAGTCAAAACTTTCATTTTCGGTACCATTCTCCATTACACGTACGGTGTTTAGCTTCTACTAAGCAGGGATCTTTCCCTTAAGATAACTTTAGTAGGTTTTTGTTCCTATATGGAAACTTAAGTAATAAATTACTATCCTTACCGGAAGACTTTTAACCGAGAAGCCACTGTTTTTTACAGACAAACCTAAACAATAGGTTACTGTCTATAGGAAGACCTAGGTAGTATTGTCTTCTAAATACAACTATCGCTTTTGTTTCGGGAATTCCATTCAGACTCCGATTTCCATATAAGAAGTCTTAGAGTTTTTTTTTTTAAAAAAAAACCCTAACCCTTTTCCTTAGGGTATATGTCTTTTCTGTATCACAATACCAGTATGACATCAGTACTCCTAACCTAGTTGTCCATACAATTCTTTGAGACTAGCTATGAAGCTAGCTCTGATACCAAAATGTCTCCATGGCGCCCATACGCCGTGGCAACATAAGATACCTCAGCCACTAGTTTTACGCACCGCCTCACGGCTCAGGGTACGCCTATATGCCCCCAGTGCAACTAGGTCCCTCATTCGGAGAACACCTGGCCATGTCGGGGTAAGAGCCAATCCTTCGCCATAGATCCGATAGTGAGAACCCCCGATCATGGTTAACATTAACTAGATCTGATACCAAAATGTAACACCCCAAATTCCGTATCATAAATCGTGCCGGTGACACGTGGTTTTAGAAAAATTTGACAGAGTTTGAGGTGCTACAACTCAGCGTGTTGCGGAAACGGAGAGCATGTACTAAAAATTTGAACAACGAGTAACTGATATAAAATACTCAGGCATATGCTGATGCCTGACGTATACGTACTGGTATATTAAAAATTTCCCGAAGGAATTTTCATGTGACACAAGACTTATATAATTACAGAATTTACATTGTAACTATACATTTTTAGACCATGCTATTTCCTGACTTGGGGTATAGAACCTAACACAGTTAAATCAAATCCATTTGGCCAGGCTGGGTAAAGTCTAGTGGGAGTCTCCCCGAATTCACGGCGGCTGAAAGACTGAACCATATAGACCGACCCTTTCTAGTTTAAGAACCAATTGGTTTGAAGTAACCCTATTAGTTTCATGCCAGAAGGTAGGCTCTGTTAACCTTCTTCCTTCATTTGCTTTGACCGGTACTTCCTTACGGCTCCGTCCAACGGTTCCTTTTTACGGCTCCATCTACTGGTGCCTTCTCAGATCCTTGATCCTTTCATGAATTATTAGTTTAAGACTGAGGTCCAATGCCCATCGGACCTCAGGTAACGGTTAACCTCATGCTTATGTAAATAATGTATGTATGACATATATTCATGACATTTCAGCAATATTCACTACAAAAGCCCATAACAGATGTAGGAAATACATAATCAGATATGTAAGGCAATAACAATACACAGCTCCTGCATTATGCATGTTATCCCGGTCTGCACTATTCACTAGTGCCACAATCAAATGTGTCCTCAGCGCTAGGAAACCTCTAACGGTATTATTAAAACCATAACCCGTGTATAAAGCTGAATGTATATGTAGTGATCTAAGCCTCATAAACTTAGTCAGGTGCATGACCCAAGACAGAGTCCCGTCCATGACTTTATGAAAGTATCTTTCACATATAAGTATACAATAAGCATCAGAGTTAGTGTTACAGTACACGAACGTACCTTTCACCGTGTGTTGGCCAATTTACCCGACTTTTGATCCGACTCCGGCTTCCCCGGATATCCTATATGTTATTGTCGGATTATTCCTTTTTCCCATAATATCACAACTAATATTATATCTCCTAAAATAATATCAAAAAGGATATTTCCATCCATTTTGACATTTCTACCCTTGGTGTATTTATTATTACAATTTTGCCCTTACATTTTCTCAAAAACGCAATACTGAATTTCTGGGCAGAATTTTTGATTAACTTTGAAAAATCATAATTAAATCTACAAAAATTGAAAAGAGGATCCATAAAATTCCTCGGAATCCTTAGGATGTTTAATTTTGAGGAAAAATATTGGTTCTTGCCCAGAGTTTATGAATAACTCCCAGTTTTAGTGTTTCTATCCTTTGCCCAGAAACTTTCCAGAAAACGTAGCCCAACTTTGGACATTTTTATCTTTTAGCACAGGACTCAAAATAATTCATTCTAGGTATATTTGGAAAGTCTTATATGTCTACTTTAACCATGAAGTTTCTCAGAATTTAAGAACATCATCTTCAACATAAGATAACAATGTTTTTACAACTGCTTTCAGAAATCGTTAACCGATAAATTTTCGCCAGAGCTTCGCTACTTTGATCCTAATCTTCCAAATTTTTTGATATAACTTCTTCTTCATCAATTTTTAGAAATAAAACCATTTTTAACCATAAAAACATGATAACAAGAATTTATTGGAAGATTAAAGATCAAAACAATATTTAAGCTATAAACTTAAAAGCTAGAGCTCAAGAACTTACCTAGAACTTTGCTCCTCCTTTCTCTAAGACTCTCACTCACTCTTTCATTCTTAGAATCAGATGCTACTTGATTTTTGGTGTGAAGAATAATGAAACCCAAAGGCTCTATTTATAGGAAAATGCTATGGCAACTTGGTAAATATTTCAAACCTACTTTATCTTGTATTTTGGCCATTGGATCAAGGTTAAAATTGAAGTTCTCATCCTCACCATTCAACCATGCAAACCGCCCCCCCTCCCCTTCTCTCCTACTCTCATCTTTTTCCTCCTTCTTCAACAAGTTTCCCAACTTGTTCTACAAGCTTTTCAATTTCCTCCCTAAGTTTTCAACTTCTAGAACCTCTTGCTCTTATTTTCAACCTTCTACTTCCTTCCTAAGTTACTAAAAACTGCCCCCTCCCTCTTCATCTTTTAATTTATTTTATGCCTTAATTTTAGCCAATTAGATAATATTTTGAGCTCCATTCTTGGCTCTTTTTAATTCACTTGTATTTTATTAATTAAAGCCCTTAATTTTTGATTTAATCTTGGCTTCATTAGAAGTTCCAATTAATACTTTAATCACTTTAAGATTAATCACAAAAGTTGAGAAAATTATTTTGGAGATAACCTAATCCAAGCTTAAAATATGTTTGTTCAAAATAAATTCTTATATTTGATCTATGATCAAAGCTTCTCAAGATACAATTAATCCCAATGGTTTTTAACTTTCCATTAATGAATTTACATATTTTTATCTCTCCTACACTAGGCTTACATCACTCACACACACACACACCAAATAGCCCCCCCCTTCATCTTTTCTTCAAAGTTTATCCCCTTCCACTTTGTTGACTTTTCTTTTACCATATGTTTGTTTAAAGTTAATATCTAGATTTTTTTAATCTTTGCTTCTCCTTCAAGCTTAATGATCCGCCCCCCATTCTTTAATTTGCATTGCATTTGTGTTTCATTCCATCTTAATCCATCTAGAAGAAATCATCTCATTGGTTAATTTTATTATCACAAAGATTACACTTTATGATACTTATTTAGAGCCTTAGGATTTATCTTTATTAGTTTTAATCCAAACCTTTAATTTGTGTTGGAAAAATCTAAACACTATTGATGATATTTGTTAATGATTTAGGATTAAAAATTAATGTAATTACTTAGCTTCTTTAATTAGTAAATTTTGCCACTTTTTTATGATTTTAGGGAGGATTAATTAATCTTGGTTAATATTTCCGAGGTAGTGTTTTTAGGGGTTATTAGGCCTAATTGTCAAAATTTGATAGGTTACTATATTAATCTTGATGATTAAAAACCCCTTATGTGTTAATCTTGGCCCTTAGATATCATTTGGATGTTAATTAACTTGATATATTCCTAATTATGCCCTTTTAAATTAATTATTATTTAATTTCAAAAATTAATATAAATATTTCAATTATTGCAATTTTAATTGCCCAACAATTGTTGATAATCTTCTCTAATTGATTTAGGTATTTTGATGATATTTAATTACCTTTTATGACATAATTAAGATTATACTTAATTATGATAATCTTAGAATATTTTATGATCCCTAATAGGATTTACAAAATTTAGTCATTGGTCCTTCAAATTCTAGGAAAAATTGCCTAGAAAATAAAATAATTATCATACAAAAATTTGAGACCACATATTCACCTATTTTCAATAGGTATTATTTGTCAACACATAGCATTTAAGATAAATAATTATTCTTGGGTGTTACACTTGTGTTTAGGCTAACACATAATCCTAATATGTAGTTACAAGTGTTTGCCTTTAATCTTAATTTTAGTGCAAGCTAAATTGTTCACTATTTATTTGTTAATTCCTTTTAATTGATTTAAGTGTTTTCTTAGCACTTTCTTGCTTATTTTGGTTACATATGAACCATAACTTAATATGATATTTTTAAGGTATTTTCTGATCCCTAAAAGAAATTTCAAGATTAAATATTGATATACTAAATCTCAAGGAGAAATTACTCATAGATTTTTAATAAACAATATCCCAAAATTTGAGACAACATACTCTCCTTTTACTATAATGTAGTATTTATCACAATATACCATTTATGATAATTAGGGTATTACATGGCGTGTCTGTCTGTTCATAAAGAACGGTACAATTATTGGGTATTATAACAATACATATCTAAAAATCTTTAGCCGGGTATTCACGCGTGCTGTTCATTCTGCTTACTCTTGTCTTCGGTCCTCGGTTCTTCGGACCCTGAAGCTATAGTAAGAGCTGAGGTCTAATGCCCATCAGACCTCAGGTAACAGTTAACCTCATGCTCATGTATAACAATGTATGTATGACAGATGTTCATGACATTACAGCAGTAATCAACACATAAGCACACAGCAGATGTAAGATTAATATATCAACAATACATATCACATGTAAAGTTATTTATACAAATCCATGTATAGTCGTTTGCACCTCACCGTGCCACGATGGCCTATCGTGTCCTCAGCGCTAGGAAAACTCTAACGGCATTATCAAAACCATAACCCATGTATAAAGCTGAATGTGTATGTAGTGATCTAAGCCCCATAAACTTAGTCATGGTGCATGACCCAAGACAGAGTCCCGTTCATGACTTTATGAAAATATCTATCACATATAAGTATACAATAAGCATCAGAGTTAGTGTTACAGTACGCGTCCGTACTTTAGCCCGTTCGGTTAGCGGTACGCTTGCTTGGTCGGTACGTCTCCCGATTTTCCCGGATATCCTATAATAGTATTATCGCATTATTACCTCGTAAATAATATCTTAGGAGATATTCTAGACACTAATGACTATTTTACCCTTGGTGAATTTATTTCTCAATTTATTTCCCAAAATTTCGTAAAAACGCTGGTTACAGCATTTAGGGCAGATTTTCGTCTAAC